>CM017794.1:3044230-3653076 GCA_008121215.1 Drosophila athabasca
GTGTTTGTACGAGTATGTGTATGGGAAATATGAAAAATCTCACCGCGAATCCATCTTGGATACTCGCAATTTCCCCCATTGCGCATACGGCCTGTGTACTCTGTGATGGCCTATCGCGGGAAGCAAACATTTACCACATATTTGGAATGGTTCGTGGCCTTTTCCTTGGCGTCGTGATCAAATAAACTGGAGTATTTATTTACATTTTATTAGTCAGCGATTATGCCTTGCCAAATTGTGATGATATCACC
Organism: Drosophila athabasca; assembly: GCA_008121215.1. Lineage (NCBI taxonomy): Eukaryota > Metazoa > Arthropoda > Insecta > Diptera > Drosophilidae > Drosophila > Drosophila athabasca. The sequence continues at coordinate 3,044,482 of CM017794.1, forward strand.
CGCCCACCAGCGGGGGGACATGGGACATGCCCAGACCACTTCTGTCATTGTCACTCTTGTGGCCAGAACGACTGGGGCCCTCGGAGTGGGTGTGCAAAAGTAACATTTGTAATGCAATACCCTCCGCGGCCCAATCTATGGCAAATACAAACGGAGCCAGTGACAGTCCGGGACGACTGGGTGCGGCTGTGCCAAAGCTCCAGTCTGACCCGCCTTATCATCTATGGGGGCACACAAATGACTTATCAAGCCCATTACAATCGCGAGGGGAATGGGAGTGCATTAGAACCCTAAATTTACATGAATCGAACACGCTGTTTCAGTCGTCTCAGTTTTCGGTGCGTTTGGCCTTGAGCTCCGAATATTCTAATCAGTGATCACGAATCACCCACCAGCGAACTCGAAACATAATTTGATTTCTCCCGACCTTGCCTCCTCCACTTTACACACCACGATATCTCTCGTCGACGGTTGTCTGAGCGCCTCTGATTTTGCTGGAGGGGGGCACACGTTTTGATATCTTTAGTTCGGCAATAGGAGAATTCTATTTACGGACCATAAAAGCATGAATGAGTGTCACTCAGAGACCTACAATTGTCTGGAATTGCATACAAATTTGCCGTTCTATCTAGTCTCGCAGATAAAAGTTTTCTCTTTTTCAAAAGACTTATCAGAGTGTGACCCGCTTTGTCTATTTGCGCCTTCCCTTTGTGTGTGGTGACGAATGTGAAATATTTTTTGATTTGGATTAACTGTGGAAAAGTTTTTATTAATGTACTTGGTAAGCTTGGGGCCGCGATGATTGTAGACTCTTTACTGCATTTTTTGATAAGTTTCGTCAGAGAAATGATTGCCTTATGGGAAAACACATCATTGGACGAAAGGAAAACGAGAGGGAACGTTGTGAGCCGCGGCAAAGGCCGCGGCTCTACCTTATACCCGGTACTCAGTCAGTATATACATACATACATTTATGAGCCTACGATTTATGAAATTTATTATATGTTCTCAAAAGGGACGAAAATAATATTTAAATTAAAAAAATGAATTTTTTGGAATTTTTATACATGTTTCCATTTTTGTTTACATATGCTTTTTACATCTGCTTCTAAATTTCTACATGACATGTATAACTACATATTTGAGACGCCGTTATCCGTTATTATTGAGACAACCGTTATCCCCACAAATCTAATATACCCCTATACTCTTCGAGTACCGGGTATAAAAACATTTATAGATGTTGACATAGACATTCCCGTACCAATTGCATTTCCTATTCCAAAATTCGTTTCAAGAATTTTCAAGATATTTGCATTGGTTTTTGTTGTTTAAAGAAGAGAACAGTTGGGTTTTTTCAATATCAACCGAAACGCAATTGAAAGATTAGTTACTTATAAAAAAAAATTCACTGTTCCGCTACTCTAGCCATAATTATCTTATGTTCTCATTCCACATTTACAAATACTTTCAGGAAGCGATCCGTAAATCCATTCTTAAAACTTGTTATTTCAGCTTAATCGTAAGTCGACAAACAGCAAGGTAGAAGAAAACGTCAGTGGGACCGATTGCTCAAATACCCTGACCCAAGTGTTTCCACATACTAAATACATGAGTACATACATACATATGTACATATTGTGCTGCCTGCAGCAAGATTGTGAAGGGTTCATTGCCCATAATCTCGGCAATTTAGCAAGCTTTCAAAAAACTGAAAAGAAGAGTCAGTTATTATGCTGACAGAATCGGAGAGAACCTGACACTTTTCCTGACGCTTTGACAGGTGATAATTGCAGTGCCTTTGCGTCTTCTTAATGTAAACGTCCAACGTCGTCTCAAGACCGTTGGATGAATGAGCTAATATATACGGCTATGTTATGCAACCAGCTAATGGAATGCAAATCTTGGATGCTAAATCACTAAGGGTTGATGGATAAATTTGCGCACGGTTATGCACAGAGGCAGTGCCAGTGCCAGTGCCCCAACAATATTACACGTTTGATCGCGTACACGTGCATCGGGTTCAGGAACTTTTTCCTATCTGCTCGTAAAACGTTCAATTCCCTTCCCTCAAGCTATTAAGCGATTGACGAGCGATACATTTCTCCTGCTAGAAATCTATAAACATGTTTGCGAGTGAGTGAGTGAGTGAGTTTGTTTATACGATTCGTATTGTTTATGCAAGACTGAGATTAGAACGGATTACGACTGGAATTTGTTTACTCCTCCTAAAATCGCAAGCAACATGTTTGTTGCGGTAGATACGACTTTGGAAATGGAAATGGAAATGGGGTCCAAAAAAAACAGCTTACCTTTACTAAAAGATGATTCAAAAACTGCAAGAAGACTTTTGTAGGATCTAAACCTAAGGTGAATGCACATATGTATATACATATGTATGTATATAAATCGTCTGGCGTAGGAAAGCCTTGACAGTGATTACCATAATTGAATGTGTTAGATTATCATTACCTAATGACACACATTTCCAGTAATTTCCTTTCAAGATTAAATCAGTCAGGTTGTCGAGCTTTGCATTACTTACCCGTATACGGTTGAGAGCGTGTCTTATCAGTTGAATATTTTGTTTTTAATTACATTATTATGTACATATGTATTGGGATTATCAGAGATTCGAATATGTACATTACTCATCCAATCCTCACGGATCCAAAATCGCAATGAATTATGTGTTGAGACTCTCTCATTCTTCACAATGGTGTCATATGGATGTGTGATATACATATATACATACATATGTTCTATAGAACGGGAATTTATTCTTGATATTGATGAAATGTGGGCCACTGTGTGCACCTGCTTCTTGTTCACTTCTGACGTAACTCAACAAATGAAGATATATATGTACAAATGTACATATAGCAAATGTTTATACAAATATTCAAAAATTTGTTTAAAAATATAAAAAACCGTGTAGAAAGATTCACCAATAGAACTGGCTCAATTCAGATGGGGAAAAGTCAAAGGCAATGCTATTACAATTTATTTTAATTGATAGCAAGTGGCATTCCAGAGTTCTGAGTTCCGTGCACAAGTGCTTGCTTTCCCAAGATACGAAAACACTTCACAATTCTGATGTTGTTGTTGTTTTCGTTGTTTTCGTTGTTGTTGTTGCCCGGTACGAGTATTTGGTATTTGTTATTGCTGTTTGTAGGATAGTCGGTTGCATTTGTAATTTATCGTCGAACCCGCAGGTCAGGCTTTGTGGGTCTGTGGCTCATGGCTGTATGGCCCTCTGAGGAAAGGTAGCCGCAGACTTAATTGACATTATTTACAAAGCGGCAGAAGATAGCTGTGGGAACACTGACAAGCCGCTCAATGGCCGGCAGCATATCGTAATGATAGTAATGATAACCTCGGGCACAGAACGAAAGTTTATGAAATATTTATTCGCTGGAGATTTCCACCAATGCTGTTTTCGGTCCGAAGACCCCTCCGTGCAGCCAACCGCCATACGAAAATGAGGAGCCCTAATTCAGCGGTCACGTAATCCTACTAGAATTCTAAAGCCCATCCAGACGCGTAGTCGGGGGCCTGAGCCTGAGCCTGGCTCTGTCTCTGTCTCTGTCTCGGTAAAGAATTATGTACGAGTATATTGCGCAAGCGACGTATAATGAGAGAATTAAAAATACAAAAGAGAGAAGTAAATGCATTGCCGTTCTGCCGTTCTGCCCTTCTGTCCACCAGAAGCTATCCACTCCTCCCTCTCCACCCCACACCCCACCACTTAAACACTCTATTCAGATTCACTTTTTGCTGCTACCGCTGCTGTCGAAGCCGAAGCCGGCGCGGCGCGATGTTGACGGCCGCGACCGACTCTCATTAAGCGCCGTTGAGCTGCAGTACAGTGGATCCTCTCTAAATCCTACAAAAATACACCAGATATTTTATGGTGAATCTAATTTCCAAATTTTATTGACCTATTTCTTCAGTGTTTCAAACTAGGAATCTAAAGGAAAATATGAGAAAAATCTAGGATAAATTTGTTTGAATGCATGCTCAAGAAAGGTTCGGCTTTATGTATATTGACTGTAATTGTTCTTGTTTTTGTGTTGGTTCTATACACTGACCGCCTCAACGTTCTCTTTTTTTTTGGCGTTTTCAGCTATTTTTCTATGTTGCAATTCGTCTGTTGCAATATTCTCCCCCCAGCGGATACCGCCTTTTCGGACTACGGTCTTTTCTCAATCTCGTACAACTTTTTGTTCTGTAGATTTTATCCCCTCGCGTAATCTTGGAGAGTGTGGGGGGAGCTGATTGGGCGGTAGTGTTTGATGAATCAGCCTGGCTGGGGCATTACTGGTCCAGGGAAGAAACAGAAAATTACGTGATATCTTGATTTTGCGTATATATTTGAATCAAACACTATATGAATACTAATAATATCAGTTTCTCAGCAAAATTTCCCTACGAATTTCCCTGTTTACTGATTTGATTTACATTTGAATCAGCTTAAAGGAAATCAGCGATCCCATCATTCCGCGAACCAACTTTGAGACGCATATTGACCATTCAAATGATATAATAATTTCGCTGAAATATTTATTAATTCTGTAATTTTAAAGATTGATTTATTCAGATGAATTTACTTTTCCCTGGCTTTGCGCATTCTTTTGTGGCTGACATTATATGTACTATGCATACTAATATTTATGTTACCAATTCAACAAATTTCCCCAAGAATAACCGAGATAATTATATTCCACTCAGCAATCAATGTGTTCCCAACCAATGTAATTAAGCACCACGTTTGCAGGTGTTTCCCTTTAAATGACTAATTGAAGTTCTCTGAAACTTAATAGGAAAAATCAAAATTATTTAGAAATGGCTGGACATTGAATCATATCCTATCCTCGTATATAAATGATAGATATTCTTTGCTCGATCATGATTATTCGAATACATTTTCTTCCATTCTGATGTTTGTTTTGTCTTTGCTGTTCTCGTTATGGTCAAGGTCGTTGTTCGTTAACGCATATGGGTCGCACACTTTATTTAATAATTATTGGGATATCAATTCTTTTTGATTTTCGTTGATTTGAGTCACACTTCGAAATATTCGATTGACCGACCCCAAAAGAGAGTCAATGAGGCTCTGTTACACAATACGTTTATTACCGACGCTTTTTGGTGCTTCTCGGTGACGCTTTAGCGATGCACACGAAAAAACAATGTCTCTTAAATAATTTTTTGTTTGGACAGTTTTCTGTGTACATGGAAAACTACAATACTTCATCATTATCATCGGTAGAAAACGTACCGTTTAAGAGCGCCTTCAGAGACGAAAATTAATTAGCGTGACTTAAACTTGAAATCGAACGCCGCTCGGGCGGTCAGCCCCGAGTGTTGACTCCGACGGGGCGTGCATTGCCAAATTATACGAATACGAGTATTTGATATGCGAATGCGTATGATTTCTGTTGTTGCTTCTTAATACACACATATGTATGTATGTTCATATGTATGTATATGTTTGTATGTATAATTTATTGTATTTGTCTGTGTGCCATCGACGCTGCTGCGACGCCGCCGCTCGTTTGTCTACTTGGACAGAACCAAGTGGCCCCCACGTTGTGTTGTCGCCTGCGCGGATTCTTCCGCAGTCATCAGGTGGCGGCTTAGGCGAGCGTCGGCGCAAACGCATTGGCTAGTTTTGCAAAGTGAAAACAGAACCCGACAATAAAGTGATGTGAATAAAAAAAAAACTCAAACATTTAGACTAGAATGAAAATAAAAGGGGACGGGACTGCAGAATACTATAGTGAAACGGAGGCGAGAAGTAGTATGTAGAGTGCCGTTTCAGTGACGCAGTTCTGTTTTGCTTTCAGCTTCGTCGCGCAGTTCCGCTTTGGGCTTTGCATTCGCAACTTGATTTCTTTCTTGTGCAAGAAGCTCATCTCGGTTCGGTTCGGTTCGGTTCGGTTCGGTTGGCTTCGGTTCAAGACGCGCGCTAATTGTGACTTTTGCAATCCCATGGAGTGCAGTGATAAAAGTCACTAAAATATCCCCTTCCAATTAAACATTTAACTGTCTGCCTTGAGGGCACAAATTACGCTAAATTACAAACCCAACTTGAAATTAAAAATATATTTTTGTAATCACTCACTTGTGAACTAAATGCGTTCCGTCGCCGTAAAGTCTTAATGAATATCTGTTGTTGTGTTAAACCAGTGTACAGGCTTAACGAAAATATTTTTTTATATCACACAGCGGTTTAAAACTGTCCTCTGGATTTGATAAAAGCCAATGATGATTGTAATCCTTGCCAAGCCCACAAAATAAATCTATAATCTGAGCAAACCAACAAGAAAGTTCGTGAACAGTAAGCAGTATAAGATAAAACAATCAAAATGGATAGCAGCAAATTGTTGAAAAACGTCTACGGCATCGACATTCGCTTCGAAGATCTCGTCTACCAGGTCAACGTACCCAGACAGCACGGTAAGCATGCTCCTCCGCCCATAAGGTGCTTCCTCCAAAAACCCAGTACAATTGGAATTCGCACTGTGCCGAAAGACCCTCCCGGGAGGTGGCCCAGGTGTCGCAGCAGGTGCTGAGTCAAATGGAGCCTTTTGTTTTTTTATTACTCCCAGTTGTTCGTGTCGTATTCAAGATTGTCTTGCTATACTCATAACTGCCGCACTCCGATCTTTTCGGTGATTGTCGGGTCCCTGCTTTATTATGAGTATGTGCTTAGTTGGGGTGCCATTTAATTGAGTTAATGATAATTTTAAGGTTTTATTTTTTCCCCACTCGTAACTTCTAGCCTGCCGACCTCGAAAAACACAACCTAATTGCTATTATACCTGAATATTATTAGGTTTAAACGAGGTTCATTTACATAAAGTATGGAAGAATGGGACCAACGATCTTACGCAAAGTTCAACAGTTTGGAGAGAGTTTAAAACGCGGAATGCGTAGCTATAAGTTCAAAAGTCCAGATGAAACGACAGTTTATGTATACGTTTATACTTACAAAGGTGCAAAGGTCTTACGATGAATGAGTAGAGTAATCTATAGAAGGGACCCCCGATCACTGCATCTAATGGGTCAAGAAAACGAATCTTTTGGGAAAATATAACCATTGGAATTCTAAGCTTTCATACTTACAGAAACAAAGTAAAGAAGAACATATTTTTTCTTTTGCTCAAATCATATATCATCTTTATCAGATGAGTCGTTTAGCTTGATCACGATAAGTGCCCTTATTTAGTATACAATTAACTGTGTTTATAGGTAGATCGTTGATTCCTATTCCTAGCTAATAAGAATTCTTGTTTGTCCACACATTTGAATTTGCAGAAAAGAAGTCTGTGCTGAAGGGCATAACGGGAACATTCAAATCTGGCGAGCTGACAGCCATCATGGGGCCCTCGGGGGCCGGCAAATCTAGTCTAATGAACATCCTCACGGGCCTAACAAAGTCCGGCGTCAGTGGGAAGATAGAGATCGGCAAGGCCCGGAAGCTGTGCGGCTACATAATGCAGGATGATCACTTCTTTCCCTACTTCACCGTGGAGGAGACGATGCTCATGGCGGCCACACTTAAAATCTCTAACAATTGCGTCAGTATGAAGGAGAAGCGGACACTGGTGGGTGGATGGACAGTCGAGTGGTAGTTGATCTGTTGACTGATCATCCGTTGATTTTCAGATTGATTATTTGCTAAACTCGCTGAAGCTGACAAAAACGAGGCAAACGAAGTGCTCCAATCTGAGTGGCGGGCAGAAGAAGCGTCTATCAATTGCCCTGGAGCTTATAGACAATCCAGCTGTGCTATTTTTAGACGAGCCCACAACGTAAGTATCAATCGAGTGAGAGGACCAGACCAGAGGCAGCATCAGCCAAGCGGCCGAGAAGAGCTAAACCAGTTGCTGACTGACATTCCACATTCCACCTTGAACCATTCCACAGCGGCCTGGATAGTTCATCGTCCTTCGACACGATCCAACTGCTGCGAGGCCTGGCGAACGAGGGGCGCACCATTGTGTGCACGATCCACCAGCCTTCGACGAACATCTACAATCTCTTCAACCTGATCTACGTGCTCAGCGCCGGTCGATGCACCTACCAGGGCACGCCCCAGAACACCGTCATGTTTCTGAGCAGCGTAGGACTGGAGTGCCCGCCCTACCACAATCCCGCCGACTTCCGTGAGTAGCCAGTCCCAGTTAACCTTTCACCAATTAGCACAACTCATCGAAGCTGTCATATTGCAGTGCTGGAATGCGTCAATGGGGACTACGACGATCATACCGAGGCCCTGGCGGAGAGCGCCAAGGACACCCGTTGGCGCTATGATCAGCAGCTGATGCAGGGCGAGTCAACGGAGCCGCCCAGCGAGGCCCAACTGGCCAAGTTCAATGAGTCACAGTCGCCAGGGCATGTGCAGAAGATTGAGATACAGAGCATGGACTCCTCCAAGGAGCTCGCGCGTCACACATATCCGCCCGCGGAGTGGATGCGGTTGTGGCTGCTCATCGGACGCTGCCATCTGCAGTTCTTCAGGGATTGGGTAAGTTCACACTTCAAAGGATGCTCATAAGCCAACAAGTTATACCGAAGTCTCTTCTTCCCTTCCAGACCCTCACATACCTGAAACTTGGGGTGCACATAATCTGCGCCGTTTTGATCGGCCTATTCTTCGGCGACTCTGGCAGCAATGCCACCAAGCAAATCTCAAATGTGGGCATGATTATGATCCACTGCGTCTATCTCTGGTACACCACCATTATGCCGGGAATATTGAGATGTAAGTAGACTCAAACCGCGATTAATGTTCGACTTACCGATTCTCGACTATCCCCTCCAGATCCATCCGAGATAGAGATCATCAAGAAGGAAACTTTTAATAACTGGTACAAACTGCGAACGTATTACCTGGCCACCATTATCACCTCTACACCAGTTCATGTAAGTTTTCATAAATATAGTGCAATATTATAAATATGTATATACTTGGTTCTAATTAACGAACATTTTTTGTTTTTAGATTATCTTTTCCACGGTATATATCACGATAGGATACCTCATGACCGAACAGCCCGTCGAGATGGATCGATTTGTGAAATATCTGCTCTCAGCCGTGGTGGTTACCATTTGCGCCGATGGCTTGGGCGTGTTCCTGGGCACGGTTCTGAATCCAGTTGTAAGTTGGGAGATCGAATCTCTGGGGAAACGTGTGACTCTTTTCAACGAGAATGTTTCAATGTTTTCCAGAATGGAACCTTCGTGGGTGCCGTTTCGACGTGCTTTATGCTGATGTTCTCCGGTTTCCTCATTCTGCTGAACCACATTCCGGCCGCGATGCGGATCATCGCTTCATTATCGCCGCTACGGTATGCCTTAGAGAATATGGTCATCTCCCTTTATGGCAACCATCGGGAACAGTTGATCTGTCCACCCACGGAGTTCTACTGCCACTTCAAGTATGCTCAAATAACATCGATTTATATGGCTATCATATTTTAATGTAATCTTGTCCCTTCAGAAACGCCGTGACTGTACTGCGCCAGTTTGGAATGGAGCAGGGCGACTTTGGCTACAACATAATGATGATTCTTGGCCAAATAACGCTGTTCAAGGTGTTGGCCTACTTCACGCTGAAGCACAAAATCAAAAGGATTTGAAGAATTTGAACTAGGATAGTGTATGCTTGTAGTATTGGGCTTAATATGAATCGAATGTGATTTTACGTTACTTATCGCTTAGTTGCAAGTAAACCCAACCAACTCTCTTATATCGGCGTGTGATACTTTAACAAATGCAACGAACACATTGCAATGCTAATGCTAACTGTTGCTGCAAACCCCTTAATCATAGCGAACCATAGTTTTTATACTGTTTATGTATGGCCTAACCACATCTGTATGTATGTTAATGTAATTATCTGTCTAGTTAACCTATGTTTAAGCGAGACCTACATATGTGAGCAAACGAAATATATTGTACGATTGTATGTAAAACGATTCCTCTCCCGAAATTTACTTCTTTAAATGGGAAAGATTTTATCTTTTCATCTTTGCTTCTGGAAAAATATATGTTTTCTATAAACTTGTTCTTACACATATGGGTATACATATGTACGATATAAGAGCATTCCTCCAACAGAAAAAATAACTTTATGATGAATCGCGTTTTAACATGAATGGACGTACAAAAACAATTTGTCGGTCAGAAATGGTTCTTCCTTAAAGGAGTCTCATTTTTCCCATAGAAAAGAAAACATAATCTATTACAGTTTTGAATAAAATGTCAAAATTGCCAAATACGATTTTTCAATAACCCGATTGCCTCCACAAAATGCACATCTTTATTATTAGATTTTCCACCAAAGGATTATAGAATAATCAGGAATACCTCATAAATAATTTATAAGCATATACAATGGACTCATCTGACCATTGGAATATTCGTCCATTGTTGGGATGTCCGATTTGCTTGAACACTGGCTAACCTCATGTGCTTAGTAATAAGTGTCGCGTTTAAAAGTGGTATCTTTCTTGGGCTGCAGACTTTTATATTATGTTGGCTAAGATATGTACTAACTTTTCGATCCATCGCATTTATTTTAAGCTCTTTAAGCTCGGTAGCTGACTTAAAGGGAACCTTCTTTCTCTGACGAATCCGTCTTTTGCCATGAAGAGGGGTCATAGATCGTTTTCGTCCGCGTGTTTCAGCCTTTTCTTCATAGTTTAAGACGTTTTTAATCATTTTATTGGAATATCATACCAATCGACCAACTTTTCTGTAAGTTTTTCCGTTTAATATCAGTTTTTTGGTCAGATCTCTCATCTCCGCAGTGCAGTGCTATCCACGTCCCATTGTAATGATTATTATTAACTTTTATGACAGAAACAATGAAATCTTAGTCAAAACTAATGAATACTTGCCTTTTACAAAGACAATTTTGAGAAATATAGAAGCTTCACTAAGAAAATTACTAGTGGTGCTATTTTTTTTTTCGCCATTTTTTGGGTATTTTTTCTTAAAATCCCAAAAAAATATTTCGACAGAAATTTAAAGAACGGTAACGCAGTTTTTGTTTTTGGGGAATACTAAGCAATATAAAAAAAATCAAACTTCAAAGAAATCGTAACATGATTCGCATTTTTTTCTATCACGAACAAAATGTATAGTAGTGGTGCTATTATTTTTTTCGCAACTGTACATATAGCTCCGACTTTTTGAAAGAAAGTCAAAGTACGATTAGTACCTGTAACTTAAAAACACAAGCTAATGGAGATCAGATGTGATCATCGCGCAGCCGATGAATTTACTATTGCCTCGGCTTTAGATAAAATAAAGCACACCGAATGGTGAATTACTGATGTCTAACTACATTTTTTTAGACCAAAGCTGTAATTTTGGTAGCAAAAAGAAAATTTTTGTTTCATAAAAATGTTTTTTTTTAAGTTTCAACGATGTTTTTTTGAACTACTGGCAAATTGGTTATAACCAATGTAGGAACGGTTTAAAAATAGTATTGTTGACGAGTTTTGGATGTTGTTTTTGATTGAATAAGGTAAACCATTTTCAAGTAATTTCACTATATGTATGTAGGGGGAGGGCCTAAATTTTGTATAAAACGGTATATGGCAAAAACTCATCCTGATAGAAAAACCATTCAGAATAACATTCAGTTTTTATCAATAAAAACCTTGTTCCCATGTGTTATTCTTACTATTATTATTGTCTTATGAGACCAAACTATTATTTTCCATTAAATCTCATAGGTTCTTGAGCAATAAAACAAAAAATCTCTTCTGAAAAACAAAAAAATACATGTTTTTTAGATTAGATTTTTTAGGTTAGCAAAAAAAGCTCTTTTTGAGCGATCGCGCCTCTTTTTGGTTCTATCGCACCGCTGGGCTATGGAAAGGTAGGGCCAACAGGAAAAAAACAGCCAATGTAAATTGCAAAGCTCATACGAACCTCACCTCACCTGCGAACCTACATATGACCTGAGGACAGGCCTGTGCTCACAGTATGTTAGGCAATGGGGTGGATTTTAGCTTGCATTTTCTGGGCCGTCCAATTAAAGGAGTCATTGGATTGTAGAAAATCGTTTCATCTATCAGTTAAAATTATTTCTTCAGGGTTCAGTATCCTATTCAGCTAGTTATATTAAACAGAATATTAAAATCGAGGAATATGTTATATTTTCGGTATATTTGCGGTATATTTTGAGGTATGACCGTCTTACTTGTTGGGACTTTTTGTGGGACTTTTTGGGGGATTTTGTGGTGGCAACATCATCCCAACAATTTCCCTTACATTTCATGCTCACTTACGTTTTTTACCGTTGGCAACATTTATTTGTATGGGCCAGCAGCATGTGCCGCGAAATTAGCGACATTGTCCCACAACATTTGCACGGAATTTTGCATACCCCTTAGGAAAGGATATTATAGAATTTAGGAAATGTTTGGCATACCAGGCACTAATTATTGCATAAACTAATCAGTCTCTATCTCAGAAAATTTTAACATTTTTGGTCTTATAAAGACTGAAAATGGGTACCGGGATCGATATGTTAATATTAATAAATGAATCAAATGAATTATTGGGTCAAAAAATGTAAATATGTGCAAAATACAATATTAATTACGCTTTAAAGCAACTGCGAAAAACGAATTTTAACATTAATCAAAGGAAAAAGGGTATAGAAATGTCGTTAGTACCGGTTAATGACGGGTTAATGACATGACATTCCATGCTCACTTACGTTTCTTACGGCGCATTTCATGCTCGCTTACGTTTTATGCCTTGACCGTTATTGCTTAAACGTTATTTTTTGAACTATCTAAAAAAAAAGTGTCACTAAACTTAGACAATCTTCTAGACACATCAATCGTATAAAATTAGTTAGCTAGTAATATTAAACAAAATATCAAAATTTAATAATTTGAGTTTCGTCACATAATTTTGCGGTCACACTGCACCGTATGTCTTATCGATAACCACTGTGTCAACAACAACAACGAAATATATTAAAAGAATAAAAAGCAATTAAATAATAGGAAAACATCGAGAAGAAAAGCACATAAATCATGTTTCGATCGAGCTTTGACAAGAACCTAGGTAAGAGTGCCAATGAGAGCAGAAAACTAGTTGAATGAAGCCAGGGAAGTGACTCATCAGAAAAGAAAGAAAAGAAACAAAATTAACAATAAAAGCGAATGACCTGGCAGCGCATTTCAATTGTGAAGATTGAAGTGCTAAGTGTGCAAAGCCTGATTGTTTTTTATGTTGCAGAGAACGCCACGAGCCATCTGCGCTTGGAGCCAGACTGGCCCTCCATCCTCCTCATCTGCGATGAAATCAACCAGAAAGATGTCACGTAGGTTGAGATTTCCATTGGAATCTGGCTCGTCTTAATTGAAATTTCTCCTTCTGCAGACCGAAGAATGCCTTTGCCGCGATCAAGAAGAAAATGAACTCTCCCAATCCACACTCTGCCTGCTATTCGCTCCTAGTGCTGGAGAGCATTGTGAAGAATTGTGGCGCCCCCGTGCACGAGGAGGTGTTCACCAAGGAGAACTGCGAGATGTTCAGCAGCTTCCTGGAGACCACGCCCCACGAGAACGTGCGCCAGAAAATGCTGGAGCTGGTGCAGACCTGGGCCAATGCCTTCCGCTCATCGGACAAATATCAATCCATCAAGGTACGACCGACTCGGATGACTCATATCTTATCTTATCTGTTCACTTAATTTGCTTAACCATGAAAAGAAAACAACCCACAAGAGTGTAGAAACGTCGACTTGCTGACTCTCCCTTTGTCCGATTCCTATAATCTAATTAGTGAATAGCCTCTGTTTGTTTTTGCTTAAACGCAGTGCAAACTCGTCTGTCAAGTCACAATGAGCTCCGAGGAGGAACTTAGCTTGGAAGAAGAATCCGTAGTAGGCTCTCGAGCAGTTGAATCCCTCTCCAATAATAATTCTGACTTTGCAGGACACCATGACCATCCTAAAGGCCAAGGGCCACACGTTTCCCGAGATGAGGGAAGCCGATGCCATGTTCACGGCCGACACGGCGCCCAACTGGTCCGACGGCAAGGTCTGCCACCGCTGCCGCGTGGAGTTTACCTTCACCAACCGTAAGCACCACTGCCGTAACTGCGGCCAGGTTTTTTGTGGCCAGTGCACGGCCAAGCAGTGCCCCCTCCCCAAGTACGGCATTGAGAAGGATGTTCGTGTATGCGATGGCTGCTTTGAGGCACTCCTGCGTCCGGCTGGCAGCGGCACTGGTGTTGGTGGCGTTATCGGTAGCAGCAAGCCTGGAGCCCGTCCAGCGGATAGCGATTTGCCGGCGGAGTACTTGAACAGTTCCTTGTCGCAGCAGGTGCAGGTTTGTCAATCAAACGAATTGCACACAAAAATATTTATGAAATAGTCCTCATTTTCCAGACGCCTGCCCGCAAGACCGAACAGGAGCTCAAGGAGGAGGAGGAGCTGCAATTGGCCCTGGCCCTCAGCCAGTCTGAGGCCGAGCAACAGAAGCATAAACCGCAGCAAACTACCCTGACATCAGCCGCAGCCGCTTACCGAATGCAGCAACGCTCGCCCAGTCCAGAGGCGCCGCCGGCCCCCAAGGAGTACCAACAGGAGGAGTCGACCAACCCAGAATTGGCCAAATACTTGAACCGGAGCTACTGGGAGCAGCGTAAAATCAGCGAGTCCTCCTCCATGGCCAGCCCATCTGCTCCCAGTCCCATGCCGCCCACGCCACAGCCACAGCAGACTTTGCCCGTGCAGCCCAAGAGCGCCGATGAGGTTCAGATCGATGAGTTTGCCGCAAATATGCGCACCCAAGTGGAGATTTTCGTAAACCGCATGAAGTCGAACTCGAGCCGTGGTCGCAGCATTTCAAACGACTCCTCTGTGCAGACGCTGTTCATGACGCTGACCTCGCTGCACTCCCAGCAGCTGTCGTACATCAAGGAAAAGGACGACAAGCGCATGTGGTACGAGCAGCTGCAGGACAAGCTGGCTCAGATCAAGGACTCGCGTGCCGCCTTGGACGTGCTGCGCCAGGAGCACGTGGAGAAGCTTCGGCGCATCGCCGAGGAGCAGGAGCGCCAGCGCCAAATGCAAATGGCCCAGAAGCTGGAGATTATGCGCAAGAAGAAGCAAGAATACCTTCAGTACCAGCGCCAGTTGGCACTCCAACGCATTCAGGAGCAGGAGCGCGAGATGCAGATGCGACAAGAACAGCAAAAGGCCCAGTATCTCATGGGACAATCGGCCCCATTTCCCTACCTCCCTCCCTCCGGCGTAGCACCGCATGGCTCACCATCGCATCAACCGAACAACGTATATAATCCGTATGTAAATGCTGCTCCTGGCTATCCAGCTCCCGCACCCAATGGCCACGGACAGTTCCAGGGCATTCCGCCGGGCATGTACAATCCGGCCATCGCACAGCCACCGACAAATGCAGCCCCCGGAATGATGGTGCCTCCGCATCTTCAGCAGACAGGCACTTTGATGCATCAGCCACAGCCAGCCAATGCTCAGCTTCACCATCCGGCCCCTCAACCTCAGCCTCAAATTGGTCACGTTATGCTCCAGCAGCAGCAGCTAGTTCAGTCCCACCCACCGCTGGGCAATCAGGCTCCACCCCATGCACTACCCCAAGCCCAGCCGCAGGCACTTCCCCAGGCGCCGCCCCAGACACTTCCCCAGGTACCGCCCCAGGCATTACCCCAGGCACCTCCCCAGGCACCACCCCAGGCAGCACCCCAGGCCCCACCAGTCACCGATATCGCCAACAACCAAATTCAGGCCATTGCTGCTGCACCGGCTCCACCACAGAATCAGCCAGAGACGAAGCCTGCCAAAGCAGACGAGCCAGCCACAGCAGAGCTGATTAGCTTCGACTAAAACGGGGATGCTTATCGTTTTGTATTATCCTCCAGAGTTGAACGAAATATACATCATATGGATCTTAAACCGATTGAATACTGGTGCAAACATGCCAGTTTCACGTCCTCGAACAGAAATTTATGAATACTGGTCAACAATCCTATACAAGATCATCTTATTTACCTAATTTTAACCCACTCATGTTATTCCAAAATAAACCGCACCGTATTATAGCAGTCAGTTGTCTCTCAGTCCTGCGCCTAAACAGCCAGAAAAGGGTGCCATGCCACTCTGATTTTAATATTAGATTAACAATTAACAAAAGAAACGGAAATCAAATACTAATTACACAAAAAAGTACATTGGCGGGAAAACACAGCTGGAGGAGAGCCAGGAAGATCCTGCAGTTTCAGTCCTGCATTCTAGGCATCGGAGAGAGCTGCCACGCCAGGAAGAACCTTTCCCTCGAGCAGCTCCAGGGAAGCACCACCGCCCGTGGAGACGTGTGACACTTTGTCTGCCCCTCCGAACTGCTTGCAAGCCGTGGCCGTGTCTCCGCCTCCGACGATGGTGGTGGCGCCCAGTGCTGTGGCTCCAATGACCGCCTCCAACATGGCTTTGGTGCCATTTGCGAAGTGTTCGTTCTCAAATAAGCCCGGTGGACCGTTCCAAACAATCGTCTTGGAAGCGCAAATAGCTCCGGCAAATAATTCAATGGATATTTTGCCAACATCAAGACCCATCATATCCTTGGGAATCCCCTGCTTCGCATCCACGGACTCGATTTTCTCCGGGTTTTTGTCGATCTTGTTGGCGCACACAAAGTCCACGGGTAGGATTATATTGACATTTTTGTCCTTCGCTTTTGCCATTATTTCGGGCACCATGTCGGCACCTTTCTCGTCGAACAACGATTTGCCAATCTCCATGGAGTTGAGGATTTTGAGAAATGTAAAAGACATACCACCTGCCACAATCATGACAGAAACATTATTAAGAAGGTTGCTTATTAGGGGGATTTTGTCGGCGATCTTTGCTCCCCCCAGAATAGCCAGGAACGGCTTGACTGGTTCTTGAAGCGCCTTGGCAAAGTATTCTAGCTCCTTGTCCATCAGAAACCCGGCCGCTCGCACTTTATAGCCCTCGCCCATCATGGAACTGTGAGCCCGGTGAGCTGTGCCGAACGCATCGTTGACATAGATATCGCCCAGCTTGGCCAACTTGATCCGAAACTGCCTAACCTTCTCGGGATCAGTTTTGATCTTCTTTTTGTTCTCATCCTTGCTGCTGCCCGTCTCCTCGGCGTAGAAGCGAAGATTCTCCAGGAGTAGGACGCTACCCTCAGGAGGATTCTTCACCGCTTCTAGGGTATTCTCCCCCACGCAGTCGTCGAGAAAGCACACCGGCCTTCCCAGCACCTTCTGCAGCTCCTTGGCCACCGGCTCGAGCGTGAATTTTTTGTTCTTTTTCCCATCCGGACGACCCAAATGCGAAGCTAATACCTGATTTGGGTAATTGGGAACGCTAATGGACTCGGGCAAGAGCGCATAGATGGAGATCTACTCACCAGAGACTTGCACTTCTTGTCTAGGGCATATTTGATACTGGGCAGAGCCGCGACTATGCGCTGATTGTTGGTTATTTGGCCATCCTTCATGGGAACATTAAAGTCCACCCTGTAAAAGGCGCCCCACCCAGGCCATGAATAGGTCCATCCCACTCTTAAGAATCCTTACCTCATGAATACACGTTTGCCCGCCACATCGACGTTCTTCAGGCTCAACTTCTTTGGAGGCTTTCCAGCGTCTCCGCACTTTTGTTGGCTGCTAAAAGGTCGGAAAGATGTAAATTTAAAAAGACTGGCGGCTGTAGCCTGTCGCCCAAAACGAAACATTTTCTTTATTAATAAAAGTTGATGAAATAAAACAAAAAGTAAAATGATAAATTTCAAAATTTTAATCTCACCATGAATCTGGGAGTTATCTGGGAATCTTGGCCTTGCTGGCTAATCGGATAATGCAGATCAATCAATATCAAAAAAATCTGAATAACGTTTGTATTGACTTCTCTCTGTTGCTCAGACTTTAGCCGCTTTGCCTTCTTTCCACACAGGAGAATATACATAATTTTGCCGTAACTACACTCCTGCCCAAAACTATACGACACCTCAAAAATTTCAGTTCCGACCCTCGTAGGAGAATGGAAAAGCATAAAGGGACAAAACAAAGCAGATTAATAGCAGAAAGAGTAATGAACAAAAACTGATGTTCTTGTCTCTCATTGCATCTTGCATTTTCGAGTAACGGGAAAAAAAGCACAGAAGCTATATTTTAAGCTTGACTGCAAGTGTATCAAAACTATACGACACATTTGAATTTTTTTGTATTTACTTTTTTTATTTTATTATTTTTATTTAATTGTAATACATTAATACAATTTAATAGGGTATAGAGCCCCCTTGTGCTTTCGCTACCTCAAAAATCCTTTTTGGCATCGAATTAACTAAGTTTTTTAGAAGATTTTGGTCTAAACGGGACCATTGCGTCAAAATTTCGCTTTTAAGGCTTGCAACATTATTAAATTTTTTATTTTTTGCGTAGACTCGCCTGGCTAAGATACCCCAAATGTTTTCTATTGGATTAAGGTCAGGGGAGCAAGCTGGCCAATCCAAAACCCTAATGGAGTGCTCATTAAAAAAGCGCTGGGTCTCTCTGCTGGTGTGGATGCATTGTCTTGCATAAAAATTGTCGCTCTTTCTCCATTTTCTTCCAAAAATGGTAGGAGACGATCTTCCAATACTTTTTTATAATCTCCACTGTTCATCCGCGAGCTGGTGAAGCTCAAATTAAGCGTTCCTGATTTCTGAAACGCGCCCCAAACCATTGCGGATCCACCTCCGAAATTGCGTTTGGAAAACATCAGTGGTTCCTTTCGCAGATCTCGCCAATAGTGACGATAGCCATCTGGACCGTCAAGATTAAATTTGTTCTCATCAGAAAAAATTATCTAAATGAAAATTATTGAAAAAAGCTATACAAACAAAATAAAATTAAAATTTCATACCGAGGCCCAGTTTCTCTCTAAGTTATTTTCTGCAAATTTGAGTCGAGCTATTTTGTGGTGGGGTTTTAAAAAAGGAGCCTTCTTTAAAACTCCTCGGACAATATTTTTAGACGACTGCAGCGTCCGCCAAACAGTCATCCGGGACACAGGCTGACTGCAACATGCAGCAAGTGCGGTGCACGACTCAAACGAATTGCTCGCCTTTGATATGATGCGACGTTTATCGCGGTCTGAGAGCTTTGGTCTTCTCCCTGTGTTATTCCTTATACCGTATTTACTCGGATCGCATAAAAATTTAGCAATAACGCAGCGTGTACGACCCAATAATCGCGAAATTGCGCTTACAGTAAAGCCAGCTTCATTGTACGCACTTATTCTCCCTTTTTCCTCTTCATTCAACACACTTCCCCGCGGCATTTTATTAGAAAATCATTCCCTTGTAAACAACAATAGAAAAAAAATTAAATAACGCTAAACATCTCTCTCCAGCCGCTATAACTCAAATGTGTCGTATAGTTTTGATACACTTGCAGTCAAGCTTAAAATATAGCTTCTGTGCTTTTTTTCCCGTTACTCGAAAATGCAAGATGCAATGAGAGATAAGAACATCAGTTTTTTTTCATTACTCTTTCTGCTATTAATCTGCTTACTTTGTTTTGTCCCTTTATGCTTTTCCTGAAGGAAATTTTTGAGGTGTCGTATAGTTTTGGGCAGGAGTGTATTGCAGTTAAGTCAGCAAAGTATGAAATATTTATACAATTCAAATTTCTCCGCGCAGAGACAATCGATGTTCGGAATTTTCAAACACACCATTAACTGCAAAAAGTATTTCCGTAACCAACGGCCCTACACACATTATTTTAAAATATTGAAATTTCCAACATGTACATGTTATGATAACGGCGTAATGTTACTTAACAGACAGCGTAGCTATTTTAAGTGACCGAGAACAGCTGTTTTATAAAATTAGAACGTGTGACCGTACTTGCTGTTAAGAAATAACAACGTATGACCGTACTTGCAGAGAGACAACGCAGAAGGAAAACAAGAAACGGAGGGAAACACAACAATAATTTTATTTGTTTTGCAGTAAAAATACAGATATTCCACTAAAATGGGTGGTGGTGATCTGGTAAGTAGTTCCCCTCTGTATTATGGGACCATCAAGAATCATCGGAATTCTCGCACAGAACTTGAAGAAATCATGGCATCCGCACACGATGAAAAACCAGGAGCGGGTTTGGAAAGCCGAGGAGCAGGCCAAGATGGAGGAGAGAAAACTACAAGATCTACGGAAGGAAATTCACGAGGAGCGTGATCGGGAAGATCTTAGGCGCTTGGGCGAGAGCTCTGGTGTGCTGGCCAGCAGTGGAGGAGCCGCCGGCGAGGCCAAGCTAGAATGGATGTATAAAAGTGAGTTTGCTTTGCAGTCACTTCAAAATGTATAACCCTATAAAATGTTACAGACAGCACGGAGCTAATCAACCGCGAAGAGTACCTGCTGGGCCGCAAAATCGACAAATCCTTTGAGACGCTGCAAGCCGAGGAGCGTAGGCAGGAGCACGGCGCTGTGGGCGTCAAACAGTCCATCAATCATGTCGAACACGAGTGTGTGCCATTCTCCATACGGGCGTATCGCAACCTGCAGTCCACGGAGCAAGTGGACATGCAGCGGAAGACCATGGAGGACCCTCTGATGCTTATCAAGCAGCGTGAAATGGAATCGCGACGAAAGCTTCTAGAGAATCCAGTCAAACTGAAGGAAATCCATCGCATTCTCAAGACGGAGCAGGATCTGAGAGCCGCTAAAGAAAAGAAATCCAAAAAGAGTAAAAAATCAAAAAAGAAGAAAAATAAGAGGTCCAGCAATGAATCGAGCAGCAGCGAAAGCGACGAGGACTTGGACAGAAAGCTGGCACGTCAAGTCAGCAAGCTGAAGGGAGACGCTGGGAATGAGGACCTGAAACTGGACAAACTATTGGACGCAAAGTATCGGACCATATCCAAGCAGCTGGATATTGCAACAAAGAGGAAGAAGAGCAAAAAGTCAAGACGCAAAAGCAGCGACAGTAGCAACGAAAGCAGCACCGATGAACGGTGCCAAAAAGGGAGAAGAGATGACCGGAATGGGAGCTCAAGGCTCAGGGAACACCGCAGAAGCAACAGTCCAGAAGAACCGAGAGCCCATCGTGGTGGCAGCAGCAGCCGCAGTGCACGACGAGAGCAGCAGACAGAACGTCGAAGAAGTCCGGAAAGAGGGCCCCCGCGTAGGGAAGGAGATCGAAGAGACCGCAGTAGAGGACGCACTGATCGCAGCAGGGATTATACAGGTCGGAGAGATCGCAGCAGAGACCGAAGTCCAATCCATCGCCGTCGCAGCCCGCCGCCGAAACGACCTTCACCCCCTAAACGCAACGCCGGCAAACCCAAGCTCAGCGAAGCCGACCGTGAGGCTCGTCTGCGTGAGATGATGGACAACGCCACATGGCGAGAGGCCGACCGCACCCAGGCCGTGCGGAAGCACCGTGAGGCATATGCGCGGGAAGAAGCACAGAACAGGGAGCGCGACTTTGATAAGGAGTTCATCAACAAGGAGGTGAAAAAGGCCATTTCCAATCACAATTCGATTGGCGATCGCATACGAGCCAATCTTAACAATATACAGCGCACCTCCTCCGCCATGGATACTAACTTTGCACGAAAGTAGAAGCCACAGCCGTAAGTTAAATAGTATTCCTTTATTTCATATGCATGGAGTTCTGCAACAAAATGATTCAACTTTGTGTCTATGGGGCTTACAAGATAAAAGACGCGATTAACATACATATTTCGGAAAGTGTGTTCCATTTGAGTTTAGGCGTTGGAGAGAGCGGCAACGCCGGGCAGTGTCTTGCCCTCCAGCAGCTCCAGGGAGGCACCGCCACCGGTGGAGACATGCGAGACGAGAGCTTCAGTGTTCCATTTGGCGCAGCATGAGGCTGTGTCGCCACCACCAATGATGGAGATTGTGCCGTTCTTAGTGGCTGCCACAACACCGTCCATGATGGACTTGGTGCCATTTGCGAAGTTGGGGAACTCGAACACGCCGGGAGGTCTGTACCACAGGTTGAAGTTATTCGAAATAGAATTGGGATTGATAATTGAGACGAGAACAGAAACACTTACCCGTTCCAGACAATCAGTTTGGCGCGTGCGACAGGTGCCGCAAAGAGTTCACGGGTCTTGGGTCCCACATCCAGACCCATGTGTCCATCGGGAATGCCACTCTCGACGGTGGCCTCGCTGACGACTGCGTTCTCAGCAAACTTATCACCACAGACAAAGTCCACAGGCAAGTGGAGCTGCACGTTGTTCTTCTTGGCCTTATCCACTAGCTTCTGGACTATCTTGGAGCCCTCCTCGTCAAACAAGGAGCCGCCGATCTTCATGTTGTTGAGGACCTTGAGGAAGGTGAACGCCATGCCGCCGCCAATGATCATCTCATTGACCTTGTCGAGCAAGTTCTCGATCAGCTGGATCTTATCGGCAACCTTGGCGCCACCAAGGATAGCCAGGAAGGGATTTGGGGGATTGTCCAGGGCCTGAGAAAAGTACTTGAGCTCCTTGTTGAGCAGTAAGCCAGCAGCACGCTTTTCGAAGCCATCGCCCATCATGGAACTGTGAGCACGGTGAGCCGTGCCGAAGGCATCATTCACGTAGACATCGCCCAGCTTGGCCAAGCTGCTACGGAAGTCCTTGACCTTAGCGGGATCGGCCTTTACCTTACCGCCGCTGGCATCCAAGCCCTTGCCCTCCTCCTCCACGTAGAAGCGCACGTTCTCGAGGAGAATGACAGAACCCGGTGCGGGGTCCTTGCAAGCAGCCTCCACCTCATTGCCCACACAGTCGCTGAGGAATTTAACATCCTGCCCGAGCAGCTTCTTCAGCTCGTCTGCCACGGGGGCCAGCGTGTACTTGATGTTCTTGTTGCCATCGGGACGACCCAGGTGGGACATCAGCACCACGGACTTGGCCTTCTTTGACAGGGCCAGTTTTACGCTGTCCAAAGCAGCCACAATGCGCTGGTTGCTCGTGATCTTTCCATCCTTGATGGGCACATTGAAGTCCACTCTGCAGGGGATGAGAACGAAACGGAGGTTTATGCAACCCGCTTGCCAGACACAAAACCATAACTGCTCCACAATTACCGCATCAACACCCGCTTGCCCTCCAAGTCCAGGTTTTCAATGCTCAGCTTATTAAAGGCCATTTTTATAATTTTTATGGTGCGTGCAAACAACTCCTGGATACTTTTTACCACTGGCTTGGAGAATGTTCGCTCTCTTCATTCACAGCTGCTGTGCGGCAATGTCAGAGCAAGGTCATTATTGGGTGGGTTGATTAGGGTTGCATGTTGGGGATGTAACGGCTCCATATCAGTCAGCTTTGTGCCGCAAGAAAGGCTGCGCATGGCAAATATACAGATACAGTAATCAGAACGGTCAATTCATACATTCTTATTAGACTATCTTGTATCTGAAAAAATAGTTAAACAAATTCGTACTGAAATGCAGCTCTGACAAGTGGCGCCAATTAGTGCTGCAAAATTGTTTCAAGTCAGTGCTGTAAAGGAACGAAAGCGATGGAAATAGCCGGTTCATTTGAAACCTACAAATGTACTAGTTATTCGAAATAAAAGCTAATTTAATTTAAATACACAATTAAAAAATGTGTGTATTTGCTGCAGGTGCTGATGCAGATCTTAATATGTGCATATGTAGATATATAAATGCCAATGCAACTCTGCCACTTCGGTGCCCAGTGTTGTGGAAAACCGCTACGGCTTTAGCGGCTTAATTTGAAAGAACCTAAAGTCTTTTTTTTACAATCTTCAAAGTTAAATAAAAAATGATTATAACTTTGATATATGACCATATTGTGGAAAGTACTAAAATATTCATCGCTAAATTTTATAATCTCATTATGCCTTGGTTGGAAATGTCTCACATAGATAGATGGGCGTATGTAATTATTGAATAAATAAATGATTGTCAGCCAAGCCAAATAACGAATTCGAGCATCCATGAGAGTGTATTGTATGCACATTCATACATAAATAAATGGACTTTCTGCTTTGGGCGATTGGCCGTACAGTTTTATTTTGGCTGTTCAGCGACACCACAGCCATGTACAAACAGATGCCCAGTCACACACACACACACGCTAACACACTCGCACAATCTGCCAATGATTCCAACATGGCTCTTCCCCAAATGATTCATTCATGCGCCGCTCACTCGCTGACACTCTCTGCCGCCGGTCTCTTCGGCGGACAGTTCAAGCAACAACCACCACGAGACATCACATCACCCACCGCCTCCTGCAAGACCACCACCAACACCCACCGAACGTACCCAGTGCAGCAAAATGCATGACGCAGATGGCAACAACGGCGATGGGGTACGAGAGTGGAGGAGATAAAGAGGGATGGAGAGAAGAGGAAAGCGTGGCGTGGGCCTATTGAAAGCATTTCAACCACAGCACTGCACCATCGGTGGAAGAATGTGCACGACGGGATGGTATACCCTCTTGTTTCCCCATCAACCCATAGAAACGTCATAAGTGCAGGCCCACCATAGAGGACACTCTCACAATGGGCAGTGGGTCGTCCCTGACGAATCCCGTCCAGCTCCGTCCAGCCAATCCTCAGGTATGAGTACGAGTAATATTGGAAATCGAAGACAATGGGGCTGGTAAATTAAATTTTAATAATTGCGTGTGAATCGCCCGTTGACGTAGGACAGCTGGGTATCGGACTAATCGCCGCACTCGTGTGGAAACATTAGCACACGACAGCCAAACGCGACCCGAGACCGCAGATGAATGTCTTCCAGACCCACTCCGGGCCACTCGGCCAAGCGAATCGCCTATCATTCTAACAGCCGCTCAAAGCGAGTTGTAAACCTGTTCCATGCTCTCCAGAACGATTTCAGTTACCTGAAGTGAATGTTCACGGTTCTAGAGACTTGAACGACAATCGCTATGCGGTACAGTGTGACCTACAAGTATGATATGATTCAGGTTCAAACAAACGAACGAGTAATAAGTATCTTGCATCTATTACAGACTATTAGCAGCGCAAGTTAAAAAGAAAACTTAGCGCCATGAGTACATGCTTGGGTGTCAGTTGTGTGCCAGCATGTACGAGTACGTATGTATGTATGTACATATGTATTTATATGTATCTAGATACACATGAGCTGACAGGTATCGATTGTTTGCATTATGATTTGTTCACACCTCTTTGCTACGGAAACTTTATGACGCAATGTGTATGTGTTTGTAATGAAGGAAATTCTGAACTGAGCAGGCATCTTGGGTTAGGTTATGGACGAACTTTGAAGCAACGGGATTTTTTATGACGAAAACCGAATGGCAAGGCAGATGTTAGTGTTCCAGGAAACAGGATCCTTGTGGAAAGGTCTATTGTCAACTTCCTGCCTGCCTTTCCATCCGCGATTACCACCTTTCTTATCGCCAATGATCCTCCATTTTGAATCACGGTCTAACCTTGGCATATTACCGGACAAACAGTGCTGGTATCTTCACGGGGTCCTCTTGAATCTAGATACGACTGCGACCCGCTATTGTCCAAAGACTTTCCGTCAAAGGCCCCTACTGATGAGAAGCACCGACTCATATCGTAACAATGCGCGAATACTCTACGAACGGGGGAACAACGAACGCCAGCCGTGCCACTCCAATGGGGACTACTCGCAAGAGTTCATTTCAGGCCGCGGAGAAAAGAAAGCCCAACCGCACCGCACCGCGTGGCGGCGCGCAAAACGAAGACGCAAATCGGCTTATCGTCAACATTCAGAATCCCAAAGGCAGTCAAGAGTCAGAGCTGTTTGTCGCGGCTGCTGGCAGCGCTGCTCCTCAAATATGATAACTCAATGATTGTCCCACGATTACAGGTGTTTACCACGAATGCCTTCAACGTGAGCGGGCGAACAGGTTCGCCGCTTTTAATTAGCGAGCTGACGGACGGCTACTCTGTCGTCTCCCGTATTATTCAGATTACGAACTATAGCTACACACATACATATGTATGTATTTATTGTTGCTTATGAACGAAAATAGCTGACAAACACGAATGTTTCAAGCTAGAGCCCCGACTAGTAGATACCTTTTGAAAAGGAATTCAGCAGAGAATTTTTAACATTTTGCTCCATCATCGGCGACAAATGTTTTAATTTAATGGCAAAAAATTTAAGTCTTTTAGATTCGCTGTTCTTCTAAACTCTTCTTCTATGTACTTACGTACATATTTACATACTTAAATTAGCAGATACACGCACATACTCGTAAAAATATATGTACATATTTATGCCTTTTCCTTGAATGCCTGCCCATGTAGGTATATGCGTATATGTATGTATCTAAACAAACGCAATATACCCCTGTTTTGTTTGGATACCAGGTGTAATGGCTGAGACACGGCAATTCGTACGGACAGAAATAAGAACGACTACTATGCCAATAGCTCATCAGCCAATTCCTGAACCAACATGGTTCGTGTAACGAACAGAGCCAGCAAATTGTCGAACCACAAATACGGGATCAACGGGAGAAATGGCACATAAGAACAAATTAAGGGTGGACCATGTTCGAACATTAGCTGATAAGCGATGATGGATTCAATATGGCCATTTGAACCTGGAAAGTTATTGTAGAACGATCCCAGACACTTCTCCAGTCAAGTCGGGGGGATATGCCTAGAGGTGTACGAATTAACAGCCCCAAAAATAGACGCCTGCCTGAGCACCTTCTTCCTCCACTCCAATCACATTGTTAATCAATTGACCCCAATACGCGAGCATATTCCGGCCCACGCTGGTCCACTCTATAAATACAAGCACTGTGCTATCCGCCCAGTAGAAGGCGCTCCGCTCCACACACATCTGCATCAACAGCACTGCAGCAACACTTCCCATGAGCAACAACAAGAAAGGGGAGCGACGGACAAACCGTCGGTCTCACGCACGCGTCGACTGGCGATTCCAACGGACCGTCGGAGCAACGGAACGACTGCACCACACCCCCAATTCATGCCGCCCTAGAGTTCGCCAACTACAACGGCCGGCAATTTTCAAATTTAGCGCCAAACGTGCCGGCGACTGTACTCACGGAACCCAAGCAGATTTTGTATGGAATTAATCAAGAAACCCACTCATTTTGTCAATTCCGGATATAGTTTTGATCGTATCGCCTTCGAAAAAATACCAAAATTAAGGGGACCATTAGAGGTAGCCACTCGATCTGTTTCGGAACCGATCTGAATAAAGCTATCTGAGAAATGGGCGAATATATCGGGGGCGCAACTTTTTGTCAAGAAGAAGCTGACGGCAATTTGTTAACGCTGCCGCGCGACCATTTCATTCTTGTTCGAGCCTTCAACGGGTACATATCGTGGTCAGCAAACAGCAAAACAGAAAACAGCCAGCAGTAGTATAGTAGTAGTATCCTTCTTCCATGCAAGATGAATACTATCTGTATTTCGCAGTGCCGCTGACTAAGTCCTCCTGCACTGCAAATACTCTATATATAATACTTGATAAAAATTATTGCAAAATATTTGAAAAATCTCTCAATTGCTTGGACGCCAACTCTGTTGTTGTTGCCTTCTCTCTACTTTGCTGCCGACTGCGGCTGTACAGATGCCGCAGAGGTTTTTCTTCAGTGTATTACAAGGGAGAGAGGCAACACCAACCGACCGTGTGATAAGCCGGCCAGAAAGAAAGCAAGCGAGAGAGGGCTAGAGAAAACGAGAGCGAGAGTGCCTAAGTGTGTGTTTGTGTGTGTGTGTGCGAGTGCGATTTGTATCTGTGTCGTGTCACCGCTTCTCTTCCGCTGCTTAAATACTTTGGACGTACCACAAATCCAAACACTGTGTTTGTGTTCTCGTGCGGTGCGGTTCTCGTTTTCTCTCCTGACTATTTTGCGCTAATTTTTGTCAACAACCCACATTTTCCGAATATAGCAATAAAAAGAAATAAACGGAGTATACATACAAGGAGCATCAATCATTCAAATCATCCAGCTAAAGCCCATATAACCGTTAAGCGTTATATAAATTAAACAAATAAGTTTTTCAAAAAACTACAAACAGTCCAGAAATAAAATGTCTGCAGCCACAGAACAACAGAATAACGGTGATGTTGCCGTCGAGAAGGTGGCCGTCAAGGACGACGTCGCCGCGGTGAAGGACGATCTCAAAGCTAAGGCTGCCGGCGAGGATAAGGCAGCAGCCGATGCCGCTGGCGACGCGGCCGCCGATAACGGTACAGCAAAGGACGGTGAGGATGCTGCCGATGCCGCTGCCGCGCCCGCGAAGGAATCAGTGAAAGGCACCAAGAGGCCAGCAGAAGTAAGTACCCCCGTCCACCAGTGCGCTCCAGTTACGTGGAGAGGAGATCATCTTCATTGTACAGTTTCACGTTTTTGGCATGTGCGTTTCCCAACACTTCTCTCCTCCTGTCGCTATCGCTATCGATCGCCTTATCGATTGCCGTTGATATTTGTTTACGCGCTCGAATTCCTCGGTACCAAGTGATTCATTCAGATTCGTGAGTTCCACTTTTCGAATATTACAAAACGAAGAAAAATTCTGGAAATAGATATACACACGTTTTCCGATTTCAAATGCTGCTTCTGAGAGCGGGATTGTTACGCTCAGAGAGTTTGTTCTCAGGCGTTTATATACTAAGAAGGGAGAGAATACTATACATATATATATATACACAGAGAGAGAGAGCGTTGTTTACGATTAACCAAGATGATTGTCGGTCGGTAATCAAAGATTATTGTTGTTGGGTTCAAATCGAGGTTAGAGGGCCCATCCACACCACTCGACAACGCCGATGATGCAGTCGCGGTACAGTTCTGGCTCAGATAGAGAGGTCCCGCTGCCGAGCGAGAGCGTGCGCTAATGTATATTTAATAAACTTAACCAAATCGGATGAATACTAGAACAGGTCATTAACATTGACGTGGGCAAAGCAAAGACGCAAAAAAGCTTAACTGAGAATGAGAGCGGAATAAAGATACATAGAGTGAGAGAGATGTGTACATAGATAGCTTGTAAGCGGCCTTGCGACACCTACACTGTCTGTGAGCGCCTCTGTGTTTGATTCAGAACAATAGATGCAATAACACTTCATTATTTGCACACTTGGCCTTATTCAACCTCAATCGCGGACACTGCATTTTAATATATAGCGCTTGCAAAATATTGGCAACGCCGCAATAACAATAACAGTTCTCTCTGTCTGTCCCTCTCTCAGTCAAAAACATTGCCGGCCGGCGACTGGGCGCGCGGTATTTAAACATCATTTGTACCGTCTGTCACATTCCATTCTGCCATTCCCCCATTTGGGGCCATAATCGAAAAGCACATTTCTGATAAAAATAAAAGCCATGAGGTAGCGCTAGTGAGGACTATAAATTGGCAAATGAAACGATTTGACTCGAACTCGAATCGAAAATGTACAGTAACGGGTTCTCTCTCGCTCTCGTCTTTTATGCGTCTCTCTCTCTCTCTCTATCTAGCTCTCTCGTAATTGGTTATGTATACACTCATACACTCCCATGTGTAGGATGTTTGTGTTTGCGCTTACATTTATCTTTCACTTTTTCCCCTCTCCATTTTATGCGTATTTATTTTGGTACATGGCGATGCGTACATAAAACAAGGCCTGTACAGGGTGTCAAACTGCCCTTTTGAGGTTATGTAATGGATGTACAGGGTGTTTTTTCTTTTCCTGTGAGGTGAGGTCTTTGTTGGGTGATACCACCTTTTAGATTAGTCAATACAGGGTATCATCACTGCGTTTGGGGTTAGGCGATTGGAAGTGTTGTGTGCATAGATACATATTAGAGTTAATTGTTTTGCTTTGAAAAGAAAATTATTAAATATAAAATATTAGACACTAGGATGGAAAACTATATGCATAGGTAGATACAATCAATAAACACCATCAACAGTCAGTGTGAACATTATTTTCGTTTTCCATCAAATTCTTTTGAAAGGACCCCCTCTACATATATCCTTGATGACCCTGTTTTATCCCATTTTATCTATTTATTTCTTTTGTATTGCACATTTCTCAAGAGCTCAGTCTCGTGACTTATGTATTTTGGCATCTCAAGAGTGGGGGAATATGAGGGGCACATGATTTGCACACTTTTCCGCTGCTATCTTGTTTTCCACATGTAACAGTCGGCTTTGCCTAGTAAATATATATGTATACTACGGGTATTTTTCTGGAGATGGGGGCCGCTTATGTACGGGTGCTTGTTGTTGGTTGGCTGCTGTTTAACGAACGTGAACCCACGCAGTCGACGCTGACAGAAACGCAGACGCCGGCGGCGACGCTAGCGCACTCTTCTGCAGCAGCTGTCGCTGTGTGTGTATGTGTGTACGAGAGACATTCATTCATGCAACGTTGTCGTGACGCGTTCTCAGGTACAGTTCTGCCTCGTCAGAGCTCTCTCTGGCGGTCTCGGTCTCTCTCTCTCTCTTCCTCTATCTCCCTCTCTTCATGTCCCATACAGCTGCGGTGTGTCGAGCACACGCTTGGCTTGGCTGTCGTATCTCACGGATATGGATACATATGCTTATTGCCTTATTGTTTTTTTATATACATATTACACTCGTACGCACACCACACAGAGAGGAGAAAGATACATACGAGTATGTACAAGAGAGGTGCACTTGTAATTTCATGCTCTCTTACTCGTTTCTCTCGCTCTCTCTCTCTCTCTCTCTCTCTCTATAACTTGCTTTGCCGTGTGCGTGCTTGCAGCGAATTACATTGGCGCGCGCATTTTTCAAATGTTTTTTTACGGCGAAAATAACGATTTTCCCGCTGCTCTGTCAGAAGACTACAAAAATGAGAAGGGAGTGACGAGGTTTCCCGTTTTGTGGGCTGAAAATATACTTTTATGACCATGTATAGTGTGTGAAGGGGGCATTCGATGGAGCTTTTGCTTTGCCCTTGATCAAGGAGATGTGTGGGTTTGAGTTGGGCGCACAGGACCAGAATCCGATTCAGAATTGTTATGCTCATTTCTCTCCACTATTTTTCCAGGCCAAATCCGCCGAATCAAAGAAGGCAAAGAAGGCCGCCGACGGCGACTCCGACGAGGAAGAGGCTCTGGAAGAAATCATCGAGGGCGACAGTGAAATTGAGAGCGACGAATACGACATACCCTATGATGGTGAGGAGGATGACATTGAATGTGATGGTAGGTGTATACATACATAGACGGTATTTTCCCCCTAATGTTAGAACTAATCTTAAATTTTTTTTTAACAGACGATGATGATGATAACGACGATGGTTCCGGCTCGGACGATCAGGCGTAATAATAATGTAGTCAAAAATTCAACAAAACAAACAAACAATTTAAATTAATAATAAATACAAGTTACAAGCAAAAACAAATAAGAAAGCAACCAGAAAATAAACAACAACAACCAACAAAAGAAAAACACAAAAAAATCGCAAAAGTATATAATTTTTATGTTAAGGAATAATTTTTATTTCTTACTTTATTTTAATTGTATTTTATGTGTACTTTTTTTATAAAAAAATACAAAACCACAAAAATTGTAATTGAGAAAGGTTCGTATATGGCGATCTATACGAAAAGAACGAAATGAGAAGTAATCATCCCCACTATATACAAAAAAAAAACCTAAACCAAAATCTTTCTTTCCTTTATGTATAAGTCCTAATTTATAGAAGTTTATGCTTAAAACAAATATACAAAGATTGAGCATGAAGAAGCGTAAATCTATACAGACACATACAAACACACACAAACAAAAACCACATAAAAAAACTCATTATTAAAATTAGACGTTACATTTATGAAAGAATGAAAGAGACAAAAATACAAAATTGAAGAGACAGCAAATGCAATTAAATACAAAACAAATAAAACATAAAAATTGTATTTGAATAAATCGAGGCACTATTGAAAGCATATTTCGACACACTCAAGTTTTACATATGGTTTCAAAATTTTTGCGCCCTCTCTGACCACCTACATCATCCACACATGTACACCGACATCGACAAACGGCACGCAACAAGGGGGAGCAACTCAACTGGACTCGACTCGACTGTGTGGGTTTTTCGATCTAGGGCGCGTTCGTGCAACGGGAAGATTGAGTTCTGTTCGGGGTCCTCAACCAAGGGAGCCTCGGAGAGGCTTCTTTTGTTTCGTTTCAGCATTTAGCTCTAAGCCATGACTAATCTTAAGTATTTATGTCAGTATTAAACGAGGGCTTACATTTTGTTGAGAAAATCGAGTAATAACGATAAACCCAATTTATTTGTAAATTGTATAAACAAACTCGAGAATCGAAATATGGACAAGAATAAACTTTTAATGTTACATACTCTTACGTATATCTACTAGTGAGGGTAGTGAGGCCAGTGCCTACCCAAAATACAATATATACATACATGCAATAATACCAAGTTCAGAAAATATAACGACTGATATTTGACAAAGCAGTGCGCACAGTTGTTCAATCAAAATATGTACGCGCACTTCTATGCCGCCAATACGATTCGACCCCCAACATACCCCACCTTCAACCTACACACACCCACTTTCCCCTAACACAACCGACACACAAACCCACTGACCCAGATCCCACAGTAAGAGGCATCTAAGGGCTCTAAGCATAAAGAATCAGACATACATATGCCGTTGAATACCGATACCGATAACGATACCACAGACAACGGATGTTGAAGAATCAAGCGTTTTTGTAAATAATTATTATATACATAAATACATATGTGTGCATCTGCATTAGATCTGAAAAATCAAACATCAAGAATAAAATCAACAAACAACCAGTAGTAGTGAAAGGCAGGCAACAGAACCACTTGAAAAGGAAGAGAAGAAGAATATAAAGCATTTTTGAACGATGAAATAAATTATTGTAATTACATAAAAGCGAATACCAAATTCATGCTTTTACATCCCTCTATTGGCATTTGTCAGGTGCCAATAAAAAGTTAGTTTCAATGGGGTAGGCGGGCGGCAAATACGCTCTTGTTTGTGTGTTGAAAAGAACCCCTAAATGGTATGTTTAGGGGTCGTTTGGGTAGGGACCACTCATGGGTCATAATTCATTGATTCTTTCTTTACTCCCCTCCCTCATGGTACACATGTGCGACCAATGATGATCCATTCCTCTCATTTCCATGGCTTGAACACAGAGGGTTGAAAATACTGGGTCTTAAACACTTTCCTCTTACGGTGGCAAGGGAAACAATTACTCAATAAATTTCGTTTTAACAGATATTTTGTGTGTTGTAATTACATATGGATGATATAGTTCAACATGTTTATTTATAACTATGTAAAGTATTTCTCTAAGCCCGTTTTAATAATAACAATTAAACTAAATCTACATACATCTATATGTGTGTATGTAGATCTCTTCCCAGTTCATATTCGATCGTTGTCTGAGCCAGCGTGTGTTTCGGACATCACGTACATAAATCTATTACGTTATCAGCAAATATTGCAAAATGGTTAGAAACCAATATTACAAAACTCTTGATTTCTCACCCAGAATGTATTTGCGAATCCGACTTTCAAATTCATTGGAAGTAGGATGCTCTCCGAATGGATTAGACCGCATTGTGCAGGAAAAATGTTCCAGATGGTCCAGCGACAGATGGACAGCTAGTTACCACGTAATCCATTTCATATTTTTCTGCCACATAACGTCTCAAATATTCTAGCGACGAATTGCTGATCAAAATGGTCTCTTGATAGGGCCAACGCTCTTTTTTCGGCCCAGGTTTAGCAAGAGTTGGCCATCCAAGCCGACATTTGCTGTAGAACACTACCTAGCATTCCGCTTGAGGTGGATAATCTTGAGTTGAAGAGTTTTATGATTTAGTTTTTTTTTTAAGAATTTTTAAAAAATTTGGTATTTTTCTTCAGAGGTAGTGCCTCTATTATTTACATAACTTAAGTTTCTTATAACTGGTTGTATTGAACTTTGCCGTTCTGAAAAGCTGACAAATTCAGCTATAGTCCGACCCAGACACTTTGTAGCTGCAGATTAACGTGTGGAAGATATTAAGCTTTCAAATTCAAATTTCATAATTATTTTTCCTTTCTTCTTTTAAAGAAGTCGTGGTTCCCGGACTCAGTTTAATCAGACATTAACGTTTTCCTGTTTGCAGATATGCCCCACCTTTTAAACAACATAAGGTGTCACTTTCTCGATTGTGGGCTTGTGTGAGGTGAGAAAGTAATTGGTGCTAAGGCCATTGAGGAAACTCTGGATCATTTTACTCATTCGGATATTTCATTAACATGAAAGGTGACACGCAAGCACCTGAGTGTCAGCGGCCCAAAAAGGAGGAATGTTGTAGTGGCCACACAGTTTCTGTCCACTTCGACTGTTGCTGTATCACGCGCTGCTTAGATCTTGGCCTTCAGGTGATTAACGGCGAGGAAACAGCAGAGTTTGTTTCGATGATGGATAAATGGTTCGATCTCTTCAACTCAAAATTGTCCACCTCAAGCTGGATGTATGTAGTGTTCTAAAGCAAATGTCGGCTTGGATGGCCACCCCTGTTAAACCTGGGCCGAAAAAAAAAACGTTGGCCCTTTCAAGAGGCCATTTTGATCAGCAATTCGACGCTAGAATATTTGAGACGTTATGTGGCAGAAAAATATGAAATGGATTACGTGGTAACTAGCATTTTGTCGCTGGACCATCTGGAACAGTTCTTTGGCACAACACGTCCCACCAGTGGCGTAACTACCACCGGTCTTACCGGTCTCAGAAATCGGGGCCCGGAGCACCAGGGCCCCCCCTGCAGGGGGCCCCCAAAAGTGGCAAGAGAGAAAAATTTTTTTCATCTTTATATCAGAAAAATGTTCAATATGAAAAAATAAAAATTTTGGTGTTCTTTCGTTATAAATATTCGTTGCCAGCTTAATATTATATTTCTATCGTGTTTTTCATTTTTCAAACTTTCGCGCTGTTTCATTCTTGCCAATCATTTTTTTTTTCTCGTGTTTTTGCTCAAGCTCAGGAAGTTTGTGACACTGAATATCGAGTGAGTAGTGACAAATATGGAACAAAAACAAACTTGCGTCAACAATCCTTGCTGTTGCATACATATATTATCATATTTTCAAATCGAAATCATAAGGCTTTGCGACTTGTATGCAGCGTTTGAAAATGCTACGCTGCTCCGTAGTTTTTCGTTTTGCTCTCGCTACCGCTCTCGTTTTGAACGGTAGCGGTAGCAGAGCCGTAGCAGAAAAAAAAACTCGTCCAACTCGATGGTCATCCCGGAACGATTCTTTACAAGCTGTTCGATTCAGGTATAGTGATATTTTGAAGGCGCTGTCCAAAATCATCCTTATCAGCAATTCGAAAACCGAGCGAAATGAAGCAACCTATCTACGCCAAGTGATCGAAAATTTCAAATTTGTTTTTCAAGTCATTTTGCACACAAAAGTTCTGACAACAACAAACCTGGTTACAAAAGCTCTCCAAAAGTCGATCTTTCCCAAGCAAATGTTTTACTCGAGCAAGCGTATCAAAAACTACGAGAATTCCGAAATAACTACGAGGGAGCAAAATCACAGGCCATCAAACTAAGTGCGGATTGGAAAGTCAAGGTTGAGTTTCAGAACAAGCGTATCAAGAAAACCAAGAAATATTTCGAAGAATTGTGCCAGGACGAAAGACTGTCTGATGGAGAGGCACGATTCCGTGTAAAAATTTTCCATGGATGTCTCGATTTCATTTGCAATCAATTACTAAATCGGTTTGAAAGTTTGAAGAACGTGATCAAAACTTTTCGAGTACTCTAACCTAAGGAATTGACAAAAATGACGGGCCAAGAACTGCACAGGGAAGCTGTGATACTTGCAGATACTTATGCTGAAGACATCGGCGACAAATTTCCTGAACAGTTGTTATCTCTTCGATCATGTCTCAAAAAACAAATTGAAAAACTCAGTTCTGTCAAGCAACTTGCAAATTTGTTAATTATTGAAAATGCTGCTTTATCTTCGAGTTTTCAAGAAGTTTGCACAGCTTGGATTTTATTTTTAACTATTCCAGTTACACTTGCTACAGCTGAAAGATCCTTTTGGGGGTGTAGTGAAAAAAGTTTGAATGATTTAAAGAATTCTTCTGATAAGGGCCCCTTAATGAAAATCTGACTGGGGCCCCCATTTCTATAGTTACGCCACTGCGTCCCACTCAGCCAAAGGATTTGCCTGCACCTCAGGAATCTAAAATTCAGTCTTGATATATCAGTCTTGCAATTTTCGCAGATAACAACAGTTTTATTAAGTCCTTACCTACCGTACCTAGTACGGTTGACCATATTGTTAAAACTAGAAACTGTGATCTCAGAAAGGATGTATATTTAACGTAATTAATAATATTAAGACTTGCTTCGACATTATCCATTTCCTCATTTTCCATCAGGTCAATGACCACCGGTCCGGGACCGGTGTACCGGTCTTAATATCCACATCTGATAAGCATAAGCATAAGTATAAGGTTGCACGACTAGGTAAAGGGAATCCTTTTTTATACAGATAGTTATTGCCTTACATCATTTCATCATGTACTAAGCCATTAAAGATTGATTTTTTCGATGGGAGGTAGGTCGTCGGATTTGAATAAAATCTTGCAAAGCTATGAATAAACATAGAACCACAGCCAGTTAAACATACATACATGTATATATGTACATATGTATTTTGCTTTGAATTTGTTTGTGAAAATAAAGATGTTCTCAGTCTCGTCGCTCGATCTATCATTTCATTGCAGAATAATTGGGTTATTTGTAATAGGGCAATCTTTTTGTATAAATACTAGTCTTCACTGAACAGAAAACAAATATAAACAAATGGCGATAGAGAATTACACAGCTGTTCGATTGAATTATCGGCGACTGCGACAAATATTTTTTCGAAACTGAGTACCTAGCTTTAAACCTAATCTAATAATAATCCAATAAAAAGAAGAACATAAGACTTGGATACTTGGAAGGAAACTGATTCGTTAGTCGGATAAAATTATGTATTCACGGTTACAAGTCCTAGCTAGCCAGTCATTTTAAGCCGAATATCAAAATAGAGAAAAATGATTTGTGATCATGAATGGTTAACCCATTATCGACCAGGGGGTATTTAAATGCAATAATTTATCGGTGCATCTCTCTTGTGTGTAGATTTTCGGTGAAGTCTAGTCAAATACCTCCTAATTTTTTGCAAAACAAAACCGGTCTCGAATAATTCTTAAATACGAGATAGATATTTTTAGGCGAGATAGATAGAGCATACATCATATGTATGTATGTAAATATAGTGAGTCTTCGTCATGCCTTTCCAGAATTTCATTTCACTTGTGACACTTTTCATGAGTAAACTCATGACTCAGCTGACCTCACGCCGACGTCGGCAGAACCAAGTGAAAAAATTCACAATTTTGTTGACGCTTGAAGGGGGGAAACGTGCGCTTTGTTTATATTTTGTCTTATTGCAGTTAAGTTATTTAAATGGTTAAAACAAAGTGGAAAAAGAGTAAAAAGGAAACTATAGAGTAAACAATCTGGGAAATTAATTAAATGTAAACGAAATAATAGCGTATTTAAGTTCTGAAGGTAAAGAATATATTTATATGCGAGACCAGGCGATGGCTGAAGAAGAACCTTATAACATCGGGTCCATAAAGCTTGAAGAAGAGTTTGGTAAGTATATTATTTTTGTTTATTTTTTAATAAAAGAAAGTTTAATCTCATTGAGAATATTTATACAGAACTCCAGCAAGCGGACCCATTAATATCTAGTAAGTCGGTGCATTTTTTATATGTTAATGTGCAATTGATAAACATTTGTTTTTATTACAGACTCGTCTGAGGAAAGGATTATCAATGTTCTTAACGGTAGGCTCATAAATATTTGATAGCTTTAAAGTAGTATTCTTTACTAATATATTGATGTAGAGATTTCCGAAGAGAATAAAGAACTACGAGAGCAAGTTGAGGTCCTGTCTAAAAAGCTCGATGCGATGGCGGACAAATTGGCGGAGGCAACGGCTTTAATGAAGAACCAGGTTCAAAGTGAGACGGACGATATAAAATTCCCATTACAATCAGTGATGGAGCTGGAATACCTTGACTCCATAATAACAACTACGGAGCTCTCGGATATGTATGTAAGTTTTAGCCTATCAAGAAAGGAAGCTTACTTTTAAAACGCCCTGCAGTTTTTGGCAAGTCAGCACTCCCTATGGCAGTTATTTGAAATATTAATTATTTGCAGATCAGAAAGATATGGAGCTTAATTGCAAATGGGGCTTTGTCTAAATGTATTAAAAACGTGATGGACGAGGGTCTGATTTTTCTGTTTAATTTAGACGGAACAGCGGGCAAGATGGCCTTAAAGGGATTTACCAGGTTTTACCATGTCTTGGAAAGTAAGTCCAAGCTAAAGCACAAAAAAGGATGTATAAATGAATCTATATATTTCATTTCAGTGGCAACGCGGATGAAGAGCCCCGGTGACTGTCCCCAAAAGGCTCTCCGAAAAGCAATACAAAAAGTTAAAAATAATAGAATACAAAAAAAATCAAGAGCCAAAAAGTTAAATAAATTAAAAAAAAATGCAATTTAACTTATATAATAATATAATATATTCATGGTTAGTCACAGATGAACATGCCAACCATGATGGTATAGTAACTCTGTCATTTAAATTTCATCTGTTCTTTGTTTTGGACGGGTAATGAGAACCCCAACTTATAACATAACAAAAATGCAAAACTAAGAAGAACGCGAAAAAATTTTTATTGCTAAAGTCATGATGTCTATCTGGTTACTTTCAGTATGTACAAATCTTCGCCGGGAATGCGTCGTTCCATGAACTTAACAGCCTTAAAACGTAGACTATCCAATCGTTTGATAATTTCATTCGGTTTGTTCTCTCGCAGCAGCAGCAAATAGAGGACTCCATGCGGCGAGAGAATGTCATCGAGTTGCTGTAGTAGAGTGTCGGTAACGCGACGGCCATCCTTGCCGCCTGCCCACGAGTAAACCAGATTGCGCTCCGTCGAATGGTTGCTTTCTCCTGTCGACCCAGGCACGAACATCTGGCACAGCAGCTCTTCGTCGCTGGTCACAACGTAGGGCGGATTGAAAAGCAGCACATCCACCGAACGCTTGCGAAGACTGTCGATTAAGTTGCACCTTATGCTGTCAACGCGTGCTCCATTGTGCCTTGCTGTGCGTCTGGTGGCGTCACAGGCCTTCGGATTTATGTCCGTGGCCAGGCAAAGGGAGGTGTTGGCGAGCTGCTTGGATAGGGCTGTAATGATGATCCCCGAGCCGGATCCAATCTCTACGCAAAGACGTGGCTGCAGTACATTCAAGAACGGCAAATCGGCTTCTAAGGCGTCGAGCAGCAGAAACGAATCTTCGGCCGGCTCGTAGACGTGCTCATAGTCCTGCGAGGTAAGATGGTCGAAGTGTGGCGTTTCCATGTCTTGCCTACGATATGTTGGTACTAAGCGCCGAGTCTAGGAGTGCCTGACGCCTCCTTTGCTCCTTCTCTATGAGCTTGTGCAGCCCCGTCAGCCGCTCTTGGCTCGTACTGAGCACGTTGCTGATGATTGTGACCTTGTGCTTTACGTTGAGCAGCTCCTTCACCTTGTCCGCGAACTCGGGGATCTGATGCTGTGCCTTCTCGATGTCCCGCAGTTGGGCGGCGAGGGCGTCGAGCTGGCCACGCAGCTCCGTCTGCAGTTGTATGGTGGACGCAACGCGTTCGTCCAACTTCTCGATAGTGGGCTTAAAGAGGTTGGTGATGCCCTCGGCCAAGATGTCGCGTGTGGGATTGGTGCAGAAGTTTTCTGTGTTCTCGTCCAAAGATGTGACAGTGCTATCAGAGTCCTTGTCCATGGCAAAATCTAAATCGAGTTAAACAGGAAAGTTTTGCACTGGGCAGATTTGGTACAGTGTTGCAAAACGTAAAAGGCCACTTTGAGGGCTAAAATATACACTGAAAATGATTCAAGTAGTCAATAGCAATTGCATATACTATTTAATATCTACAGTAACACTTTATTTTATCAGCTTGAAAATAAAATTAAATCCAGATACAGAAAATCATAGCACTAGACTAGTCATAGCTTTGACTTAACTCAGAACAAATGGGACTCACGCACATCTCTAGCCAGCGCTGTCGTTTCGATATATGGGTGCATCCCAGCCTTTCATCGCTAATAAATTATAATAATAGCAAAATAGCACCGATTACAGCAGCCGGTGAAATGGATACATACTCAGTGGACGTAGTATATCAAGCAATCAGTGCACTCTTTCAAGGAAATAACCCCAAGGAGCAGGAGAAGGCCAACAAATGGCTACAGGAATTCCAGAAGTCGGTGAGTGTCAGACAACACCGCTGGTGCCCGTGTCCAATGCGTTCAATAAATCTGGTATTTCCCTGTGCAGATATACTCGTGGACGATTGCAGACGAGCTGCTGCACCAGAAGCGGGACCTGCATGCAAACTACTTCGCGGCCCAGACGATGCGGAACAAGATACAGAACTCCTTTAGTGAATTGCCTCCGCACACACACGAGTCCCTGCGGGACTCCCTGATCACCCACATCGGACAGATCGACGCGCAGACGGACATTGTAATTGTGACGCAGCTGAGTCTTGCTGTGGCTGACCTGGCCCTGCTGATGGCCTCCTGGCAAGAGCCTATAAACGATCTTCTAAAGACATTAGCGCCGCATCCGGCGGCCATATGGCCATTGTTGGAGGTGCTGAAGGTGCTGCCCGAGGAGATCGACTCACGATATCTGCGGCTGGGCGCCAACCGCCGGGAGGAAGTCCACAAACAGCTAGATGCCAGTGCAGAGTGTGTTCTTAAGTTTCTGTGCATGTGCCTCCAACGAGACGACCTAGACCAGCAGCG
This sequence comes from Drosophila athabasca, assembly GCA_008121215.1. Classification (NCBI taxonomy): domain Eukaryota; kingdom Metazoa; phylum Arthropoda; class Insecta; order Diptera; family Drosophilidae; genus Drosophila; species Drosophila athabasca. The sequence goes on from CM017794.1 coordinate 3,085,485, forward strand.
GGTATGGAACGCAGCTCTGCGGACCTACAGTGCCTGGATGGTGATTCACATCTTCCCCGTCTCCCACATCTGCAATAACACTCTAACCCAGCTTGCTTTTCGACTGCTCAACCAGCCCGAGACGGCTGGCAAGCTCCACGACAATGCCACGGAGTGCGTTTGCGCTCTGCTCTCCTGCATGACCACGCGCCATGATAGCGACAACGCAAACGACGCGCCCGTGGAGGCTCAAATCTTCAGTGCCGTGTGCATGTTGGAGACCCCCTATCACCTGAGTGTGGCGCACGAGGACACGGACAAAACTATTAACTACTGTCGCATCTTCACTTCACTCTGCGATGCCTTCTTCTATAAGATGCTGTCGGACCAGCAGACGCCGCACTACTCCATGAAAGGCTTAGATCTGGTGCTGCTATGTGTCGGACATTTCGACTACGAGGTGGCGGAAATCACCTTCCATTTGTGGTACAAGCTGAGCGAGGACCTTTTTCAGCGCTACGATGACAAGTTGACTGCGAAATTCAGGCCGCACATCGAGCGACTGATCAGCGCACTCTACCGCCATTCGCAGATGGAAAGTGACCACGAAGGGCTCATCGAAGAGAACAATAATTTCTATGTGAGCTCAAAGAAGCATTTCTTATTTGTTTACACTGTTTAACTATTCTCTCTAAATTTCTCATCTATTAAAGGACTTTCGACGGAAGGTTTCAGACCTGATAAAGGATGTGGCTTTTATAGTTGGTTCAGGAGCGTGCTTCAAACAAATGTTTATGATCCTCCAAGCGCCAGAAACGACTTGGGAGTCCACAGAGGCGGCACTTTTCGTCATGCTAAATGTGGCCAAAAACATATTACCGTAAATTTCAACACTCTTTAAATTCGTTTTGCTTTTAACTATCATTTTATAAACTCTTATTGCAGAGACGAGAACGATGTAATACCCAAGGTAGTGGAAGCAATCCTAACTATGTCGGAACAAACGCATATAGCAGTTCGTTACACTGCCATCCTCCTGATTGGAGAGCTCTGCGACTGGATTGAGAATCATTCAGAATCCCTGGAGGCAGTTCTCAACTTTTTGCTTTACGCGCTGCAGCAGAAGAATGGCTTGGCACCAGCGGCGGCTATAGCTTTGACCTCGATCTGTGCGGCCTGCAGGCAGAAGATGGTGTGCCATATCAGCGGCTTGGTGGAGATTGCTCGCAGCTTGGACAGCTTTCAGATCAACAACGATGTGGCCATTGGACTGCTTAAGGGTATTTCATTGATCTTGACGCGACTGACTCGTGAACAGCTCCAGTCTGCTCTGAGGGAGATTGTGGGCTTTCAGCTACAGCCGCTCGCACAGCTGCTAGAGTCCAGCACCGGAAGCGTGCAGAAGGGGGAGCGTGATGATCCAGTGTATTGGATAGACAGAGCCTGTGCAATCATACGGCACACAAACCCCGATGTGCCTGACAATGTGGAGCACCCGACGGTGGCCATACTCATCGATGCCTGGCCGCTGATATCGCAGGTGATGAACAAGTTCCAGACTGACTTGCGCATCATGGAGAGGACCTGTCGGCTAATCCGCTATGGCATCAGAATGGTCAGAAAGCAGGCCATGCAGCTGGTGGAGCCGCTGATCAAACAAATGGTTGTCCTCTATGCTGTACAACACCACAGCTGTTTCCTTTACGTGGGCTCTATACTTGTCGATGAGTTTGCCAAGTCCAGTGAATGCATTGCCGGCTTGTTGGAGATGCTGCAGGCTTTCATTGAGCCCACCTTTGGTCTGCTGCAGATGGAGAACGGACTGCGCAACAATCCCGACACTGTGGACGACTTCTTCCGCCTGGCCTCGCGCTACCTCGACTGTTGCCCGCTGCAGCTAATACAGAGCAGTCTCATCACCCCGATCTTCCAGTGTGCACTGATCGCCTGCTCCCTGGACCACCGCGAGGCGAACTCCTCAGTAATGAAGTTTTTCATCAATCTACTCGTCTGGGGGCGCACCACGCACAGTAGGCATGCAGAGTGTCGACCCCTGGTCATTGATCTGGCCAGCCAACACGGTGGCGCCCTGGTCATGAACCTCATCCAGGCTTCCGTCTTCCAGCTGCATTCGTACATGCTGGCCGATGTCGCCGAGGTGCTCAACGAATTGAAACAGGTGGTCAGCAACGAACAAATGCAGCCGTTCCTGGCCAACGCCCTTGAAGCTTTACCCAAGAAGAACAGTGGCGGCTATGTGACCGTCACGCAACAGCAATTGGACGAGTTCAGCAACACGGTCCTGAGGTGAGTCCTATTTCATCGATTCTCCAAACCAGTTCTAAAATATGTGTATTCTATCAAAGGGCGGACACCACAAAGGCCATCTCCCAGGCGTTGAAAACATTTACGCGACTCTTTCGTTGAAAAGAACCAGTTCTGATCCAAAATGGGATCTGGGCTGTAGGAAAGCAATGGCAATGATGGTAGTAAAGTGTACATTTCAAATGATGTATGTATATTAAGATGGGCGATGGCACAACTGTTGCAAACAATTTGTTGAAAACGCACCTGCACGAACCCTTCTATTTTTATTATAGTTGAATCCAATTTTTGACGTCTTAAGTTGTAATTTTAAAAATACTAAATTATATTGTAGAATTCTGAGTGCGGTCTCGAGATCCTCCCAACCCCTAGATATAAGTATAATGCTATTTAGTGCACTCTTAGAATTAAAGTTCAGCCCCAAATGACTCCAAACCTCTAAAAACAAAGAAAAACCAACCTTAAAATATAAATCAAGCAAAGTTCAATGACAAAAATGCATAACAAGCGTACGACTATATGTAAATTCTGGGAAACGACTGAGTATGGTATTTATTCACAATTCAATAAGAGTAGGCCAACGCCGCATACAAATAAATAATTATCGGAGTTGTGCTTTAAATAATTGTACTCGTATGAGTTGTGGTGTTCCTTTCTGATACGAAGCCACAACCATAGGGACGCAATTACATTTCCTTGCGATTGAATTTTCATCTAGTGGTTAAACGGATTGGAAGCTCGCACAACTCCACTTGGGACAAAACAACAAAAATGGATACACAGATACACACAGTACATACGACATTGATGTGCGAAAACTACGGGTCTCTTTTACGCTTAATACTAATTGCACAAATTGTCTAATTGCACTTTTCGCTTAGCAGCTACGGGATACCGATGATAATGTTGGCATGATCTGAAGGAGATTTAAATGGTTTCGGTGCGCGGATCGATCTTGTGTATAGCCTGCATGAGGCTGGCGGTTTGGGCGGTGTTGATGCCCTGCTTGGACATCTCCGATAGTCGGTCGGAGATGGGCTTTTGGTCTTGCCCGCGCTGCCACCTGCATCCGCAAAGAGAAGAAGTACAGTCTACAGTGGGGAATATAGTTTCCCAGTGTCTGGCACTTACCACAGATGAGCACATGTGTGGAGCAGGGGTATATAGAGGGGCAGCAGATCAATGTCGCTTACAGTCTCAAAACGACTCAGGGCCAAGAGAGCCCAACGCTCGGCGGAGTGGTGGGGCACTGGAGAAGAAGTGCAGGCTGCGACCAGGCGACAGAGTATCAGAAGTACTGGGCGAGCACGATTCATGTAGATCTTGTTTAGCAGACGAAAACAGTTCTCGAGTATGGGAATGGCGTTTTCGTGGCGACGCTCGTCCAAGAACTGGCATGCTCGGGTCAGCTCGTCGTTCTGCAGAAAGTGCAGAAAGTCGTCCGAATCGCGCAGTTTGGAGTGGCTGGACACGTACGTAAGGAACTGCTCAAAGGCAGCGCTGCGTTCGCCAATTAACTCGGACTTGAAGTTGCCCATAAGAACTTTGTTGGGGAAGTACATGTTCGCCATCTCACCGGGGTGCTGGCGTTTCAGGCCCAGATACAGCTCACGAAAATCCGTGTAGCGACGCTCGATCTTTGCCGGCTGAGCGTCTTCTTCGGTGCCGTCTTGGCGTACGGTGAGCTCATAGACCACATAACGCTTGATTTTGACGTCCTCCCCGTCTGGGGGCATGATGTGGGCGAGCAGAATGTCAAAGCGAAGCACGGTTCCATCGCTGGGTGGCTCATACGTGGTGGTCGATTTGGGACGTTCCCAGAAACCTGCGGAAGGCTGCGTTAGTCAGACCAGAGTGTGTACCAATTATCGTCAGACCTTTTTGAAGTGCCTTATCTGTTACTTGCGACGGTATGTCTAAGGCCGCCGCCTCTATGGCTGGGCTGTCGAGCTCATCGGGACCAGGTCCCTCGAACGAGGGTTCGTGGGGCAGAAGACGTTTTGCCATCACAGCATGCACTGAAGAGAGAAATCAAAGGTGAACTATCCCTCATCTGCTAGATCTGTCTGCCAATTGGAGGTTTGCTTACTCTCAGAAATGGGAACAAAAGAGTATTGCCCGCAGCTGTGCTGATGCGAATCGCTTCTGGTTATGGAATATTACTTAGACTGCATAGTGTGTGCGGGAGAATGCAGCTGCGATAGCTGACTCAATATTGCAATGACTAATCCCGCCCCAAACAAAATTGCTTTCAGAGAACGGAGCGGAAAGTGGGCCGCCTTTGTCTTAGGGCCAGAGAAACGCACATAGTCGACTAGGATACACCCTACGGCGTGGGAGGTTTGGTCAGAATGACCTTAGCTCATATTTTCCGTTTGTAAACGGCACCAAATGAGCTACTATATAATGGCGGGCGCTGCTTAATAATTTATCGTCATCAGTCATCAAGCAATCATTATTTGGGGTGATTCCTACACATGATTCATCTGACATCGTATCAACTGTCATTGTATAGGGTATGATAACATTACATGGCAGACAAGTCCGGCAACCTCGGATGCAGTATGGTCCTCTGGCAACGCTTGCGACTTGTCTGTTTCTGCTTCTTCTTGCTGCCAAAAACCAAAACACCCACGGACGGAGAGAAAAATATTTAGTACACACAAGTGAAGTAAATCAGAAAAGATGACTCTGCCCGAGTTCTTTGGGTGCACTTTTATTGCATTTGGTCCTCCGTTTGCGCTGTTCGTCTTCACCATCGCCAATGATCCGGTGCGCATCATCATACTTATTGCAGCGGCATTTTTCTGGCTGCTGTCCCTGTTGCTCTCCTCGCTGCTATGGTTTGCCATGATTCCGCTGCGCGATGTACTGGCATTCGGGGTGTTTTTCTCGGTGGTCTTTCAGGAATGCTTCCGGTATATCATATATCGCATTTTACGCAGCACGGAACAGGGCTTGCAAGCCGTGGCGGAGGACACTAGAGTGACGGACAACAAGCATATTCTGTCGTATGTCTCCGGCCTGGGATTTGGAATCATATCCGGCATGTTTGCGCTAGTCAATGTACTGGCTGATATGGTGAGTGTGACTACGATTTGCCTAAGATACGGTGGCTTCAGTTTCCTAATGTACATACATATATATTGGGACAGAGTGGACCCGGAACAATGGGCCTCAAGAGCGGCACAGAGCTATTCTTTGTCACCTCAGCAGCTCAGGCACTGTCCATCATACTGCTACATACATTCTGGAGCGTGATCTTTTTTAACGCCTGCGACACAAACAACTATCTGCACATTGCCTACGTCGTAGGTAGCCATCTGTTCGTATCTCTCCTGACCCTCCTCAATGCTCATGAGTTATACACGGCTACTTTGCTGACCAACTATATCATCACAATTCTCACGGGTCTTCTGGCATTCCGAGTGGCGGGCGGAACCTCGCGCAGTTTCAAGAAATTCGCAACATGCCAATAAAAAAACGTTTAGTATTAACAACTTAGATGTTAGCTTGTGGATATTTATAATAAAAAAATAGTCCTTTGACCGACTTTTGAATAAATTAAAAACTAGTTGAGAGAATCTATACAGTGTACAAAGATCTACTGGCTGTAGTCCATTTTGCGCACATTGATGCCATAATCGGCCAGTGCTGGCTGCAGATCTTCCATGGTCAATGTAAACTTGCGATCCTTAGCCTGTTAGGGACGGATAAGTATTGAAAATAAAGATCGTTAAACAATTTCTTCCCTTACTTTTGATCCACCGGGTGTATTGGTGGTTTGCAAATGCGTTCGCGCCTTGGAGTGTTGCAGAGCATCGTCCATGATCTCCGACATGTATTTCTGGGCTGCAATGCTAATGAGACGTACAATGCGTTTGTCGTCCGCCTGGAATCCACCTAAATTCAGGTAATGCGCCGTCACGGCATCGGGTATCAACGGCGTGTAGTCTTCCAGCTGCAGCATGAAGTCGCTGAGATGGGCTGAGGTTGTGAGGCGGTCGCGGTCTGCGGCTCCACCACCAGCAGCTCCTGCTCCTTGTCCAGCTGAGGAGGCTCCTTGGTTGGACGGGCCCGTAAGGCCGTAGATTATACCAAAATTGGATCCGACCATTATCAAGAAAATTCAGAAATATGCAAAAACGCAACAAATTACTATGACTATCGAACTATCGGTGTTTCTTGTTTTAAATTGTGTATATCGTCTTATCGGTATTAGTATACACACAAATAAGGTGACCGTTTTCGAACATATATTAGGCATATTTTGAAGCCGCATATTTCAAAAGCCAGAGATAGAGAGCGCGCATAAGAGCTTATATTTATGGTATATAATGGCATATGTCAACTATTTTGCGGTATATTAGGTTATATTTACCGTTAAATTATATCTATAGAGATTCCAAAACAGTAAACATTTTTTGTTTTAGTGCGATAAACGGGTTTGATTTGTTTCCTGTTTGAACACACACGCATAGCATTGCACCACTAACCATACAATATAAAGCACCAAGTGCTACGGGTAAATCTGAAAGAGAGCCCCACATTGCGGGAATGTAAAGCTTTTAAGAATTGTATAGAACTCGAATAGAACTCCCATGATGTTTCCCCTGATATATAATCCGAGGCAAATATCCGACCCCGCCTAAAACAAAAGTGTAACTATCACACCAGAATAAATTCACTGATCAAAAACAACAAAAATCCTTTAACTGAAAAGGGAGTGCAAGGAGGAGATAATATAATATATGTATATAAGATAATAAATAAATATATATAGAAGGATAAGTTCAAGGAGTGCTAGGAGGAGATAATATAATATATGTACATAAGATAATGAGATAATAGATAAATATATATAGAAGGATAAGTAAATAAATAATATCTGTAAAAGGAAATCGAAAGAAGAAACAGTATAAAGAGTAATCCAAAACAGAATACTCACCTGTTCCCATAATTATATAGTGAAGCGTTGAATATTACTTGCTATTTCCTTTTATTGCATTGTTGGAGTTTGATGTTTGTCGTTTTCACACATAAACACAAGAACACACCCAAAAAAATAAAAAAACGAGAGGGAACGTTGTGAGCCGCGGCTATGGCCGCGGCTCTACTTTATACCCGGTACTCAGTTAGTATATGTGTATATGTAGGTATATGTAATTTACTTGTATGTAACTTATATAATATATGTACATACTTGATACGTAAACGCCGCTCGAATTAGCTACCAATTTAATACATTAAATACATTAAATTGGTACCCAGGGAACACCACGGGGAGGCCATCGCGATGCAATGGGGTCACTCTAGCCAAAATATAATCTTGGGGACCTACGAGTCGACTTGAGCTGCTTTTAAAGGCATTTTTAAGCTCCATATTCCCCAAAAAATTAAAAATAGGATTCCAATCCTTCAAAAAAAATATCTATACTTAAATGAATACCTAAATACGTAGAAATAATCTATCCTTAAATGAATACCTAAAGACGTAAAAATTATTACAAATAAATATACGTAATATAAACTTAACAAAATAATAAAACGGAAAACGGATAAAAAAACGAAAAAAAGAGATTAAACAAAATAAAAGATTAAAGTTAAAAGTAATAATATAATTAAGAATACGCGTCCCCTGCAGGTTCCTGCCGGTCCGTACGGGCTTACGGTTCGTGCGGGGGGCGGGTCGCTGACCTATCCAAACCTATCCAAATCTAATCTTCTGCCTCCCTAACATTAACTAGAATTCCGCTATGATAACTATAGACAGTCTCAAAGGTGCGCGCGGTGGCCCTGCTATCGGAAATGTTTGAAAACGCCCAGTCAATATGCGTATCGCAATTGGTTGTGGACGAGTCCAAGCCTAACAACGACCTACAATTCCTTTCTGAAAGGAATTCATAAATTTCCCTACAGCAGCCAGAAAGATTATGAAGACATAAATTAAAATCTCCTAACACTAAGCAATTTCTATCTAAAAGCTGATTTCTCTGAAATAAGTCCTCAAATTCTGCTTTGAACTTTGGCAACGGATACGCGGGGGTTCTATAAATAACAACAACACCTACAGACTTGTACTTAAACAAAGCATACTCGAACACTGGAGATGCTAAGTTTCCGGAATTTGCGTAAAATCGACAACTTTCAAAATTACTACAATGATCTAAAAGTTCATTCCTAACAAATATTAGAATGCCCCTTTTCTGCCTAGTTCCGCTGGCTACGGAAGGGCAATCTAAGCGCACTGCAGTGGAATAGCCAGGAATATTATAAGCTTCATTTGAGTAAGTGGAAGCCTCAACGAAGCACAAAATAGAAGACTTGAGCATTAACTGATCAGAACAGACATCGCTAAAATGGCAGTGCAAGCTTTCCGTATTATGGAAGAAAATATTGAGGTCGGACGGATTGAGTAAACAATCGAAGTGGGTTTGAAGTGATTTGGCAGAACGTAAGTTCTCCATCTCCTTCGCGACAGGACAGTCCCGCTTGGGTTTCGGAGGAATGAATGGTCCAACGATGTAAAGTCCGTTCGCACTGGTGGCCCTACTGCAAGCTACATACAACGCCTCTCTTTGCATGTTGGATGAAGTGTGGACGACCACTTTGCTGTATGTAGCTCCCTGACTCTTATGAATAGTTATAGCTTCTGCAGCTACAACCGGAAACTGTTTTCGGTCGATAGTAACTTGTTCGTTTTGGTGGTACTGAAAACTTTTTGTAGTTTTCTGAATTGGGGTCCATGAAGATTCGTTACTATGGCTGCGTTTCGACCGAGCGTTAACTCCTACGCTTTCCTCAAGAAAATGTATCCAAAGAAGTTCGGGGTATTGGAGGAGCTGAGATCTACCTGCATTAAAACACCAGTGGCTCCGTTAACAAGACCATCTGATGTATCTACATTGACTGTCATCATATATTTAGCCGTGGTTTTAAGAACCAATGAAGTACACAAACCTTGTGTATTCGAAGTTTTGAAACTCTTAACAGACTCCAGATATTTGCTTTTGGTTTCTGGGTTAAGATGTTCGGCTTTGATGCAGTCTAAAGCTATTGAAGTATATTCTGCAGTCATTATCGATGATAGCTTCTCCCTATTGTACTTATCTGTCTCGCTATTGCTATAAAATAAGTGGATCGCATCTCTGGGGGCTTGACTGCCGTCAACTATTCGGCTCCTAAGCAATTGACTATCTTCTGACGTCATTTCGGCCGATGCCATGTTATTAAGTGCGGTTGCAAACGCTTGGTCATCTCGCTGTCGCATTATCTCTGTAAGTTCGAAAAACTTGAAGCTATCCCAGAGACTAGAGCCAACTATCGCACTGTACGGATTATGCGCTCCTGATGAGGATTTAAATATCCAACGATCACCTACTGGACATAACTGCCTTAGATCGCCGAACACGATAACAGAAATGCCACCAAAAGGACTCTCGGGCCTTGAAAATATTTGTTTTAAGCGCCTATCCAAATACGAAAACATTTTTTCACCGACCATAGAAATTTCGTCAATTATAAGAATTTTAAGATCAATAAATCTTGAACGCAAGGTATTTAATATATCTGGACCCAACTGTTTAAAGGCATGGTTAGACTGATTGAGAGGTAATGAAAACATGGAGTGAAGTGTGGCACCTCCAATACCGAACGCAGCTTTTCCTGTGGGAGCACACAGAAGAACCTTAACAGTTTCTGGGTTAGATCCTGGTCTACGATTAAACTCCTGGGAAATGGTCTGAAAAATTGTAGATATTGTCCTACTCTTGCCGACGCCTGCGCCGCCACCTACAAACTCATAAAAAACTGCCGTATTTCTCACATTATGCAGAACATGGGTGAGATAAGCTTTTTGCTTCAAATTAAGCGATCTAATTAAACTGGCTAACAACGTAGGGGAAACAATCGGAGGAAGCTTAACTAATCGAATACTCCTATCTTCATCCGTTACCTGGTCATTCAAGTTCAGAACATTTATTTGAGAACTTATTTCGGGAATCGCTAAAGCCCTAAACTGCTCATCAATGGTCTCATCAACCGCCTCTTCACCTACATTTTCCTCCCTATTGGCTTCGGCTTCCATGGCCCTCCTAAGCACGTCTTCTAAATCTGCTAACGCATTGTATTTTTGGAAATTTGAACTAACTAAATCCTGATGATTGTTATAAACATCCTCGCAATTAACGCTCACTAAATCTCTTTCCTCATCTCTCCACGGATAAAACAGCATGACTAATGCTCTAAAATAGTTAGACCTATCTGTATTTATATTAAACCTCATATACTTTAAAATGGATGGCTTGGTCCGTTCCCTAATAAAACCACTATTATCGCGGAGAGGAAGAAAGACTTCTACTTCTACCTCATTTTCTTCGGCCTCTTCATCATCGCTATTTTGGCTAACTCTTTTCCCGCTTTTACTAAATTCATAATTTGCTGCAAAATCGGCCAAACACAGGCCCTGAAGATTGATTGGTCTCTGTTCATACCGCTCCAGCAATCCTTTGACGAATATGTCAGTGGAGTCCTGATTCATATTTTGTAGGATGCTTTTAGATTTGAGCATTCGCACTCGTTGCTCTGGAGGGAAAGTATTAACATGAACGCATTTGTTGCTAGTTCCGGACAAAGGAATACCTAGACAACAATACACGGCCTCCTGAGCAGATATCTCAGTGCCAGAAATAAATTTGTGACCAATGTGCTGTAGCTTTTGCCTAATCGTATAATTGCCCCCTTGCACCTCTCTTACCGCCTCGCGCATAAGCTTAGAAATACCCCTTTGGGATTTATTTATATAGTTTATTATATAGCTACAGCATGCATAAGGGTCCAAAATGAATTGGATATCCATATTGGCCCTTTGCATTGAAAGAATGTGCTTATTATAAGCATTAACGCTAATCTCAGCAAACGACCTCTTTAGAAAAATTTGTGGTTTCTTCAAACCAGAACATATTGCATATTTGTAGTCCTCGTAATTGAGGCTCACTTGTTCGTGTGAAAGGAAATTCTCAAATATGCTTAGGTGATCAATCATATCAGAGGATTGATCAGAATTTAATAGGTCTTGAATTTTCCTAAAATTTCCTTGGTGAAAATCAAGGTTTGGAGTTTCCTCCGGCAGTGGACTCAATATCTCCGTTTGGGGCATTGGAGGGTATGGAATACCGAATCTACAAACTTTTTTTCCACTTCTATTGACTTTTTTAAGACATGTCATGTTTGTATGCCTATGCTTTTGGTATTCAACATACGGAGCTAATTCTGAGTCTGTGACATCTACTGTAATATGTGTATTAATGAAGGCTACAACTGTTGAAATTGACTCAGTACTGGTAAAATCCACTGCTGGGGCATCTTTCAGCCAAAACATACCGTGAATGTGGGGGGAACCTCTTTGTTGAAACTCAACACGCCAATAAAATTTGATGACGAAGTTTTCTCCGAAAATGCCCTCCCGATTCCTCATAACTTTCAAAAGCTCACGATACCTATGATCAAAATACCTAGCACAAGTAACTGGATCTGCCTTGATGAGACGCTCCTTTTCGTTATACTGTAGATTCATTGCTTCTTCTTCGCTAATGATCTCTCTATCTACATTGCTTTTGAGCAAAACAAGCAACTCTGGCCACCGCGTTTCAGCAGCAGACAGAGTGATGAAAAAAGTCGGCAGGCCGAACTGACGAATCATGGCCATAACCTTCTTCTTTTCTTCCTCCCAATGAGCCGGAGACGAGCGAATATCTCGAAGAACCCTATATCCCTCATCGTGGTTAATAAGTCCCCCTATGAAATTCTCATTAAGAGCATTAGCTGCCGTAACTGCACTGGACGTGCTCCGCTTACGTAAGCAGATAGAAATATTATTGCGAATCTTAATGAGTTCTAACTTCTTGTAATTGAAAAACAGTTTATCAGATCTACAACCTCTCCTATCTACATTACGAAGCTCTGATCTAACAATGGTTGTAAAACTTTCTGAAGATTGTCTCTTGACGCCTGCATAAATAGTGGGAAAAGATAACTCTTCCGAGTCAATATCTAAGACCATATCAAGAGGTCGTTGTCCTTGCCCTGGTGCGATTTTTATAATCCTATCATCGAATGGTACGTTATTTTCAAGCAGAGTTTCCTGACCGCCAGGGTTGAGCTCTTCGGCTTCTACCGCCTCCTCGGGATGGGCTGGCTCTGTGTCTACATTCCTATCTCTATTTTGGATACTTTCTAAAAAGGCTGCGTCTGCTTGAGAGGCTACGAAAGGAACAATATCGGATGTGAAGCCAGAGATCCATTGCTCATTAACTATGACATTGTGCTTTTTATACAAATCTGTGCTAACTAAATAACGAAGTGCTTCAAAAATTTTGGAAGGTCTAATGGTTTCAGCCATGAAGGCATGAAGATACTCTTGTCTACGCTTCAGGTGGAGCTGAATAACCTGAGCTTCATGGAATGCTCGTGGAAGCTCCTTCACGATATCACTAACGGAAATAGGGACGTTTACAACTGCTCCTTTAATGGCATTTTGGCCTCTTCCCCCAGGCAATAATGGCTTAATTATCATAAATGGAAGTCGAGGAGAAATCAGTCGTTCCTCTAATGGAGTAAGCCCCTTTAAGCAGTCGGGCAGTTTAGGGAAATCTAATTCAATGAAGAAAAGCTTAGGCTTTTTACGCTTCTTAATGTTGGTATAACATGTTCTGCAGAATTTTAATGTTGGGCAGTCAGAAGGGAATTCTAGAAGACTTTCAAGAGCGAAAATTTCAGCACTAAACTCGCAATCACTTTCTAAAAGGACGCGAGGAATCTTAGAAATTTGTTTGGGGAACCACAGGCCTTTACAAGAAAGGCAAACCTGATCAGGACCCAGCTTTACATTCCTATTATAAACTACTTTTAGAGCTTCTAGGCCGCTAAGCCTTATTCTGGGTCCTACATGTGCCCTATCCTCCTGGGAGATATTTGCTCGTTCTTGCTGCATTCGGGAGGCGTTTCTTAAATTTTGCTCAGCTCTATTACTGCTATCACTCCTATATTGGCTAACTCTCTGACTTACAGCTCTGGCAGCGTCAATTGCTGACTGTCGAGCTGCGACACGAGCAGATTGGCGTGCCAGAGTATCTCTCGCTCGCGAGATACGCCTACGATCTACTAAACTCCTTTCTTGGACCCTACGAACTCTATCCTGCTCTCTTTCTAGTATCCGTCTCCTTTCATTATTTCTACGTATGCGCTGTCGCCTCTCTGTATTTGTCCTTTGCTCCTCCCGTCTAATCTGTGGGTCTGTTCGTCTTTGTATATGTCCTACTGTATTCTGTGCCTGCTCTGTAGCCCTATAGTCCACGTCCTGTCTTCGTCTGGACCGACGCAGAGTATCGGCCACTTGCTCCTCACGTCTAACCTGTGCGTCTGTTCGTCTCTGTATATGTCCTACTGTATTCTGTGCCTGCTCTGTAGCCCTATAGTCCACGTCCTGTCTTCGTCTGGACCGACGCAGAGTATCGGCCACTTGCTCCTCACGTCTAACCTGTGCGTCTGTTCGTCTCTGTATATGTCCTACTGTATTCTGTGCCTGCTCTGTAGCCCTATAGTTTACGTCCTGTCTTCGTCTGGACCGACGCAGAGTATCGGCCACTTGCTCCTCACGTCTAACCTGTGCGTCTGTTCGTCTCTGTATATGTCCTACTGTATTCTGTGCCTGCTCTGTAGCCCTATAGTCCACGTCCTGTCTTCGTGTGGACCGACGCAGAGTATCGGCCACTTGCTCCTCACGTCTAATCTGCGCGTCTTCACGTCTAACTGTATGTTCGGCACTATTCTGGGTCTGTTCTCTGGCCCTATACCTTTGGTTGCGTCTTCGTCTGGACCGACGGTTAGTATCGGCCACTTGTCGTCTGTTCTGTGAATTTCCTACAGCATTCAATAATTGTTCGCCAGCGACGGCTGCCTGCTCTTCCTGACCTACACCTGAAGCCTGCCTAGCAGTCACCTGAATTTGTCCCTCATTCTCTTGCTGCTGATTCCTAGCCGGTTCAACGAACTCAGCGTCTGTACTTATTACAACATCCCTGTTTTCAACAACTTCTAAAGTTTCTAAATTTCTATTCCTATTTGATCTGTTTCGCAATTTACGTCTCTGAGACTGTTGAGAAGCAGATTGTCTATTCCTTTGAGGCATTATAAAATATGTTATAAAATAAAATGAAATATAATAAAATAAAATAAAATATAATGAAATAATACCTAATAAAATAAAATATAATGAAATAATACCTAATAAAATAAAATCGTATTATAAATAAATATAAAATCAATAATTAATTATATCATTAATTATTAATAATATAATTAATTAATTAATATATATAATTATATAATATAAACTGAATTATTATATATAATTACACAAAAACTACAAAAAAAGAAAATAGAATTGATTAAATATTACGACTTTAAGCGAAGCAGCGACGTCCCCTGGCGAGAGCAGCGACGTTCGTCCTCAGCCGCTATAGAAGCAGCGACGTCCGGCCTCAGTCTCCAGAAAAGCAGCGACGTCAGCAGCAACACCAAAAAGCGCGCGATGCACCGTCACAGTTAGCAACTATTACTAGCTTCTAACTGACGATCGGCACAGAAAAACTAAAGCCCTATAGCTTAATTTGCAAGCACTACTTGTATTTAATAAGTTAAAAGCTAAACTAGTTTAAATGTGATTAATAAACGGATTTTATCGCAATCGGCAGTCGAAAAGTCTCTATCGCTCTCCTTGGCTCGATATCGACTGATTATGCCCAAAAAATGCCTACTGAAATTCGGCCGTTTTTTCCGCGAGAGTCACTCAAGAGAGAAGAGAATAGAGCAATAGAGAATTGGAGCAAGGCAGAACGAATGGAGTCAAAACATGCGGGATTAATGAAAAATTAAATTTTTACAGAAAAAAGTCAGTCTGAGCCGTTTCTATATATATGTACTTCTAATTCTATTCTTACTAATTAATACTTCTAATTCTATTCCCATTGCGTGGGGTAGTAGCAGGTTAATGTTTTGGTTTCAAACATATGATTTTGCGAGGGCGCTCTCTCAGCCCTTCTCTATCTCTCTCTCTCTAATTGCCACTGTTCACAAAAGAGACATACAAGGTGAATTTAGTGATGAGGTGACATTGTCTGTGGGGTGGACCATCTACTCTATTTCGGCGCTCAGCATACATGACTCGCGAATAAGAGCAGATGTTGTGACGTAGATATTGTCACCTTATTACTAAATTCATCTTGAAGTCATACGGATGAGTGTAAATAGAGAGTTGCTCTATTGAGAGAGCACTTGTTCAGTTCTCAAGTGGAAAGAGAGGGATAGAGAGAAAAACTCAAACAAATGTAACGGCTATTTTTCTCATTCCTTCCACATGCAATTTTAGAGCGGAAACATTTGCGTTTCCCCCTCCCTTTCCTGTAACGGTAAAAAAACTGTTTACTGCGATTATGAGTGGAGAGGGGGGGATCTTGCTAAGACATGTAAACAGCGCATCGCGCATCCCTTTAGTTAGAGAGTGGGTCATGGTCAGAAGATGGAAGGGGAAACAGAGAGAGAAAGAGAGCGCACGTGCTTGCGAGTTTTGTTTTGATTTCCCAGTTTCTTTGATGGACAATTATATTTCTTTTCATAGAGTGAACACATGCAATCGCAGGTACCCCTCCCCTACCTATAACGCACATCCAATCAGAATATGCAAATATGTACTATATTATGTATATTTACATATGAATGTACATATGTATGTCCATTGGTTTTAAAATATATACATCCATATGTAAATAAATCATTGCCTGGGCGGGCGCTTATTGTTTTGGACATGTGATATTGTTAGGCATCTTCTCTTTCACTCTTTCTTTAGGTGAAAGGGACAGATTGAGTTGTTAATCGGGGTGGGTGGTGATTGTGGCAAGACATGGAAAAGCAGACAGCGCATCGCATTTGATTGAGGGAGAGGGGGGTTACAAGGTCAAAGCGGGAAAGAGAAAGGGAGAACACCTGCCAGCAGCTAGTATAGGGTTCGCGCTAGGATTGCCGTGGATCGCTATTACTCATTGCGTGGCAAGGCAGACGAGGAAGACTTATGAGAGAGAGAGAGAGAGGGAACGTATATCTTATCTACGTAGCCACTCTAAATGATTTTCTTTATTGTGGCTATAATAATAATCCGATATGATCCAGATTCGGCAATCTGGTAGATATGGTCATTTTCCATGATTCTGCGTTCTTGGTTTTCTCGTTTCTTAAAAATTGTGAATTCCACAGATTTTCGTCCTTTGTGGGGGCAAAAGCGGGCGGGGAAAAATTGTTAAATACACTTGTGTTGAATTAATATCACAGGAGCTTGGATAGAAAGTTTGGTTGCTCTAGCTTTTATAGTCTCTGAGAACTGAGAACATGTATAGCTACATATTCGAGACGAACAAGTGTATGCGAGAAAGAGAGAGGGAATGATAAGCGCTTGGCAGGCGTTGCGTAGCCACTGAAATTTAATTTGTTCCTTTTGGCCCAAATAATGATCCTATATGATCCAGATTCGGCAATCTGGTAGATATGGTAATTTTCCATGATTCTGCGTTTTTGGTTTTCATTTGACTTAAAAATTGTGGATTCCACAGATTTTCGTCCTTTGTGGAGGCGGAAGGAGGCGTGTCAAAATTTTGAAATACACTTGTATTGAAGTGATATCACAGGAGCTTGGATAGAAAGTTTGGTTGCTCTAGCTCTAATAGTTTCTGAGATCTAGGCGCTCATTTAAACGAATAAGCAAAGCAGACAGGGTCGCGTGTGAGAGAGAGCGAGAGGGAACGATGACTTTCGAAATGGTTTTCTTCATTGTAGCTATAATAATGATTCGATCTGATCCAGATTCAACACTCTGATAGAAATGGTCATTCTCTATGATTCTGCGTTTTTAGTTTTCTTGTATCTTCAACATTGTATTCGCCACAGACTTTCGTCCTTTGTGGGGGCGGAAGGGGGCGGGGCGAAATTTTGAAATGCACTTTGAGTAGTGTGATCACAGAGGAGACTGGATACAAAACTTGGTTGCTCTAGCTTTAATAGTCTCTGAGATATAGGCGCAAATGAAGACGGACAGACGGACAGACGGACAGACGGACGGACAGACAGACATGTCTAAATCGACTCGGCTATTGATGCTGATCAAGAATATATATACTTTATGGGGTCGGAAACGCTTCCTTCTGGGCGTTACACACAACCGTTATCCCCACAAATCTAATATACCCCTATACTCTTCGAGTACCGGGTATAATTAATTATCACATACACCTTGCTCTGCGTGTCGCCTTTTATTATTATAAAATAATTTTTATTTTTCTATTTTCACTCGCACTTCACATAATATTTTAATTTAGATATTATTTGTTATTTTTTATTCATTTATTTCAAATTATTTATAATTATTATACCCGGTACTCGAAGAGTATAGGGGTATATTAGATTTGTGGGGATAACGGTTGTGTGTAACGCACAGAAGGAAGCGTTTCCGACCCCATAAAGTATATATATTCTTGATCAGCATCAATAGCCGAGTCGATATAGCCATGTCTGTCTGTCCGTCCGTCCGTCCGTCTGTCCGTCTGTCCGTCTGTCCGTCCGTCTTCATTTGCGCCTATATCTCAGAGACTATTAAAGCTAGAGCAACCAAGTTTTGTATCCAGTCTCCTGTGTGATCACACTACTCCAAATGTAATTCAAAATTTCGCCCCGCCCCTTTCCGCCCACACAAAGGACGAAAGTCTGTGGCGTACACAATGTTGAAGATACGAGAAAACTAAAAACGCAGAATCATAGAGAATGCCCATTTCTATCAGAGTGTTGAATCTGGATCAGATCGGATCATTATTATAGCTACAATGAAGAAAACCATTTCGAAAGTCATCATTCCCTCTCGCTCTCTCTCACACGCGACCCCATCCACTTTGCCCATTCGTATTTTGTGTCGCCTAGTTCTCAGAGACTATAAAAGCTAGAGCAACCAAACTTTCTATCCAAGCTCCTGTGATACCAAACCAGCACAAGTGTATTTCAAAATTTTGCCACGCCCCTTTCCGCCCCCACAAAGAACGAAAATCTGTGAAATCCACAATTTTTAAGATAAATGAAAACCAAAAACGCAGAATCATGGAAAATTACCATATCTACCAGATTGCCGAATATGGATCAGGTCGGATCAATATTATGGCCAGAAGAAACAAATTAAATTTCAGTGGCTACGCAACGCCTGCCAAGCGCTGACTCATTCCCTCTCTCTCTGTCGCAAACACTTGTACGTCTCAAATACATATGTAGTTATACATGTCATGTAGAAATTTAGAAGCAGTTGTAAAAAGCATATGCAAACAAAATTGAAAACATGTATAATATTCCAAAAAATGATTTGACTTCATTTTTTTGAAATATCATTTTTTGCCCAAAATTTAATTTGTCCCTTTTGCGAACATTGCTCATATATGTGTATATGTGTATGTGTATGTGTATACTGACTGAGTACCGGGTATAAGGTAGAGCCGCGGCCTTTGCCGCGGCTCACAACGTTCCCTCTCGTTTTTTATTTATTTATTTCAAATTTCACTGCGTATCGCTTTGTACTCCGTTCACTCGCACTTTCACTCACCATATTTTTTATTTATTTATTGTATTATTTATATCCACATATTTAGTTACATTTATTTTATTTTACTATTTATCTGTTATTAACACAAATTAATTATCACATACGCCTTACACTGGGTGTCGCTTTGCACTCCTTGCCGCCTTCTACTTCTTGCCGCTCCTTGTAGTATTGTTTTTATTTTTCACTCGCACTTTCACTCACAATAAGCACTTAGAACTCTTACAGGTTTCATGCTGCTTAAGAACGATATATTTATAATTATTTTACTATTTATTTATTTATTATTTATTTTATTGATTCACTTATTTTAATTTATTTATTAAGATTTAGTATTATACTTTGATCACAGCGAAAGAATGTTACATTTAGGCGCGCTTGCGCCTTCTACTTTTTGCAGTACGCAGTGCGCATTCTTTTTCACTTGCACTTTCACTCACAATAAGCACTTAGAACCCGTCCTAAAACTTTGTTTGAATGGTTTCACTTTTTATTTCAATTAAGTTATTCTTTTATTTCATTATTATTTGAATTCACATATTTTAATTAATTTATTATTTTTTAGTGTTATAATTTGATCACAGAAAAAAAAGTTACATTTCGGCCGCGCGCACCCGTCGCGAAACACACGATTGCTTTTTCCGACTTATGACCGCTTTCAATGATGGTTGGGGGGAGACTGAGAGCTGTGATAAGAGTGCAGCAGCAGCGACGGCTCGGTTCTTCTGCGAAGCACGAGAGCGAGCTTGCTGAGCGTAGCGAACGAAAGAGGGTGGTGAGTGGGTGGGTGGTGAATGGGTGGTTGGTGTGTGCGAGTGCTGAAGCTACTAAGCCGATCAAGCGTTAACTGCTCAGTGCTTCTTCCTCTCCCCCCAGCATAGCTCCCGCTTATCTTTCGCTGCTCCACTGTTCCAGCGGGTACCGCTTGTGGTTGATTGTGTTGTTGATTACACGATTTAAATCACCGCTTAATGAGAACTTTGAATAATTGCCGGGGGGACGGGGGAAACTGGAAGCTGTGATAAAAATGCAGAAGCGTGGTCGGCTCGAAGCTCAGCATAGAGCTTGAGCTTGTCGTATCTCTCTTATAAGAATGAGAGCGAAAGTTGGTGGCTGAGCAAGGGAGAGTTTTCATAAGAACTGCAGAAGCGTGGGTGCTCAAAGAGGGTGGCGAATGGGTCGCAGTAAAGCAGCGTGGGCGGGTCAAAGTCGCTCTCTCTCTTACAAAGAACAAGAGCGAAAGTTTGTGATCACAGAATAAGAATGTAAGTCAAGGCCTCCCTCTGTTTTTCTTTCGCTGCTATCTCACTGCTAAATTTACATGCCGCTGTAACGAACCAGAGAATTTGTTACATCTCTGTTATGCTAATGGCTTTTCGTTCGCTGGTAGCACTAACCATACAATATATTCAAATATATGTAGGTAGAAATATATATATTTATAATAGTATCTATATACAATTTGTTGATAAAGTCTATATGTACATATGAATGTATGTATGTATGTTTACGGCTTTTTCATAGGCAGTAATAATATATTAATTTATATAATAAAAATATCAAAAAATAGCAGATTTCTTTCTTCCCACGGCCAAGTGTCCCACCAACCCACACCCACCCACACCCATCCTGCCAATTCTTCATTTATTTTGTGGCGGTAGGTCAGTTCGTCAACAAGCTGAAGAAGAACACACAAAATTTCAGCTCAGCAAAGAACAAACGCTCTGTATGTGAGGCTGAGCTTTAGCTGTATGTGTGCACATATTGTAGGTCTGCTTGTTTGTTTTGGATTTTTACAACGCCGCTGCTAAGAAAACGCCCATTACTTCAGAATTGATTGGAAGTTATGATTTTATGATGACGCTTGCCCAAAATTAAAATAATTGTATATATTGAATATCCTCTATATTCTAATTTTGTTTAATGTACTAATTATAAACGAATATAATGAACGAATGTAAATATGTACAAATGCAAAATGTATATCAGACATGACATCAAATTATATTAATTGTCTAGAGGGTATTAGTGCGTCGCGTCCCATTTATGGGATCCCATTTATGGACCCATTTATTACCCACTTATGTATATGTCATTATTATCCATATTCAAGGATGATATATATATATATGTTTTTTAGCGCATACTACTTTTTTATATGTGATCAAAAATATCATTATATACTACAATACACCATACAATCAAATATATATGTATATGTGAATATATATACATATATCTGCTCAATATATTAGTATATTCTATATTAAACAAAGTTAGAATCTAAAGCATGCACAAAATACCAGTTATTCTGGTATTATAAGGCAAGCGTCTTCAAAAAGGGCCGACTCCAATAATGCTAAAGTTAAGGGTGGCGCGAGCACAAAAATCAAAACAAAGTTGGGAGAGCGAAAATTTCAGTTGTGCGCTCATACACACTTGCAAACACGCAAAGTACATGAGCACACATACACTCTCACGACTCGCGGGAGCTGATACACATGCAAAGCCCACAAAATACGTGAGAATGCATGAGCACGCATACACTCACTCACTCACACTCACGACTGGCTCGGGCGCTGATGTCTGATTTTGGTGCGCACATTTTTAATGTATGAATTGTCCCGTCTATATATTGTATGGTTAGTGATTGCACTTTTTTATAATACTTTTGAGTATTTTCCATAATTTTCTAGTATTTTTAAAGTCACGCTATGGATTTATTTGTGCAAATACACCGATATATTAATCGGTTACAATCAAATGTATGTACAAAATCAATGTTAATTTTTGATGACCTTTTTCGACTAAGCCTTATTTTATAAACAATCATATAAAAGGGAGTACTTGAAATTAGAAAATCTTGTAGGAAATTGATCAAACCATCGGATGAAATTCTATGATCAGTGCGAAAGGTTCTAGCTAGATAATAATTTGAAGTAGAATATAAAAATCGAGGAATATCAACTCAATTACTGACGGCAGCAATGCGGGCGTCGCTGCTTCACTCGTTTTTTCCACACACTTGCTCACACAGCAGCTGTTGTAGTTACAAACAAAAAATAGCAATTCAATAATTATGGCTTCTGATGGAGAGGATGTGAATCTAACACCTGCAGAATCTGTGGCGACCGACACGGAGGACGAGGAGAACCCGTCAAGCCCTCAGCAGACCTCCGACCTGGAAACTGATGAGGAAGACTTGGAAGTGGAGGAGGCGCCAGCCTCGTCCGAAGATGCTGATGTGGATGAGCTTCTCCGACAGCTAGAGGACTACACGCCCACGATACCCGACGCCCTAACGGTCAACATGCTTAAATCTGTGGGTATTGAAGGAAAGGTGTACTATACTGTTTCTTGACTATATTTTTGTGACTGCAGGCTGGGTTCGCAAAGGTGGACCCACAGATTGTGCGTTTGATGTCTGTATCGGCGCAAAAGTTCATATCGGACATCGCCAATGATGCACTGCAGCACTGCAAGACTCGCACTACCAACATTCAGCACTCCAGTGGACATAGCTCCAGCAAGGACAAGAAGAACCCCAAGGATCGCAAGTACACATTGGCCATGGAGGACTTGGTTCCAGCTCTGGCCGATCACGGCATTACCATGCGGAAGCCCCAATATTTTGTTTAGTTTATTTATCAACCCTTAAGCAAAGAGTTTAAGTAGAATATAGTATGTTTTTAAAGTGAATAATGTAAAGTAATAAAGTTTACAACGCTTTTGTGAGCAAAACAATTGAATGCGCAAAAAATCCCTAATGCGTTCGTAATTGCCGCCAGTTGGCAGTCCACCCTTCGATGAATTTTGTTCGTGTTTTCAGGTATCGCATTTATCATTCCAAGTCTAATCAAATAATTATAAATTTATTTATATATTCCGCAGTTGTCGCTCTTTTGCCACAACTTTCGCTAGAATGGCGAGCGAGGTAGATAAGGCCCAAACTGCTGCGGCAAGCGAAGATACAATTTTTGCCAAGATTTTGCGCAAGGAGATACCATGTAATTTTATCCACGAGGATGACAAGGTAAGTTTGGGGACAAAGTGCAAACTTTTTCGTGCAACTATAAATATTAACCGGCATTTATACATACATAACCTAACCTGACCATGTATGTACGTCCCTAGTGTGTGGCCTTCCATGATGTGGCTCCCCAGGCTCCCACTCATTTTCTGGTGATTCCAAGAAAACCAATAGCTCAGCTTTCCCTGGCGGAAGATGGCGATAGCGAGCTGCTGGGTCATCTCATGCTCGTGGGCCGCAAGGTGGCCAAGGACCTGGGCCTGGAGAAGGGCTATCGCGTGGTCATCAACAATGGACAACATGGAGCTCAGTCGGTGTACCATTTGCACTTGCATTTCCTCGGCGGTCGTCAAATGCAGTGGCCCCCCGGCTAAGAACCTCCCTCCGTAGACGATGAAATCTCCGTCAAAAATTTTAATAAAGATAAAATCTACTATTATGTCATATGTATTTGATGTGCAGTGTTCATTTGGAGCTCCACATCTTAAAGTCAACGGCTCTGTTCAAGAAATTGCACACTTTTCCGTAATTGCGGGTTTTTTCAGCAAGTGAGTCTGGATCCAGGCAATTGAGGAATATCTCCTCAGCTCCCAATTGATGGGCAATGGTTCCAGAGCGACGTAGCGGGCGCGTGCGCAGCGTATCCAACATTGTGCCCACGACTAGGATGGGCACATGATGACTGCTTAAGATACGTCTGCGTTTGTTGTGGCGGTGCTGGCTTATCTCGAGCAATGGGCCGTACATCCAGTCGTGCAAATGGTCATGGGATTGCATGTCTTTCATATTATAAACCAAGACGATTCCGTCCATATTCTTATACAGGGAATTTCTGTCCACTCGACTCTTGCTCATTGAGTTGTTCTTATCGTAGAACTCTACAAAATATATCACGGGTGGCGGTTCTCTCGGGAACATCCATTGTTTTGATCGCTCCGATGAGGAAGGCGACGTCCACTCGGGAGTGAGTGGGAGGTGCCCCGTGATGGGGTACTCGTGCAGACGCGCTTGGACGGTCCATTCGCTGTCGGCAACGGTTCTGGAGGAACGTGTTGGCGTGATCGCGCTGTTAGCCAGCAAGTTAGTCAAACATGACTTTCCAACACCTACAGATTTGAAAAAGTGTAAAGGTTTAGTTCGTTAGTATCGCAATTCACCATCGACTATCGCCAATCGTCTATAGATTCTCACCTGGATCGCCTAGTATCAAAATACGAATCGTGCGCACGTCCTCCTCAAGCCGTTGCAATTCCTGCTCCCAATTCTGGAAATGTGGCATTGTAGTCCAGTTTTCTTTGAGTTTCAGCTCGAACTGTAATTGTGTCGTGAATAAATGGATCCGATCTGAAGTGCCAACCAGGAATTAAATAGTGGCCTACTTCGATTATTCTTATTCCCGTTCAGCCAATGCATTTCTCAAAATGACACTTCACTGATTACTGAATGTTAATTCAAAAAATATTAGCTTGGCAGTAGGCAAAACTTTTATTGTTTTGATAAAGAAAGCCTGAATATATAGTACATGTGTATATATGTACATATATTCGCAAATGAAAGGGGTCCCACTGGAATGTTTTATAAAAGCTCAAGACGACTGGGAATTTGTCGTCAACTTAAAAAAAAACAAACAAAGAAAATAAACGAAAGTATTTTTTCTCTATCCAATAATAATCGAGCAGGAACGTTTCGAGCCGCGGCAAGACTGTGAGTTTTTCATAAGTGAGTGAAGAAAAAAGAGTTGTGTGAACTGAACGTTCACTACTTTTCTGTTCAGTTGCTCACTTGCTCACTCAGTTTTTAAGTTCAATGCTTAATTTTTCACTAATTTTTTTATTTTTCCCAATGAATATTTTGAATGTTTTTTGAAGAAATCATCGATTTAAAATAGCCACACAGAAGAGGTAAATATCCCAATAGACTGCTCTACCAAAATGTATAAATATTAAGTTTTTCAGATATTCATTAGTGATAATACTTATCCATAAAATTTAGTATTAATAATAATTATCCATGATGATTATTTTTGAGCCAAGAAAAATATAAATCATTATTTATTAAGTAAGAATATGTAAAAGTTTTTTTTTTCAGCTCCCCGCCATAAAAATCACCAACAAATCATTATTTTTGCTTTGTATTTTGTTTTGGATATTTTCATTATGGATAATTTTTATTCACTGGTGATATTCCATAAAACTTAAAATGTAATTATTTTTGCGTGATTTTTAAAATATAGCTTATAATGATTACGGTCCCTGTGTAAATGTATATTTGGCAATTTAAACTGGGAAAAATAAACAAATGAGTGAAAAATTAAGCACTGAACAGCGAAAAGCAGAGTGAACCATTGAACAGCTGAGCAACTGAAAAACTGAACAGAGTGAATGAATTTTTTCACGAAGTGAATACTCTTTACCCAACACTAGTTGCTATCGTTCTCACCTCCGATAGATGACGCAAACTTCACGGGGAAGAGTCTGTTCGAGAGAGAATACGAGTATGTAAGCGCGAAAACGGAGCGTAGCTACTTTATTTGTTCCTTCTAGCTATAATAATGATCCGATATAATAATGATCTGGTAGATATAGTCGCTGAATTTGTTGTTATTTTTTGTCTAGTATATTTAAAATTATGGATGCAATAGATTTGGATACTTTGTAGGGCGGAAGGGGGAAGGGCGAAATTTTAAAACACACTAGCAATGGTGTTATATCACAGTAGTCTGCGATTTGTAATTTGAGTGTTCTAGCTCTTAAAGTCTCTGAATTGAACTTGGCAATTCATGCTGATCAAGAATATTGTATTGTTTTTTGCAAGAGCAGATCACTTTTTAGAATTTTATATTATATTGTTATTATACTAGAATCACTAGAAGAGTCGCCGTTCGTGTCATTCGTATCGAATGACGGTTTAAAACTCTATGACCAATGAGTTTGACTTCAAATGGACTTATAACTTCAGAAAGCCGAATATTAATACTATACGAGATATACATACGAGATACAAGGGCTTTGTTTATCAAAGAAAAACATTCCGGACAGCTTAGTCGGCTTATGATAAGTGTCAGCTTATATGGCACAGAAAATGGGAATTTGGTTTGTACACCCCTGTTCTAGAAATTTACGCGAGTCGCAGCAGAACACTTTCCTTTGTACCTAAGATAGGGTCGTTCCAAACATTTTTATGGGTTGGTGCATCAAAAGAACTGAAATCGGCTTTGGTTTTACAATGCAAACTTGGTCGATAATAAGACCGATTAGCCATAGTAATCCCCTTACTTAACGTATTAGGTATACCGAAGCATCGATTTGAAATGCCAATAACGCAATAGTACAACAAATGGAGCTGCAAATCCCGAATATTTTGTTTGCTTGATTTTATCGCTCTATGACTGATCCCTTTGGCTCCAGCCTCTGCACTGACTCCCAGAATTGAGGGCCCAATGTGCGGCTGTCCAGAGCGGGGAGTTTTCTCACTACTGTGTCAGCGAAAAAGACTTCAAGATCGAAAATGCAACCAGATTCGATACCGAGTAGGGTCACTTGAATGGATTTCTGGAAAAAGCTAGTGAAACGAAGTGAAATGAAAGGCCACTGGTAAAATAGTTTTCAAACAATTGTTTATTGTTTATAAACATTCCTCGTTTCATTTCACATATGTTAGTTCTTGAGTTTTGTGTGTGTGGGTTACATTGGTATTTGCAATGGATCTTAGCACGGCGCGACTTCTGGAACCGTGTGCGATCGACTGGTCGATCTGCCGCTTACCGCCTACCGCTTAGCCTATATCGGTATAGGTATAGGTGTGTGTCTGGGGGCATGTTGGCCTTTGTTAAATTCATTTGCCTTTGAAATAAAATGATATACTTGTCTTGCAATACAGTTGCATTATAGTATGTTTATATATGCAGTTTATTCAGTAATATTCATTCGTTCGACGCTTCCCGCAAAGCCTCAATTCAAGATTCGTTTGTATTAGCATTTAAAACATACATACATACATGACTATCATATAAGGTTTCGCACGCATATGGTTTTTTGTTTTGTTTTAGATATTATTTGCCTTGCCATATAGTAAATATAATTTATTTAAAATTCAAAAACATCTATAAACAGTTTATCATAAACAACAAAACTCCGGAAAGAGTCATAAAATGATATCCGCGAGTGGGGTGCTGAGTGAGTGTAGGTATTGTAGATTCTGAACTGATTCTGAGAGATGGCTACTCAACCTCTACTCCCAGATGGAGTACATATGTACATACATATGTATACATATGTATGTACGTATCGTTTATTTATGATATTATTTATATATCGTATGGTATATTCATACTATGCGGTGCTCTTGATGGTTATGTATAAATGTCTAGGGTACGTATGTATGTATGTACTTCCCTGCTCTGCTCACCTGGCATACTGGGGCTATTCTTCTCCTGGGATTGTACTCGGATTGTATGTATGTGTGTATATGTATATGTATACTCGTATATGCATATAATGCGTACGCCATGTGGCCAGATTAACTCATATCAACATCAAACATTGTCCTATATTTTAGGTAGCTTGTACCTATAACGCATATTTCTATATCTTGTATTTGTCGCTATTCATTTCTCTACACAGACAACCTGTCCTTGTACGATCTGTCCTCTCGATCGTTCTCTCACGTGCGCCCTATATACATACATACTATATACGTAATACGTATGTACATATGTATGATATAACACTATAGTGAATACCCGAGTGATGACATCGATCTCTCCCATTGAAAATCTTGCACTTCTCTACTCGTAGATCGGCTTATGTTCTTGTCTGGTATCTAAATGCATTTATGCCTGATTTATCGATAGAAATTACATACATACATATCTATAAAATAAAGATACATACATGGACTGCTACATTATCTTTATGGTTTGTTCTTTTTCGTTATTGTTACCTATTTTATGTTATTTTTGTTTTGTTATTTGTTTTTCTTTTGTTTTGGTTTGTTTAGCGTCATTTCGCATTTTCTACTGATTTGTGCTTTTCGTGATGGCTTTGCGCTGCTTTTGAATGCTGCTTTGAGAATCTTGAGATTCCTTCGAATCTCTGCTTTCGACTATACGAAATAATAGTACAAGTACATATACAGATACAGATATTGTATAACTAACTTTATAATACATTTAAGTGTACGACTTGCTTTTTGGTCAGTTCGTGTGGTCTGTAGGTGTATCTGTGTCTGCGTCTGTGTATCTGTGTGTGTGCGTGTGTGTGTGTGTGTATGTATGTACATCCGGATTTTTAGAGAGGCTCACACTTACATTGTCGGTTCACAAGGGTTCGGTTCTGTGTGGCCCAGTGTAACGCTGTGTAACTGTAACTAAAGATACTGAAACTGAAGGAAAACACAAATGAAATTTCTGCTTTTGTCTGGTTTAATATTATATATATGTATGTATATATATATTTATATATATATAGGTGTATATATAATTTGTTTTATTCACTTCTCAGTTTTAAATTTAAATCAATAATCAACATCATTTCATATAATTTCATATAATTTGTTAAATACGCAAGTATATATAGTTTGTTTCTCTTTGTTGTTGTTTCTTTGTTTCTTTGTTTCTTTGTTTGTTTGTTTGTTTTTGTGGTTAGGTTTATATGTTTATATGTATGTTGTTATTTTCGATTTTAGATTCGTGTCTTTGTGTCTTTGTTCTTGGGTTTTGAGATAATTTACAGTAACTATTTGGAAAAGCAAATTACATTATTTGTTATGTTTTATTGAAGAATACTCATTATTTCTCATTATATGCTCGTATCTGGTTTTCCTGTCTTCTCTATTCCATCGAGTTGTCCCTCCCCTTTCGAGTTGTTTCGACTTGATTAATTTAGATGAATTATATTACATAAATATTTTTGGTATTTTCCTTGCATTTCAATCTTCTGTGCACTCATATTTGATGAATCTCTGTTGCTTCGGTGAACATAACTACAACTGTGTAGGTGTGTGTGTACGTACAGGGGATACACCGATCCCTAACTACTCATCATTATCATTATCATTACCGTTATAATATACCATTTACAGGACAAAAAACATCTAATTTATTAGTGGAATTTCATTACTTTCAATATGGAAAAAATCAGAAAATTATGGCTCATCCTCCATCCCAATTTCTCTCATTTCTTTCCCCGCTTCCTATTCAACTCTGAGACTGTTTCTATAGGAAGATAGAAGTTCTTTTTGCGGTCCATATTAAAAGAACCGATTTCTTAGTAGGCTTGTGCAGCAAGAGCACTATGTTATATAAGTATATATAAATGTATATTGTTTAGATGTCGTATATATACTTGAATATAATATAAATAGTAATAACTATTATTGTTCTTAATATTTCTTTTTCTGTTTTAACATTTTGCCATAATCATTTAGTTAGTATGTATATTTTCATTAGGTCCTAATACGATTTCTAAATTATTGAGTGTGTTAGAGTCCAAAACAACGAAAACAACGATGATCCGTAAATACATACTACATAATAGCTGTAGAAACCTCAAGACTTGAGTCGAAGAAGCAACAAAATGGAAAGTTTTCAGTAGAAAATTACTAAGGAGGTAAGAATCCACACAAAAAAAGGGTAAAAGTTGGCGTTAACAAATGAATTTTCCGCTAACAGAATTTCACATTCCTTATTTGGCCTGAAATTATCCGAACATAAAGAAACAAAGATTCCAATCTGATCCACAGTGCAAAATGTTCGATATTTTGTAAAGATTAAACTGATGATATATTCCATTGAAATCACGCTTTAAAGTTTAACTTTTGTTATTTGCTTTTGGTTTTGGGGCTTCCTCTCTACTTACGAATATACGTCTGATTTTGTTAGGTCTTCAAAACTCAGATCTGTGTATACATACAATACATAACATTAGTCTATGCAAGGGTTACATAATATTTATATATAATTTATATATATTCATGATTCTGCTTCTGCTTCGGCTCCCTTTCCTCTGGTTCATATGTTTGTCATGTTTGTCATTCCTTCCTCGATTATCTATTATCCGTAGGCTATCCATTGATTTATACTTACACAGTTAAGTACATTCTCATAATTTAAACATAATAAATAATTTACATAACAGTTGTGTTCTGATGCGTTTATGTTCATTAGTAATATTATTCGCTAGTAATCCTTCAACAGTTGAAAAGCAAAGTGAGAACTGGTTAGATTGCGACATTTTGTCGTTGGACTAATTTAAAATCGAATGAAACTTAACTTTTAAAATGATACCCCATAACTTCTATTTTGTTTGTTTTTTTTAATAATTTTATCCATACGTTGAGTATGTAGAACGTCTCTGTATTCATTTTAGCATTAATTTATCTGGGAAAATCGCAATCAGTGACAACAATAAAGTCATACGAGTAGACCTGGAAATTAACACTCGCATGAATATAACTGTGTCCAAGCCAAATCATTTCGGTTTCGGTTGGTTATTGGAAACATTTCATTTTCATTTCATTTCATTTCATTAATTTATGTTTTCATTTCAATTTCCTGTTCAACCAATAAGATATAACTTATATACCTAAAGTTATCATTAAATCGGCTTTGATTCTTTTGTGTATTGTGGTATGTGTGGAATAACTGCATAGATGAACAATTTGCTTTAACTACGATATTTCATTTGATTGTTGTTTGTCGTTCCGGGTGAGGATCAGGAGGATCTGGTTAGATCAGTTAGAGCTGATGATGCATCGATTTCCATGTTTGACGGCTTTCTAATGTGTTCTTTGGTTATTTTCATACGTTTGATAGATGTGCTGTAAGTCTGTAATTGTTAAAAGAGTAGATGAGTATAGCTTCGGATCTGGGTTAATCTGCAACCTTTTCTATCTATATTATATTAAGTTGTCTTTACGATGTAAGTCCGCATTATGGAAAACGAATTGATTGGAAATGTTCCTTTTCAGATCAGATTCTTTATTCAGATATGGATACGGTTGTTGGTCATTCTGATCGATGAATCTTTTACCAGAAAATATAATTTCAAACGATCGCTCCTATGATATGCAAATGTGGAAAGACTAAGGAATAGATCGTACCTATTGAAATAGTTGAAGGGCATTACGAGATCAACTCTGCTGTTGATTAGAAGCCCCTTTATGCGTTAATCTCGTTAAAATTATATTCCATCTTTGGGTATAAGATTTGGGTATTATACATACATAATGTATATAGTTTTGCCCACCTGCATTTGTCAGCAATGGCCATGTAGCGCTTTACTTCATGTTCTTTAGTATCTCGTCGGTCTCCTCGGGGTCCTTGAGTGTGTGCCACTGGGCAATGGGTCGACGCGGGGAGGCCAACATGTCCGACCAGTGACGGAGCTCAGTTCCGGTTCCCATACAGCCGAGTATGCAGCGTCCGATGGGCTCAGAGGTACCAATACGATCGTAATCCACAACGGTCACAACGAGACAGATTTTCTATATTCAAGTGTTAGTGGAAAGTGTTCAAGGGGAAAGTGTAGGCATTAGTATAGAGTAATTGGCTTTGAGCTGCTTCAACGGTCTCTTTTTCTGAGTAGGGTGGGGTGGGGTGGGGTTTCGCTTTTGATTAGAAGAACTTTTTGTTATTTTCGATATACGTGTTCTGTTTGGTTTTGGTTTTGGTTGGTTGGGGCTGGACTGGGGAGCAGTTGTTTGATGGAACTTTAGTTTGGTTAACAGGCAGACACTACAAATGCTGTTGTTGGGAAGCTATAGAAGATATACATATGTAGACAAAGGTCGTATCTACGTGGAGTGTTGCTTGGCGGTTGAGTGCTATATTGTATATAAGATATTTAGGTGCAGGCTACTTCAGACTTGAAGTTCGGTTGAGATCGTTGAGATCATTCGGTGGGCGATTCATCTTCGATCTTCATTCGATGACTTTTTGGCTTGCACAAGCATTGAATTCTTTGGTTATTTATTTTGGTTATTTGTGAACACATCTAAAGGCTTTCAAGCATTACAAAAAGCTCCTTGAAACGGATATGTTTGCTGTGGATTATATACGAGTATTTTTTGTATATATGTATGTATTTTTTTGTATGGTATTTTTGTGGGATGGTGAGGTGTCAAGCAGAACATGCAAATGTCTAAAGCTAAGGATGAGCAGCATAAAACAACAAATATTTAAAACTCAAAACAAATTCCTAAAAGCTTTCGATCAGCGTAAGGTGAGAAGCAAATGAATCGGTTGGTTGTCGATGATCTGTTGATGATCTGTTGGCAGATAAGAGTATATATCTTTTATCTCTTGAACCTCGGGGGGACTAATGAACAAATTACTTTTCTTGAAATTTGATAGCATTTCATTAAAGCTGTGGCAAAAAGAAAAATGTTCATTAAATACGTGTAAACGAAAATGTATAATATTCAATCCCATTCGTCGTTGTTTCTTTTGTCAGCATGGGGGGTCCTACTTATAGAGGGGGAGATTAGATTCTTGCACAAGCACACGTAACCGAAACAGAGTTCTCCCTCTTGACTTTGCGGATCGTTCCAAATTGTTTGGCAAGATGTGGTATATGGTGGTGTTTTGTTTGGTTTTTTGTTTTTTGTTTTTTATGGTGATACGCTATACTTCTCTGTGGTGGCATTTGGTATTTATTGTGTATTCTGTATTTGTACTGTAGCTGTTGTGGTGCGATTGGTATTCGATATTCAAATCAGAAGACAGTGTCAAAATAATGTACCCACTTCGCTTCTGTGGTTTCGTGGTGCATTATTGACGCCGCTGAGTTAGGGAGTTTGCGATAGTTTGTATTATGGAAAGAGTAGTTGAAGTAAGTATTCTTGTTTCTTGTTTCTTGTTTCTTGTTGTTCTTGGAGTGAGCGTAGTGTGAGTGGTTGGCACGTGCTTGCACATTCTTGCTGGCTGCTCGATTGCTTGACTGCTTGAATGCTTGAATGCTCGACGGCTTGGCTTGGGCTGAGAGCGGCAGGCTCTGCACGAGTCTACACGTGAGAGCGAAGCGGGCACACTACTGCTTGCGCTCCATTCAACTGGACTGTGTGTCGAGGACTGTGTGAGAGGACGAGTTGGGCTTGGCGTCTATAATGCTTGTTTTGGAATAGACCTAGGCCTAGGGCATGCCTGTATTTGATTGCTATTATCATTATCCTTTACCAGATTACCAGATTGTCTTTCAAATACACATTTAATTATTTATCAACTAAAACAGAAACCCAATCGGCTGGTCTAAGCAAATATCGAGGCTGATACAAATCTAACAAAAAAGGTTTTTTTTTTAAATCATTTTAACAAACTACTCAAATTAAAGCATAACAACAAATTTTCAATCCGCTCCTTCTATTTTTTTTTTTTGGATTCATAATACATAGTTTTTTTTTTTTTTTGTAATATTTACAACCGTAAGAAAAGCGTTTAAAAAATAAAAAAGCTTAGAAAATTTTGGTTTAAATTTTAAATTACAACATTGAACATTGAGTACGTTTTTGATAGGTCATATAGAACACAAGGTTTGGTTTGGTTAAGTTTGTTTTGGGGGGAATTGATATAGATAGATATCTTTATGGGTAATACGATTTGGCACTAAACGTGTTCGGTTAGAGTTTGTTTGTTTAGAGTTGGTGTTGTTGTCTTTTGGAATACAAGTATTCAATATATGGATATATCGTATATATATATATATATAGTATATATAGTATAGGTAACAACAACGATTGCACGTAAGAGGCTAGTGTGTGTTGAGAGGGAGGTTGGGTACTCAAAACTCGGTTGGTTTGGTTTGGTTTGTATGATAGATAGTTCAGAAGAGGACAGCAGTAACAGTAGTAGTAGTAGTAGTAGTAGTAGGTAAGTTTGTATAGGTAGTAGTAGTAGTAGTAGTAGTAGTAGTAGTAGTTGTGGTTTTTTATAGGATAGTATAATACATTCTCGCATACTTGTATTTGTTCAAATGGTACTTCAAATGAGAACGACTCATTATAGTAAGGGTTGAGGGTGCATTTTTTGATACTTGTCTTCTTCTTTTTCAAACGTTTGCCATTTTGCATGATTGCAATTTTCACATATGGATCTATAATATAGGAAAGAATTGAAAGAAAGAAAAAGAAAACATTTTTTCGTTTTTATAACAAAGTAAAATTTTCGCAACAATTTGAGGAACACATTTTCTTGAATTCTTTTTGTTTTTTGCTTTACACACACATATAAGAAATTTACACAAAAAACTTGGGTTAGTAATAATTATATACGTGTTATACAATATATTGAATAGGTTTTTGGCAAATTTTTACTTTGCAAACACAAAACAAACGAAAGTAATAACGATAAAACGTACTCGTACGTGAGCAACAAGCCAAAGTGAAAACTTTAAGCCCACTTTAAAACTTTAAACAAATCACTTTTCCAATTATGTTAACGATAGTAGGAGGTTAATAGTTTTTCTTTGGTTTGTGCTCTTTGGAAATTAATTCACAAATTTAAAATCATTTACATACTGTTTACTGTTTTCTTTTTTTAAACGTTTTGGAACACAGCAACTCTTGGAACTCAAGGCATACAAATGTGTTTAAATGTAAATTATATAAAAAAAGATCTGCTCTTCACAAATCTCAATACTGAGAATTTTTTAATCCGAATAATATCAGAGCATTTAAAAAAATACTGGAAAATGTTCTGTTGTTTGTAAAAGCCTAGAAGAACTTGAATTGTTTGGATATATTCAGCGGCAACGTTTTTCTGGTTCGGTCTGGAACCACTCGGAGTCAGTCCGAGTGGCCCGAAACGGTGTCGGGTGTTTAGTTGAAAATCGAAAATATTGAAATTGTTATTAGATTACATGCAAAAGTGAAGCTAAAAGCAAGCGAGATTCCGAGATTTCGGTCTTTTGTTCGGATCTTGAGATCTTGAGTTGATTTGATTTCGGGTTCGGGTTCGGGTTCGGTTCTATTGTTTGCCAGGCATACAAATACAAGTACAAGTAAGTAAAAATTGTGCGAGATTTTCTTTTTGGTATGGAAACGTTGCCGGGCGAAAATATATCCACTGATAACTGATAGCTGATATTGATTTGTATTGATTTGAGAGTAAATGAATTTAGTTGAATTTTAGCGTACGCGATTCAAGACAAATACGGGAAAATATGCAAGTCGAGAAAGTTGGCGCTATTTGTTAGTTGAAAAGTTGACAAATAATTAGTTGGATTGGAATAAAATTGGTTGGACTTTGCTCTCAGAGCACTTTTCTTTTTTGTTTTCTGCGGGCAAACGTTGCCTTGGCGTTTGCCTTGCCTTGGACGTTTGAAAATCAAATGAAAATCATGAACTTAAAGGGAAAATCAAACGAGGAATAACTCCACACATCTAAGTAATTACACAAACAGATTACAACAACAAAAACGCTGCCAGAACCGCCCAGAGCCGGGAGCCCAACAAAAACATCTTTGGCTCCACCTGGCTCCAGTCCTGACAGCGCATCGGTAGCACTCCATATTACCAGACAGTCCGCCCACGTCCATCTTCTTCAGGTTTTTGGCCTCCAGTATGACGACGGTCAGCTTGCCAGCAGTCGGGACGTAGCGCAGCGAGAAGCAGATGTCTCCCAGCTTTTCCTGTATCCGCGGAGAGTTTGGAGAAACGAGAGTTGGGTGTGATTAGTATGTTTTGCTCAGGGCTGATACTGTTTGCAACAAGCAACATGTCACATAAAGACTAGAGGTACTGTTAAATACATATCCACATAAAATATAGTATATATAAGTTTTAAACATATGAGATTCTATATTCGTTTGGGTCGGCACTGTGGCAGGGTTCCAACAGAGGTAGGTCTCAGATGTTACATTGAATATTGAATGCGCATCTGCAAGGCTATCCTTCCTATGCAGATGCAAAATGATGCATTTTCGTACTATTAAAGGTTAAAGGTGATACAAAGATCAAACAATTTCGCAAATCCCATTCAGAGAGTTCCGTGTAGGATCGTAATACTTGGATATACCAAAGGAATAGAAAACATTTAGATTGTTTCTTCTTGTCAAATGTACATACATACTCGCAAGTACATATGGCCACACATTCAGAGTTTACCAACTAATATAAAATCGATTTATACAGTTACACAATATCAAGTTTATATATGTAATTATAACCAAGGATATCAGGTACAGGTAAAACATTAAGACAGTTCATAAACACGAAAATCAGGATAAATCAAACACTTTTCGTATACGAGTACGAGTACCATCCAGTGATTTTTGGGGATTTGGGGTGGGCAGGGTGAACAGTACAGTACAGGTATTAGTAGGTATATAGTATATTAATTTATTGGATTGGTAAGCAATTTGTACGTAAGGTTTACGGATAGTTCATGGTTATATCGACACAAAACGAAAACGCCACAAAAAATTACATTTAAAACATTTACTGCACGTCATAGTCATAGAGCTTCGATTCTGGTAAGTGTAAACGTAAATAGTATAGTATAGTATAGTATAGTATATCTATATACACGCGTGTACGAGTATATACGAGTATAGTATAGGGGTACGAGTATCGAATAACTAGTATCGAGTAACGAGTATTGTATATCCAAAGGAAGAGTTAAGGAACCAAGGAAAATGATTGAAACTGAAATAAAACTAATTGATATTGTTCAAGTGTTGTTTGTTTCTGTTATTTCGGGGGGATTTATTATTGATGTTTTTTTATTTGTTTGTTTGTTATCCGAGTGTGTATTTATTACCATACCAAATCTTACAGTTTCACTTTGATTTATTGTTTTTTAATCAAGATCTTAATCAAGTTTCTTGAATTTCGTATGTCGTTGGTCTCGTTATATTGTCTAATAACACCCAGCTCAAAACCGACTGCACAAAATGCAAAAATATTTGGTTTCAAAAATGTTCTTAGTTTCTTAGACATTACTGATATTGATGTGAGATCAAGAGAAGGAGAAGATAGATAGAGAAGATAAAAAAGTCAAGAAGTCAAGCATAGTTGAACCGATTTTGTATGTACAATAGAATAGAAACTAGTTGTGGGTTTTAATCGAACCGTTTCGGAGGCATATCAAAAAGAGTGTAAATATATATAGTAGGTATATATGTAGATAGAGAGATAGAGATGTGGATTCTTATGTACATGAAGGGGCACACCGTACTCGGCCACGCATATCATACAAATGAAAGTTCTAGCTAGGTTGTTCAGAATTCTACGAGTATATTTAACAAATATAAGGCCCTAGGCTGGTTCGAACCGCTTGCAGTAGTGGGTATTCATAATTTTCATAATTCTTGCTTGCGTATTTTCTTTTGACTTGAAACACAAACCAATGCCAATGCCAATCCGATGCCAATTTCCTCGTACACCTCTCCAAGGGCCAAACTAGCCCTGGACATAAAAATGCTAGTTATTTTTTTTTTTTTAGCTATAAACTATATGTGGTTGTGTGTTATTTGGATTACGAGTATTTAAAAAAGTTTCAAGACAGAGACAGAGACAGAGCGAGCGAGCGAGACAGACAGAGAGCGAGCGAGCGTTATAGTGAAGTTATAGATTTTATATCGGAGTGAGACACTTACCGCAACTGTTTAGAGTTTTGAATAGTTTGAGTCTTGGAATTGGAGTCATATTCTGATTATTTTTCTTTTCTTTTCGACTTGATTTGTTTTGATTTGATATCTGGGATTTTCCAAATACGATTTGTTAAATTGTTGAATGTTTCGGGTGAATGTTCAATGGAAACGAAAATGTATGTAATCATAATTGAAAGAAATCATAAATAGTAGTAGTAGGTACTGGAAAACTGGATAAACATTGTCGAGCATTTGTTGTTGAGGTATTTGACTGTCATCGAAGCTCTGCTTAAACATTACAGCACACAAACAAGTCAATGTACGAGTATGCAACCGAAAACATAATCATAATCATAATCATAATTATAATACATTATACAGATAGATACACATATCGGGCGAGACAGAGACAGTGACAGAGAGCTAAGCACAAGAGTTTAAGATTCAAAGAAGCGTATTATATAGTATGTCCTTCCCAATCTTGGATGGAGCAATCAGCAATCATTCCGGATATCCTGATTTGGATACCGGTAAATAAATGTATAGATAGATAGATACTTTTGATTTTGCTGGTCGAGTCGAACAGAATTGTAACACAAACACAACGAACAAAACTGGGAACACATTTATGACGACAACAACCAAAGCAAATAACGATAATTATGAGGTTTTTTCTCTCTCCATTCGTATACTTACATGTTTCAGGCCGATTCAGGTTTCGGATTGATTCGTCCATGGCATGAGTCATAAATTTCGAGTTCGATTTCGAGTTCGAGTACAGTTTGAAAATTTCGAGTAACCGAATTTTGTGATAACAGATTTTGATTTTGATTTTGATTTGGATTTGTTTTGGTTTTTAGCGATACGTTCAAAAATAATTAAAGAGAAAAATGAAGAGCATATTAAAAATTTTTGAATTCCATTTCCATCACAATTTTGATAAGTATTTCTTTTGGCAAATGTAAAAAAGTAAAGTTTTTCTGTAGGTTTTTTCTGTAATTGCTGGCCAATTGCTGGTCGCGTGTCCGTGTTCTGGGTGTGTGGATGTGTCGAGTATTCGATTCTAATACTTAGTGTGATTCATATATGTATAAGTAAGTATTATTTAGTCGTAAGCAAAAGGAAAACATGCAGTAGGGTAGTAAATGGTTCAATAGGTATTAATATTATTGCAGTGTTGCTAGTCTAGTTGTATTGTAGGTACAGTAAGTTTTTCTTTTTTCCATTTTATTATAGATATATAGAGAAAAACTTTTAATTGCTTATAAATGTTTCTGGCCAGTAAAGCTGAGGATTGTTTTCCCTGCACCGCAAAATGCTCTGAGAATTTATACACTTGCTGGATTTTGGATTGGCAGATAGATCGAGGACAGGATATATGTATAGGATATATTCGGACATGAGCTAACGAGCTACCGTGGTAAAAATATTTAATCCAGTAAGAGTATAGGAGTGTCGGTTATCCGAAAACAACTGTTTTTCTCTTCGTTTTCTTATTAATTTCATTTCAATTTTATTTTCCAGTCTGGCATTCACAGGCGAAAACTTCAAGCTTTTGCTGAAACTGTGTCTGGGTGTGTGTGTGTGAGTGTGAGTGTGTGTGTATCTGTATCTGTGTTTGAATTCGCATTTGTGTTCTGGGTGTGTATCTGTGTGTGGAAGTGTATCTGTGTCCGATCTTTTGAAAGCATTCATTTCATTTCATCACTAGACCAATTCAATTAAATCAATGCAAATATCTTGTACAACATTTTAATTTAATTATTTATTTCGAAGATTCTTTTGTGCGTGTCTGGGTGTCTTAGTTTGTGGGTGTGTGTGTGTGTGTTAGATAGAGAAATAGAGGGTGTCTGAGTGTATCTATGTAATAAAAGTTCGACGGACTTTATGCAAAGAACGGGGGGTGCAATAGTTGGTACTACTTTAAGAAAGATATGCAAAAGTTTCCAGTATTTTCGGCGTTAAATTGTTCCAATCAAAGTGCAAACAAAAATTATGTGATTATTTGGAGGGGGGGGGGGGGGGGGGGGGGGGGGGGGGGGGGGGGGGGGGGGGGGGGGTTCAGGGGGAGGGGGGAGTTATATCAACGTGGCGGCAATGATTACAGAACTTGGAGCCCCGTCGAAGGCAATAACATTTTTGGGACAATGAAGGAAGATTGAGGGGATTTGTGGAAAGAAGTTGTGTGGTTTGGCCACGCTGATTTTGGTTTGTTTTTCTAATGCCACAGATTTTCTCAGCAAAATAATATTGCAGTGTGATTATTTGCATATGGAAATGTGAAAACATTTATCAGAAAATGCCTTTCTATTCGTTAGTATTTCGTTGCAAACAAGACAGCTCAAACATAGATAAATTGCTTATATCAATACAAAAATTCAACTACAATATTAATGATGCGAGAAAGAATGCAGACATAACAATATATCAGGATATATAAGTATGTATGTATATATATATATATAGAGAGACAGAGACAGAGACAGAGACAGAGAGAGAGAAAAGTCGAAGAACAATCGCTCAAGACCAAAGTGATTGATTATGATGATCAGACAACGAACGAAGGTTTGGAAGACATATTAGTAGTAGCTTTATGTAGTAGTAGTAGTAGTATCTAGTATTATTAGACAAAAATATTCGAGTTTGCGATTCGATACGATAGTTATTATAGACAGATTTCATGTACAAGAGCGACAGTTCAGAGAGAGAGAGAGAGGAAGAGCAGGTTATACAGAGGGGAGGGTACAAATGATAAACTCAAATCAAGTATAGTATGCAAAAGTGTAACAGAGTTCTCTTTTGTTTGGTTTTGGTTTTGGTTTTGGTTTTTTGTTAGATTTGTAATTATTGTATGTTTCGTATTTACCTTCTACAAAAGTTCAAGAAAACAAGAGATTATATGTTTCGAAAACAATTTTTGTTTGTTTTGGAGGGGGGATTGGAGAAAGAGAAATTTAGAGTTTTATTTTTTTTTTTTGCTGTAGTTGTGTTGACGTAAAAGAGATAGGTAATAGAGAGGTAGATAGAGAGGGAAATCATAATGCTGTCTGTCAGAGAGTGGGTGGTTGAGGGTGGAGCTGAGAAGCAAATTCAGTTCTGAATTGGCTCCTCCGCTCTGTTTTCTGTGGATTTATTGTTGTTGCGTTGATATTGATAAATGTTAGATATTATATTATATCATTCTTTTATTCATGTTTTTATATTTGCATTTTGAACTGGGTGTGTACAAGTTTCATAAGAGATTCGAAAAACTTTTGCTTGTCTGTTCCGCGAAGTTTTCATTGTTCATTGTTTTGTTGATATTGTTTCTGTTCTGGAAAGTTTTCTTTGTAATTGTCTTTGCTTTGTTCCATGTACTTTAACGAGGGCGGGTCGGGTGGCAAATACTTGGATCGTCGACTTGAAGACTTAAAAAAAGGAGCAAGTGGGTATCACCAATGCTTTCATTGCCTTCTGCTGTACGAGTATCGATATCCGATATTTCCGATATATTTATATCGGCTTGGTCATTGAAATTGCAATCCAAATACGTATACACACAAAACACAATCTGTAGTCTAAGAACAGAAGTCGATAAATATCACACGACTTCAGTTCTTGCTTCGTCGGTTGGGAGAAGACTTGCATAACTTAGAGAAACAAATAACAAACCCAATAAATCATAAAACACAGATAACGGATAACAGATAACAGATAACAGATCTTTGTTTAAAGGCACACCGAGTGTTATACATAGACAGCGAGAGAGAGAGAGAGTTACAGATAGTCTGGATAGATATACGAGTAGATGCGGCCTTGCCCCTCGACCTCGGGTGCCCGGATTTGTTACGGGCCTAGCTCTACATACCTGTCCGCCTTCACCCTCAACGCTGATGAGGTCGCGCCACTCCTCGATGGTCTGCGCCAGATCGATCGTGCACAGAGGGACCTTCACCTCACCGATCTGGTCGTGCTTGGAGAAGCGGTCGAAGTCGAAAATGGCAAACACGAGCGTTTTGTTCATGGCATCGGCATAGGGTAAACTCTGGAATAAGCCATCAATAATCCGCCATTAGAAACACACATCATATCCACCAATCCCATCGTATATTCCCACCTTAAAGGTGAACGTCTC
This sequence comes from Drosophila athabasca, assembly GCA_008121215.1. Lineage (NCBI taxonomy): Eukaryota > Metazoa > Arthropoda > Insecta > Diptera > Drosophilidae > Drosophila > Drosophila athabasca. The sequence continues at coordinate 3,127,199 of CM017794.1, forward strand.
ATTGAAGACCGGACTCAACGTCTTGCGATGCACTTTGGTCTCGAACTTCTTCTTCTTGTCCGGCAGCAGGTAAACCTTGACGTAGGGATCCGAAGTACCGCCCATGTCCAGGGCGGGCAGCTCTTCGGCCTGTATGACCGTAACAGCCAAGCTATTTGAATTGAAGTCGTATTCCAGCTGCAAGATAGAACATCGAAAAGGGGCACAACAGGGGATATGTGGATTTTGAGATGGGGAGAGAGGAAGAACGAGAGACTGTTAGTTGAGGATTTTGACATTATGTATTTACATATGTGTTACATATGTGCAGTTTCAGTCGGATTTAGGCTTCACACTGAGAGATGTTCCCCGAGAGAGATGTGCTCTGCTCGGAAATACATACATCGTGGTGCCAACAACTGGTCTACAATTTTGGTCTAATATAATGTTGTTTAGTTTAGTGCGATTGAAACATGAGGATATACTTGTAGGAAGTAAGAGTTATAAGAGTGGTCCTTGTTCTTTGTGTGTGTGTTCCTGTGCACACATTTACACCTATGTATCTGAGTTTGGCTTAGTTTTGTTGGTTAGTTTTGTATTTTCTGGGGATTAGTTAAGAGTGGTGTGCTCTGGGGAATGATCGATCGATAGAACCCACCTTGAAGTTGAGACGCCCCAGCTTCTGTTCGCTCTGCTTGTCCTCCTCGTCCTCTTCGGCATTTTCGGCGAGTTCCTCCATATCAGGCTGAACCTATGGCATACCAGAACCCAATAACTACTAATATTTGATGGCAGCTCAGATACTTACTTTCTCCTTGTACGCCGATCCCAACAACTGTACCGATTTCATATCGACACCCTTCTTACCCTTACCATCTTTGGTTCTTCGCTTCTTCAGGAACCTCCGCACACAGAAGAATATAATACCAAAGACGACGAGGAATACGAGTATTATGATGGCCACCACGCCCCATGTCGGCAGACCCGTGCGCTCCGCAATCGCCTCGGTGACAACTTCGCCGGCATGCTCAATCTTTTTGATGACCGGCAAGGAGGTGGTAGATGATTCTGTAACACAGTAGCACAGTCCATACATATATGAATCTCTGGATCCTTTAGTATCCCAAGTATCGGATCTCCGAACTCACCCTGAGCCTCTGTTGTTGCGCCCCTTGTTGTTGTCTCCACCTGTGCGATTCGTTGACTTTCGGCGGCCGCTGCCGCTGCCTCCTCGGCAGCCGACTCCTGTTCCTGCTTCTCCAGCTCGCGGAACCTGGAGTGATGTGTTTCTTCCAGCTTCTGGTCCACGGAATCGAGTTCTGTTGCCGATTCAGGCGCTGGCTCTGCCTCCGGTTTGGCGTCCGCTTCCGATTTTGCATTTGGCGGCATTTTGTTGTGTTGTGGTTGCTGGAAATACAACAAAATACAAGCTGGTTAATACATACAGATATGTATGTTTTGGGTAAGAGATGTATTCATAAATTTGAATTTTCCCAATCGAAATACATAAATATCGAATGTTTTCCAAGGATTTCTGAATCTTTTGTGCTACTAATTGTTTAATTATCTAATTTAAGGAACTTGAACTTGTCAAGTCAAAAAACTGTTTCTAGTTTTGAGACTATTTTTGTTTCTTTCAACTTTAACAATTATTTGTATTATGTGCGGTCAATTTCCATATTGTACGAGTATCCGTTTTAAAAATAGCCGGCAACTGGAACGACGACGTTGATGTTGCCACAAAGAAATCCCACAAAAGTCGTTACAAACTTTTCCTACACTGGTGGTGTCCTTGAAACACTAGAAATGCGCTGACGGCGCCTACGCGCTGTGGTGGGAGAAAGCTGGGATAGAACGCACCCAGTAAAAGTGCTTATCCTCAGCATGCCAAGGGCACGCACTCTCTCCCCACACAACGGTGTAGATATATATATATATATGTTTATGTATGTATGTATATAGCAACCCACATAAAAAGCTTTCACTCTTGCGGGGGGCCTACACTTTGTGCTTACTGCTGCTTTCTCCTTTCTAATTGTCTCTCCTTCTTTTCTAATTGAATTCATTAATATTAATCCGCTTTGTAGTCTTTCGTTTTGAATTTTTGCACATTTTATTCTTTGGTTTCTTTGGCCTTTCATTTACTTTTACAATGGGAGCCCCATTACTTATGGATAAAGCGAGTCTGCTTGAGTCGGGTCCTTCGCTTCTCCGCTAATATTATTGTTGTCTGACATCCTTTGACCCTGTACTACCATTGTTAGGGAGTTCAGCCTCGGACCCTCGACCCCCGGGAATTTGTGTGTCTACTTATTAAAAATATATTCATATTTTCTTGATTGACAATAAGCCGCCTTAGCCTTCGCTGCGGGAAATTGAGTCTTTTGCTGACCCATCTCGTAAGTTGAATGACATTCGCCCTGGGCCTGGGGGTTTGATGAACCCTATTAAACATATATTTAAAATGAACTTTGAGCTTTTAGAATAAGGTTTTTTTCATAGCCTGAATAATTATGAATGCACATGGTCAAATTTTATTCGCTTTTTGCAGTAAAAAGATATTCGAAACCAAGGATTTAGAATATGTCTATTATATTGGTGTGAAGATACTTAACTAACTAACGATACAACATGACCATCAATGCTCTAAACTATGTTTAAACAAATTCGATGACATTTAGATCCATCAAAGGTAAAACTTTTTACCAAATGGCTACGCTACTAAGAGAAAAAGTAAGAAAATACGATTTCGGGTGACCTATCAAAAAGAATTTAGCAGAATTTAAACTAATTAAAGAAGAGCTCCGATATCACGTTTCCAGTAATATAAAAATATACTTATAAATTAGATGAGTGTCCCAGAATGAGGATAGAAAATAATTGTTCTGATATTCGGATATCGGATACATAGGATAGGAAAAGTATAAACTTTCTTGTGGGTACTACTGCCCGTACCCATTTCTGCTGCAGTCTTTTTTCAAATCACAAGCACCAACGATAAATTATTGTAGGCACTGTTGGAAGGTGCTACCTCCACTGCACCAACATATTGTATTTTCTAGGAAAAGTAGCTTTAGTTTCCATAGAGCTTCCTCCGCACAATATAAATTATAATGGCCGCCCACTTAGCCCCCCACAGGGAGAATAAAGGAGGAAGCCAACAACAAACTAGGATAAGAGCAATTTAGGAGCAAAGTGACTTCAAATTGCTGGCAACCGCGTGAGCTGCTGCTGCTGCTGCTGCTGTTGCCCGACAGTTGTTTACTCGGGAAATGACGTCAAAGGACATATGTATGTATATACCCTTGCTGAAACCCTGGCAGCTCAACCGTCACAAACACACACAGCTGCACGTACCATACACGAGAAAAACTCCTAGAAAGCTTCTTAAATGGAAATGCCCGAGGACATCTTTGCTCATCCGACCCCATAAATATGCTTAAAATTCAAATGTGTCCACGTAGATAATTTAACTGCGGACGGAAAGGAAAAGCCGTGTTTATTTAACAAGAACATCGCTCGAAGGCGCCAAAATGGGCGCGACTAAACGACACTTTGCATAGAAAATATGCGAAATTATGTTGTTTGCGCTTCCCTATAGTTTGACATTTATGAAAATGTCGTCTGAAAGGGACGCACAGACATGCTGCTCAAAAGAGATCCTGACCACGCCTTTAAGCTGTGCGAAGAAGAAGTGTTCGTTCGTTTCCACAAATCAATACACTTAAATGCAGCTTAAACAAGTTTTCTCAGAGGGATGCCGAGTGGAAATCATTTTGTAGCCAGAAGGAAAACAAATAGAAAGGTTGGAATGAAAACTGGGAGACTAGAAAGTGTCACGAGTTTGAAAATCGCCTTAGGAAATGAACTTTAGATTCACTGAATTGCATTTTGTTCTGGAAAAAAACTGCCAGGGCTTTCTATTCTGGGAAAACCCTGAAGAGTGTCGGGAGCAAGGCAATCAGTGAGAGGACATGACACCAAAGCCGTCATATTTTATTAATGCACCTCAAATCTCCGCGTAAATAATGTCCTGCCATAAACCCAAATGTACAGGACGGAAATTGCAGGTTAATAAGAGCCAGAATTGTCAGTGGAGGAGCAGAAAAGAAGGCCAACACACACACACACACACGGCATACTGCATTCCCTCTGCGGAACAGGCAACAATTCTGTCATTCTGCCAGTTCCCACAGGTCAAATAGGTGCATTGTATAAGAGTATGTGTTATTTTTTGGTGCCAATTTGTCTGGGGCCCAAGCGGGAAACTACGCAGTTCGAGCGCTTTTGTGTATGCCAGAGCGAGACAGCTGCTCTCGCTCTTTGATGGTATTGTAAGTCCTCGTTATGAGGTCCTCATAAAAGAGCTTAAATGTTCACTGAGTTCGTTGTTGAGCACAAAACCGATGGGAAAACATTTCCCCTTTCGAAATTGGGTCATCAAAGCAAACTGTAAAATCTGCAATAGGCATAGGAAGTTCTTATACATATGTATTGCATATCTTAAAGATGATGGGCCTCGTTATTGTTGTAAGGATATTGTTGAGGATACTCCCATAGGTAGAAGACGAGGATTCGCTTCCAAAGAAGCTTCATGTCAGTCAATAGTTCACAATGCGTCATCTTCGATTTGGGTTTAGAATTGATTGTTAGCAAGGGCTTATTTTTGGCTTATTCTATTCGATGAGTCAGTTTCTTTACATAGGTTTCAGATTGAAGATATTTAATTTCAGAATATGATATCCAATGGTACCTTCAATGCACATCATAGTATTGCTATTAGCCCTTACTAGATGCTATATTATAAATTGTATGGTTGGTATAAATAAGTATGGTGTACCTTTTAGGAATGGTTTTTTGTTGTTCGGTTCTCTCCATTTAAACCCTCTTTTTTCCCCTGTTATTATTCCAGCCAATTATTTTATAGAATTTTTCTATTACTATGCACAATAATTTCTGCGCTTTGACCTTTCTCGGCGAAGTATAAATAGATTGGCTGCCTGCTCTACCGATAGTGATGGAACTGACATCTGATAGATATGTGCTAGGGAGGAAGGGTGGGAGTGTTGTGCAGTGAAAAAAGGTTGGGACTCAAGGAAATATCAACAATTGGCTGTTATTTTACGAGTAGATTGGGGACAAATTCGTTTAGCGATAAGATAATTTTTGCATCATCAAACATTCAGTAGATAAACGAGCCCAAAAGCCCATCAGGTCAGAGCCCACAGAAAGAGAGAGAGAGATAATGCATAGTACATTCGGATATGCCAAGAGCTGACAATCAAGCTGTCAAAACAAATTAGAGAGGACTGACAGGATAGACAGCCAGGCAGGCCAGCCAGGTCAGCCATTACCTGAAATGGATAAACAAAAACAGGCAAAAGGATTCACATCTATGGGTAACATCTGTGGAACACACGCATGTAGCATTCGCACAAAGCAGCAAAATGAACCAGAATCAAGCGGAAGGAGGCCCACGGGCCAACCTTCCCTCGATGTCATTTGAATGAGCTTCAGAGCTAGAATCGGTTAAACTTTTTTGACGAGCAAGAGCGCGTGGAGAGTCCGCTCTCCGTGCTACCCTGCTCTCTCTCTCTTTCTCTCTGACTTTCTCTGACATTCTCTGTGTCTCTTTTTCCTCTACTGCGCACATAACCCAGAGAAGGCAACAAAATAAAAACTCTGCACAAAAAATAGGGGAAAATGGCAAAAAATAGGAAGAAACTGAGACGAGACGGAGAAGAAGGAGAAGCTTGTAGCCGAGAGAATGTCTGAGACATGAAGAATGCCCTAAGAGAAAAACCAATTTTCCACATCATTATGCTTTTCGCTTTTCGCTTTCATTGAACAATCGCCTCTCCATTGATTGACCAAAAATTGTGTTCCGAAATCAAACACGCTTGCAATCATATCCTAAGAATACTCATTGCACACACGGTGGAACGGCCATAATGGCCGAATATCTCTGTAAAGGGTCAAAAGAGTGGCACCCCCCACTCCCCTACCCCATACCTCAGAACGTCTCCTACTCTGTCGGTGTTAGGGTGGGGGTTTAGCCCAACTTGATTATTGGCTATTATGTGCGGTTTCTATACTTCGCTGGAACATTTTTGTTGCGGGGTTCGGCCATCCCCTCACGGCCCCCTTCATCTACATACAATCTGAAATTCTTGCTTCCTCTCCTTCCATCCGTCCTTCTGTCTGTCAAAGCTAATTAGCAAAAGAGATGCTTAATCAAGTTTAGCTGGCATTAGACAGAGATAAGAGGAACAAAATGAATAAGATACTCGTACGAGTATCTTGGGCTTGATTGGTTGTGTCTTGGTCTGGCCTGGCATAGTAAATGAGTCTACATATTTATGATGGAACTTCAATGGAAAATGCTCAACGCTAACTGAAAAAAGGAAACTAATTCATATTCACTTATTTGGAATGTGTTCTTCTGTATTTCTTTAGAAATCTTTAACCAGAAAAACATATCTACCGAAACTATTTTAAAGCAGAAGTGTATTTATTGTATGTACATATTTTCCATACAAATCCTACGCTAATCTTGCTCAATATTAGTTTTTAAAGATAATACAATAAATCCCTACCTACCAACACGAATGTACATTATTTTGGTTCAACTTCATGTGAAATAGTAAGTGCTTCTAGGGATATATGTATGTAAATGGAATCTTTTACTTCTGATAATTTTTGCTTTTGTGTTGCCTTCTACCATTCGCTTGACCTGCATACTTTCGGGTAGCCACATACCATATCCGTTCTTGTCTAATTTTTGTTAAATATAAACTTATGAAACCTACCTCCTAGTCAGACAATGTTGCCGCTCTTTCCGATGATTCCTCTCCTCAATCAGAGTCTGGAGCAATGTTTGTGACTTGCCTTCGCTTTCCTTTATAGTCAGCTTTATTGGTTAGATGATGGGTTCTGAGCAGGGCGGCAGCAGTGGCGACAACTCGGCAGGAAAGATGCGGCAGGTGATGCGGGTCCTGGTGTCCTTTGGTGTGTGTGAGCGTGTGGATGCGTTCTGTTGCTCCTGCTGCTGCTCCTTGTTTCGTGGCTAGCTTTGGCTAGGGGCCGCGGCTCGCTAGTCTCACATGAATTTTGTATAAGTCTGATTTGTATTTATCACGATTCGCATTGCATTTTTTGTTAAAAGTTTATTATTTTGGTAATTTACGACAATTTCGAGCATTTTGCACCAAACATTGGGAGAGGACCGAGTTGTGAGAGAGAGCGAGAGATAGATAAAGGGAGAAATAGAGAGAGAAAGAGAGACAAAGTAAGTACGAGTGCGGGAGAGTAACGGAGCGAATACGTAATATCAAAATACAATGGTATGCGTAAATATTGATAGAGCGAATCTCGTATGTGTATGTACTTGTGTATGTGTGTGTGTGTGTGAGTGGGCGGGTGTGTATTTTGTCTCTTTGCTCAAAAGGTTATGTGTGTGGGTGCGTGTGTATGTAGGCGTAAAGGAGAGAGAGAGAGAGAGAGAGGTTGAGTTGGCAAATACGCTTTTCCTTCAAAGACGACGTTGAAAGCAAATTCAGGATAGAGATTTTCTTAGAGCCGTAACGCCTGAGCTTTCCTCTTTTCTTTCTCTCGCACAGTCACACACACTTGAACACTTGAAATGGATAAAGAACGCTCGCCCTTTACTTCCGTTCCTTTCCTTAGTTTATTAAATAATTATTATTTATAACATTCCCGAAAACGCTTTCAATTAACAGCGATTACATATTTATTTAGTGTCATCTCTCTTTTCACTTGGACCACACTGCCACAGAAATCATGTGGAAAAATCAATAACCCAGCAAGTGGCTCACATGCGTTTTCACTTTCAATGATACCCCATTTTCTATTTCTACTACATTTTTTCATTGCACGTTGGAATTTTCAATTATAATCTCCTTTACACAGCTCCTACACTATTTTTTTTCTCGCCAGTTTGCTCGCGGTTTTTGCTTAAACAGCACCGAAAAATTCTGATACACAAAAAATGTTCTCCTTATTCGCCAGCGCGTGCCAACACACACACACACACACACAGATGCATACATCGAAAGCCACAGACAGAGACACACACACATACACACGCGCACAACACTTTTCGGGGCTTTCGATGAAATTTCCTTTTATATAACCGACGAAAATCACTTGTAAGTGTTTTGATTAATTTTTTACCAATTATTCCATAGATTTTACTTGATTATTTCATCATTTTTTTTCAATTTATCCGTCGGATTTTGTAAGCGTTTTGTAGAATTTTCCTTTTTCCATTCACCTTTAGCCTAGCGCTTTGTACTGCTGCAGTCAACTTCCACGGTCGATGTTCATTCGCGTTTTGGCCCACACGTTCAAGGAAAACGGAGGAAAAAGCTGCTGGCCTGCGGGCCACACACCAAGCCAGAGAGAGAGAGAGAGAGAGCGAACCGGTTGGGCATCGATTTTGGATTGTCGGCTAGGGGGTGGCCGGGGCTTTGTGGCGGAAGCAGAACTTTTGGCGAGTGGAGACTTTAGAGGAGAAGGTTTGGGCAAGGTATCGGTCTTAGATCCCTTGCAGAGAGTATTCGTTTTTTTTGGAACAAAATCTCAATTACTCTAAACTGCTTGATCAATAGGCTACATTTTAATTAACAGTTTTTTTTTATAAATAACAATACGCGAAACGGATTATCATAACCTATGTGACGGTATATTTGATTCTTCCATTTGCGCAAAAAATTATTTAGAACATGAAATTGTGATATTATTTTTTGTATAGTTACTAGTTTTGCCTAAACCTACGCAAATACTTGCCACTCCGAAGCCCTCTCATCCTCGTCCTTCGATGAACATCTGACATGCAGCCACATGTTACGGCAAAAGCTCCCTCAAAGCCTGCGTGTAGAGTCCCGTCCCAGTCAGTGCATGCGTACTGGAATGGAAATTTGTCAATGACAATATTATACAGGCTTCTGTATGGCCCGCTAAGGACATTACAAGAGTCTTAGGGGGTCGTGCTGAAGAACAAAGTAAACGATAAGCTCCCTCGCTACAAGTGAGCTTATGCGGCAAAAGCTGCTGAATAAAGTTTGGCTGTTGAGCTTTTGGTGTGAAAGCTTCGATTACCGTTAAGCGGGACTGCAGAATAGAACCGCCAACGGCTGTACAGGGGGAGCCAGAGTGCAGAACCGCCCACAGCCTACAGCCCACGGCACGGCACACAGACTAAATATCTAAACAAAATCAAAATGCACGGCCAGCATCATTAATGGCCCCTCTGCACTTCCGGTGCGCAATTACGCATAGCAAACACAAATCAAAAACCGAAATTGTGATATGAAAATCCAGGCAGCCAGACAGCCAGGCACGTGATCCTCCCCGAAGGATAAGCGTCAATTATAAATTGCGTAATCAAATAAATTTCCCAAAATTATTTCACTTATTTATAAACCAAACACAACCCGAACTGCACTGGACTGAACCGAACTGAGCCAGTCTGAACCGGACCGGACGCATTTTCAGGATACAACTTTTTGTCAAACAAAGTGGCAGGACACTCAGACACGCGTGCACAAAATACTTGTACATCTATGCACAATATTTACATTTTATGAGCAGGACATTGGCGTTCTGTCAACAAAATTCAAATCAAATAAACTATAAATGTCCGTGGGTCTGGGACACATCGCAGCACTCCCGGGGCCCCAGATTCAGCTTGAGCTCTGGCCAAAGGAATTGATATTCCCTTTTCTGTTGCTGCTGCTGTGTTTGGGTTCGTGCTGAAATCGTTATCCTGTTACTTGTCATTAATTCGGACCTCCGTGCATATTGTTATTCCTGTCATTATTGTTGTGATTGTTGCTGCTGTTGTTATTGGAGCTCTGTTCGTCGAGCCGTTAAATTAGCCGCTTATCAATTATGCATTTGAATTTAATTGAACAACTAGAAAGCTCCTGGGACCCGCTACCCTTCCAGTCTGGCGTCTGACACTGATTTGTCTTACTTGCAATTATTTGAAAATAAAATACTTTATTTCTGCTAAAGATACCCGGTTTTCTGCTGAATATATTTTCACTTTGGTTACGTTAAATGAAAGTACAGATGGGAAATGCGGGAACCAATAAAAATGTAATACATCTTTGGAAGTAAAACGAATGGAAGTCAGGACTTGTGCAATATTTTCAAACTGAATTCCTTACAATTAGCTATGAAGGTTTTTCTGCGTACAATAATCGCAGCTAAAAAATAACTTATTTACAAAACATGGAATATTTCATTTCGTACGTTTCACGGGCGTGATGACTTTTGGTCTGTCCACTTTGAATACCTGCATATCCTTATTACTGAGATCTTGGAGATCACGCAGTCTTTGGAATGAAAAGTATATAATATTTCAAAGAAACTAATTCCTAAAAACGCAAGTATAAAAAGTACGAGTGGTATTTTTTTTCGGTAAGTTGTGAAGTAAATTTAAAAAATTTTGATTGGCTCCACAGCGAAAAACATAATCTTAATTCATTTAAAGAATAGTTATTTTAAGTTAATTTATCAAATTCTCGAAATGGAGTTTCGAAATATATATAGAATTGTATTTTAATTGTGTATTGGCGTTTGGACGACTAATCGCAAAACTCAACTCTCACATCGGACACACCTTTTTTCAAAAGTAAAGTATTTCGTATCAGATACAACCTCGACTTGGTTCATTTTGCTCCGTATTCCGCGGAGGACTCTGAAGACTGGAAACCAATATTCTTTCTGTTGCTGCTCAATTCCGTTTTCCTATTTCATAACTGCAACGGTAAATCAATTTAGGTTTTTGATGTAAAAAGTGTTTGTAAAATCATTTGAATGTCACCTGTCTAGGTGGCCATTGAAAACTATGAAGCTGTAGAAATCCACTGTAGCCGAAGATTAAAAAATGTAAGAGACATGGGTACGTACTCGTATATAGATACTTCTATCGCTCTTTCGAAATTGAACCGATAACTCTGTAACAATCATAGATGAAATATTTTAGACAACAATAATAAATGGTATAAATTAAATTGCAACTCCGGAATCGGACTGCATTTGAATCGAATTTGATGGGAATGCGATTTGAAGAACAAACGCTCAAAACTCGATCTTGATGGCTTGTGTGTCAGTTTTTTGTGTGTGGCGGGCTGCAATTGAAATTTGTGTGATTTTGGTTATTTTTCGTGGTTATTTGGTTATTTTGCCCGCTACAGGGTCCGTCTGCGTGATTTATTCATTAAATAATGTGTGGCGAGGCCCAAGGCCCAAGGCCCAAGGCCCACTTGGTCGCCTGCTCCCTCATGCGTCATGATTTTCTACAAATAAATTGATTTCAGTTTTCAACATTAATTTAATAGTTGTTGTTATGGCCTGGCCGAGTGGTTTGGCAGTTTTTATTGTTACGGCCGCTGCCATTGTAGCTGGATCTGTGTCTGTTTCTGTTGCTGTTTCTGCTGCTGCTGCTGCTGCTGTTGATGGTTACATTTTGTAATTTCATTCCTCATGGATCCACGGATCCGCGGATTCCGGCAATTGAGCATTATGCAATGCATTTGCATTTCCATATACGAGTGAGTATGCATACAATCGTTTAATTGCAATTCAGGGGTTTTTCTTTTCTGATTTGGGTTTTAATATTTGCATTGTTTGCGACCAATTTGCAATTGCATTCGGCCATTCTGCCATTCTGCCAATCTACCATTCTGTCATTCTGCCATTTGCATTTCTTTCCTCATTTGAACGGCTTGAATGCCGATCATAATCGTAAGCCTTCGTAGGCATTTCCATTTACGAATTTTACGATTTTCGTTGTTAATAAAGCATAATATGTTGACCAGAGAACTGCCGCAGTCTAGGCCATGGCTTTCATCCCAGTTTTGCTGCGGCTTCTGTGGATTGTGGCCCTCCACAAGGACCGAGAGCGGTGCTCGACTCCCGTTTTGTTTTGCTGCCCAACCACAGAAAGCAATTTGCATTTGCATTTGCACTTTTCGCATTTCGCATTTCGCATTTTGCTTGTTTATGGCCATTTCGGATACTGTGGGCTTGACGAGTCCTTGGTGAAATGGAGCGGGAGGGATTAGGGCTTTTAAGGGGCTCTTCGAGGATTATTTGGGCGAGCAAAAGAGCTTATGAATGGGCTAAAGCTAAAATGTTTCAATTCGCATTATACAGATACTGATACTGATTAATTCTGTTTAATTGATTGATAAACTCTTTGAGGTTTTGGCGTAGGCAGTGGCTGTCAAACTTTTCCACTTGGCTTCCAATTTGGCTCTAACGAATTTGCTTTGTACTCGTGCCCGAATGCCTTGAGGGCCCTGCCAGTACGCACAAAGCCAGGAAACCATTTAATCAATCACTGGGGCTGCGAATGTGAACAACTACCAGTCTACCAGTATAATAAGGCACAAACAAAAATCTGGAACCTGTTTGACTTCCGAAAGTTCCATTGCGCAAATTGATAAATCCTTTAATGTTTTCCCGGAACACACGAGACCTAGTAAAGGGGCGGAGGACAAAGGGCTCAGCAGGGGCCTGCTGACACAGTGACACACACATGTACATGTACGGTGTGGGTGTGGGTGGTTGGGATATGGGAGAAATCAACTTTCGATTTCGCCGAAATAAATCCACTTTACAGATTGAGACGACTCTGGAGAAGCGAGACGTGTGGGACTTGGAGGAATTTCTATTCCCTTCAGATCGAGGGGGCCAAGACAAACACGTGCGCGGTGACAGACAGAGACAGACATATGCAGGACTACGCACCCGACAGAGACAGAGACAGAGACGGGTGTATGTTGTGCTCGAATAATTGAATTCATCAAAGTTAACTCGCACAATTGCTAACTGGTTGGCCTGGAAGCACTGCCACTGCCACAGCCACAGCCACCATCTTCATCTCCGCAGCCGCCCCACCAATGCCTCAAGCTCCTCGTGTTGGCGGATCCGGCATTTGTTCGAGTTTAGTTCTGAAAACTTTGTGTGTGTGCTCGGCCTTTGATGATGGCACGGGAGTCGGCGGGGCTAAACTCGCTAAAAAGAATGGCGTCTAAAAAGATTTGCGAATTGACAAAGTGCAAGTAGGTCTTGGGGCACGAACACGCCAAATGAACGGGTGGAGAGCGGCCCGGATAGGCAACAGACGGCTCCACATACGATTGCAGCGGGGTGTACGGGATTGTATGGTTAAGGGGTAGGGGGTAGGGGGTTGGGGGTAGAGCCCCTAAGGACATCCGCAGGCAAGCAACGAAAGACACACAACGACAAACAACTTGAAAATCCATGTCAGTGTCACGTAGCAGAGTGTGCCTTCCTCCACCCACAAGAAGAACAATGCGAGTCGCAACACCCGCCGCAACAACAAAACAAGAGCAGCCGAAGTGTGCTCAGGACAATATAGAAACGGATACAGTCAATATGACATGTCTCGGATACACTAATAGATGGATCGTAGGGCTTTGGGCAGATTCAATGAAAAAAGCAAGCATCTATCCGATAGGGTCGTCCTGCAAACCCCGTCGAATCAGTAATCAGTAGAGAGGAAATGCAAAATCGGTATGCGATTAGTTGTCTTTCGAATAAGTTGCACAGTATTATTTCAACAAACCTCATCCATGATTCCATGTACCTTTGTGCCGAGCTTATCTTCTACCTCTATTACGGTTCTAACTTTATCTGCTGCCCCTTTCCCCCTGCGATTTCATGGCCTTCATTGTTTTTGTCTGCTGATTGGTGTCTTTGTGTTCTTTCTGTTGTGTATCTGACGCCCCTGCTCATCACATCATCTCAGGCTTCATTGGCGTGCCCTCCGCCTCGAAGATTCTCGTAAAAACGTTGTGCTCACATTGCTTATACGCCACGTTGCACGCTCCCTTGATTAAGTCGTTCGTTTGGCGTGTTTAATCAATTATGCGACGTTTGCATATTCACGGAGCTCCTCGAGTTATTTTCGCTAATCACTGGAATACAATAAACATAAGCTGGTTCTCTCAGAGGTAAGTCCCGAGAGCGAGAGATGCCGCAGTTCATTTAGAGGGCCCTTGGCTTACGGCGTCTTCAAGTGGTTTATGGACGACGGACCACTTCTGCAGACCCCTGTCCAGGTCATTTTTCATTCTGATGAAAATATTGATTTCCATTCACTTCCGCTCTCCGCTCTCCTCGCTCCTGCTGCTCGCACCGCTACTGGCAACGCTCGATGTTATGTTGATGTCTGTTTGTCAGTCTAACGATTGCTTCAATGGTTACCTAGCGGGTAGTGCCCGTACTGGTGCCACAACCCCCAATGAAAAAGAGAAACTTTCCCCGATTACATTCGTTTGCCCATCGACTGAGAGGTCCCCGCAAAGATTTATGAGTTGTCCGCCTCGGAGTCGGGCCAGGCAAATGAAATATCGCCAGTGGGCAAATATTTGCGATGCGGAAGGCGCGTGATTCGATTCTGAAGCTAAAAGCAACCAGGTGAGCTCCGCTCCACTGCTTCCGCTCGTAGCAAACCAAATCAAGGACCAGCCAGGTACTGCACCTGGGTGGCACAGTGGTTCATGGGATATTTTGGTCTGGCAGTCTGGCAGGAAGAATAGAGTTACCTTAGAAATATTGCGATGGATGCATAGCGCGGCCGCTTTAACGATCTGTTCAGATATGGAATCTTTCCGTCACTCCGACAGGGACATCAGACAGGTACGTTAGGGACGTATTTAGTCAGGAGAGCCCGATAGAACCTACTTGAATGTAAAATTGTTACCGTGATGTGTAAGTGTAGCGTAGCCATCATAAAGGAAAAAGTTTATAAGAAAGTCGGAAAGTCAAACATTTTTTAGACGTATCAATTACGTGCTGGAATCGGAGAATGTTTTCTATGGAGATTATTATTATCATTAATTGCAACTCCACTGAATCTTGAAATTGGTACACTTTACCTATTACATACAACTACCCTCTGGTGTTACTACCCTAATAATACCAACTGTGCACCACGGTGCATCGTTTAAATATTTACCATTGCTTAGCTCCTGGAATTGCGACTGCTGGATGACAAGTAATAAGGTCATCAAAACGCCAACGTTCGATGCGGTTTTGTCGACTGATTTATGAAGTTGTGTGGTCAGCATACAGCTCGGAGATGGAGGAGAACCTAAGGACGCAGGGAGACAGGACACAGTGGGGAAGGAGCAGAGTGCAGCCAGCCAGGCATGACAACTCAATTGAGGACATCGAGCATACGCCACGTTGTTCGCAGCTACCTTTTGGGGGCAAGGATGTGTCGCTTGGTCAGTCACAGATTTGCTTTGTGCCTCTGCTCGGAGCTTCCTCTTGTCGGTGGCTTTTTTGGAAAGCGATTTATAAACGTTGCCAGCATAAATAAACCAACAGATGTTCGGGGAAAACCCATAAAGAACTGACCGGCAACATGTGCTCGGACTCGTCCTTCGTTTTTCTCGCTGTATTTATTTACTTTTTCTCTTTTATAAAATATTTTTTAATGCAGCCACAGTGTTGCCAATTTGTGCAGATTTATAGAGGCTGCCAACGTCATCGTCCTGGGAGTAGCCAACAAAAGCAAAAAAGAAACAGCAACCAACGGTCTGTTGACAATCGCCACAGGAAGTGGGCAAGCAAAATTCAAGGATGGCTATGGCTGCCATGTATCGTGCTGCCTGGATCGTGCATTGTTGCTGCCTCTGCCCTTGCCTCGAAAGGGTCATAACTGATTGCTGCAAACACTTATGCGGTGGGCCTGGTGGGCCTGGTGGGGCTGGCAGATGAGGAAGGGTAGAAGCACACGTCGGCTGACCGGACAACACGCAGGGGCCAGACAGCCAGCAGGAAGCAGGCCCCTGGGAGCAGTCGAAGGGAGGACAATGCCGCGCATCGAATGGGCATTTGATGGCTGTTCTTTGCAACGACTCTTTTCATTGGGGTTACTCATGAGTGGCAAGGCGGGTATTTCTCAAAAGGACCGTTTTATACTTGCCTATAATCATATTTGTATACATTTTGCCTCGATTAAAACTAACCTTAAATCACTCATTTATTAACTTACCAGGCAACTATTTAGATGCTGTTTCTGAAAAATAGCTGAATCAAATTACAACCAGTCGAAACGTTAGTAGATAGGCAGAATTTCATTGATAATATGTATGTGACGTAATACATATGGTAATATTAGAAATGGAATTGAGCTTGGACTGCACTTAGAACATAAGAAAAATCGAAATTTATCCAGCATAAAATAAGCGGTATTCCCTTAGGTGAATACCCATAATGTGGCAGCCTGGTGGGTAGATGGGACTGGGGCAAATAAAGAATCGAGTTTGTCAATTTGAGGGGATAATAGATTTAGTATGTTATGCCTGGCATTTACAAAGCTGTCAGCCACTGGTTGTTGTTTCTCGTGGCTTGTGCTTGTTGCTGTTGCTGTTGCATCGTGGAGACTGCAACTGAATTGCTTTCCACCCTCGGCCTGGTCATCCTCATTCTCATCCTCATCCGCATCCGCATCATCGTCATCATCGACATCGTCGCCGTCGTGGCAGGATGTGGTGCAATTTGCACTGTTGCTGCTGTTGTGTAAGTGGGCGTGACTGTCTGCCAAATATGAGCACCGGAAATTAGCACACACAGCCACGCCCTCGTGGCCGCCCCCGGTCCCCTTTCTGTCCGAAATGGGGGCGCAAATTGAATGAACGTGGGGACAAACCCTAACCGTATAATTACTTTTGTCCCAGAAGTGGGACAGGCCTATTGCTTTTAGCGACAGCGGAGCTGGGGAGCGGCTGTCCATCTCCAATGACCCGGCCGGATCACCGGATCTAAATTAACAAAAGGACTCAAATTAAAGGCTAATCAGCCACTTGTCCTCTTGACCCAAGCGCAGCACTGGGCCCGCCTCTGGGCCTGCGGCCACAAATGGATTTATGATGCATGGCAAACAAACCTGGAACTGCTTGAAAACTTCACACACATTTCAGCCAAAGCCAGCATTCGCACAAAGGGCAGGGCGAACGGCTTTGCCAGCCAGCTGCAGCACAGCTGCAATTCAGGCGAGTTCAACTTCAACTCAAACTTTTACAATGATTCGGTTGCGGAATGCCTGTGGCGAGGAAACTCTCATATTTTGAGCGGGCATGGCGTGATTATGTCAGCGTTTGATTTGCGCTGGTTGTTCACATGCAGAATGATTTTCCTCTGTGATGCTGGGTTTTCTTTTTGTTTACCGCTTATTTAGTCTAAATGGCACCGATTTGGCGACCACTGAATGCACTTTGAGGTCAGATATTGGACACATCTACGGAACTAGAACCACTTGTCTGCAAGAAGATGGATTCGCTTCTTGACTGGGGACAGGAAGCAGGGAAAAACGGGATCTAATTGGGGTTTACACTAATCCTAATTACATAGTATAATTCAGATAATCGGACACTCGTATTTAAACTATGATTGCCATGAAATGACATCTGTACTGCAAGACTGTAAACGAATTCAGGAAAAAAGGAAGTGCATTTTCCTTTAAATTACCGTTTCTATAAGATGTAAAAATATAATCATAATAAAACAAAATAATATACATGTACGATTACCACAGGATCCTTTGGTCAAGGATATTTTTGAGGAATGGCTACGTATAATATTTTGAGGTCTGACGCGCTGCCTCCTGGCGATATACCCGCTTATTTCTTGAACTCTCACCGGGTACAAGAAAAAACGGTCCCCCTTTCTATGCGTTCAGAAAGAGAAAACACAAACTTTCTTCACACACAAATTCACAAACACACAGCCACACACACACACACAGCCTTGTAGAAAGTAAGGGAAAAATCCGAGCTGGAGCCCGAGCAGATGCAACTTTGCTTGCTTTTGTGCTGCAACTTCGTTTGCGCCCATTTGAAATTCAGCAATCTGAGTGGACGGGAGAGAGTGCCCAAGTGTACATGTGTGCGTGCGTGCGTGTGCGAGTGTGTGTGTGGGGCATGCATTAGCATCTCTTGTGCCGTGTGTGCTGCTGCATACATTTAGGCGCGGACAAAGAAGAAATGCAATGCAGTGCACAATTGCTTATGAAATTGAGCAAACAAAATTGCGGAATACTCGTGCTGTAAATGGGAGCTAATGAGCCGAGACCCACTCAGGAGTTAATACGCCGAACGGGCTCCTGTGCTGTGTGTGTTTCTGAACGCTTTAACCCTCAAACGAGCAGAGCTCTACAGCCTACAGAAGAATGACTGATTGGGGAACTTTCATACAAATTATTGATAAGAAAATGAATATTATATGAAAATACTTCCCGGCCAGAAACCAAAAATGGAAGACTAGAAGTTGATATAAGATAAGATCCCATAAGATACTCTTTACTAAGTGTCCTAGTATCGATCACTGCATCGAATCGAAATAGTATGCTACACATGTACGAGATACCATAGGCTTGTGGATGCTGCAGCTCTGATATTCTCCGGTTCCAGCCTGATGGAGGGGGTTGATCGTTTCATACTGTTTCATGAATACAATATACCTTTGTATTCTACGAGTAGCAGGTCTAAAAACTGCTCTGCCTTTATGGGTTACCTGCCAACAGGACAACTCACCATTCCTGAAGGAAACAAACTCATTAAAAGGTTTCTGGCCAGTCAGCCAGTCAGGCAGTCAACAACTTTGAGCCACAAAACAAGCCATTAAAAAATGTTTAGTACATTGACTGTGGCAGAGACAGCCACAGCCACAGCTCCATTCCATCCCCATCCCCATCCCCACACCATGAGCCAGCCCCAGCTACGGCAACAGCAACAGAAACGGCAACAAACTGCCAAACAAGTTCGAAGGGCAAAAAGTGTAAAAAAAAGTCCGCTCCGGCAACGGCAATAACAAAATTGAAGGCAAA
The DNA here is from genome assembly GCA_008121215.1 of Drosophila athabasca. Classification (NCBI taxonomy): domain Eukaryota; kingdom Metazoa; phylum Arthropoda; class Insecta; order Diptera; family Drosophilidae; genus Drosophila; species Drosophila athabasca. The sequence goes on from CM017794.1 coordinate 3,146,073, forward strand.
TGTTTAGTGGAAGTTTAGGAGAGTTACGGAAAAAAGTTGGGCAGAAAAAGTGTCCCCAGGGCGCATTTGGCACAACGAGAAAATGGGGGCGAACTCCGCCTCCACTCACCTGTCACGTGTAAAATGCCGCCAGCGGCAGCTCTGACCCGAGAAGAGTGTCCTTCATCCCGGCTGCCAGTGTGTCCTTCCGAGCCCTGTTCATGTAAATTGAAAACAGTCGCCAAACGGCATTAAGAAGGCGAATGAGGCAATGAAGGCTCAGTCTGTCTGTCTGCCTGTCTGTGTGCCTGTGTGTATGTCCTTGCTGGCGAGGAAATGTACATTAAATTAAAAATTAACTGTCGCCAGGGATAAATTGTGAAATTGTATGAACGACGCGGCAGGCAACAGGAAATAATTGTTGGTTAAATGAAGGATTTTCGTAGGAGAGAGTCACAAAAGGTGGCTCATAAATGACTGACGCATGAGTTTCAATCTGACAAAAACCAATTCAGGATACTCTCGTATCCCGAACCCGCCGTATCAACTGATCTAGAAGTTAAAACGAGAATTAACTTTTGTTACAGCAGAATGTACTAACTGTAATGGTTGTTTCTTTAAAAAAAAATGAATTGGTGAAGAGTGGTTTCAGCGGACTAGACGCCTGTCTTCAATCCGTCAAGAAAGATGCCTGTTATTTAATAGTGGTATGTTGAAGATCTTGATGCTGTTTGAGATGGTAAGGTACCGACTATTTTCCTTAGTTAGAATATTTTTTAATAGTAATTTTTAGAAGTTTTGTTTCTAAAATGAAGGTACGGAGATTTTATTCATTTCAGAGAAACTTTGTGATTTATTAGATTAGATTAAAAGATTAAATTAGTTTTCAGTCAAAAAGTAACTGTTGAAACCCACATCCAGAGACTAAAGCCCTGAGATTCGAATAGTTGCATATCGATTTTAAAATTAATAATAGATTTTCAACGAGACTGAAATTTGTAAAAATACAGTATATAAATATGAAAATATTTTTATACCCGGTACTCGACGAGTTTAAGGATATGATGAATTTGTGGTGGATGTGGATGTTTGTAACACCCTTAAGGAAGCGTTTTCGACCCTATAAGGTATATATATTCTTGATCAGCATCAATATCCGAGTAAATACATAGGTGTATCTATTTGTCCTGCCGTCCCAAAGAGTGCAAGGTCTCGGGAACTATAAGAGCTAGAGCAACAAAATTTTGTATCCTCTCCCCTTCTCGCAATAACTGACAAATCAATTCGTCCCTCTTGGAAACAGCGTACCAAAAGATAGACAGAGAAGGACAGCATTCGGCAGTCGTCGGCTCCGGCGCATATTCCGTAGCTTACGTATAATATTCTTTAGGATGTTGATATGCAATGACTGCACCATCAAGTGGCCGATGATTATGAAGGAGGTAAACTCCAATAAATTAGTAGTGGTTGATCTCCGCCTTATAAATCCATGTTGAGCTGGGGATATAAGTGATCTGCATAGGCGTTGCAGGTGCGTAGTTAAAAGTTTCTCATACACTTTAGGAATAGCGGATAACTTAGATATTACTCTATAGTTCTTTGCGTTAGACTTGCTACCTTTCTTATGGAGAGGAATTATAAAGGTCTCCTTCCACATCGAAGGGAAGCATGAAGAATTTATGGACAGGGTGAATAGTTTAAGCAACGGCCCACACAGAGACTCGGCACAGTACCTGAGTACACAGCCGGGAACTCCGTCCGGACCCGGTGAAAACATCGGCTTCACTATTCGTAGATCATGAAGCAATGAGCTTTCATATAAAAAGGGACTGAAAATGCCGTTCGACCGCTTTGAAGTAGAGCTACGCTTTCGCAGAGCCAGCAGGGGATACTCGACTGATCATGAGTGATATTTTTCTTACAGGTTTTTTTGGCACAGACAACAGAGTATTCCATTATGAGAAAAAAATAAAATATATGAAATCAAAAAAGAAACTTTCAAAGTTTATTAAGTTAGTATTTTCAAAAAACACCGTTTGTTTATATGGGATAAAAGCGGCAGATAAGCGGAGCTCTAAACAAAAACGCGACTGATTACTAAAAAATGAACAATCGAATTCTATAAAATACTGTAACAAGATTTTGCTACCGGCGGCCGAGTGGTAAGGCAGCAGCTAAGCAGAGGTAGCCGTCTGTGGTGCCGTCGTGATGATTGAACTCTCAGATTCTTTTATAGCTCTTTCTTCACTTTATTTCTGCACACTACCTTTTTACGCGCGTTGCTTTATCTTTTTCCAAATGCAATGTTTTCTTCTTCTTGTTTCTATGTCTCTTCGCTTTCTTTCTCTCCTTTTTCTTGCCTTTCAAAGTTCAGCCAAATACCAGCCGATACCAAATACCGGATATAAAAGTAGAGAAGCGACAAAGGCCGCTATGTATTTTCCTAGTTAGACTAAATAAATATTTAATAAATATGGATAATATTGAGGGAGCTCCGGTTTTCAATTTTTTTCCGTTTTGCGTTGTTAGCCAAAACGGTTGCAACTTCTCATGTCATTTTCAACGCATCATTTTCTGTGCTTCGCGTCCAATTTTTAAAAGTCCTATGAAGCACAAAAACGTAGATTTTTGTTGACCAATAATTTTATACGAAAATTTGAGGTTGGTTAAATGTGAAATGTGAAATGTGAAATAAACGTTAATAAGTAATTGTTTTTTTTTTTGCATTTTAATTCCGTTGTGTGAAATATCGTTTGATTTACATTTCGGTGAAAAAAATGTTCCTGTTTTAAAAACGGGAAAAATTTGCGTTCTTCGAAAATGGGAGCACCAATTTTTGCGTTTTCAAAGATAAATCAGATTATATTTATTTTAAAGTGTTTTTTATTCAGATAAGATATTAATTACTAATTACTTCTTAATGCATTTATGTACATATGTATAATTGCTCTTAAAAATGAAATATTTAAATTAAATATTGGTGTGTTTTTTTGTTTTACAATGTCATTGTTCTCTGAGTGCTGCTTGTGTTTTTTTCAACAAACCTAATCAGTTTACTACAGACGACTAGCTCTCCAGATATTCTCCTAAAGATACACCCCCTTTTCCATTCGGAGTATTCATTTTCATTCATATATTCATCGAGGGCAGTCGTGCAAATCTAGAAATAAACTTCAAAGCATTTAACATTTGCTCACTGACCAAGAACGCCCCCGACTCGGTCCGCCTGGCGATGTAATCTACACAATGCCCTGGTAGAGTTTTAATTGCTATGACACTGGCAAGACACGGCTGACTGGATAATGGAAGGAAGGAGGATTGGGTGTGCGTTTGGGAGGGGGGTGGGGCTGGGGCTGGGTCAGGCCGGGCTGGATAGAGTCCTCGGATGGGCATGTTGCTGCCCGTTTGCTGTTGTCGTTTTCTAATTTGATAAAGATAAAAATCATTTTATAAATGGCGTCACCGGTGCTGGCGCTGGTGATGCCGTCAAGTGAGCATGGCCCTGACAGACACAGAAACGAGGACGGTCACTCCTGGTCCCTGGCTCCTAGGGACACGCTCTCGCAGCTCGTTGGCTTCTTCTTAATTGAATGCTCATTTCAACAAGCTACGCTTCGGCTCTCTAGCGTCGCCGGCTTTAATTGCATTTTTATTTCATTTCCCAGCAATTATCGCAAGTTCGTGTGCAAATTTTATAAACTGAAGGAGGAGACCAGGATGCAGGGCAGCAGGACAGCAGTACAGCAGGACAGCAGAACAAGCGGCAGGAAGAGCTGCCAGAACTGCCCTGCCAGAAGCGTCGAGGTGCTGCCACCTGCAACATCCTGAAGCCAAAAGGTCAATCGTGTCATGAGTGTACGAGTATCTGTATCCGCAGCCCGCCATGTGCAACTAGTTGGGTAAACGAGTACTGCTCGTGTGTGAGTGTGCGGTCGGTCCGATGTCCTGCAAACCGTAATTAAAGGCAGCCAGGACTTGTAGCCGGCTCCTTCGTTGCTGTTACTGATATTTATTGTCGTTGCTGCGCTTTCTGCTCTCTTATTGTCAGTGCAACTCCAAGTTGTTGCCGTTGTTGCCGTTGTTGCCGTTGCCGTTGTTGTTGTTGTTGTTGTCGTTGTCGTTGTTGCTGCGAGTTGTTAGCAAAGCAATTAGCATGAGTTTGCTATTGCAACACACGGCCAGAAGCCGGCACAACATCGGAGACGACACGGCGACCTCGTCCGGCACCTGCTGAAAGTTTTACGTTACGTTACGGCAAACCAAAGCCGGAGGCAACTTCCCGATGCTGCAGCCAGCAAATAAGAATTTAATTTATTTACTCTGCAGCAGGCAAAGTGTTGGCAAATGGCCATGTAGCATTTAGCACTCAGCAAACAAATCAACCGTAAGTGAAACTTATGAATGGCAACGAATCCGTAGCCGAGATCCTCTGTCTTCTACAGATTTGCTGCGATATGATATATCTGAACGGTACATATGATAAATTATTATTACTATTGGCTGGCTGAAATTACAAGAATTTACTCACATGTACAGAATATACATTTTGTAGGTGTTTCTGCAGCCGTTCTTCAACTTTCTGAAGTTGTTCTGTTTACATTTAAACGACTTAAATAAAGCCTTAAACTTCGACTGTAAGTATTTGAACAAGTTTTATTTTCATTTGTTTAAACAACGTAAAGTTCAAAACGGCCATAAGGGACACGCTTGCTAGTAGCAGATTTACCAAGTTTTACCAAGATACATGATCCTGCGGAATGGGCTAGGTATCTAAAATGCACGACTCCCTGATTGGAAATGTGCTCTGAGCTAATCCAAAATCTCATTGTTGGATTGTAAATTATAATATTATTCGATTCAGGATTCAGGTCGCTGGAACCTGGGACCCTTTCTATATTTCTGAGTATATGTATGCGCCCATTTGTAGGGCACTTCAATGCCATATCAGACTAGTATCACATAAGATTATTTTATTTTTATTGAGGATGCCTCCAGGAGGTCGCCAAGGGAACTGCTGGCCTTCGCCAAGAACACCTCAATCTTAGGTGATATAAAACCATCACTAGCACCCGCGTAACAAGGTCCATAATCAACCGGACTACTAAGGGCCATACTGGCCTATGAGAGACCCCAGGAGGGTCGTCCGGGTTAACCTAACCTAACCTTTATTTTTATTTTGGCTAGTCAGCTTTTTCTTTTTATTATGTACTTGATTCAGATGCTTGTACACGCAGTCAAGAAAAAATGAAGGAAATTGCTCAAAAAATTGTTAATTTAATCTGCATTTACCTAAGTTTAGAAAGAACCTTGTTGCTATGTTTTAAGCTCCCCGAAAAGGTCGCCCTGGCTGTGGAAGTCTACTTTCGAAAGAAAACCTCAACATGCATCGCTAAGTTCCTGTCCGTTTGATCTATTCTCAGCCATTTTGCACATTCAGTTTTCCTTATTGCGATTCTCGTTCGAAGTGCTCCTACCATTTTCCCAGCAATGGCTTCGATTTACTACAACTTTCTCAACCTCGAACCACAAAGACTAAGCCATCTCATCACTCTCTTCCTTGCCGGTAACCTTCAACACCTTTTAAGCCGCTTGGCCTGTCCTTCGATACCCCGAAGTCCCATCCCCCGTTCCATCCCACCGAAAAAAAAGCTGTTGCTTTGTCCTGGCCCTCTTCTATTGCGTTTTATTCACTCAATGGGGAGTTGCCATCTCGCAAAGGATTTCGCTTGGGTGCATTCGAGCGCGTGGATAGGGATAGGGTTGGGAGTGTCTGGCATTTGGTTTGATTTTGGTGGCTGCACATTCACATTCACCTTCCCCTTCACCCTTCCCCTTTCCCAACAGTTTCATCGTGGATTATGCAAAAAGTTTTTCATTAATGTAGGATTTAGATATTTTTTCACGCTCTGTAACTGCTTTTCCTCTGCCCTGGTCCCGCTGTGCTTTCCTGGTGAGCATTTTTTCGCACAGTTTCCTCGTTCCGTTTTTCCCTATTCGACTATTCTCTTTGGCTTTTGGCTTTTTTCCTGCGTTCTGGTTGTTGACAACGCAACTTTGGTCCCAGGATACGGCAACTTTTGTGCACCACACCGCACCGTACCGCAGTGCCGAGCGCCGAACGCCGAACGCAGTGCAATGAAAGTTGGCACCACACCACCGCAAAACACAGATACGTTTGGATGGATGGATAGACAGCTAGACAAACACTTAACAACAGAACCCATGAAGATGCCACAAAGCGAATTTGCCTTCCCAAAAGCCGAAAAGCCAAACAAAGAGTGGATTAAATGGGAAGACTTCAAGAAATTGGTTGCGTTCCATGCAACTTTATGTATTCAGTGGGTGGTGTGTGTAGAAATGAGGTTAGTAAAGCGACCCTAAGCTGTATATCGTATTTCCAGAACGGGAATTAATATAATTTCCAACAGATCAGGTGGGTAACTTTTCTTTTGTGTGATTCGATTATAGATCATTTCATTTGTCTGGAAGTCTTCTCCAAAAGACTGAATTTTCATGTTAAACGACTCTTTCTATGCTATGTTTCACTTCATCGCAAACGCCTACGCCTCCGCTTCGTTCCAATTAATTTATTATCGAGTTGCAACATTTCTCTCAGTGAGCCTGCCGCAACATACAGTTTCTGCTTCATGAGTTTTCTTTTTTGCCATCACCAACATAACTTGGACTTTCTTTCTTCTCCTATATACATACATACATATATGTACATATAGATATACAGACTTGTATATGTATCTACATATATTCTTTTTTCGTATCTGGTTCGGTTTTGGTGGTTGTTTCTTTGGAGACACTTTTGCCGCTTTGCAGTGCAAATTGTTGGGTTTTGCCGGTCGGTCTTTTTTCCTGTTCTATTCTTGTAGATTTTTTTGTGTGGTATTTATTTTCTTTTGTGGTGTTTTCGATTTGTCTGGCGGGAAGGACCGCAGAGCCCCCACAGCTCCTCTTCCGCGCTTCAGCATTTATTTGAGTGTGTAAACTTTTGCTACTTGCATTTTTTTGGGATTTTCTGTGGCAATTTCACAGTTGGATCCCCCATACCCAGCCCATCCCCATCCCCATCACCAGCCCCATCCCCCTCAGCGGCCACACTCCATGCCAACTTTGATAGTTTTGTCAAAAGTTTTTATTGCGATTTGTTGCAGCTGCAAGTCGAAGTCTTGTAAAAGTAATGCTCATCCAAAAGAAGTGCAACAAAAATGAATACTGGAATTCCCCAATTGATATTTTTGTGTGAGACAAGTTTCCGTGGGTTGGGGTTGCTTGAGCACTGTTTCTGTACTGCTACTTCAATTAGAGATCTTTTGGAGGATTCAAGAAAGGGGAATTGGCAACATTATGACGGGAATCAAGTACGATAGTTATTTTGTATGGCAGATACGAGTACAATATGTGGGTATACTATAAAGGTTTTCGTTATAAATGAGGCATATAGGAGAGCATTCACTTAAAGTACACATTTCTTAGCTAAATCGAATATGTATGTACATATATCCTTGGCGAAGGACTGGTTTTGGCTGACTTCACTTGTTATCACAATTGTCGATGACCACGACATCCCCGTAGTTGGGTGGCGGCGTCTCAGGTCGCGCCGCGGCTACGGCCACCTCGTCCGTGTAGAATCGGGACGTGCTGTCCGGCGGGGTGGTGGGAGTAACGGGCTCCCGATCGCGACTGCTGAAGAGGTTGCTGCGGCTCAGGCGACGGATCAGGGTGGCGGTGTTCTGGTTAAGGGTTCGGTAGTACTGAGAGCGGGCCGGCCGCCCAAAAATGCGGTTCACAAAGCTGTCCTGCGGCCCGTAGGGTTGGCGGACCACTGCACGCGAGGATCGCTGGGTGTTGGATCGGCGGGGATTGCGGGTCCTGTTCGGCGTCCAGTTGTGAATAGTGGGTAAGCTCTCTTGCGATGGATCTTGAGGAGCTGAAAAGAGAACGAGTAACTTTTTAATAAAGCCTCGACTGATATGTCTCGATGGCTTACCCGCTTCACCCTCAGCCGACTCCTGAGGGGACTTCTTCGTGCGCATCTCGCAGCAGCTCTTGAGGCACAGTGCGAAGGTGATGATAAAGATGACCATACAGATGCCTGTGGCCCCACCCACAATAAAAGCTAGTTTCAGGTCATCCGAGTCGTACTTCTGAGACCGTTCGATGTCATCTGGCTGTTGAGCACCTCCTCCGGCAAGGAGCATGTGGCTCACACGCTCCAGGCAGGTGCGATAGTTCAGACAGAGCTTCTCCCGACTGCCCTCACAGACGTCACTGAGGGAAGATTGTTCCCCCTCCTCCTCGTCGCCATTCTCTTCGCTTGAGTCCAGCTCCCGCCACACGGTCAGCACGGACTGCGGTCCTTGGGTGGTGGGTTCCAGGTTCTCGAGGCGTTCGAATTTCATGGTCTGCCGCCCCTGCAGCTCCACCTCTTCGGGTGGTGGCAGAGGTTCCTCCTCCACGCAGTCGCTCATGAAGATGGCCACTCCTCGCTGACGCAGTCCGGTAGCCACTTTGGTCAGGGCACGGTCGCAGTTGAAGGGATTCTCCTCCAGATTCAGGGAGGCGAGGTAGCGGGGAGCATGGAAAACACCCGAGCTGAGGGTGAGTAGAAGATTCTGAGCTAGATCCAACTGGCGCAGCTGGGGCAGGGCACTCAGGAGCTCTGCTCCCAGCTGGTTTATCTGCGAGTTACGCAGGTTTAGAGAGCGCAGCGAAGGGCTCCGCAGCAGTGGTCCACTTCCCAGGGTAGCAAGCTTGTTTCCCTCCAGATTAAGATGGATCAACTGAGCATTGGACTCCAGAAGATGTTCATCAATCTGTTCCAGCCGGTTGTAGGACAGATCCAGGTGGCGCAGTCTCCGCAGCTCCGCAAAGCCATCGACATACAGGGTGTGGATGGCATTATGGGCCAGGGTGAGGTTAACCAAGTGAACTGTGCTCTGTGAGTCAGTAGATATCAGTAGATATTGATCAATATCAATATCATATTGAGCAAACTCTTTGACCTACCTGGAAGGAGTCATCGTCTATGCTGGTGATATCATTGTAGCTCAGGTCCAACAACTCCACTGTTTTGGGCATTTCTATATTGGCACTTATCAAGCGCCTCGCACTGCGACAAACGGGGGAACATTCGATAGAAAAATAGATAGATAGATAGATAAAACGCAAGGTAAATGGAAATCCCTTAATGGTCCTTGACAACTCACCTGCATACCGCCCGATTACGCTGTGCATGCAGATCACAGTGGCAGACTGTGGGACAGTACATCTGCAGCTGAGTCGTCTTGCTTCGGCACACCTGCAGCAGCACGCAGAGCAGGAGGCCCACGTAGAGCAGTATCTGCTTAAGACCCAACCACATCTTGGGCTTGATCACGCATTGCAGAGCCATATGTTGAATCGCATATATTATAGTTACTTATGCTATTGGGAGGGGTTTCCTCAATTAGAGTGTCGTCATTCTGCCCTCTTGGTTTTAGTGAGACTTGCAGACTTACAGACTTACGAATGAGTATGTTGGCAATGCTCGGTTTTTGTTCACTGACTGAGGAAGTTGCTTCCAATGCTCCAATCATGACTAACTGGTGCGCTGCTTTCCAATGTTTGGGAACATCGGTTCGACTAGGCCAAAATTGCTATTCAACCGACGGGGTTCCTTGGGCTGACAATGTGCCCGCGCGCTGCTCTACACTTCCAGTGTGATAAGATAAGCTTCTTTGTTATTATCTAATCAGGTGGTGCGGCTATTTTCGAGTCTTTTTGAGCGGAGAGTGAGTGAAACCTCAAGAGTAGGTCGAGTCACATTTCTGCGGAGGGGTTTCGGTTGTTTGGAAAATAAATAACTATAAGAACTTTAGCCGCATCTGGAATGAGTAACTGATAACTGCTTTTGGCTCCTGATATGGGGTTGCTATACATATGTTCTACTTTCACTTAGCGTCTCGCAATAAGTGACTCTTTGTTAATTACGAGAGAAACAACACAATTTTATACATGCAGAAATACGAGTACGGAGATAAAGTATCCCCGATCGGCCGAATAATTAAATCGGTTCAATAAGAATACGGCGCACAAATAAAATTATTGCGTTGTTTATTGAGCGATATCCAAAAAGCGAGTGAGTCCTGCTTGCCCTTTGCATGTCTGCACTGCCGCTCCGATCGCTGAGCGCAGCTCCGCTCGGCATGGAACGTATACACAAGGTATACTAAACAAGGTAGCATTATTGGCTCGCTCGCTCTCTTGTTTTGCTTCTTTCGATTCAGTCTGTTGTGAACAGTTGTGAGCGAAGCATCTCCGCGGACGATTTCTCCGTGTTCTCTCCCAAAAAAAAAAAAAAAAAATTGTTAAAAATTGTATTGTAAAAGAAATAAAATAAACATTATTTGCAATTTATAATTTTGTCTGTTATACTCATTATTTGCAAACGCATTACTCCTTTGAGACTCTTTCTCACAACGCATTTGTGAGTCTCTCTCTCTTTCTCTCTCTTCTGTCATTTTGACTCTTAAGAATACCTTCTTTGCTGCTCTCTATGCGGCTACCTTGTTTAGTATACCTTGCGTATACACATAACGAAGAGCGAGCTTCGTGAGAGCGCTGAGCAGGGCAAGTTTAGCGAACAAAAGAATAACATAGCATAATCGGTCGGGGTAGGGTCTGCTACGAGCAACGATTATGCGCGGAACTTTGTAGAAGCTGAGAAAGCAGCTCCACTTGAATCAGAATTTTACGAGATGAAAATGTAATGTAGGGACCAGAGCTCGCAAATAACCGTCAACCATTTTGAAGTGTCCGAAAAAAACCGATCTTCTACGAACACTTTGCGAACGGGGAGCGAAAGAACACATAAAAAGTGTTTTTGCTCAACAACTGTTCTTCTCAGACCAAAACACTTTTTTTTGTGTTCTCTTTGGTTCGCTCCACGTGCGTCTGTGTGACCGGCGAACGAGAGCAAGGTATATTTAACAAGGTAGCCGCACTGAGAGAGCCAGTACTTCTTATTTCAGTGAAGAAGAAAAGTAAAGTTAACCTTGTTAAATATACCTTGAACGAGAGCATCTTTGCTCAGGCATATTCTTTTCTCTTTCTCGCACACAGCAAGAAACAACCCTTTTTGAAGACACTTCTTGCGCAGTGGTCTTTCAAAGACCGTTTTGGGTGACCGATCTCTCAAAAAAGTCCCTATCTGTGGTTATTGAGAGACCGAATCGTTTTTTCGGTTGAGCCAAACAGTCGGACCGAAACACACAAGCGAAACGAAAAAAGTGTTTCGCTCAGAGAGAGATCGTGTGTACCAAATTTTTTCTGTTTTGTCTGCGTGAAGACTGCGTTGGAAAAATCGGTTGACTGTTATTTGCATGCTCTGGTAGGGACTGTAACAGTAATTTGTCAGAGAACTTGTGAAAATCGATCAAAAATCGTTCGTATAATGGTGTTTTCATTAATAATCAGGTCTAATGCACTGGGCAGTGTTTTTCAATAGCTATAGTATGTACATATATGATAAAATTAAACATTTATTTAGAAATACTACAGGAGATTGGGGCACTTGTACATGGTGTTCAAGCGATTGATATCCGTGTCACTCATCTGCAGGCGTTGTCCCATCGAGGCCTGCTTGTCCGGGTCCAGAGCGATAATCGTTGGCTCGCCATTTTTCGAGAAACCGAACGAACCATAGTGCAATATGCTGCCGTAGTCGTATGGCTGATCATAATTCTCCAGTTGGGTGTCATTGTACTTCAGAAAATAGCCCTCATTTCCCTCGGATATATTTTCCTCCAAAACCCTTACATAGTCATCTCGATCCGGGGAATTATGCTGGTGTCGAAATCCCATGGTATGAAGCAGCTCGTGTTGAAGAACTCCCAATCTAAAGCAGCCCTTGTCCAGACGGTTTGGGGTAAGCCGAAGACGTCGTAGGCCGGGTGCATAGCCCACTAGCGAGGTGCACCCCTTCTCACTTGTAGTTACGAAAACATAGGTTTCCTCCTGCTCATCGGGAGGGACACTGATAAAGCGAACGCAGGAGGATAGCTCAATCAGCTTCATTGCCAGCTCAATATAGGCCACTTGGGCAGCATCTACAATCACATCAAGCGGATCTAAACAATAGATTCTCAGTACTTTCCGGTCTCTTACCAAACGCCTCGTCAATCTTATAAGGGACTAATCCATTCGGCCACCGCTGTGTTTCCTTTATTACGCCGTTACGCCCAAAATCTGCTTCCATATCGCCTTCAAAATAGCCACCGGCCAGTTCAGGATCAGTCTCTTCATTGGAAGTACTGTAAGTGTACGTGTAAGGTGCTCCAAAAACACGAGAGCAGAGACTGCTCAGCAGGAGCAAGTGCATAAACCAAGCAAACATTGTCGACTGATCGAAAATATCCACTTCGACTGTCCACGAAAAATGGGTTAGGCCTAGGCAGTACGAAATCCTATAAGAAGATTTCGTACTGCCTAGGCCTAACCCATTTTTCTGCGATAAGATTAACAGCAGATTAAACGACAAGATTAACAGAATTGCTGACCTCGACCTAAATAATCTTAGAATAATTTCTTCGTGGGATGCCAGTTATGATTTCATGGACAACCCTTCCGAAACCCTTAGGAACCTGTTAACAAGGCATAAGCCAGTTTTGCATAACTTAATCGAGCACTTTTAAACTATGAAGTAATACACTTTCATTCGTTAGATCTGTGTTCAGGACTGCCATCAAGATCTGTTTATTATTGCGACTCCCAAAAGTTGGGAATTATTCAACTGAGCTAAGTTGTGAGAGGAAAAGAGAGAGGATTACTTTGATGTGAACTGAGAAAATAGGACTTGAAGACTAATTTTTATAGTTCGAGAGAAAACACTTAAGATGTATTTCCCTCACTTGATCTTAGCCATAAATCGCAAAAAAAAAACCAGCGTTCGAGGCACATTCGTCACAAAACTAATCTCATCTTGTACGTAATCTATCAATCCAATGTTTTTTTGTTTGTAATTGTATAATCTCTATTAATAATCTGATAACCCATTTATTATCGGAACAACGTCAGAGGCAGCTGCGAAAATCAGAATGGAAACACTTGGAAGTCGAAGACACAACATATGTATTATTTATTATACAATTTTACACCTGAATAGGACATTTGTACATGGTATTCAGGCGATTAACATCAGTTGTACTCATTGCCAGGCGTTGCCCCATCAAGGACTGTCCCTCCGGCTGAATGGCCACAATAGTTGGCTCGCCATTGACAGAGAAGGCCGTTGAACTATAATGCAAAACACTACCATAGTCATAGGGCTGATCGTAGTCCCCGACATCGAAGTCCTCGTACTTGACAAAGTTTTTGGCATGGCCTTCAGAGATATTCTCCTCCACAATCTTCACAAATTCGTCTCGATTCGGGGAGCACTGCTGATGATGGAAGCCCAGAGTGTGGAGCAGCTCGTGTTGGATGGTTCCCAGCTTGAAGCAGCCCTTGTCCAGCTCGCCCGGCTTCAGCTTGAGAGTTCTTTCGCCAGGCTGGTAGCCGACCTTCGAGCTACATCCTGACGTTGAGGTAATTACGAAAAGATAGTTCTCTTCCAGCTCGTCGGCAGGCACGAAGCGAATGCAAGAGGATCGCTCTATGATCTTCATTCCCAGCTCAATATAGGCCACTTGGGGAGCATCTGTAATCAAGGCGCTCTGTCAAGTTGTGTCTCCAAAACTTTGTAGTATCTCTTACCGAATCCGTCATCTATCTTATAGGGCACTGTGGCATTTGGCCAGTGGCGCGTTTCGCTCAGCTGGCCATTTCGCTCAAAGTCAACTTCCATATCGCCTTGGAAGTAACCAGCCGTAAGCTCAGGATCTGTTTCTCCATTGTACAAACTGAGGGGAGCTCCTAGGGCACTGAAGCTGAAAATGCCAACCAAGGCCAAGTGAATCCACGCAGAGAACATTTTCGACTGAGCGAAAAATATTCTTCACTAATCGACTGTTAATATACTGCTAGTACGTAATCACTGGACAGGGAATTATAAAAACCAAGTGGATTTTAAGTACCCATGTTCGATTAGTGATAAGAGCTAACAAAATTAGCAGCACTGAAGCTTTTTCGTCGCTCTATGCTAAGAATATTTTCGTACGTATGTATACTGGTGGGAGGGCCATGGCCCCAGGCACATGCCACGCTAATACTTCTCAATCCGTTCTATTCACTTTCTCTCTCTGTCTCTCTCTCTTTCACTGTGGGAAGTGAAACACTTTCATCCGCTGCATCTGCAACCACACCAGAAAAAAGCTTCAAGTCCGGCCTCGGGTCTTTTGGCCAACAGTTCAACAGTGCAACAGAGCAAGTTGATCGTTAACCAGAACAGCGGAGACTCGAGGCTACTTAACAGCCCAGCTTGCGCTTCCGTTGCTGTAGCTCAGTCCCTGGCACTGGCACTGACTCTGGCACAATCCCAGTCCTAGTCCAAGTCTAGGCCCTGGCTCTATCCAAGATGTAATGGATGGAATCCACTTGTCCGCTTTCCATACCTCAAACTCCCCTTCCTCTGGCAGCTTGCGACTGTGCTTCCGCACTCGGTTTGCTGCCTTTAATTTATGGCCATGGCCAGACATCTACGACAAGGACCACGATGGCGATGGCGATGGCGATGGCGATGGCGCCTTCTGTCAGTCACAATGGGGCTTGGCCAGTGGCTGGCACTTCCGCTGTTTTCTCGGCTTCGGATCTGCAGCTATGCCCAAGCCCAATCCCAAGAACCCCCCCATCGAATGATCACCGCAATGTGCAACAAAAATGAAAACTTTTTCCCACACATTCGCAGCTCTGCCTTTTTTTTTTGGTTCGTTTTGGCGAGCTGGACCGTCGGAAATAGTTAACTTTTATATGCATTTCAAATCAGAAAGTTTTGCATTCAAACTTTATTAAAATTACGCTTGATGCTCCGCCAATGGTGCCCGACCAGCCATCTCTTGGCCTGGCCGATTCCATAGCCTCGCTATTTGATATTTTTTCAATTTCAATTGTTGGTCCGAAATGTTGGTCGCCATCTTCATTGCCACTGTCGGGGGTTCCCTCGGGGTTTTCCGTTTCTTTGTTTCTACAATTTTAGGAGTCCGATGCATTTGAGAATCCAGACGACGGAGGCAATACCTTTCACAAATCTGTAATACAACGCAACGCAAACGGGTTGTGTTTTCGAATAGTTCCATAACATTCCGGGATTATCCCGAGTCATTGATGGTTGAACGGTATTTGGTTAGCAGATAGTTTCAAGTTCTTCAAGGCTTCATAATTATCTCAAGGTAGTTGTGTAATTTCCGACTGTCTGCCATGGGTAGTGTATTCCATCTTCTCCCAAGTGGAAGGAGAAATTCATAGTTTTCCTTTCTAGTTTTTGGTCGCACATTTGCATTGTTGTTGTGACTGCCGGCGCCCTTTTTGTGGTATCTTCTTCTCCCCTTCAGCCTCTTTGTCCTTATCCCATTTGTGCCCCGTCCCCTCTCGTGGCGCCCGCACTAATGACCGACATTGCTTCCTAATTACAAAAGTTTTGCATGCACTCGCTGCACTCGCAATGGAGGACTTGGAGGGCACGGAGGGACAGCTAAATTTCTTCCCTAAAATAAAAGCAAAAAAGCATTGGAGTTTATTTTATTTCCTTTATTTAATGTTTGAGCGCTTAAAGTTGAGCTTTTCATTTGGTTTTTAGTGGCACTAACTAACGACTCCATTATCCCAACGCGGCTCAAAACCCGTCAGACGAAGGCAGCCACAATACACATGTTTCGCCGGTCAAAAGAGCAGGAAAACAAAAAAACGAAACCAAAAAATGTTGTGTCCAGGCTGGGGCTGGAGCTGAGGCTTGAATTGAGGCTCTCAGTACATTCCAGTTACACATACATATGTCATGTGACACATGGAAACTCCGCAACACGACCAGGCACAGGCCCAGGCCCAGGACCAAGCCTAGGTCCTGCCCCAGACTGTCACCCACATCTCGTTCCGGCCTGGTCCGCACTTAATGATAAACAATGCTTGCGGTCAGTTTAACATGCCGCGCTATTACCCTGGCACTCTGCCACTCTTTCGGCCCTGCCAACGACCGACCCCACCTCCCACATAACGAGAGGACAATTTACACGCTGAAACTGAACGACGCGTCGCGACGGAGGTCGCGCTGGGGTGGGGTGTTGACTCCTTGATACCTTAGATCTTTGCGGATATAAGTTGATGGGAAGAAGCCAGTTGGTACGTCCTTCTCATGGTATGCCACATCTACAGGAATAAGATCTAGTTAGGTTGACTCTGTCTATGTCTGGGGCACACGGGTTGTCCTGTGCATGTTTCAGTGCATTTGTAAATTGGAAATAATTTGAAAATTAGGGCACTGTCACTCTCCAGATTAGGATACTCGGAATAAAAGATTACTAACTTTGAATTCATAATTGAATTAATTTGCATTCAAAATTGCATATGCAAAATGGTCGTTAGACCGGCCCTGACAGTCGGAATATTACATTATTGTATGTACATATGTATATGGTTGTTTATTATTTATTTCAAGTATTTTTTAATTATGGAAAATTTAAAATTATCTAGTGATTTCAAACAGTGGTTGTGTTTCAAACTTTCTATGAGTTACAAATAACTGAGCGTCTGCAAATGCCTGTGGCTTGTGGGAGTCTCTATCCATTTTTTGTTAGAATCAAAGGACACCTTCCTTTCTATCGGATGCAGTCTGTTGTTATAGTTTATTCTTAAGTTAATTAACTATAATAAAGGTCGGAGATTTCAGGTGAATCACATATTATATATTTATATAGTAAATTATGATACATTCTGTTGTATACTCTCTTATTTCTTCGGCAAAATAATACTACTCTCACATATTCTAACATACCCCGACTAACTGAATGCCCTCTAGTTGGTATAACTAGCAGCAAGCGAAGGATAAGAAGAAGCAACAAAAACACCACATGCTTAAAAGAGCAGTAAATGAGAATTTATCCACTTGCTGGCCAGCGCGTGCCCCTGTCCCTGCCTCTCTGTCAGTGCTCCACCTAGTCGTCTCACATACGCACACCCACACCCACACCCCCACACACATAAACACACACATACATACACTTACCAACACAAACAGACAAACAGAGAGACAGAAAAACAGAGAATGCGTTGGTCAGATGGGGGCCAAAGAGGAATACACGCACATCGTAAAGTTTTAATCGGATGTTGTCCAGCTTTACATGACGCCATCTACTGGCTTAGAGTGCAATATCCTGTGGCACGCGATAACATCGGGCAAAAGAGTTGGTGGTCAGGAAGCGGGAGGACGAGGCGGAGTCCTTGTTTATGTGAAGCGCCCGGGCAAAACGCTTCTGGCCCTCTGCTTTTTGACGGCATTTGGCACGGGATGCCCACGCACAGCGACGGCAGGGATACGGATACCCCACAGCTCCCAGCTAACAGCCCCAGCCCCATACCCAACAGCCAGCAGCCAGCCGACAGCCAACAATTCCATCTACGAGGAACAAAGAACAGTTACAGATGCCGGCTCTATGGCAAGGCTAAAGCAGCAACAGCCGCTACAAAGGCTTAAAAAGCGCTCAACAAGGAACAACAAAAAGTGGAGCACAAGAGAGTAGAATGGGAAAAAGGATTCATTTGGTGATGTCGAAGTATTTATGCCCTCTACACTTTGATGATATACAAATAAAAATACAAGTACAAGAGAGGTCAATACATTACAGGAGAAAAATATTAAAGTTATGTAAATATGAATAGTATACATTTGTAAATCGGAACTTTGAAATTACATAGCGATTACATATGGTACTTTCCTTTACAAGGATTCGTCGTTACTCGTTAAAAGGCTTTGACTCTACTGATCAGCCCTCGTAGCCCCAAGTGCCCACAGAATCGCAGTGAAATGTGTTGTTCTTGTTGTGGGACTAGGCTTGGTCAGCCACTTGGCTAGACCGTAAACTCGCTCCGCGCACTCTTGGCTGGACAGGATGTCCAGAACGGACCCACCAACCCCCTAGCCCACCAAGCAGCCAGCCGACCGACGACCGACGACCGACGAACGTCGTTGTCATTGTCGTGACAGGAAATTAAGATGAATGTGGCGAGCAAACTGCAGTTTCTACGCCGAACACCAGCCAGGCCCGGAGTTGGGGCCACTCTCCGTTCTCCTCTGTTGTGCTCTGTTGTGCTCTGCTGCCTTATTGTCGTTTTTCTATTCGGTTAGACAGGGGAGCGACGGCTGCCTCTTAAAATATTCATAACACAAACTGTTGCCACTATCTCCAGTGCAGACCACAGACGCGATAGAGGAGCCAGGTCTTGATGGGAGCAGAGACAAATGGCATCGCTGGTAGAAATCCTGGGAAAAGCTGGAAAAGCGTGCGAAAGTTGCGCGTTTGAATTAATTGATTTTTATGAATTTGTTAAGTGAGTTTTTTATACCCCAGAAGCGAGAGGACAAGCAGCTATGTAAATGAATGGAATATGTAACAGAGGTGGTGTGTTAGACGCTGTATCGTGGCTGGGATGGGATGATGTGGCATGCTCCTAGAGTGCAAAAATATGTTTGATAATTACAGTTAATAATGGGAATAAACTTAAGGTTATAGTATTATCTCATTATTATTACAAAGCCCTTTTGCACCTCGTCCATTCATTTCATTTTTTGTGCGGTCCAGCATGGCTTTTTGTATAAAGATGTTCTAGGATCTTTGGATGGTTTTTCTTAATTCTGGCTCCCTTTTTATCAGAATAGGTAAGGCCACTCTCCGTTCTCTTCTGTTGTGCTCTGTTGTGCTCTGCTATGCTCTGCTGCCTTATTGTCGTTGCTGACACCTGTCGGCTCTGGAAAAGCATCCGTCGGCCATACAGTTTTCCTATAGGCCCCATTTTCTAACCGGCAAAGAACGTTTTAGATGGTTTGGCTCTTCAGACTGAAGAGAAGTTCATCAATGACCAAAGTCCAGGGAAGAAGACGGAGTAAACCTCCTTATGGGCATCCTCTTCTTGAGGAAATTGTTGCTCCTAACTCTACAGCTACGATTATGGTTTTTAGTATCTTCAGTAGTATTGTAGATTTAGATTATACTTACAGATAATTCTTATTCCAAAAATATATTGCTTACGCCAGTCAGTTTCAGAGATGAAGTCTTGAGTTATGAATATTTAATATTCAGTACATAACTAAGGCACTCCGTCCGAGAAAACGTTCCAGTCGTTGCTTTTCCGGCTGTCAGGTTTCTGAGTTTGTTTGCTTTTGTTGACATCATTACCTGCGTTTCATAGCCGGTAATAGTCCAATTTCCTCCTCTTACTGCCTGAAAGCAGACTCAAATATTTGAGAACAAGCCATTAAATCGTAAATGAGGCAATATTAATGTGAAACTTTCAAATGCTCCATAATAATAACTTAATTGAGCCATTGCACGCATGGGAGAGTTCATTTAAAAGTTGGGAAACTGTCATTGGGTGCGCCTCAAAGTAATCCTTGATGTTCGAGTATATATAAGCCGGAGATGTTTGAGCTGGAAGCATTCCCTCGCAGTCCTCGAACCAGTCCGTTATGGTTCGTTACGTGCCTCGAATGGCTGATGGTCAGAGGGTGAGGCAGGCCTGGCCATTGGCCCTGTTTCGACTGAATCATATATTCTGGCCACTGGATCCCAGTACAGGAAAGTGGGGCAGGTATCTGGACCGTGCTCTGGCTGTGGCGGGCTGCCTGATCTTTTTGCAGCATAACGATGCCGAGCTGAGGTACCTGCGCCTGGAGGCGTCCAACCTTAATATGGATGCGTTTCTGACGGGCATGCCCACATACCTGATACTGGTGGAGGCTCAGTTCCGCAGTCTCCACATCCTGCTTCACTTCGAGGAGCTTCAGCAGTTCCTGCAGCGCTTCTACTTCACCATTTACATTGATCCCAGGAAGGAGCCGGACATGTTCCGTCGAGTGGATGGAAAAATGCTTGTCAATCGCCTGGTCTCCGCCATGTACGGAGCTGTCATCTCTGGCTACCTCATCTCGCCAGTTCTATCCGTCATCAACAAGCGCAAGGATTTTCTGTACTCGATGATATTTCCCTTTGACACTGAGCCGTTGTCCGTATTCATCCCCCTGCTGCTCAGCAATGTCTGGGTGGGCATCATCATCGATTCGATGATGTTTGGCGAGACAAGTTTGCTCTGCGAGCTGATTGTTCACCTGAATGGGCGCTACCTCTTGCTCAAGAGGGACTTGGAGGAGTCCATTCAGACGATTTTGGCGGATCGACAGCGTCCCCATATGGCTAGACAATTGAAGGAGCTGATTATCGAAACGCTGCGCAAGAACGTGGCTCTGAATCGATTTGGAGAACAGCTGGAGGCCCAGTACACGGTCAGAGTATTCATCATGTTTGCCTTCGCAGCGGGCCTGCTCTGTGCCCTATCCTTCAAGGCCTATACGGTAGGTTGGCGTTGGCCTACATAAAGTGTACTTTGGACTTTCACGGCTTTCCCTACAGAACCCCATGGCCAACTACATCTATGCCATTTGGTTTGGGGCCAAGACTGTGGAACTACTATCGTTGGGCCAGCTCGGGTCTAACTTGGCCTACACGGTGAGCACTATCAGCATTCTCTTAGATGATCTGTACTACTCTCCACCAAACACCAAACACCAAACAGACGGACTCCCTCAGCTCTATGTACTATCTTACCCACTGGGAGCAGGTCCTCGTATATTCCACCAATCCCCAGGAGAATCTGCGCCTGCTGAAACTCATAAATTTGGCCATTGAGATGAACAGCAAGCCCTTCTACGTGACGGGTCTGAAATACTTTCGCGTTAGCCTACAAGCTGGTCTAAAGGTGCGTGCCATAACACTTCACCGAGTTTCAATATCCTTGACTGCGTCATTTCCGTCGTTCCCTTTGTAGATATTGCAGGCGTCCTTCTCCTACTTCACATTTCTCACCTCGATGCAACGTCGACAAATGAGCAATTAAATAATTCACAATTTTTAATGGAGCTCAATGCACAATTCCGTCGACTACAGTCGTCTCCTGCTTCGGCTTCTGCTGGCTCTGCTGGCCCGGCCCCTCTAGTCCGTTGATACAAATGATTGCATATTAAAAGTCAATTATTGGTGAATTAATTTTAATTAAATTAAATTGATAAAAGGCGCTGGCTCACACGCATCATTGACTTTTGCTTCTTTTGCTCGTTTTGTTCCAGTATTTGAGTTGGGTTCCCTGTGTATGTGTATGTGGGGCGCCTGGGAGTATGCAATAAAATATTCATGATTTCTGTGCAGCAAAAACTTGCAAAAAGTTAATAAAACTTTTTCCCCTGCCTCTCTGCCTCTCTGCCTGTGGGTAATGAAATTAGAATACCCTCTAGAATGTACATGCCCCACGAAAGAGCAAGAGAATAATCCCAATTTTTAGCTTCCATGTTTTTGCATCTCTTCAAATGATCAGCGGCCATTACATAAGTGCGAGTTAGAGCCAGAGTCAGCGTCTGAGTTGGAATCGGAGTTGCAGTCAGCGTCGCAGTCTCGGCGTTAGCTATAAATCTTCAACTTCTGCGGAGCGGAGCTCTTCTTATCGCTCCCCCACTATGTTTCAATTTCCTCTGGCACGAACATTTTGGTAAATTAATCCATTAAAGTTCCGCCATGAAAATGCACAAAAGTTTTCACATAAAAACACTGTGCATCTCATTCGCTCTTGCTCTGTTGAGTTTAGGCCGTATCTCTCTCTCTCTGTCTCTCTCTATCACCATGCCATAACTCCATCAGAGAAGGAAGTCGAACTTCGACAGGCGTCGCGCTCATTGATAATTAGACTCCGTCGACGCCTCCGACTCAGGCTCAGCCTCAGCCTCAGACTCCTCTCCTCTCGACGGGTTTCGACCCACCCCATTAGCCAATTTGTACTTCATTAGCGTCGTGTTGTTGGAAATGGGTGCTCGCCATGGCTAATGAGTTCCTATTTTCCTTGACTGGATATGAGCAAAAGGGCCGGCTACTCATTTAATACACAGATCTGATGCACAGTCCCATGTGTGGAATTTAAATGATGACAGTCATAAATAACTCGGAATTTATAGCCAAATTATGTGGGTACCTTCCACAATACTTAAACATATGGGTAAGTACATATAGTATAACATTTTCAAAGAATGGATATTGCTGTAGGTTGAGTAGCTACAATATTCGCATATAATCAGCCCGCTCAAACTATTAGCATTAATCGGTTAAAATGCGAAGTAATATCATTATCAGAATCAGCTGAGATACTAAGCCATATAGGCTCGATTGGTTTTTAGCTATAGGTCTGATATGTTCATATACATTGACTGCAACTATTTTTAATAGTGCCTAATTAGAACCGACAGACACAACATCTACCCTGCACTCACAGTCCCTTATCGCTCCCTCCGGCTTTGCTGAACTTTTGTGCTAACCGCTGAAAATTTTTATATTTATGCTCGTGTTGCCAACGGAAGCTAAAAGCAAATACACAAGCGCATAGGGGATAGGGGATAGGGGAACAGAGAGCAATCGGTGGTGGCTGGGGCTAGCGAATGTTGGAAAAGTTTTTAGCTTGTAATTATCATTAGCGATATTGTGTCTAAACTTTTCAAGCCGCGTATGAAGCAACAGCAGGGAAATGGAAGGGATTGGGGTGGAGTGGGTTGGAGTGGGGTGGCGTGGAAAAGCGTCTTTCACACCCCGAGAACTTTAACTTGGTAGAACTTTGATTTGAATGGCTCGACAGAACGGCGAATGGCGCTAAATCAATTACATCAAAAACGGAAAAGAAAGAAACTTGTTAATTGACAGATAAAGGGGAAACATTCATTCGTTTCGTGTCATACAATATACTTTCGGTGCGACAGGCAACGTGTTGTCTGCCTAATTAATTTTAAATGCACTTTAAAAGTTTCCTCCCACGGGAAAATCCACCCGAGCGAGCGCTCACCGTGGTCGGGCAGGACTGTGCCACCACTTTAAGTCACCTTGTCGCCTTGTCCGCAAAAAGTAAAAATGGAATAGTCCACAAAGGTGGAAAAGAATAACCTGCAAGAACGCTTATTCATGTGTGACTGCATTTGTCAGTCCCTGACTCTTGTTCTGGTCCTGATGCTGGCTCCGACTCAGGCTCAGGCTCAGGCTGAGGTCCTGTCTCTGTCTGAGCCGGGCTGTGCTGTGAGTTGTGTGTGTGTGTGTGTGTGTAATTATATCTGAGATTATGCCCACAGTCATGGCAGTGCTTCTACTACAGCTGTCTGTCTTTAATATGGCACCGCAGCCCTCATCCTGTGGCATGTCCCATGCCAACGCCATCCCTTGCCACTCCCCTGCCACGTTGTCGACAACGTCAAAAGTTTCTGCGGCTGTCCCGTCCTCTCTCCGAGTCGCTGATGTGTTGGCATTTGCTTTTGCTTTTACTCGCTGGCTGCTTTAAGTGGAGGTCTTGAGATATTTTTCAGGGCTTGCCTTCGCCACGCTGTTCGTATGCTGTTCTTCTGCCACACTGACAGAAACAACCAGAAATTCCAGCTAAAACGGAATAGTACTATCGCATCTATAGATACAAATTACAGCTAAGCCAGACCCTGGCCAAATCATTTCAATATTCTATTTCTTAGTATAACATATGCTGCTAAAAAAAGAGCATACATTTTTCCGGAATTTAAATATGTACAAAAATTCGCAATATTAATATTGATGTTCTTTGTTGTTTTTTGGAGTGTTTTCCTTAAATCACGTTTCGTGAAACTAAAAACTGATTAAAGTTAAGTTTAATGCTAAGGGTGTGTAAATAAATATATGTATTAATTAATTTATATATTTTGTACTTGTTTGTTTTAAAGCTGCAAATATTATTAGGAGCAATGTAAAAAATGTAAAGGTTCTATGTGAATTCTATTTTCAATATTTACTGGCTCTACTTAGGAATATATTAAAGTATTCATCGAATTAAATATATTTGTGTAAGCGAATCTCGCTGGCAGTGTATTCCTGCTTAAGTATTCTCATATCACTGTTGTTGCTGCTGGTGGGATTTCGGCTTTTGCCTTGGCTCGTAAAGTCGCAGGAAGTTATTATCCTAAAAACTTTACCCCTGAGGGCAATACAAACAAAGGCGTAGCAGGGCAACAAAGCGCAGCATTCATGTCTGACTATGAAATGGCTATGGCTGCACTCGCCCAGACCTCCACCGAGTATATCTCTCCATCCCAGACCCCAGACCCAGACCCAGGCCCAGGCCCAGGCACTCCCCCACGCACACACACACACACACACACACACATGCGTCTGCTCTCCTATGCATGAAAACAGAATGTCATAAAATTAGAACGATCATAAGCAGGGCGGACGGGCGAGGAGACGCCGACGGAGACGGAGACGGAGACGGAGACAGGCACAGCACAAAGAAAGGACCAAGGAAAAGAAAAGCTAGCCGAGCCAGCTGACTTTTTTACTGCTCTTGGCGAAAAGTTGATGGCCAGGCGTCCTAGTGCCCGCCTTAACCCATTAAATCCTCTTTATTATTCCAGCAATATTTTCTTAAAATAAAAAGCAAAGAAATCCCCAAAACATTATTACTGAAAAGAGTGATAATCGCGCTGGGACGCTGGGCAAGAGTGCAAAATTAAAATACGAAACGATTTAATTGAGTTGAATAATGGAGAAGGCAAATGTGAGCCCTGCTGAGATGTAAAAATATTTAACCATTTCAAAGCAGATCAAATAAGACTGGTTTAAATCCTTACTGTACAATTAGATCTAGTAGGTACCACATTATTCCACTAAATATCACAAATATTCGAAATTTCCAAAAGAGACAGCCTGAAAAAGATGCTATTGAGGTTCAAGCACCAAGCATTCAACAGTTAACAACAGTTTCTTTAACCAGAATAAGATATTCGATCAAGGCCCGCTAAATGCAGTGCACTTGCCGTACTGATAAGGTAGCTTTCGCCAGGCCCCAGGAACCCGACTAACAGCCGTACCGAAGCAGTCCTAACCGCAACCTGGTAGACGATATTAGCCCATCTTTAGATGCAGCTAAAAAAGTGAATGCATTGCTTGCATAAATTAAATGTTTACGACTTCCGTTTGGTGTGCAGGTAGCTCTGGCTAGGAGGAGCTTTGGCTTTACTACAATTTGTGCCATTAAAAAACCAAATATATGTATATGCTAGTCCTTGTGTGGAGGAGAAGCGCGTGAGAGCGGGGTAGAGGCACCGCACCCGTCCTCCGGCATACAGGACCTGGACAGAGTTCGCAGATAGTTGGTCCTGGGATTACGAGCCATGGCTCTGAGGAAACACTCCGGCTTGGTGCTGGCAAGCAGTCGGGCAGCCGGGTAGCCGGGTAGCGGTAGCTGGCTGGTTGGTTAGTTGCCCAGCGCGCTAATTTTTAATTACGACCACTAAATATTCAATTTTTAGTTGCCGGCAAAGGCAAACACTTCCTTTAGCATGGCCAGAGCTTTTTGTTTCGTGGATTAACGGCGCTGCAAGTGAGGTTGCAGCTTGGCCGGGAGGAGATTCTTGTTTCCTGTCAAGTGCAACAACTCGTTGGAATTGCAAATGTTGCGATTACTTGGAGAAAGGATACGGTCTAGCAGAGTGCGGTTGATACATATGTACATAAATATATGTCTATTGTTTTCCTTAGCTTTCCTAGCAGTACATGCGGTTGAGCTTCCGCACATCATTTGGGCTCAGTACTTTTGCTTGCCCAATCTTCACACCTTTCTGAAGAGGAACTATCGTCGGTAGGCCGTTCTTCGAGAATGCATACTCGCCATAGTGCATAATGCTTTTATAGTCGTAGCCAAGTTCAAAATCCGTCACGGCCGCGATCAGTCGAAAGTTGTGTTCGTGCCCGGGCTTCAAGTTCTCCGGATAGATCTTTACATACTGATCGCGCCTCGGGTCGCAATGCGTGTGGAAGAGCCCCAGGGAGTGGAGTATTTCGTGCTGGACTGTGCTGCTGGACATACACCGCTCGCCAAGATTGAGAAGTTGCTGTTGTCTGTCCAGGAACCCAACGTACGACCAGCAGCCGGCTTCCTTTCTCTGTATGACCACCTGCGGCTCCTTCGAATTCGTCGTCTTGCGAAATCGTACACAGGTTCTGGATGATATCGCTGCCATGGCTTTTTCGATTAGAGCGGTGTCCCAGGAAGCTGTAGAAGTAAGCAGTCCTACAGGACTTGTAACAGAATTCCCTAGGATACGTACACAGGCCTTCACCAAAACTGTAGACAAGAGTGCCTCCCTTCCAGTAATATCCTGTCCAGGAATGAGCTATGCGAGAGCCCCCATTTATATTCAGAAAGTCTATCTGCTCTGGTGTGAGTCTCATGTCGTCGTCCTCAACTGTGCCTGGAGGACGAGCATCGACAAGGAGTCCAATCGTGAGAAGCAATCCAAAAGTAAGATAGGGCATTTTGGAACTGCCGATTGCATTTCAAACGTGTTGGTTTTTATACGGCTTTGAAAAGCAATGAGGTAATTGGAACAGATAACCGCAACATGCCAATCGCACTCGCAATTTATTTAATTTCATTTAGACGCTAAACGACGCAAGAAAGAAATGGAAGGCTATTAACCTACGAACTGAAAAATTTCGTGCTTTTCGTTCCTATGGAAGCTATCCGAAATAGAAGTGTAGAAGATAGGATTCCCCTTCTGATAAATAAAAGAGGTAGAAATATGTATCTTTGAAAATGGATATACATATATAGAGATTATAGAGCTCAGATATGCTGCTCTGTATGCGCTGCAAATACATCAACATTTTCTAAATACCCTGCTTAAGGGTAGAATATATGGTACTCCCATATCTAATAAGTCAAGCCTCTGAACAAGTAGCAATAGTAAGTCATCAGATAAGAGCTCTTTGTTAGCTTGCAATAACTGAAGGCGACAGCCCACGTGTATTAGATAACGCTGCGATTAGATACCATCTTGCAGTCACCTTTGGTAATGCCGTCATAAATACTACAGATTAATCCCTATGTAGAACTTGTCGTATACTTTTGCGGAAGGCTATCCAGCCATTAGTAGATTTGGACTCCATGTACGAGTGTTCCTCACTAATACTTGGCCTGACATTGTTGTTGTCCAGGAGCTATCTGGCGGCACCTGTTCAGCGACTTGAGACAGATCCCGAGCTGACAGGTGGATACATCGAGGGCGATATGGTGCCGAATGGACCGCAAAGGAATATATGGCGAAATTCCAACTGCGAACCAGCGGATCTGAGCCAATTCGCTCGCTTGATGCCTCGCATTCCGTTCATATTTCGCACCTTTCACGCGCATTTGTAATGTTGTAATGATGATAAATGTCGTTTTCTTACGGCTACCCCTGGTTGTCTCCTCCCACACGAAAATACAATCTGTTTGTTGGGTTGGCAAATTCAATTAGGTATATGAACGTCGCTGTCATTGGTTTTGACATTACCTTAGGCACGAAAATTGTTCCTTTCGGGAGGAGAGCTCAGTAACTGATTGTGATTGGGGGGTTGCAGTGGGTAGGGTAATGTCACGGTTTGTTCGCTGTTGTAATTTTCGGCTGAATGAAAGTGATAACAAGGTAGCACATCTGAGAAGACGTAATCCATCTAGCAGAATATGGAGGTCCCTGACTCCGTCCCCCCCGTACCCGTCCTCGTCCCAGCAGCAAACTGAATAATCAGCTGAAAGACTTAAACGACTTTACATTCATAAATTACATTCCTGTAGAATGAATACTTCCTTCTGTGTGTTACAAACCTCCTATACCCATTTCTGGATAGAAGAAAAAACTGTTATACGTAGTTCTTGGATCAGTAATGGTTCTTAAGCTGGTAAAATAAATTCAAAAAACCAATTAAATAGTGACCATATTGCTTTAATCCATAGTATCTAAAAGCATACCTAACATTTAAGCCTCAACCATAGATATACAAAAACAAGATCATATGTACATATATATATGTATCTGTAAAAATGGAGAACTAATGACTAAAAAGATCAACTAAATGGAAAAACGTTAAATACCTTTAAGATTACGTATATATAGTAGGCCCATATTATGCGCACCATATCTAACGATTAGACAAGCTTTTGCAGTCATTATTTACCCATTAACATTAAAGACAATGAACACTATAAAGACTTCGAAGCCATATCGTCGGTGACCAAAACAGTTTCCTCGCACTCGTCAAGCGAACAATATGAAGGGTTTGGCTCTAACGTTTCTTCTCCTGGCCAGCAGCTGTTTGGCTGCTCCGGCGCCAAAGGAAAGACTGGAAGCCGATCCTGAGCTAACCGCAGCCTACATTGAAGGGGACATGGTGCCCAGTGCTGAAGGCAGGAACGGATTACGCAATGAGACGTTCCGGTGGCCCAATCGTATTGTCTACTACTACATAAATCTGGATATCGGTAAAGCCTCCCAAGAAGCATACTAACATACGAGTTTGTCTGATACCAAATTTCAAAATTCAAAATTAGATGCTGAGCACCGCAACCACATTCTTCGCGGCATCCGTATTCTTGAGCAGAATTCCTGCCTTGTTTTTAAGGAGGCCACGCCTGACCAGCAATACTATGTAAACGTCACTTCTGAGGCTGGTGGATGCTTTTCGTATGTGGGCTATCGCAATAGGGTCCAGCAGCTAAATCTGCAAACTATGCCCTGGACACAGGCTGCTTCCGCATCGGCACCATTGTCCACGAGTTTCTGCATGCCCTGGGCTTCTACCACCAGCAGAGCGCTGCCAATCGGGATGAGTATGTGCGGATCGTTGAGGAGAACATTATAGAGCCAATGAAGCGTAACTTCGCCAAGTTCAGCGCGGAGACAGTCAACGATTTCAACGAGGAGTACGACTACGGCAGCGTAATGCACTATGGTCCTTATGCCTTCTCCAAAAACAATAGGCGCACTATAGTGACACTGCAGGAGGGAATGAATGACGTCATAGGCCAGCGCCTGCAGCTGAGTCAGACGGACATCAATAAATTGAACGCTATGTACAAGTGTCCAACTGCGAACCAGCGGATCTGAAGTAATTCGCTCGCTTGATGCCTCGCATGCCGTTCATATTTCGCACCTTTCACGCGCACTTTGTTGTAATGATGATAAATGTCGTTTTCTTATCACTACCTCTGGTTGTCTCCTTCCACACGAAAATACAATCTGTTTGTTGAGTTGACAAATTCAATTAAATATATTGTAGCGTGCAGGTGTGGGATAGATGTCTTTTACCCAAACTAGTATGAAGAGATTTCGTGTGTACCTCTAACTATGCTCTGACTAATGACATAATATCTTAATATATGTATATAAATCACGTGTCATATGGCTTGTGCGCGATGGACTCCTAAGCTAAATAATTTTAATTTTAATGAATTAATTAATTAATTAACCAATCACAACACGAAATGCAGCTCAAAGAATCAGAACAGCAGATTGTCGTGCACAAGAATCTCAAGAACTTCGTGACGAACGTCTGCGACAGACTATTACGAGATCAAGAGCGGCACGAGAACGAAACATAGATACAGTACGACTATAAGAACGACAGAGGCGGTGGACCAGCCGGTCATTAACATGTATAGACATCAATTGTTCGTCTCGCTTTCGAATATGAACCAGATATTAACTACTCTGCGCATTTAAAAATTGCTATCGGTGCAATGGATAAAGTATGTCAATTTTGTCAGGCATTGAAATTTCGGAATGAAAGACGAGGTATGTGCTCCGCATCAGGAAGAGTATTGCTGTCACATCTACCCTCTCCGCCCGAACCCTTATTATCCCTTCTTGCTTTCGTTTCAAATGATTCAAAATTATGTTTGCTCGACGGCAATGCTCCAACTTTTGATTGGGTTGCTCTTATTATTTTTGGTGATCCAGTTGACAAAAGAGCTATAAAAATTACATGGCGAGATAACACTATGAGTACGATTTCGGATCAACACCGTTCATACGATGCACAACAATATGAACAGTGAGTTATTAGTTACAGCAGAACAAAAAAGTATCGATGATCGGATAATGCTGGCTTTTGCTGCTGAACAAGGAACAAGGAAAATCATGAATTGATACAGGTGATTTTTCCGGATATACAGAATAATTACTTGAATCATGACTGGCTCAGTCATCGGGCGATTTTGGCAGCCAAAAATGTTGATGTTGATGAAATTAACTTCCAGATACAACAGGCGATTTGATGTCATTTAAATCAATCGATACTGTTTTTGGTGAAAATGAAAGTGTAAATTTTGCAATTGAATTTTTAAATTCACTAGATACATATATGTACATACCTGCAATGCCACCACATAATCTTCGATTAAAAAGTGGTTCCACTATTATTCTCCTACGTATTATCTCCTCCTCAATTATTCACCGGAAATATTCTTGAAGCAAACATTTTAACTGGGAAGTTTAAAGGAAAATTGGTCCTGTTGCCACGTATTCCAATGATACCATTAGAATCTACTGAACTGAACCCTTCGTTTAGCTTTTGCCATGTCTATAAATAAGTCTCAAGGCCAAACAGTATCCATTTCTGATTTATATTTGGAAAATCCATATTTTTCTCATGGGCAACTATGTATATGTTGCATGTTCACGTGTAGAAAAACCGTCGAACCTATTTGTGTTAGCTAAAGACAGGTTACCCAAAAATATTGTGCACCGATTAGTGCTAAATTAAATGGAAATTAAAATTAAAATTAAAATAATAAATATTATTGTTAAACATCTAAGACTATCTTCCCTACCTACCTCATTCATAGGTTTAAGTTTAAATAGTTTACTACAATGTAATCATATATGTATGTACATAGATATAGAAATGTAGAAGACAAATTTAAAAAACATATGTAAACAAAAATGGAAACAATTAACTTATAATATATAACGAGGGGGAACGTTGGGAGCCGCGACAAAGGCCGCGACTCGGCTATTGATGCTGATCAAGAATATATATACTTTATCGGGTCGGAAACGCTTCCTTCTGGGTGTTACACACATCCACTATCACCACAAATCTAATATACCTCCATACCTTTCGAGAAAAGTAAAAACAAAAACAAGATAACATATGCATCTGTACAAATCGAGAGCTAACGACTGAAAATAACTCCTGAAATGGAAATACCTTAAATACTTTTAAGATTACTTATGTATAGTAAGCCCATATTATGCGGGCCACATCTAACGATTAGATAGCTTTTAGTGGTCAATATTGGACAATATAGTTGGCTGTAAAAACTTTATTTTAGCGAATACCATAAATTACCCATTAACAATAAAGACTACTTCGAAGCCATATCGTCGGTGACCAAAACAGTTTCCTCGCAGTCGTCAAGCGAACAATATGAAGGGTTTGGCTCTAACGTTTCTTCTCCTGGCCAGCAGCTGTTTGGCTGCTCCGGCGCCAAAGGAAAGAGTGGAAGCCGATCCTGAGCTAACCGCTGGATACATTGAAGGGGACATGGTGCCCAGTGCTGAAGGCAGGAATGGATTACGCAATGAGACGTTCCGGTGGCCCAATCGTATTGTCTACTACTACATTAATCTGGATATCGGTAAAGCCTCCCAAGAAGCATACTAACATACGAGTTTGTCTGATACCAAATTTCAAAATTCAAAATTAGATGCTGAGCACCGCAACCACATTCTTCGCGGCATCCGTATTCTTGAGCAGAATTCCTGCCTTGTTTTTAAGGAGGCAACGACTGACCAGGAATACTACGTGAACGTCACTTCTGAGGCGGGTGGATGCTTTTCGTATGTGGGCTATCGCAATAGGGTCCAGCAGCTAAATCTGCAAAACTATGCCCTGGACACAGGCTGCTTCCGCATCGGCACCATTGTACACGAGTTTCTGCATGCCCTGGGCTTCTACCACCAGCAAAGCACTTGGGATCGCGACGACTACGTTCGCATAGCCGAGGAGAACATTACTGAGGGCTCTGAGAACAACTTCAACAAATACGATAGCGACACGGTTGAGGACTACGGCGAGCCATACGACTATGCCAGTGTCTTGCACTACACGGCGTATGCTTTCTCCAAGAACGGAGAAATGACCATTGTACCCCTGCAGGAGGGAGCTGAGGAGATGATGGGACAACGTCTGCAAATGACCCAGTCCGATATTAATAAATTAAATGTCATGTACAAGTGCCCCAGACAGGTCTAAAAGCACCTAAAAAAAAGTTCCTCATTAAAAGAAATTATAGATCTGATACTACTTAAAATAATACTCGTATGTCTATAAGTTTAACTCCAATTCCAATTCATTGTTGTTGTATACCAGGAAAACATTCTCCTTTTACTTATTCTTTGTCGATATGATATCAAAAGCGAAAAGTAAATTGTGGCTTACTATTAGATTATCCAAGCTCCCTGATGATTGCAGACAACTTTAATTAAGGATTTTTTGGGCTTTCAAGCTTCAGATACTAAATGATTACATAGCAACATAGCAAAGTCGGTCTAAGTGTGTTAGGTTTTCCAAAAGCATAGAGAAAACATCGTAAAACATGGTAATACGTGATAAAGAGTGGAAAAAAGGATTGTAGTATGCTAGAATACTGGGCCGGGGCCCATACAAAGTTGTTTGTAGTCGGGCCTTAGGGCCTGATGTTAAATCGGGAAACCAACAAACAAACCCTGAATGCATGGAGAATTGTATCGGTAAGCATGGCGAATAAAATAATAATGGGATAATGTCAAGTGCTAAAGTTCTTTCGCTTCAGTTGAAATTTTAGCTCCGAGATGAATACGTTCGGCCTGGCTCTGACTTTACTGTTGGCTAAAGACTCTTGGAGTGCTACCGTAAAGCCTTGGCAAAAGGATCCCGAGCTCTTGCCGAACCTATTTCAGGGTGACCTCGTAAAAAGACCCGCTAAGGCGAACTGGTGGCGGAATGTGATAACAAATGCGGTTTATCATTGGCCAAGCCGCACTGTCTTGTACGTTATTGAAGAAGGCGCTTTTGGTAAGCATGCGAGGGTATAGGGAAATAAAAAACAAGATTTTATAAGGTAATTTGCTCTACATAGACGAACCCCATCTAAAGTATATCAATCGAGCAATGCAAAGAATAGAACTTATATCTTGCATCAAATTTGCAAAAGCGCCCAAGAATCACAGATATTATGTCAATTTAACATCGCATGATCGGGGATGCTACTGCGAAGACATTGGCTGGAGAAACCGACCACTGAAAGTGAATCTTCAGCAGGACGCTTTAGACACAGGCTGCTTCCGCATGGGTTCTATCATCCATGAGCTCCTGCACGTGTTGGGCTTTGAACACCAGCACGTGGCTCACAACCGAGACGAATACGTGCGGATTGTATGGGAAAATATTGATCAGATATACCAAATTAACTTCGTGAACAACGAAACAGAAATAAGCTGGAACAACTACGACGAGGGATACGACTACGGCAGTGTAATGCACTACAACAGCAATGCGTTTGCCAAGAACACATCACAACCAACCATCGTAGCCCTGAGAAGTGGAGGCGCAAAAATGGGCCAGCGTCGGGGATTGAGCACCACAGATGTTCGCAAACTGAATAAAATGTACCAGTGTCCTGACTATGAAAACGAAAACAAATACTGAAATTAAAAAATAAATCTTAAATAACTATCGCAAGCCATGTGACACCCTTGAAGATTAATCATCCCTATACTTTTCTATTCAGCAGTTTTTTACATAATCTTATCTTTCAAACGATTGACCTCAGTTTTATGACAATATGGCTCAGTTTGGCCTGTTCAAGGTCATTCTAGCATAGATGGAGAGTCAAAAGTTGTACAATACACAATGTTTCCCTGTTTCTAAAGAGCCATTTACAATATTTATGGTAAAAATATTATTCGGATTAGTTAAATGTATACCTTAATAAAAGCATATACATATGAAACAGTATGACAACAGTATGATGGAATTTAAAAATTTTGTTTTGACGGAATCCTTCTTCTTCTTCAAAAAGATTTTGTTTTTTTTTTACGTCACCCATTTTTTTCGGCGCAAGCTGCAGGTTTATTGCAGTTTTCCAAGTGCTTTTTCGGCTTAGCAGATATCGAACGGAAAGCGTTTTCTGTTTTATCTGAGGTATGAACTATCGAATAACAATTAGCCTTCAGTTAGGGGTTTTCAGGTGGCATGTCAGTGTCATGAAGCTTTAGTTTCCGTAGCCGGAAGCCGTCGTTAGCTGTGTTTCGTTATCGTTATTTAAAGGAATTCCAAAAAAAATTGTTCTTGGTAAAAAATTATAAAATAAGAAGTAATTGTTTGCAGTGACAATAATTAATCTAAATATATTTTTTGGTATTACTTGATTGTGGCTTCATTTAAAAACTATACAAAGCATTTTTTTTTATATTAAAATATTAAATAATAATGAATATGTAATGTCTAACAATATCAAATCTGTATAAACTACCATTACCATGTTCCGAGCTCTTTGCTGCAGCATAAGAATTACAATTTCACGGCATACACTATACTATGGCAGAAGCATGGCAACTGAGATCTCTTCCATAGTGAGTAGTAACATCGAATAGTTTGGAGAGTCAACCATCCACTCAATCAGTCATCGCATACATCGCATCAAACTATGAATTTGGTGAACGTTCTTCTGGCCTTATTTTTCCTCAAGGGAGCTGCGGCCGTGTGCTGTCCAGCCAAACCTATCTGCGATGACAACAAAATGGTGGTAGGTGCATTTTGCGGTGTCGGCCGATGCAATGTATTCGGATGCAACTGCTCAGGAGGATGCAGGAGCTAATAGAAGAAGAAGAAGCCCCTAATAGGAATTGGACGCATAGGAAGTTATTGGAGGTCTAAGCTCCTCAAACAAACTCCTTGCCATCACCAATAAAACTAATCCTTCTATTCTACGTAAAGCTCTGTGGAGTCCATTGGTTCCGGAGGCCGGACGCCGCGACCACGTGTCCGTTTTGGTAGTTATGGGTATTGCTGATAGGATTTCGAGTTCCTATATGGCCCTCTGTCTAACATTGAGTCCATTAGATAACGTGCAAGTTTGATCGAGTACTAAATCGAACTTCTTATATGTAGATATAGTATTGTAACAAAATTTGTGCTACGCGGCGGGCCGAGTGGATTTTCCTACCAGCAGCTAAGGGGAGGTAGCTGTCTGTGGGGCCGTAGTGAAATGAAAACTCTCTGATGCTTCTTGTTCACTTTTTCTATTACCAAAAATCAATATGTTTTTCTTCTTCATTCCTCTTCTTTTTTTCTTGCCGGTTCAAGTCCAGCCTATCGAGGTGGCACCTTACTATCGATAATCTAGGTCTCGGGCTTTCGAATACGAGTTCTTTTCTTTCGTTACAGTATGTTTTACTCCAGCTGATCAAAAAGCGTAGCAATTGCAATTGGTAACAGAAACAGAATGACGAATTTTCAGCCCTGAAATTCTCTTGTTTGCAAAATTGTAGAAATGTCCCTGCAGAAAGGGATTTGACTCCAACGATGAAGTCATTTCTTAAACCAATGCCCTATTTTTGGCGAGGGATAAACAAATTGGATAAATGTTGGACAAAGTGGACTATGTTGAAAAACAAAATCCAAAAACTTTCTTTCACTTGTAAAGTCACCGACTTAGTGAACAGCCCTCGTACATATATACACTTTAAATTAAGAGTAAAATTTCATAGTACATAGAAACACACCCTTACTCAAATCATTTAATTTATTTTTTTCACTTTTTAGATACAAACATAGTGAAGTTAAATAGAATTCACTTTGAAATAAATATAAACGCTTAAAAACTTTTTTTATTACGGACGATATTTAATCTAAATATAAAACACTTTAAAATGAATATTTAATAGTTAATATACAACATTTTTAAGAAATATATTTAATTTAAATATTAAAATATATATGAAAATGTTTAATTTAAATATGAAATATATTTAGATCAAATATAGGCATATTCTTTTTTTTTTAATGTAAGGGATACCCCTTTCATTTAATTTTATAAATATTTAAATCAAAGTATAAGCTCAGGAGCTCAGGGCTTTTTTCTCTATGTGTAATACTTAATTTTTCTTAGAGTTGCATGCACATATCTGCAAAGCAATAATTAAGTAGTTACATTTTTAAATTTTCCAATTATAATAATATTTCCAATGTGCCCCTTTTTCCTAGGGTCTTCTCTTCCATCCGGGCACGAAAATGTTCTCAAATTGATTAAATGGGTTATCGCAAGTACCACAATGCCCAAAAGTATACAGCACCCCGATATTTGGTCAACTTTCTTATCATTCTGGCCATTTTGATACACAACATGTATCACATCAACCAATCGTTTTTTTCCAACTTAAATTTTGAAAGAGTAAAATGAATATTAAAAGAGTAAGTAGATGTACCGCAAAATGTCCAACCCAACCCGCCCACTTTCATTCGAATTGGGTCGAGTAATGTCGCGAAAGAGAGCAAAATAGTATTGCTAGATAATGCTGAGAGGCTCGAAATCGCAATCACTGTAGTCCGTGGAATGGAGCGGGGAAGACTATTCCGGCCCGATAAGACGCAAACACCTCAAAGACAACCGAACACTTGTGTCAAGCAGAACGATTACTCGTGTATTGGTTGTTTGGAAGTTATCAGACCCACATAGCTGACGACTCTCTACCAATTACTCATCGTGGAAGCAGCGGTTTTAATTACTTTTCAGATTCTAATTCTGTCAGCCACTTGAAATTTCAATCAGTTGGTGGGTTTGGTTACGGTTTAATATTCGTAGGACAGCCGCTGGGGCAACCTATTACGTATGAGATGCGTATCAATAATTTACATGACTAATGCGGAGGATTTATTGGACAGTAGCTGGGCGCCTGGCTGGGCATGACAACTGCTATAAACCCTGATCTAATTGGTCGACATTGGTTGTCATTATCAATTTGCGAAATACTTTTTGCCCGTTTGTATCTAATCTTTGTTGTGCGGTTTCGTTTCGATCGCACTTATGTACTGCGGTTCTACGGCCTGGCCGTTAGTTTACGCTGAGGAATAAAGCAGACAAGATGTGCAAGCTTGGCCTTATAGTTATTCTTCTTGTGTCCGTGAAGCTGGGCCAGGGCAAGCCGTTGCCACTTCCAGCGGGAGTCTACGACCCGGAGGAGGCAGGTGGTTTCGCCGGAGGAGATATGGTATTGACTGAGGAGCAACAAGCGGACTTGGAGCATGGACCCAAAGGGCGCAACGGGCTCAAGAATACGGCCAGGAGGTGGCCCAACAATGTCGTGATCTACAAAATTTCGGAGGACTTTGATGGCACTCACAGGGAGGCGATTCTGAAGGGCATAGACACCTTGGAGAAAAATTCGTGTGTCAAATTCAGAGAGGCCACCGACCAAGATACGGCTTATCTGACAATTACAGCAAAGGCTGGAGGGTGCTACACCGATGTCGGATATCGCGCAGCCCCGCAGGAAATGAACCTGGAGATATACCCGATTGGGCAGGGCTGCTTCCGGCCCGGAACCATCCTGCACGAGTTCATGCACGCCTTGGGCTTCTACCACGAACAGAGTTCTGCGATACGCGATGATTACGTGAATGTGGTCTACGATAACATAGTGCCCGGCAAGGAGTTTAACTTCCAGAAGTACTCGGACTCTCTGGTGACCGACTTCGACGTGGGCTACGACTACGATAGCTGCTTGCACTATCGTCCTGGCGCCTTCTCCATCAACGGCGAGGACACCATTGTGCCCCTAGACTCCAACGCCGTGATAGGCCAGCGTCTGGGCCTTAGCGCTAAGGATATTGATAAGATCAACATCATGTACAAGTGCCCCATTCTGCTGTGATCCGGAATAGGGCAAACTTTGTACCGAGTGATATTGTATGGTCAATTGTGATATGTATTTCACCGGCTGAGGCGATTAGATCGGTTTTATGATCTACGCTGTCATTGTCAGTGCCATTGTATTTATAGAAATCGTAATTAAAGCTATAACTCTTTATGTTATACACATGTACATATGTCGTGTCCATTCTGTTAGCCGGCAGCCCTAGCCTCGCCTCGCCTGCTCGTTGCTGATTATTTCTTATCGCAGGTGTGCGAAATCCCGCCGCGATTTTTGTCGTAATTGTGTATTGGCGGCTCTGTGGCGGACAGGGCCTCCGATGCACCCTCAACATGACCTCAACTTTCAATTTGAGCCTCAAGTCCGGGTTCGGTGCAGGGCCCAACCACAGGCCCATATGTCGAGAGCTCGTAATTGCGTGCTGCTAATGCGATTTATATGCGAGATGCAAATGTCTGCGAGGCATCTGGGGCTCCCGCAATGTTTGGCAAACGGTTCGTTCGGCAGAGGACCCAGCACCCAGTAGACAGCAACTAGGAGCCAGGACCTAGGAGCCAGGACCTAGGACCCAGGAGCTAGGAGCAGGCACTCAATTCTCACATTTTGACAGCGCTTGTTAGACCATAAATTCGATTTTCGTTTCGACGACATGGTTTCTCGCTGCTGCCGCTGTCCTCTTCCAAGCTGCTCGAACATTTGGCAATGTCTTCCTGTGCGCATTGTTTCATTCGAAATTAAGAAAGGGCTTCCGTCACACAGACACAAAGCCCTCTTGTAGCGGTGTGCGAACATGTTTGGGAAAATTAGCATAGACAGGAGAGAGGCGACAAATTTCGTAGGCACAGCACAGTTTTACTCGTTTATTCGAAAATTGGCTAGAAGGGGGCCGAAGGAAACGTGGCTGGTGATCGATGTGATGCCAGGCAGATGCGGCCCAAAAACCAAAAATGCAAGTGCCAAATCGAAGGGATTAAATTGGAAGATTTGCTTCATGACTAGGGAACTCCAACAAAACCCCATTGAACAGTATTGCTTTAATCAAAGCTTAACTGATCGTCCTGAAAAAGAAAGTGAGGTAATGCCCACAATCTATTGTTGTCCATAATCGCTGTAGATTTAAGTATCATTTTGCGATTAAAAGCTATTAATTTTCTTGTTTTATGACTTCAAAAAGTGGTACTATTCAATATTCGCACGCTTCAAAGACGTTTAAACATATTCGTTGGGGCATTTATTTGTGACTGAGATACAGAAAATAATAGGCTGTCCGTCAAAGGCAGACGAGAGAATGTTGCTTCATTGCGACTTATACATGCATACATATATATGTATGTATGTATATGATGGGATCGTTTGCAAACGGGAAAATAGAGACGACACAGTGCGTTGTCAAAGTATACGTATTCAACGAGACATGTGGAAAGCGGAAAGCGATTTTTGAAAAGTCAATCAGAATTTCTTAATTCCACTTCATCACAAAGGACAGAATACTTTTATATTATATC
Source organism: Drosophila athabasca (assembly GCA_008121215.1). NCBI lineage: Eukaryota > Metazoa > Arthropoda > Insecta > Diptera > Drosophilidae > Drosophila > Drosophila athabasca. Next base: position 3,185,466 of record CM017794.1, read on the forward strand.
ACAAATAATTACAAAATTTACTAATAACTTTGATCCCTTCGAGCAAAGAGAAGTACGTTATCGAGTCTAAAATATAAATCGCTCTTTATAAAGTACAAGAACGATCATTGTTCGACCACATACCTCTTTATCGATATCGAAAATATGCGGCACTTTATAGCTTCCCTTAGATTAACTTTCTTCCCCGCACTTGATTACCATCGGTCATTCATGAGGACTGAAAATTGTATCTGAGTCAAATGCGACATTTCGTTGGACATTCCACCCGTTCATTACGGCAACGGCAAATCTCCGATGGAGCTTCCACAGCCATATAATATATAATATAAGCATTGTTTGGCAGTGAACGATCTATGATCGTGCACACAAGCCCAATGACAAGAATGGCTTCTAATCAGAAAGGCATTACGGGCAAAGGCTGCGTCATTTAAGTGCCCAATCAACTGCTGTATTTTTGGTCACGTTATTTACAGCTTTATAGATACATACATATATGTATACCCTAGGGGAAGAACTCACGCATATCTTGACTCATAGAAATTTCACAATTTTTAATGATGGGTGTTAGCTGGTGAAAGCTGAAAAGTATACAAACATTTTTGGAAAAGCGAAACGCAGTCCACCTAGAAGTAAGCAGTGGAAAAAAGATGCATGTTAACATGAGGGTTGGAGCCACCTGCAAGTTACCACAAACAATAAATAAGGAAGCATTTTTCTATTGCATTCTATATGCAAATCAGCTCGCAAACAATTCCGGTGTCGCTGATCTTTGAGGGATTCGGCGTATTGGCGCTTGCCAATAATAACTCATGCGAAAAAGAAAAACGCGAGCAAACGGAAGAGCGAAAAGTCCGTGCCCACAAACAGAAACAGAAGTGGAAACCTCGAATCCAAACCATAGCCCGAAGCCACATGAAATATGAAACGAATTGTAGCAATTTCCCCAATGGCGGCAGCCAGACAAACGCAAACGCAAACGCAAAAACGCATATGTGACCGTGTCCGAGACCAAAAACTTTGAGATGTGGCGAGGGACGGGAAGTGGAAGGGGGAGTGTGGAGTGTGGAGGAGCCGTGGATGCAGGAGCTTCCTTGGGCTGGTGCGATTTATTGCTGACGAATGCGTATTCAATTTTAAGGCATCACAAAGATGATTTATACATTTAATTTTATTCTGCGTGCCAAGGCTTCGGCTATCGCAGCCGCTTAGCGGAAATGGGAAATCACTTGCAAGGACTCCACTGCCGGCTTCGGACTTGCATCTCATCCTCGCCCTCCCTGTCCCCCATTCCCACCTACCCATTCCATTCATATTTTACGATTCATGTTTGGGGGCACAATTTCTCATCGTTCATATTTATGACTATGACGTCGTAAAAAATTATGCTTTAATTTGATTATGGCGTTGAAAAGTATGTTTGTGTTGCCTTGTCGGCGGCTGGCGCTGCGTATACGCAATCTCCCTCCTTGAAAATGCGTTAAAAGTTATTGGGCGCACGCATGAGCGTGTCGCAGTCGTGATTGACTTTTCGGGCACTTTGTCGCTGAGCTTATCAAAGCTGACTTGCAGTTGAGGTTCACTGAAAGAGATAGGCGGATGGTTTCTGTTTCTGGGCTCCAGTCAGAGGGGATGTCGCCAGATTTTAGATCCTACCTAGTTTGCTGTAAGCATATCTTTTTTAAAAATTGAGTCCTTTTGCAGTTTCTAACAAAAACTTTTCCAAGTCATGAAATTAATTGGGAAATACAACCCTGAATAGCCTTAATTAAATCTTCTTCAGAGCACTTTCGATATCCAAAATCAATAATATTGAATCATATTTCTCATTTCGTAAATACTTAAGAAAAATATAAAAATAATTATTATTATTTTATTATTTTATTTTATTTTATTATTTTAATATTTTTTGTTTCTCATATTTCTGTCAGATATAAATGAAATATATAATTGGGTTTAGAAATTCTTAATTAATAGAAGAGTCGCTTGGGAGTTCACAAATGTAATTAAACATGCGAAGTTGATTGATATCAAATATTTCATTATAAATAGGTAAACAAAAATAAAAACACACTGTTGGACTTCTTAACAAGATTTAAATCACTCTGTTTGTAGATATAGTAACCACTAATGTAGAGATAGTCAACTATGTAAATAATTACATAGCTTATATGTATTTTGCATGCAAATATAAACAGTATGATAAATCAAAATTGTTCATTATTGAATTGAATACGAAATATTTACTAATTTGAGGAGCTTCTAATTTCTAATCAAATTTCCCTGCATGGCCTTGACTAGTCGGCGCTATCGACATATGTATGTATGTACGTACATGTATGTTTGTATCCCTTTCTATTGTCATTTGTGACCGTTTGCCTATGTCATTATCGGCTCTATTATTCGTTCCGAAAACCTTATCGGAACAAACGATTGCGTTAAGCTACTTAGCTGTGACTCAATCAAACGGCAACTAATTAATTTGCATTTGCATTTCTTTGGCATCCTTTTAGGCCAGCCCTTACCATAAACCAATTTCGCCAACCCGCCCCGCCCCGCCCCGCCCCGCTCAGCTCCGCCTAGTAATCCACTCGTTTGGCACCCATGCTTACCCTGACGTACTGCCACATACACGCACTCATACACGCACGCGCACACAAACACACACGCACACACGCACACAGATAACTGTTATTTTGGAATGGCCGCCTTTTGTGTGAACATTAAAATCTTAATTTGAATATGTAACCGCTTGTCTATGCCACTTTTAATCCCCATTTGGCACACGCCCCACCTGCACTGGAGCTGGATTGTGTCAGGTGGGGCATTGTGGCACCCGACACTACTTGTAGTGTAGTCCGTGTGGGCAGAGGCAACGGCAACGGTAACGGCAACGGCGATGGGTAGCATCATGTTCATTTAAAAAGGTAATTTCGGCACTGAGCTTATTATGCTCATTAAGTCATCAGGCGGAGGCCGAACCGAACCGAAACAGGGCCAGGACCTGGCCCTGGTCCTGTCCTGGTCCCTTGGAGCTGGAGCCGGGACAACATTATAAAGTGCAGAACCAGGCGACCGCAAACCGTGTGCATTCATTTGCCGCTGTTGTTTAGCCCGCTCCCACTTCTGGCTCTGGCTCTGGCTACTGGTTACTCCACTACTCTGGGATCTCCCTTTCCATATCTTTTTTATCCGGGGCCAGGACATCGAGCGTGAATTAATTTTTAATGATGTTGTGTGCGGCACGGTGAAAACAACTCTCATTTTGTTGCCGCTACCGCTGCCACTACCACTGCCATTGCCGGTTGCCGGTTGCTATCTGTGTGCGGCAGTAAGTGCGTGCCTGTCCTGCACCGGATGTGGGTCATTTCAAAAAAATTGTTTGCTTTAAATTGCATTTGCGTTGGCCATGCGCTGACATGATTCACTATCCAGCAGTCGCCCCCAGCCACAAGTGTTTTTATATGCAGCGCCCTGGGTGATGGGTGATGGGGGATAGGGCAGGTGGGCTCAACCACCAAGGCGTGTGGACCACGCAACCACGCACAACCATGTCACTGGGTGAGCGGAGCGGAGCGGAGCGCAGCCTGCTCAGTGGCAGATGGTGCTTGTTTAGCCATTAGCGAAGAGGAGGAGCCTGGCAAACACGGCGAGTGGGTCAAACGCCTAATTAAAAATATTATTTTCAAAATGCTTCATGACACCTCCTCCTATCTGGTTTTCGCTTTCAAAGTACTTAATCCCTCAAAGACTCGGATACTTACTGAAGCCGATTAACCTCCTGCCCCGTGCACACCCTTATATCTCGATCTGAGAACGCACTTAATTTGTTTGATCAACTTCTGCGTTAAACATTCCCTTGTCCTCTGTGGCCAAGCAATTAAGCGATTAATTCGCATTCATGCCACACAATCCCCCTTCTTTTCATACTCGCATGACACATTGAGTTGAGTATAAATCAAAAAGGGATTTTTATTGTGGCAGCCGCCGGCTATTGCCAACAGTTTGGCGGCCATTTTACCCCATGGGCTTCCACTTTGTTGCCTTTGTTGTTCTTTATGCGCTCCTCTTTTTGTTCATTTTGTTCTTTGGCTACTTTGCTGCTCGGCGTTGATTCAATTGCAGCCACACGCACGACACGCTCCTCTTTGCAAAAGGTTTATGCAAATGCAATAAATTACATTTTATTATGAAAAATTTAAATGCTTCCACCCCCCGTGGACGGGAGGGAGGGACTGCAACTGGTGAGCCGGAGTGACAATAAAAAGGGGTTGTTAAAAATTCAATTAATTGTTATTTTATTTGTTTATTGGATTCTGATTACGGGGCCAGCGATATGATAGCGAGGAGTGTTTTTTGGCTCAGCTCGCAATTTGATTTATTGTAGTTCGTATATTTATAATTTAATTAAAACGTATTTTGTTATGTATGGCTATTTGATTGCTACATTTTATTTCGAATCCTTCCATCGTTAAGGTAGCAGCAATATTCTTCAGTTTAGCGCACTAGAGGAGCACCTCTTCCATTTGTATCCAGCTAATTGCCAACTGCATTTGTAAACATCTAAACAAATGATGTGGTGCTTCCCTAGCTCAATGGGAGCCGCACCACCGACTACCGACCACAGACCCATCTGACAACTCACTTGAAATTTCTGGAGAACGTTTTTACAGGTATACTCGCATACCTTCATTTGGCTTGTCAGTTTCCACTCATTTATCACCGCTAAATGTCTCGTTTCTGTATTTATTTATGCCTCTCCATGGGGACAGCTTAGGAGAGCAGGACCCGACCCGGCAGAGCCGGTCCGCGCCCGACGTATGTGATCCTTTTCCCTTCAACTCCGGTTCAGTTGACAAGCCGGCGGAGCAAGATAAATTATTATTTTAATTGCATTTAAATTACACGTTGAGTTGGGCGGGGCGTATACGCAATATTCTACAAAAAGTCAAGGCTTGTACATTTCAGGATGGTGGCAGGATATGGGTGGTGGCCGGAGCGAGTCCGGGGTCCTGGTGACCACCCGCTGCTAGATTACCAGTTACCCATGGCGAGGACACTTGACCAGCAATATTGCTGGGGGTTCGTTTTGGGGATTTATTGAGACACTGTTATTCCATAGCCTTCATTTTCTTACACTTTTACAATGGGGTATCGGAAAATTGAATTATGGGTATGCATTTATTTAATGGTAAATAATTCCGTACTTAAATTTGGAATTTTAGTGTCTTTTTTTTCTCATAATTTTTTAATATTTATTTTTTATGTTGATTTATCTCTTAATATCTCTATCTCTAGAAATATCTTTCGAAAAAATATTTTAAAACCATGTAAGGGTATTCCAGCACCGGTTCTCGAAGGTCCTTCGGCTTATTTGATATATGACGGCCCCTGAGAAACGGCGCAGACTCAGCCTCAAGCAACATTAATAAATGCTGGCAATACTTGGGCCCTTAAATCCCGATTCACCTGCGCCGTCTGCTATATATATATACTCGTACTACACATTTTTATTTTTTTTTTTGTATTGTAATTGCCACCCGCGGCGACTTTAACTTCGGCGAACAATCTCTTGGAGCAGTTGACTGCTTCTTTTTGGCCAAAAGTGAGGCGGCAATTTATATTCATGAGTTGTTGTGATGCATGTACAAGTTGCTGGTGTTTCGGGTGTTTCGGGTGCGGCTGGTGCGGCTGGTTCGGCTGGTGCCGCATTCCCCCAGAGCATGCTTATTGTTATCCGTGAATTAACTTCTCTTATCGCGACGCCCGTGCTCCCTTGTCCCCTGCTTTGATTGTCGTGTCTGACTTGCGGTTTATGCTTGGATATTAAGCCCATTAGGGTCGTACGCAAAATGGCTTTAATTATAGCTGTCTCTCTCGGTTTCTCTCTCTCTCTCTCTCACTTGCCTCAGCTGGAGTCATCCACAAATCTGGTGCGATATTATATTCTGTCGTTCATGTGCTCACGCAGGAAATAATTGCCAAAATATAAACTAGTTATAAATTATTAGCCAGGCACTGGCCCGAGAATATCGGGCAGCTGGAGCCAAAGCTCCAAATGACAACGGCAATCACAGAGGCAGCAACAACGGCTGCACATCCTGTCCAACAGTAAGCAGCGGAGAGAAGCTCAAGATGTAATGGATAAGCACAGACACACACGAACACACTGACTGGCTCTTGACTGGCATATTTTATATGTCTGGGCTGGCTGGCTGGCTGGCTGGCTGTGCGGTTGAAAATTTAAACAAAACCCAGCCACAGCCTCACACGAGGAGCGAAGGCAGGCCAGCGGCTCTCTTGGCCGATTCCGGAAAGGATGAGGAGCATCGAAGCTTCGATACACTTACTTGCGGGCATTTTAGAAGGCCACTGGGCACCTATGTACAATGTATGTTAAATATTATTTTTATATCAGAGTATTTCTACTCTCAATATTAATTATCTTAAACCTCCGAGACAATCACAATATTCCCATAATGGATTGCATCTCTATAGCCATGGCAAGCTGCTCATCAATGTTCTGATACCCTGGAAAACAGGACATAACAACACAACAGGCACTCTGCCACTGTGCAAACGATGTCGTCAGCAACGCATTAAAGCATCTTCATTGTCCTTGGCTGTTCTTCTGGGGAATATGAGTACGGGGATATCAGTGGATGTTATGTGCGTGTGTGTGTGTGTGTGTGTGGGTGTGGGACTTGTAAGCAGATAAAGTCATTTGCTTTGATATCTTTTGCTAATTATTGCCAAAGCGAAGTCTAAGCCAGTGTCTTCTCCTGCAGCACTAGAGGCAAAGGCAGAAGCAGCAACAACGGGCATAATAAATGACAACGATTCCAGCTTACTGCGGCTGCTCGAATCCTTTTTTCAGAAAAAACACACACATACACACCCACAGACAGCCAGCCAGCAGACCACAACATCCTGGCCTGAAGGAGGAGGAGAGACTGTGGATAACATTAACAGCATATTATACTTCTATGCATCCTCGTACAAAACAAAAGCCAACGAAGCGTAGACCCAGCCACGGGGATGGGATGGGATGGGATGGGGCTGTGTAGGTTTCTATAGGGCTGACGATTGAGTTTTCCTGCTGCTGAGGCTGCTGTTGTTTTTGAGAAAAGTGAAAAATATGATGAAATTAATTTTTGTGTGTTCCGACTTAAGCGATTCCTGCTGAAAGGTTGAGAGGAGGGCCGAAACTCTTTCAGATTAAATTAAAGCCTGCTGAAACGTTGTCATTTATAATTTCGCACAATTGCCGCTAATCAAATTGTTGTAGCGAGGAAGAGGCTAAACCGGATTTCGTAAAGCTTTCTCCCCACACAGAAAGGGGTGTTTTTCGTAAGCTTTTTGCACGCTTTCCTTTTTAATATGCCATAAAATCCAATGGCTGGCTGAGGAGAACGGGAACTTCACTGGAGCTGCCTCTGCTGCTGCTCCTGGCGGTGGCAGGACGAGGCGATAAAGTAGACAAACCCAAAACAGCATGCTGCGCCCCTTCCCTTGCCCCATGCCCCATGCCCAATCCCAGCCATTTATTGTACGAATCTATTAAGTGGAAATTTATTTAAGCAAAGAAAAAAGTCTGTGCCATAAAATGTAGCTTTTTTGTGCTGTTGTTGTGGCAGTACGAGTATATAAAAATATTAAAAAATAGGAAAAAGGCTAAAGTGGAAGCGGCAGCCAATAATGGGGAGGCGTATCTGCTCTATTCTGCTGCCGTTGATATTTTTATTGCTGTGGCGGCTTAGGTTTAGCAATTTTCCCCTCTCCAATTCGACTCAATTCCCACAGAAATTTGCACAGGACAGCTCTGCTGAGCCCATGGACTTGCAAGGCGTCAACGGAGTAACAGCGGAATGAGGCATATCGACGATGAAGCACAAATGCTTAAGAGTCCTTTCGAATGCGTTGTATCTGGGATTCCCTTTTACATTATGTACATTTTGTGGAAAACCAAATGGAAAACAAACAAGACATTTTCCAACTAAACAAAACTTAAAAAACCGATTATGATTACCATCGAGCTCGGGAATATTTTCGTGGCTTATGCGGACACTCTTTAGACCCGCTTATGAAATATCCCATTTGTTGTTAAGTACGCAGGAAAAATGTCCTCTTTTTGTAAACTTGAAGCATATCCTGGAGAAAACAGATTTTCTCCTGCTGGTAAACCACTCCTCCTCGATGTCACCGCTGCCCATTGAGGTAATTTTCCAGGAAAAAGGGAGAAGACAACAAGGACGCGGTCCACGGACCACGGACCCGTCCTGAAGCCTGTAAGTGAGAAAGAGACAATTAAAAATCCATTAATTTGAGTAGCGGCAACCATGTAAAGCTACTTATATCGCCTCCCAGCCAACCACGTCCTCCCTGCCCGCACTCATACCGAATGGAAATTTACATTACATTATACTCGCATTTAAATAAATTTTTGCAAAATTAAAACGTAATGCATGGACGAGGTCTCCCAGTCCTGTTCAGAGTCCTGGTCCAAGGCGAAACTTTTCGACACGAGAGTTTGCATAGAGGCGGGTGAGTGCCTGGGCGGGCGAGTGTGACTGGGAGTGACTGTATGCGAGTGCATTGTTGATGCATTGACCGTGCATGGCCAGCCCAGCCCAGCCCAGCCCGGTCCGGTCCGGCCCATGGCACTGAAATTATTTATGTGTCGCACATTTAACTTGCGCATTGCAAAATATATATTCTGCATTTACCGAGTGCACTTCCATCATTATCCACCAGGGGCAGGGCGGGTCCGGCACCCACTCAGGATCCCAGCTGAAGCCTGACCGGATGCAGACACAAGAGTCCATCCCATCTCTGCCTCATCCTCCTGTCCTCTCCTGCCCTGGTGCTTGTATTGTTTTTCGGCCGGTCCAGCTCGGAGAGTCCGGCTCCGTCCCAATCCAGCCTGCGGATTAAAATGCATGGGTTCATGAAGTGGTCATCTGTCATCTTTGCGGTAGGAAGAACTTCGCATGTTGACATTGTCGCAACAGTTTATACATACTATATGCATATGCATATACACATGTACATATATACTCGTACAGGGTTGGGTCGTTGGAGGAGGAGCTATTCAGCTCCGATGTCGGGTGCCTCAGTTTGTTATAGTTTTTCTGACAAGCCGTTGCCGAGGTATATGGAGTGAATATTTCATGAATAAATGACCTTAAGACAATCTTCGATTCGCAGATCAAATTCCCAATGTCCTTTTCATTTTCAGAAAATGAAATAAATATTTGAAAAAGAAAACTCTATGGAGGAAACAAAATTGGAATGATTAAATTATTTCTATGGATGGTTTTTGCCTCAAATGGAAAATATAACTCTGTTACAATTTTTATAAGCTACACTCCTGTTTCTACCGATTGTAGGATATTTTGTAGTCGATCCCTTAGTACAAACATCTTACTCATTGTTATTTATACTTTTGCTGTTTTGTTGGCTTTGGAAAACCGGCTAGAGGGGCAACTGGTGCGCAGTTCCCTTACAAGCCAGATTAAATATGGCTTAAAAGTCAGTTGACACGAGTTCGCCATTTCTCGCTGACTACTTTTCACTCACCCTCCGGCACCTTGGACTCCTCGGGCTCATCCTTGCCTTGGCCTGGGATCGGATCCATGCGGACCGGACGGTTGCTTCTCTCTGGTGTGAGATAATAAAATATTTATGCAGATAGCCCAGGCCTTTCTCGCCCTGGGGCAACAATCATTGGCATTAAGTGGAGTTGGTGCGGGATGGTGGGATGGGGAAAATGTCTTTTAGATGTCATTTAAATTAATTGCAAATTGCAATGAAAAGATTATTTTTAAAGGAGAATGATTTAATGCTTCTGGCTTCCCATCTTTTAAGGGACTATGATATATATGTACATATACATATGTATGTACATGTGTATATGGATCGTTATTCGTTACTCGGCTTCAAATTGATTATGTCCCAGCCTCTTGATCAATTACCCCTATTCCATCCGTCGCACCCAATCTTATTTTTCAATTACCAGCTTCAGTTCCTGGATACCCGATGGTCATCGGGCTGGTCCAACCTTGCATGCCAATTAAATCACTTTTAAATGGCCAGCAGGGAAAGCAGACAGCTGCTCAGACAACCCTCATCTGGCCAATTATGAATGCCCAGTCGGCAGGAAATATGCTGTGGAATTTTTTTCCTTAGTCTGGCCTTAGACTCCCCTTTGTAAAATTGCCTGACTATTTATTGATTTTTGCAAAAAAATTAAAAATAGGAAAACACATCTCAGCCAGCCTCAAAGGAAATTGAAAAATATTCACATGTGTGTGGCAAGGAAGAAGGATCCGATCCCCCTGGGCAAATATTGTTCGAGAGAAACCGAGTTTTCGCTTCATCATGGCACGAGCCTGAAATGAACTTTTTTGGGCGTCAAGTCCCTGTGCTTGGAGTGGAGTCCTGATGTGTGAAGCAACGGAAATTAGCTTGATTAGACTGTCTGATGACTTCATTATGCTTCAGACGGCAGATGATAAGAGAGATGATTTTTTTTAACCACATTTATACTCAACTAAAATATTTGTATAGTTGCTGTACTTGTTCAGAGCTGCCTCTACTTGGCATGGGCCCAATGCGTCATACCATACTGATCTCACTGTCATCTCTGCTGAAGAAATACTATTATGTCCTGCTCCTTACAGTGGCAAAAATTAGTTGCGACTTATATTGATTGAATTGATCTTTCGTATCAAATCTTAAGCTGTTCCCCCTTTACACGCGAACCAAATTGCCATCAATGACTTGTGAGCTATCCCTTAATCCAATATCCAACATCCAACATCCAACATCTTCTCGGTGACCAGTCTGACGGGTCCCCGGCCCTCCGTCTGCACCGTGTTCATCCTGCATGTCACACAACTGTTGTATTACGTCCTGACATGCAACATGAATATTCACTTTGCACTTTGCGACCGCATTGCCTGTGCTACGGATTTGGGATACAGGTGTTTTGGTAGTCTGCCCCGGGTGCCAGTTCCAGTGCCGGCCGAGAAGGAGGATGACGATGGCGACGGTGACGGCGCCGGCGACGAGGATGATGTTGATGTTGTCCTGGTACCCAAATTTGCATCTTAATCTCTGCCGTCAGCGCCGTTGCTGACAAGCAGCTGGGCCAGAAGCAGGAGCAGGAGCAGGAGCAAATCGCATGCTTACGCATGAGCTTGTAGGACACGCATCCATGGGAGTGGTCCTGTGTGCCTAGGCCCCTTGCTGATTGCTGTTTAGTTTTGCAATTTAAATCAGAGTTTCAGGTGCAATGCTCGCCCGGCAGAACGCATGCAATGTCCTGGCTTCTTAAATTGGAAGCTGCCTAAATGACCAAAATTCCCCAAATTCCCCAAGTGGCGTACTTATCACCCACATGGCTCCCAGGGAGGAGGCCAGACGGACTAGTCTGGACCAGAGACTCAGATTCCTGTATCATTAGCCGCCAAGAGCGTTGGACCCTCATAGCGTCCTGGGCCTGTCCTCCCTTCGCTGGGTTGGCGATGGCTATGGCGATGGATAGTTAGCTAGTTAGCTTTCATATGGGGGCTGGTTTTGCTGGGAAACGAAATCAAATGAAATGAAATGTAGATGCATATCCTTTTTTCGACTGGAAGTCGTATCCTTGTGTGTGCGCATGTAAATTGTATAAATGTGCGCATAAATTTTCGTAGGCAAAATTTGAAATTCCGATTTTCGACCAGATTGGTAAACAATTTATGTAAGCAACCAAACTGAGCCGAACACATTGAAAATCTGGTCAGAAGTGTCCTCTGGCTTTGTTTTGCTAGCACTGTCCTAGCACTGTCCTAGCGCTGTCCTTCCACTCGCTGCCTGGCACAATCAGGCAGCGACACTCAGACGAAGGGTGACTGGGAAACATGTAATTGCGTAACCCTTTCGATAATAGGACCCTTGAGTACTCGAACGTTGTGAGTTGGCCCGGGTCCTTGGTCCCTTGCTTATGGTTATGGCCGCACAGACACCGACAGACAGACAAACAGGCTCGTCCCACCACTTGGCCATCACTTTTGCTTATCTTAAGTATTTTACTTATGTCCTGGCGAAATGTCCTGCTTTCCCGTCTCGATGGCATTCTCAGGCGAGCCTTCCATCCCAAAGTTTCAATGTTTGCATTTGCACATTTTCCATTCTCCAGGCCATTTTAGCTGGGAGTGGAGTCGCAGTCGTCAGGCCGGGAGCGGTGCTGTTTCTGTTAACTCTTTCTCCCCAATATGGCCCAAGTTTCCCATGTAATTTCTGCGAGAGCTTGTTCGATTTGATTTATGGCAAAACTACCCATAAAAGTAATTTTTTGTTTGCTTTTCGAGCGCTTAAAGCAATCCATTTCCGCCCAACCTGTACAACTTCTTTGGAGAGTTGGTAGAGCGAAACCGGCAAAGAATCGTAATTGGAAACATCTTCCTTTCAGATCATCTGCATTTGGTCAGAGCCGGTCTCTGTTTGTGTGTGCGTAGCAAACAAAATATATTTTTTTAGGCTGTCTGGGATGCCGGACTGCTGTCGAACAGCTTTACGTTCTCGACAATTTGCCATTAATTGAAAACAGATTTGCCGCTGAGATTGCATTGTCGACAGCCATCTGATTTCCGCACAAATTAATTATAACTGCCATTGACATGGCCCAGACCCCGACGGGCGATGGCCCGTCGAAGGCTTGGTCTCCAGTAGGGAGCCACCAGCTCGGAGTCGAGAGTTCTGAGCTGCTGGGATCTGGAAACCACATTGATAAGGCGAGTGCTGGGCTTATGTAATTCAATTTTATTGGGGTTTATTTAAACAGAAGTGCAGACTGGCGAAAGTGAAGGGCTATCTTTCTTCTTTCCTATTAAATGGCACATTAAATGGCCTGTGCGCAATAGTTAGCTGCAACTAAATAAAAAATTGCATAATGGCGACAACAAAGCGTCTGACGGAAACGGATATGCCACAGTGGCAGCGGAAGTGTGGTTCTCTACGCAGGGTGGATAGGTGAAGAGGAAAAGCTACTGCGTTACAGTCACATTTTTCTGTCTTTTTTGTAAGATGAATAAATGAATGAGCAATATGATTGTTGCCAGCAAGACATATGTTTGACATTATTTCTATGGTATATAATACCAGTTTTGCAGCTAATTAATTTTAATAATTGGGATATTATATTACCCGAGGCTATGAAAATTAAAAATATTCGCCGAGCTAACATTGTTGATGGCATGGCATGTAAATAAAAAATAAAGCACTTAACTGCTGATTCAAACATCTACTAGCACACATATCACCTAAGTGGTTTCAGTCATTCCAGTCCAGAAGATCGAAAATTAAATGAGGCTTTGATACCAAAAATCCCATAAATACCTATGTATGCATGTATTTATGTACATATGTATATGTGAATGATTAGGAGTGTAGCTTGCATTAAGACGGATAAACCATTTTAATTGGGATTAATTGTCATGTGACCTTTGGGTCGGACTTCAGTGCTATGACTCGAGCAGTCGAGTTCCGCACATTTATACTGCGGTTATATTCGGACAGACACACGATTTGAGGCATTTAAAGCGAGAGAACAAATTAGTTGTATGTTTAGAGTTATGCAAATAAAATTATCGTTCAAGGCTGACACTTTTGGCCCGTTGAACGAAATGGATAAAAGGCTTGAATGGACAGCTGGATAGATTGATGGCTCTACATATTGATTTGTTTGCCAGCAGCAGCCATGCTTCTCTCCATTTCCTCTGTCCATATGCCACTTCAGAGTGCCATTTCAATTATTTTGTTTTCGCAAAGCAGCTGTGCATTCTCGGCTGCAATGTCAATGTGTGCGCTTGTGTGAGCTAGTATCTGTGTGAGGTTTTAATTAAAAATTGATTTAGCGAAATTTGCATAAATTATGCACAGCTCGACGGTAAGCCAGCGCAACATACAAGCGCGTTCAAAGCCGGGCTGCATTGGTGTCTGTGTCAATAAATTAGAAAAGATTAATTGCAAATTATATAAATATTTCCAGGGAACCGCAAAAATAAACGCTTTTTCTTTTATCTGTGTTGCATTACTATTGCAATAATTAAAGATTTATCGAGAATATATATTGCTCTAAATTAACATTAAAATTGAGAAAAGGTCCCTGCCGTTTGTATGCTTTCGGTCGACGAATCTCCATGTACATGTACATGTACATGTAGTGGAGTACCATGTATCATTATGAATTTCGGTATACGTTGTGATAAATTGAATCTACAGTTAAATGTATATTTTGGATATTGATTTGCATTTTGACTGAAACTTTGATTCTCGAAAACATCAGTTTAAAGCCAGAAAGTATCCGCAATAAATAGTAATAAACTCTGCACTAAAAAGCATATTTTACTAATAGTCCAGATATAACATATTAGTTCAAAGCTGTGGCTTTCAAGGACAAGGCTTTAAATATCCATTCGAATCGAATTCATTTATTATACCTGGTACTCGAACAGTATAGGGGTATATTAGATTTGTGGTGATAGTGAATGTGTGCAACGCCCAGAAGGAAGCGTTTCCGACCCCATAAAGTATATATATTCTTGATCAGCATCAATAGCCGAGTCGATATAGCCATGTCTTTGCCTGTTCGTGCAGATGAGCTTCCAGTTCTCAGAGACTATAAGAGCTAGATCAATTAAACTTTCTATCCAAGCTCCTCCTCCGTATCTACCAGATTGCCGAATCTGGATCAGGTCGGATCATTATTATAGCCAGAAGGAACCAATGCTCTTTTGAAATGCTCTTTTTTGGCCAAAATTTAATTCTGCGAACATATCATAAATTACATAAATCTCAAGCTCATATACTATATACTGACTGAGTACCAGGTATTAAGTAGAGCCGTGGCCTTTGCCGCGGCTCACAACGTTTTTCCTCGTTTTTATTTACTCTTTATCAGCACTAAAGTCCGTTCTGATTAGCCAAGTTCCTGGATTCTTTTTTCCGTTCAGATATCAGTCTATTTGTATGCTACCAATGCACGTAACTTTATTATGCAGTTATTTCATTATTGTCACAATATTTTCTGGTAAGGTTATACGTGACACTTGAGTACCCATTGACGATTTGTCAGGCAATATTTCAATAAGCTGTTATGATTATTCACTTGCTTACAACAATTAAAATAATTAAAAAACCTCCCTGCAGGGCCGCATTTCAAGCAAAAAAAACCTGGTAGGCTTTGGCTTTTTTCCATTTTTTTATGAACTTGAATTAAAACTGTTATTCAATTGTTCAATACCATTTTTCTTAATTATTCTCAATTTCATTTAGCATGAGCAAATATTTATCGACACCCTCTACCGAAAATGTTTGCTTTTTATGCACTGCTCGGGCTTGTTAGTTTGTTGCTGTTTTATTATTCCCGTTGAAGGAAACATAACCTGTGGCTCTTTATGCCCAAACACTCCCAGACCACCCCGCTCGCCCCTCACACCGGCTAGTGGCCCCTCAGTTATATGGAAATGGACGTTTGTTAGTTTCTGCCACTGTGCCATTGCTTTTTTTCCCCGGCACAAACAAACTTTACGTTCATCGACGGCAAATCCAATTTAAAATCAAATTTTCCTCAACGGCCAGTCAGAGAGTTGGTTGGACGGGAAAACTCTCAACATTTCTTCGAGTGCAAATTAAATAAAATCGCAAAGTGGCAGGAAAAATGTAGTCCTTGGACGTCCATTCATCTGCTCTATCCGTCCGCCTTGGCTTGGGTCTCGATCCAGTCTCTCTCCAGTGGCTGTTGTTGGTTGGCGCTGATAGTCTGTGATTGATTTTAATCGCCTCAAGTGATTTCACTAAACGATTCAACTTGGGAACTGGTTACTTTGCATTGTGTCCGTGTGGAGTGTGTCTGCCCTGGGAGTGGGTGGATTTTTGCATTCACCCGTGCTCGTGTTTTGCATGTGGGTGTGCGTGTGTGTGTGTGTGTGTGCCTTACTTTTGGCGCTGAGTGTGGCGCTTCCGGCAATTGTGGCTTGTTCAACGAACAACATTTGCTAACTGTCCGCAACACATTTGCTCACATCAAATGTTGGATAGGGCCCGGAAGGACTGTTGGTATATGGGTTAAAGGTGGCCTTTCTCGAGCATTTGTGTAGCCCAGGCTGAGGGCCAATGTTTTTTTGGGTGTTTGCTCTCGGAACAATTCCATAAAATTCAATTTAAATGCACACTAGTTCGTCCTCAATATTCAAATGAATTCCAAGCGTAACAATTGCTTTTACCCTCCGGCTAATTTGTTTCTGGTTGGGTTGCGGGGTGTGCAGTCTTGGATGCCGCCTTTGCACTTTTCCTCTAGGGATCATATTTACCTCAGAGCGACTAATTAAAGTCGCCAGCAAGCCGAGGGCAGTGCTCCATGAAGTTGCTGGTTATTCGTGCTCTGAAATCGGCCAAAAAAATCGAATAATGCATCTGAGCCGGAGTCAGCCCGGAACAAGAGCTGAAAAATAACAGGAAGCCGGCTGCAGAAAGTTGCACAAAGTTTTCTGCCACAATTTGACTTTGTTTGGCAGTGGCAAATGAAAGCTCTAACAAACATCAAAAGAGAGGCGACAAGACGCAACAAGCAATGGAATAAAGACAAACAGAGAAGAAATGAGCTATAGTCCTCAAATCGACTTTCAAATATCCGGTTCTCGAAGAGTATAGGGGTACATCATATTTCGGGGAAAGTGGATGTGGGTAGCGCCCCGAAGGAAACGTTTCCGACCCCATAAAACATATGTTTGTGCAATTCACAAATGAAAACGTGTAAGGTAAGGTAAGGCACTAGCAATTTTATTTTTAGTTGCTCCGTTTTTATTTTTGGGAACACAAAAACGTCGGACAGACGTACACTTCTGCACACTTTGATTTCCAATTGGAGAGTAACTTCAGCAATTTATTCGAGACCTTAGAGAGTCTTTCCATGTTCATTTTCGTGGTGGGTTTATAGCGAGTGCAACCGTAAGAACGCTTTTACTTAACTTATGAGAACAGATCGTGGTATTACTGGCCTGAAAAATATATATACATAGTAAATATTATTGATCAGACATTCTTGTCTGTCTGTCCGTTCGTCTATCCGTCCGTCCGTCCCGAGAAGCTCCAATATCTCAGAGACTATGGGAGCTAGAGCAATCAAATGTAGCATCCAGACTCCTGTGATATCACACTGTTACAAGTGTATTTCAAAATTTCGACAATGCGTTGCGCACGATGCACACTGTGCTGGATTATCCTGTTTCCGCAAAACAACAACAATTTTCAAGTGCAGCACTGCGCTGTAATCCCCTTGAACCTTCGTCAGCGACGAGGTTGCCTTTGGCAATGGGTGACCGCAGAGGAGTGGAAATGTGCCATAACATGGACTATTACCCCGTTCCAGTTGCAGCTTCAAAACCGCTAAGCGCCCAGTCAAAGTTTTCATTAAAAGGGCTCTCGCTCGTTGCCTGCTCAGCTCTGTTCTGCTCCTCTTCTCGACTTTTGGCCTTTGTAAGTGCCTGGCATTGAGGAATTGGCACCGCTGCGAGCTGGCAGATGGGAAGTGTGGCTTGGATTGGAAATGGATCTACACTGACACTGATGGAAGCAAACTGTGGTCTAGTTGCGATGGAGAAATTCCCTTGAGATGCACCGATGTACAGGCCAAAACAACTCTAATAGGCAGCTTCTTAAAGTTAAAGATTGTAAGAAATTATTAGCTGCAATACAATTTAGCTATGTACATAAACAGCGGATCTCGTAATAGAACATGAACGAACATGTCAAAAAACGTATGTACATATAATATATGTATATGTATGTGCATGTATATGTCCCCTACATATGTACATATGTGGGCTGGGTTTTGCCAATTGCGATCCCTAGACAAAGCAGAACGAGCGATAGCGAATTCCGAACCACCACAAGAGAGCGCACGATTGACAGCGCAAAGCCAGAACGAGAGAGAGCGCAAGGCGAGAACAAAAGAGAGCGAGCTACGAAGAGAACGAAGCAGATCGCTGAGAGCAGCGAGGGGAGTTTCGATCCAGCCGACGAAAACGATCCGACGAAAAGGGTTGTGTTACGAGACCAGACGACGAACGACGTTCATTTTAAGTTTCTTGTACCAGACACTGTATCTTAATCACTAACTTTAACTTTACTCACATTAAATAAACATAAACCTCCAAATGTGTACATATACATATGTAGGGGAAGCATGCCTACTGTCGGCACTCCCTAGTTATAGGCACCCCACGTAAACTTGGACAGTAAGCAGAAGCTGCTGATGTCAGTATGAGGAGTCGTGTTGCAATCAAAGAAACACTATACTAATTTTTTATTGTTTTCGAATTGCAATGTATGAGTATTAACAAAATTCAAAAAATTTCAGTGTTTCATTTTTTAGCATGTTTTGTTTCATTTTTGATTTATCTTCGTTTTTAAATAAAAAGTATGAATTACATATCTCTTTGGTCTCTTCAAAAAATGTATGTTATTTCGAAGTATGAGCCCCTTATATGTATGTATATGTAACCCCCGTTGTGAGCCCCCTGTTTTTTTTTAGCGCGTGTGCTGGTCGAGAAACTGCGTAATTTAATTGTCCATGTTAACGTGACATTTTTTAACACTGTTTTTATGCATTTATGCTAGTCCACGACGCCAGAATCATTTAATAAAATCAAATAAAATTAATCAATTAATGCAATAAAAAGTAAATTTGAATATGTTTGTATAATACGAAGACTTTTGTGGAGTCAATTTTGCGAAATTTTATGTTAAAACTTGAATTATATAATCAAAAAGGATACTACTGAATCAAAATTTATGTTAAACAATAGCTAATAAATGGTTTCAACATACTGCACTTCAATATTTTTCGTATCTTTGTCGGATTGCATTTATTGGCCAACGAATTAAAAAATGTCTGCTGTACGAAGACATTAGTGGTACACTGTATGCACTTGGGCTAAAACGAAATGGTACCCATAATTGGTATGTGTCCCCTATGTCCCCCTATACCTACCAAATATTTATCTTTTTTTTCTTTAAATTTGTATAAAATTTAAATGATTTCGGTATGAGGCAAATACCATACATAATTCGTTACGTTGTGTAATCCATAAATAAGTCACATTATTCCTTTTTGGTAATAATTAACAAACTCGAAATGGAATTACCGTTTTAAAGCAAACCGAAAATTCATTTCGGATATTTTGCGATGCTTAATATACGCAGTATTAGTCCTTCTTTTCGTACTACTACCCCGTTTCGTTGTACAACGAAAAAATATAAATAAAGTTTAAATTTTCCTCCCATTTTATTTCCGACTGCCGTACGATGCCGAGTTATCCTTGACATTTTTCCAGCAGCCATTTGCAGTGCGATTTTGCCCCGTTTCGGTTTCGGTTTTATTTTTTCGCTTTCTTCTTTTTTTGGCCGCTTTGTTTAATGAATTATCAGAGCGCTCATTACCAGCACTTAATGGGCGGCTCTGGGGAAAGAGGCGTGACTGTGACACTGCTCCTTGAGCTTGTTTCATGTCGACGCTGTGTCCATGCACTGAATGGCACTCGCCCTGCCCTCTATACCCTGTAGAGGACTATTTGACATTGATGCGTTGACTTGTTGAACTTGCGGCTGAGAGGAGACCAGCTGCTGGCTGAGCTCAACTACGAGAGCGAAACCCGTCATGCGTTTTTAAATTAAAATGTTCGAGTGTACGAGTGTGGGACTGTTTGTGCATGTACCTTCTGCTCAGCTAATCAATAAATGCAATTGCCATTAACTTTCTGGGCGCAACTTTTGTCAACTCGGTATGTTTCGGTCCTGAGAGGGGACGAAACTATTTTTCAATTTTCGCTGGCGGAAAAGTTTTTGTTCCTCCAGCTGCCACGCCAAGTAATGCAACATCCATTAAAATGGACGACAGCAGGGCAGCCGAAGCAAGGCAAGGCAAGGCAGAGGCAAAAGCAAAATCGGAGGCTGCAGCACGTTTAGCAGGAGGCAACCTCCGGCTGCCTCTTCCGCGCTCTCCTTACCATATCGATTGCAAATATCCCCAATTGAAAAAATAAAGGCCAAACGGGAGACAAGAGTGGGGGAGGCTGGATGAGGCCTTCCTCCCACTCAATGCCATCAGGCCATCAGACAGCGGAGGTGGCATTTTGCGGTTGACTGTGGATCCACGCGATTTAGTTGATGACTGATAGATCCGAAAGCAATCAATGCCAGTGTTTCCACCATGATCGGCATGAAACATTTTTTCAGAGCTGAATAGTGGAAACACCAATTGTGGAAGCACCAATTGGGGGATGCTAAAAACGAACAGAACAGAGCGGGATAACTGGGAAACTGGGAAACTGAGAAACTGGAAAACTAAAACAGGTAGCAGGTGCCTGGCGCTAAAGTGCCAACTTATGCCACAAAAATGCTTGAATATAATGGTCGTTGTGGGAAGCATGAAGAATGGCTTGGATGGATGGTTGGATGGATGGTGGGCGTACACGGGCATGCATTTGTGCGATGCCTCCACAAAGGCCGCCAAGATGACGACGACGAGTACGATGAGGCAACATGCAAAAGTGGAACGAGAGTTGCTGCGTTGGCATTAAGTGGCATGTGGAAGCGGCTACAAGGACGCTGATAATGATGGAAAAATTCCCTAGGCACATACACATAGCATACATTGCTCCGTTGGCTTCGCTCATCGCTCAATCCCCCCTGGAGCCGCTGGGGGAGTCAACTAGCTGATACTTATCTAAGCGATGTGTTCCTTCATCGCCATGGGGGCCGCTTTCTTTGCTGCATAGATCCTTCAGAATCTAGTCATATAGCGCATACCCGTAAAGTCCTAATACCCTGCACTCGCCACACATAAAATTGCACTGGCAGCCGCAAGACAGTGACAAAAAGGCACTTGCCGACCTTCCTCCTGGCCCAGTACAAGCACCTGCGCCAGGTCCTGACAAGTGCACGGCACGGCGCAGCACGGCACGGCAGTGCAGAAAGGGGCCAGGATGGGACAGAGAAGAGGACGGAAAACGAAATCGACCTTGACTGACAGCTTGACATGAACTCGACTGCTCTCTGCGTTGTTGCTCTTTACTGTGCTTCACACCGGGATCCAACATCGGGCTCATTATTTTCGCTTTAGCTGGACAGAAGGCAGGCGTGCAGTCAGGTGGAGCGGGCAGCGGGCAGCGGAGAGTGGGGAGTGGGGAGAGGTGGATGTGGGTCGGAATTGGGGGAATGTAAATGGCTTTGCTCTTTAAAGCCGACAAACCGCAAAGAGCTGGGCAGGGATCTGGCTCTGGCTCTGGCTCTGGTTATGGTTCTTGCCGAGGCTGCTCCATAGCAAGTAACTCTGGCTAACCGACTCTCCTTTGGCAGATGGAGCTCGTTTAAAATGCCAGCATTTTGGTCACTTTTCCAAGCCCTTTGCTTTGACATGTCTGCGTGTTCAAAATTCATAAGCCAGAAGCTAGAAGGGAGCTTTATCAGGCAGCATAGCATAATTACATGTCATTCTGGTATAAATCAAAGGGAATGGGAGGAAGTTGAGATCACTGCCGGCAGTTAGTTGATAAAATATGGGCTCATGTGGATGTGGGAAGGCTCTGTAATTATCATATACTCGTATGTAAGGAAAAGCTAGGATTACCTATGCAAATAGAATTCAATGAAAATATTTAAGGGGTCCCTAAAATATATACATCAATATTATAATAAATCTAATAGATTAACCAATATTTAAATAACGCTGGCCATATGTAGCATGTATCTATCTAAAAGTCGGTTTTAATAGCATTCAATAAGCTGAAACTAAACTGTTTTGATATACAAAAAAGGTGTATTAGAGGGCCTGATTATTCAAATTCTTGAAGCATTTTTGTGTTGTTTAACATTTTTTGCTGCTCGCGAATAAAATATTTATACGATTACTCCCAGGCACAAATGAGCTATTAATGGCTCAGACCACATCTGAGGCCACATCTGTATCCGTTCAGATTCAGTTGCCGTTTGGGACTTCCATTCCATACAATGTCTCGCCCGAATGGTCTTTCTCTTAAAAGTAGGCAACGTTTTTTTATCGCAATGAATGCCTGCGAGCAAAGACAATGTCAGGCTCTTGCTCTCCTGTGCGACATTGTATGTGTATGTATGTATGTACATTTATCTGTGTGTGCGTGCGAAAGAATTGCTGGGGAATTGGGCGAGCGGCGGAGGCGAGTGGTCTATATATAAAACAGCTATCATGTCGTCGTTGTCGTTTGTGGGTTTGTCTCCCTTCTCGTATCCTTCTTCTCTGTTCTGCTCTGCACTGCTCTGCTCTACTACTCGCACTCGTACTCGTCCCGTGTCAAAGGTTCATAAATTCCTTTTAATCCTGCTTTATGGCGACATCACATCGAACATGAACTTTAACGCGCATGTGACTACGTCGACGGCTTCATTTGCATTTTACAACTTCATTTGGCAGCCGGAATTCGGAGCGGGAATAAAAGAAATTTACGCCGAACCAATTGCCGCCATTTGGAGTGGAGTAGAGTGGTGGGTGGAGGTTCGCCCGGACCCCCACTAGGAGCAGGCGAGTGTGTTGTGAAATTATTGTTTAATCTTAGCCACTGACCCGGGCGTAGCACTAGACGCCCCCGCAAAAACGGAATGTTGCACGACAAGCGGCCATTACTTCTTCCAGACTTGGGCTTGTGTTTGGGGTTGAGGCCGCGGAAGTCGTTCCAGCCTTTCCCCAAGCGGAAATGGACATTTGCACGCCTCTCAATCGACCCCAGTAACATCCACACCCACAAGCCACGGCCCATTAAAATTCGATTTGTTTCTGTTTTTTTCTTTCAATTCTCAACTAATTTATTTTTGCTTTTTTCGTTTTGGTTTTGGTTTTCGTTTTGTTTTTCGTTTTGCTTTGTTTTGTTTTGGGTGAAATGCTTTTGAGTGTTTAGTTTGGTGACACCCTAAAATATGTTTTTTTGTTATGGTTGTAAATTACAATTTGTCATTCGACTGAATTTAGTTTGTAGATTTTTCGTTTGTCGATTTAATTGGCTTACAATTTCAGTTTAATGTCTAACTTTAATTTGGTTTGTGTACCTAAAAACAAAACCATCTAACAATCAAACAATATAGTACGAGTACGTCAATCAATCAGTGAATTAATAGATTAATTCCTGCAGTCTGTGCCAACTCAAATGAACTTACACTATCCAAGGTCAACTAGATTATCCTTTTTCTATATTGAGATCGCTTAAAGTACAAAAACACTTTTAGTTAGACTAACACGAGAGCGTTTGTTTACGGGTTCAAGGATTAGGTTCCGATAAGGATTTTCGAAATATAGTAGTGTTTTCTTTCTAAGGGATTGATACTATACATTTACATTGTCTGCTTTCTGGGATTCCGTTTAATATTTTAGCGTATTAGCGAGTATAAAGAGTGGAAAAGTGTGTCTATAATACAACAGAGGGGCTGGGTATCGAGCCAGTTGAATGTCCTCCACCTACCTAATCCTAACTACCTATGCTGACAAATGCAATCAGAGTGCTGGCACGACCTTGCAGGCTACACTGATTAAGCATCAGTGTTATTCCATAATCTGCAGGATCATGCCCTCTCTGGCATGGCCAAAGACGCTTAGTATCGTCCTTGATCTTCGTTCATCCATCGATCTGTACACGAGTTCGATTAGCTCTTGAAAATGTCCTGTCCGGGCTGGGGGGACGAGGGCCCGACGCCAGTCGCGTTTGAAGTCCCATTGCCGTCGCCGTTCAGTCGCTTGAGCATGGCATTGCGGTGCAGCCAGTAGGGCGGCGGATCTGGGGGCTGTCCTGGGAGCAGCGTCTTCGACTTTAGATTGGTGGATGCCGGGGGCTTGGGGCTGTGCGAGGCAGTAGCTGCGCTGTACATCACCGGATCGGCCAGCTGGGCGGCCGACTGGCCAACGGCCACCCTTAGGGGCGTCTCCTTCTTCCGAATGGTGTCGCAGGTCTCCTTCATCTTGCAGAGCTGATCCTGCAGGTTGCGGTACTCCTCGAGGAACCGCTCGAGCTGGGCTGCGTGATAGTCGTAGGCGGCCACCGAGGAGTTGGCTGCCCCCGCAGCTCTGTTGGCCAGTGCCGAGAAGTCCAGTAGGGGCGTGGCCGCGCTGCTTAAAGAGCGCTGATGCTGCACTGGACTGGATGGCAGACTGGGCTTGTGTCCGAGGTGATGTCCGAGAGCACCCTTGTGCGCTCCGCTCTGGACCAGATTGAGAAAACTGTTGGCTCTCTGGCCACCGCCAGTGTAGGTTGTGGTACTGGAATAGTTGGCATAGCTGGACTCGGCGGAGTAGCGCCTTCCCAGGCCCATGGCTTCGTTGAGGAAGCTTCCATCTCCCAGGGTACTGCTGCCATACTTGCTCGAGTTGTCGGCCAACAAGGGCGACTGACTGTCTGAAGAGTTTCGGAAGTACTTCCCACTCGTCTTTAGCTTCCGGGGCAGCGTGCACAGCCCCCCATTGGGCGTCGGAGCACCCTGCGAATATCCGTGTCCTAGCTGCTGCTGTTGCTGCTGCTGTTGCTGCTGCTGCTGATGCGCCTGAGCCACCGCATACTTGGCAATGTCCAGAAGATCCGGATAGTTGCTGTCGAAAAGATCGTTATCGGGCCCGTCGCCGTTGCTGCTGCAAAAAACGGACGTGGCCATCTCATCCGCCGGGTGGTTGCCGTAGCGGGAGTAGGCCGCTGCTGAGCAGGTTGCACCCTGAGTGGGTTGGGTTAGGATGGTTGTCGTCGGGGGTTTACTGTGCGGCGAGGTGATCTTCGTGGTGGCTATCGGCGTGGTCTTCCACGTAACTGCATGTCCTCCATAGCCCGCCAGGCGAGCAGCGGCATCCACTTGACTGGAGATGGAACTGGATGCGGAGTCAGTGCTGTGAGAAGTAGAGAAACATATAATATTCGGTTAGTAGTGGTTTCTCCTTTAGTCGGTGCAAGTCACCACAAGAAGCTCTATGCTAGAGCCCTGCATGAGCAGGAAACCTAATCGATTCGGTGGGATTCGGCATTGGTTTTGTTTGGTGAGTTAGAATCAGCGTCTCCCTCCCTATTTGATTTTCTTGCTTTACACTGAAAAAATTGGTTTCGAAAATAGAAAGAGAAGATTTTGCGCCAAATAAAAGTAAAATATTCCTTTAACATTTATTTCGAATGTGTGCGCATTCGAACTCCTTATTATTTGTTTGGTATTTCCTAAGTATGAAAAGCTTTGTTAGATTTCTGATCTTAGAGCCTGATCTTAGAGCCTGTTTTCTTTCACTGTAGTTTCTACCTCCTCAGCAATTCACACATAATTGTACGCACACCCACATTCATATTCGTTGGCTCCTTTCTTCGCTCTGTTCTGGTTCTGGTTCTGGTTCTGTCCATGTCCATGTCCATGACGATAACCAGCCCCACATCCATTAACCCGCACTCATATTCCTTTCACACGACCAGCGCCAATCAGGCAGAGTGAGTTCTCAGTGTGCCCAAAATAAAGCACTTCTCACGGACGCTGAATGTTGAATGCTGGATGCTGGAGGTTGGATGTTGGCTGTGGGGCCAGCCCTCGCATATTTCGCGCGTCATTAGCACGCGCGTTGTAAGATGGAGGAGGGAGATCCGGATGGTGATGGGGATGGGGATGGGGAGGGGGAGGAGCGAGTGATGCTCGAGCACAAAGTGGAAGTGTCAAGTGTTGCCCATAATACGGACGGAATACGGAGATCCGGGCGTGCGGCCCACTCGAGCATGACGGCTCTTTGACAGGGACACGGACAGGGATAGGACAATTGCCACTCGAAGTAACGAACCGCAGAAACAAAAGCTGCACCAGCACTCGGGCTGTGATGGGGTTGGGGTTGGGGCTGGTGCTGGGGCGGGGTCTGGGGTCTGGGGCAGGCCATGAGGGTGCGAGGTCAACTTACCCGCCGATGTCAATCAGGCGCGGGATGTGCAGATCCGTTTCCTCCAGCGCCACTGCCACTGAATTATTCGTAGCGGATGCGGATGCGGATGTGGAGACAACATTGCCTGCCTGTCGCTTTGTCGAGTCGCCTCCCATAGAAGTCTTTCGCGATGGCTGCTTCTGTGGATGCTGCTGCTGGTCCTCCTCCTCCTCGTCGTCGCAGTGCGTGGACACATGTAGATAGTCGCCATTGCGGCGCTGGGCGCTACCCGCACTGGGATTCACAATGGCCGCCTGGCCCGCATCGTTGTCGTTGAGGGGTGTGTGGGCGGCTCGGAGATAGCCGTGCTCCTCGGCATCCTGGAACAGACCAGCCCCATTGGCGCTGCCCCCGCCACAGCTGGCGCCTCCGCCCAAGTCCGGTCGCACCCGGGCCGTCATTTCGATCTTCTCATAACTCTCGCTGCGTCTTACAGGGGGCACGGAGTTCCAGAGCCGCAGTTTCCGCCGCCTCCGCAGAGAGCACACACAGATGGCCGCAAACGAGGAGCCTACCACGAACAGTAGAGCCGCTAGGACACCCAACAGAACAATCCGAACACCCCACGGAGCTTCCGGAGGCCGTCTAGATACGGCCAGAGTCACGCTGGCCTCTACTTTTCCGGCCTTGTTCTCCGCCGCGCACGTATAGATCCCAGCATCCTGCATGTCCGCCGTAAGTATCGTCAGGTTCGAGGCGTTCCGCAGCATATTGACGACATAGGTCTTGCGACCCTGAGTGGCCGCCGCCGTGCGTGGCTCGTCGGAGTCCTCGCTTCCGGCACTCAGGTTGGCAATCAGGCGGTTCTTGAGCAGCCATCTCACTGCCGGCTGGGGCACGCCTTCAACATAGCAGCTCATGGTGACATTTCGTCCCTCCACGCCGTGTGCCGTCGTGTCGGTAGCCACGATCTGTGGCACGCAGGCAAAATCATCGACGTCCAGTTTGTCCCAGGCGCGGCCAGTCAGACGGGTGGGAGACTCACAGGTGGGTGGTATCCCGCTCGGTATGTTCTGCTGGAGCATCCAGGCCCTAAGCGGACGAAGGGAGCAACTGCAGTTCCATTCGTTCCCAGCCAACTCCAGCCCATGCAGCGAGGACAGAGAGGTGATGGTGCCGCTCCTCACCTCGCTCAACCGATTCCCGTCCAGCTTCAGCCACTCCAGACTGCTCTCTAGGCCCGCAAAGGCTCGCACCGCAATAAAGACCAGGCGGCAGTCACTCATCTCCAGGCGCACCAGCTGCGGAACGTGTGCGAAGGCGTCATCCGGCACACGCAGGATGGGGTTGCCACTGAGCCTCAGCTCCCTCAGCTCCGACACGTGGAAGAGGGCCAGCGAAGGAATAGCCCCCAGCTGATTCTGGCTCAAATCCAGCTCCACAAGGTTGATGAGCTTGCGGAACGCGTGTCGTTCAATAAGCTTCAGGCGGCAGCGGGCCAGGTAGACCTTCTGGAGGTTGAGCAGCTGCGCAGCGGCGAAGCTGTCATCGGGGATGGACTGAATGTCGTTGCCACTGAGGTCGAGCAGCTGTGTTCCGGCGTCGAGCGGCTCGGGGATATGTGTGAGGTTGGCATTAAGGCACAAGACGGACTCCTTGCCGCTCTTCCACTTGCACTCGCATACCGAGGGGCACTCTGCGCGCAGCTGGCTCAGACAGCACAGCAGCCACAGGAGCTGCCCCAGCGGTATGGGCGGGTGCAGGCGCCGCAGGGGCCGCGACTCTTTTCGGCGCACCTTCGTCGCCAGGGTGCGATGCTGGGCGCTGTTGTCGCTGGCTATGTCGTGGGGACTTGCTCGCTCCTCCAGCGTCGATGTGGCTGCTGCCGCTGCCATGGCATACTAGAAGATGAGCTGATTCCAATCAGACCAATATCTCGAGCCTGCAAAGAAACGAGAGGGAAAAGGGCTCATTAATATCAATGCGGCTGTCATAAACTCATGGACTGCTGACATTTTAATAAGCTTCTGCGGGCGACGCAAGGGGCATGTACTTCCATCATAGCCGTCACCGACACTCGCTGTTGCGACATTAAGTCATAACAACGCCACAAAGGAGTCCCACTACCAAAACGGCCTAGACGACCTCCTACCTTCCTCCCGTGCCCACTCTCCACAGCTCAACCGCATTCCAACTAGAAATTTGACTTTCCTTCGTTTTTCCTCACTTTTTTTGGCGGTTATGCCCCGCGGTTTGTTTGACTTGGCTGACGTGGCCCCAACCAAGGCCCATAGCTGGTTCGGTCTCTCGTGCATGTGTGTGTTTGTGTTCTGTGGCATGTTGCAATTATGGCCTCGACCATGCTGCCAAAACAGAGCCCATACCGTGGGGAGGCCGTAGTCCTGCTGCTCTGCTCAATATATGATATTTGCATGCGGCAAACGGGGCGTATGCACAACGATTTAGCATTTCCGCGATCATTTTTAAAGCCAAAGCCGATTAGCGCGAGACTCTTTGTGTGTCCCTATCTCCAGGTCTCCCCTACTTTGCCAAGAGAAAAAGTGAAGAGATACAGATGGACCGAAATATGTAGTCTTTTGAAGATTACTGACTGAATATTTCAGTAATAATCGAGTTCAAGGCACCACGATGCATCGTATCAGAAGGTTATGCTGCTTTAAAATACACCGAATGTTCGGGAACACCAGTCGCCCAGGCTGATGATAGGCTCAGTTTAAAGGGTAATTCAGCAGATCAGGAGAGGGATACTAAGCATTGAATATTCGGGAATGTGAACAATTCTGTCTGAGTAGATAGGATTTTTGAAAAGGCTTGTGCATCTACCAGAACCTGAACAACGGATTCAAAACAGAAACCGGAAGCCGCAAAGCAAACAAAATGCTTGCAAAAACCGCGATAGTGTCGGGAGGGCGTGGGGGATGGCCTGGTCACTAATGCATGTGGAGGGCGTCTAGGGGTCAATACACTGGACGACAGCCGCAGAAATGAAATGAAGTTTTTGCATGTTACTGAAAATACTCAGCTGCATTTTTGCGCTGCCAAACAAAGGCGAATGGTGGCAGACAAAACGTGCACGGAGCAGACACTGCAAAAGGGAAATGGTCGCAGACAGACACATGTGTGGCTGGCTGTGTGACTGTGCGACTGTGCAACTGTGCAACTGTATTTGTGGTTGTGGCATTGTCGCTGCCGTTTATCATACTCGTATGTGAGCACGCTACCGTGAAGTATGCAACATGCAAATGCAAATGTGCCGGGCTCCGCTTTGTTGTGGCCTCCTCGTGCTTCTGTTGCTCCAGCTCTAGCTCCTGCTCCTTCTCCTTCTCCTTCTCCTTGGACTCCAAGGTCTGTTTGTTCTTCTTGTGCAGTTACTGCAGACACTAATCCTATTTATGTTGCATTGCAGCGAGGTTAATAATTTTATTTCCAACTGCACAACTGCAACGTCATTTGTGTCTCCGTCCGCTGCAGTCGTCTGCCGTAAGCCGCTTGCCTGCTTATGACACACGATACTCGTACGTGCCCGGCCCCCTTCCCTGCGCCTCTGGGCCCCTGAGTCTTTGGGCCCCTGGGTTCGAGAAACTTTTTGTTGAGAAACTGACTCACACATTCACAGACACCCGAGACACTGTGGCGGAGGCAATGGCCGCTGCTCGGCCTAATGAAACTCCCATTAATGGGGCTCCCACTAGTGATATGTCAGCTGTTCTGTAAACAAATAGGAGATCCCACATGTCACAGATGATTCGCCGAAAAAGTTGAGCAGTGCCTCGTGTCCTGGAAGGGATTTGGTGAACCCTTGGATGTTCTTGCTGCGCGATGCTCAGCAATTCCATCAAGCTCTGGCCTCACTTACTGTCTGCTCGGTATGAAAAGTATTAGGTGACAGCTGCCAAATGTTAGTTTTTGGCAGAGATTTTTGGCCAACTTTGGCAGTCTAACACACAGAGCAGGACAACGACTCCTCTCTCGTCTAGCCCGTGCTTTAATGTAAAAATAATGTCCTTTCG
Organism: Drosophila athabasca; assembly: GCA_008121215.1. Lineage (NCBI taxonomy): Eukaryota > Metazoa > Arthropoda > Insecta > Diptera > Drosophilidae > Drosophila > Drosophila athabasca. The sequence goes on from CM017794.1 coordinate 3,215,430, forward strand.
GGCCGCATTGATTGCAAATAAATTACAGACACTTTTCGCTTGGCAAGGCGTCGGGAAGGCACGATGGGTTCGGGTGGTGGTTCGGAGAGTGCGAGAACAGATTAAGTGCCCAAAAGTGCTGCCATCGTTGACTTCATAAAGACGCACACACACACACACGCATACAAGCACACACAACAGAAAATGGAGGGGAGACCCTGCCCGGGTCCGAGAAGGCAGCACCATTAATTTCACTTTGGCGCCGCGTTTCGTTCGTTTGCTGAAACTTTAATTAGAAAATCCCAGCAAAGATTTTTGTGTAATTTTCTCTGCTTGAATGCTTCCAGGAAGCCAGAGACTTGCTTTCGCTCGTTCTCTCTCTCTCTCTCTCTCTCTGTCTCTATTTCTCTCCTCCTGCTCGGCACTGATAATGAAGTTCTTTTCTTCCACTTTTCTTGTATTCTTTGCATTCACACTTCCGGCTTCATTATGTGCAAATTATTTTAGCTGCACTTTCGTTCCCAGGCGTTCAGGCCCATTCCCAGGCCCAGGCCCAAGGCCCCTCGAGGTTGAGGCAAATATTATTTCCCTGCTGTTTCTCGTAGACTTTGATAGTAAATTCCCTTTTAATACCCTAACAGGCTATATGATAATTATGATATATCGTTGGCGGAATTTATGCATAGCTAAACTATGGCGATAGTTGATCAAAACACCGAAACATAACAGACATTGGACTGGGAGTTTTGTACTCTGCCTCGCCTCCACAAGAACGATGGATCGACGTTTAGGGAAAGTGAATGTAACTGCTATTGTGGGGGCAAACGAATCTATCGGATCCATAGAACGTGGAAGGGCATTACGGCTTCTCCATCCCCCCATTCGAGGGTAAGCGAAGTTAAAAGTAATCTCTAGTCCATTCCATTCCCTCCAGCTTGCTGTCATTATTCATTTTTTGTGTGCTTTTCTTTTTGTGCTGTGTAACCTTTTTTGCCGCATTGTTTTGCAGCTGTAAAGCAATTTTCACAAGCATAATAGACTTTACCAGTGAAAAACAAAAAAAAGGGAAAAGCGAAATGCGAAAAAAGAGAGAAACTCCAAGCAAAATGCCTGAAAAATAAAGGCAAAGCGGAGGAGCAAGGAAACCAGAAGCTAAGCGCTATTTCTCAAGAGGCTGAGGCTTGGAACAGGCTCTGGGCAACCTGGGGAATTCGCATCGGAGGGGGACTCCTCCAGCCACGAACTGCGGTCAGTTGCAGCTGCGCGGGAGCCTTCGGCCAGGACTAGGCCTAACCCCCCTGGGCCCCCACATTGTTTGCTCCGCTGCATCCTTTTAATTCTTCCGACCCGCTCGCGCTCTCATTTTCGTCGAGTGCCCACTTCACTAGTTGTTGTTTGCTACGTATATTTGTTGTTTGCTGGTCCTTTGTCAACATTTGCATTGCCATTTGTTCATGATTTTAGCCCAAGCCGAAGAGGGGCCTTAAATAATGCTAAAACAGCGCCGCAGCGCCGCAGCGCAGCATTTAATTAACTCCTCTGCCTGCGGCAATGCTAACGACCCCGCAACGACCGGAAAAAATCCTACAGGTATTGGACTTTACGAGAATATTGAATAAGCAATATATTCCTCGAGTGTTTTTTCGTCTTACCCCAAACCCAAAACCCGAAACCCAAACCCGAAGTAGCATAGACAGCTGTTCAACTCGCCATCACTTCAGGCTGGTTTCAATTGCCAAGACATGGGAAACGTGAGAGCAGAGTAAACTCTTATTTATGGTTGGCGAATACCAGGATAGCAGGATGGCCGGATAGCAGGGCTCGAGCACAGTGTTTTCATTGAGAAGAGCTCTTATTGGGTATGATAAATCACTTGTCAGTTGCCAATGTTGCCCATTCAAGGGGCATTATCAGCCAAGCTAATTATCATCATAGGCAAATATAAATTTATGGCCTTGTCCGAGACATAATGGCTAGAGAGGCCTTTTGTCATCGCAGTGAAAGTTTTGTATGTGGCAATTAAATAAACGTTTATCTTTCCCCACTGGTCCACGGTCCACGGTCCACGGTCTTCAGGCCGTAAAAAAGTTGTTGGCTTAAGTGCTCGATAGGCATGCTCGGCCGACTGGTAGGCCCCGAAAACGTGTGTCTTATTAAGCCATAAATAGAGAAATAAATGTTAAATTGCAAGTATGTCGGATATCGGGCAGCTAGACGGGCCGGCCAGGCAGCAGGGAGCAGCGGGCAGGCGCACCTTTCCCGACTCCGGAGGAGCTATCCACAATAACCAATAATACCGAAAGCCAATAAAAGTAAACAACCCGACGAAACAAAGCCCGGGGCGAACCCGCATAGCCACTCACACACGTTTACAATATCCTGAACATAAATATCCAAAAATACTGGGGGCCGGGGTGCTTCAATTTTACGAGGAACAGAGTCAAGGTCCCCTCCCTTCCCTTCCCCACCCCAGCCCACGGTAAACGTGTTCGATTGCCGCAATAAAACTTCTTGATAATATGTGAAAATCATACAAAGCACAATATTAAATTAGCCCACAACGAAAATGTGAATGGCATTGACGATGACGACGACGACGACTACGACAATGGCAACAACCAACAACCGACTGGCAGTTGTCGAGCATTAAATTGTGGCTATAACCATGGACCACGAACCATGAAATGTGCAGATGTCAGCCCGAAAAGGCAGGAAAAAAGCTGATCAGCATATTCCCCGAGTCGGAGTCGGACCCACAGATAAGGCGTAGACGGGGGGCGTGGTAGAATCAAACTGCCGCAAGGTAAGCATACAAGCCACATTCCAGCAGAGCATAGTACCCTAAACATTTAAATGTGAGGCTCTGTGGACCGGTTGCATCATCAATTTCATTGATGATATGACTTTAGTATGATTTCAAGAGTTGAGGTGTAACCATTATTAGATTAGATGAGATAGCTACACAAATCAGTTGAGAGCTTCTCTAGGAGAAAAGCCAGATAAGTTTTGCAACAAAAGTTCGCCAGGCATCTCAAACTCTTGCTCTTCAGGCCCTTTCACCTACTGTGATTATTATTCAATATTCCATTCATCCCCTGTTCATTGAACAAGTACTGCCAGCTCTGCTTCAGCATCATTTGTTTGGACAGGATGCAAACCCCAGTGAGAAAAACCAAGCCAACAGATTGACTCGGTATCAGACATACTCGCATAGAACTTTTGCCAGCCGAAAAGTTCCTGGCGCCTGGGAGACATCACCATTGGTTTTGTGTGACAGTTATTGATTATTTAGTCAGAGCGTTCGCTGATTGTTCGAAAATGGGAGCCGAAGCAGAAGCTCAAGCTGAAGCTGCTGGGAAATCAACGAAATGGGAGCAGTCCAACTAATTGTTCAGGTTTGACTATCCCGCCATGGCAGCCTCGCCGAGGACGGAGATGCAATTTTAATGACGGAGAAAGGATTCCTGCTCGGACGGGAAATTTCGGTGCTGGAGCCGGAAATTTGATTTGCTTTTCCAAGTTCCAAGGGCCCAGCTGAGCGTTTGGAAGTTTGCCCCCTTCCCTTGCCAATCTTTTAAATGCATTCTGGAGCATACCAAAGGATTTTCAACTTTTTCAATGCCGCGCACAAAACTCAATAATAATATAGCTCACGTATACGTATATTTGGTGAATTTCATTCCTTTTTTCCGACGCATTTTCACGCCGGGCTGATTCGATTTGCACTTGAATCGGGCGGCGGTTGGAAAGAGACAGGGACAGGCAGTACGAGTATTTTCGCCCGAATGGCACTGCCGGCGATTGAGCCAAATTCCATGGCCATTTACTTTCGTTTCGGTCTGCAAATATTTGCCGTAACAAAATTCAAAAATGCAAAGAAATTCCGGCGTTCTGAATTCCAGCCCTTAATACTTTTCACAGGACAAACAATATTTTCGTGTGTGTTCAGGAATGTGTGTCAGCCGGGCCGGCGCACAGTAAATATTTCCTTAAATAAACAATTAGTTTGGGAAATAATATTTGTGCAGGGAAATACTGCAGGTGGCTGGGCAGGAATCTGAAATTCTTTTTCGTTAATTATTTAATCAAGCAAATCCATCTGCGAGCATTCGCAACCAAAGTTCCTTCTGGGAAGATTGCGAAAATCTCATGAAAAATCCTCTTATGACAAGAAGCTTTCGTAGACAGTAACCGACTTGATTGCATTTCCTTTCCACCTGCCTGCTGCCTGCCTGCCGCCTGCCTTCTGCCGTCTTCCGAGTGCATTTCTGTTCTCAATTTCTCCTTGTCTTAGCCCGCATCGCATCTCATCCAATGAGGGACAATATTGCCTCTGGCTCTGGCTCTGGCTCTGACTCTGGCTATGGTTCTGGAGCCAGCCGTTGACTTTTCCAATTGAAGCAACAACAGCAGCAGTTCGAGGACCTCCGCAGTTGATTGCTTCGGAAAACTTTGTAACAACATGTAGTGGCAGCTAAACCAACAGATTGCAGATAACGGATAGATATCAGGCTCCTCCCGGGGGTTCCCTGACGGAGCAATCCTTCCTTTTTATCCTCCCGCTGGTTATCGCGTTTTCAGCTCAACGAAAATATTCATCCAAGCGAAAATCTTTGTTTATTAGCGCTTTCCCATTGCCTGAGCAGTGGTCAAAATTGCTTTCATTCAAGACTCGCCTTACTTAAAGATTTCATGGACCCGGGTCTGGATGGACGCTCATTGCTCTACTTTGATCATATTTTTCTATTCTTTATTTGGTATTTAAACGTATTTAAATACCTAGGCACTCGTATGCATTGTTTCACTGCTCATCCTGCCCTGTAGGCCCACATGGAAAAAGCAACGATTTATTATTGTGATCCGGCGCTGAGCTCATCGAAATGAAATGCAAACACATCTCGGCCCATTTCTCATAATTGAAATTGTAACGGATCAGAGAATGCAAATAAATACGATTCCCGATCCCCGATCCAAACCCCACTCCACCCCATTAAAAGCATTTCAATGGGCCTCCCTCTCTATTGTGCCCGGTCATGAGTTATTATCCACAAAGGCACCGCACCCATAATACCACGAACCAGCTCTACGAGTATAACCTCTTGTTTTTTATTCGCCCCATTTTGTTTTTGTTAAGGACTCTCGGTTGACCCACATGCATTTTTCAGTTGTTAGTTTCAGTCAATTAAATGCAGCGGATTATATCAAAATCGTTGCTATTTTTAATAAATATGCAAACATTTGCATAGAACAAGGCCATCAAAAGCAAAATAGCGGAAAGGCTCACATAAATCAGACCAGTTTTATTCCCTTATCGAGGTCATTATGATGTTGAGCAGATCCCCTTGGTGCTGAAAATTATATCTCTGATGGAGAATCGAAAAAAAAAACGTAATTGTGAGAAAGATATCTACCACGACACTATCTGAAAGTTTTCAGGGAGATTACGAATGACGAATCATTTTAAAACAACCGCACCCAATATTGACTGACTGAATGTCGCTTCTCACGCTTCTTTCAATAAAGTTCATGGACGAATACCATCGATAAGATTGTTGTCTAATGAAAGGTAGACCCCACCTAAGGGGTCGATTCACTGCAGCAACTATACTTTTTCTAAAAATTATAAATTTAGCTTTCCCTCTTATATGCATGAGTGCGAATAATAAAATTATAGCACATCTCAAGTACCAATATATCTATATATTGCATATCTATATTTCGACTGGACATGACCTAAGTTAGGGAACGAGGGCCTTTGGATAGATAAAGATCCATCCAAAGACAAGTTATCATATACATTTACCAGCGTATGAAATAGATATATCTCATATCTTGATATAGCTTGATCCTTTTTGGGAAAGTTTTGTAGTACATCATATCTTCAAAACTAAAAATATTTTATATAGTGGTCAGATCTTGGCGGTTCTTATATACTCGCATATGAACTCGGATAATAATGGGTTATTTTACTGCATTTTATTTTTGTATTTGCCAGGCGGTGAGATAGATTAACAGCTTGTCTAGTTAATCGCCTTTACGGCGACAATCGACCAGATAACGCTAAAATCATTTCCGAAAAGGGCGCATATATGTATGTATAATACAGCAAAGCCCGCTGGATGAGCGGGATTGGAAGGAATAAAAGTGCTCTGATGGATGGGCGGCATGGATCAAAACCCATACCCATACCCATTTCTCATTTCCTCATGCACGGACACGCATTAGTGTGGCATAAATTTTAAGGCTTACACCTGTACCTATTCAATCTCCCTTGCCCCCCCTCTACTCTAGTTATTTATGCAGAATAACAAAGCGCTGGCGCAGAAAGTATTTAAATATGCATATGAATGGATAGGGGAGCCGGGCTCGGCTCAGTCGTGGTTGAGATTTCGTGGATTAATACAGTGAATTACGCTTACAAGGAAGTTTTATACATCCCTTCTACTAAAATAAGCTTATATTGAATAATTGAAATATTTTTAAATTATTCACAATACCTTACTTTTTTGAGACTCATAATTCTGCGACTAATATATTTACTATATCTTATAAATACCATTTCGATCTCCAATTATTGTGGTAAAAATTATTTTCGATTAAAAATGTGGATACAGTTTAATGCCAATAATGATAGCTGCGTTTTCCATTCAAGCCATTATCTACAGTACATGTCATATTTTTCGATAAGCTTCACGAGAAAGGGCTCGTTTTAGGGAATTTTTACTGTGGCAAAGCCAATCCAGCATTTTTCATACCTTTTTCCTGCTGCACAGGCACAAAAGCGATGCACACGTGACTACACACCTGAAACTGGATTCCTTTTCCCCGACCTATCCCCTTTCCCCTGTCCCTAGTTAGCATCTACGAGTATAGTTTACCCTCCATTGTTGTTGGCTTTTGTTCGATGTGCGACCTGTTTCGCTGCTGTTGTTGTGTGGATATTGAAAAGCATTTGGGCATCAAATATGTATAGGTATACTTGTGCACAGTCACACACACATACAAGTATACCGGCACTGCCTACACGTGTCCAATGTACATACATATGTATGTGTAGATGTGTGCTGGTGGCATTCAGGTCAGTGCACTATGGTCCCAATGACCACTTTTGTTGGCCAAAACCTCATTTTTAAAAGTTAACAAAACACCTTAGTTTTTACCACTCTGCATTGGAAAAAGAATTACCTTTAAAGTTGCGTACCAGAAATTTCCATAGATGGCGCCCCATTCGATAAATCTGCTCTGCAACCCAACTGTTGTTATCGAAAAACTCGTGCAGTAAATAAGTGCAAATTTAATTACAATTTTAAATCTTTGATAAATTTGAAAAAAACCATTAACTGGTCAAATTTTTGTTATGAATTTTAATCATAAGGTCTTGTATTACGTGTTTTGTAATGTTAACTGTATATTGTAATTGTGGTGACTTCGTAATTGTACCTTAAAGTGAGCCGTTAAAAATGACTCAAGTTGTAAAGAAAACTCATTTTTGAAAAGGTATACAAAGTGAGTCCCACCTAGTCCCACCTTGAAACCTATTGTGTGTCGTAGATTAGTAAATCCTTGTTGAAATGTATATAGTAAAAAATGCCACATTTTGCCACATTTCTTGAAATTTGACTTAATAGATTATAACCTCAAATGTATCAAATTTGAATTTAAAAGCCTAATAATTTCCAGACGGTAAGTTGAAGCTACAAAGTGTTTGGGTCCGATTTATAGATGCACTTATGTGCTTTTCAGAATTGCATAGTTGAATGCAACCAGATGTGAGATACTTGAGTTATGTTAAAAAAAGAAGCACTACCTCTGAAAAAATCTAAAAATAACATTAAAATAAAATTTCAGATTTTAAAAATTAAAGAAAAATCGAAATATAATTCTTTAAAGATTTTAAAAGCTCCAAATCTATAAAAATAACTCTATTTGGTTCACAGCGGAAATAAAAAGTTCACTTTTGTTGACTAGTGCCCTTTAAATATGCCTTAATAAAAAAAGGGCGGTGCCACACCCATTTTTTTTTGCAAATCCACTTCCTATTGATTACATATATCCAACAAAAAAAACCAAATAAAAAAATATCATTCCGTTCGCGAGTTATTAATTTTGGCCAACAAAAGTGGTCTCTGGGACCATAGTGCAGTGGATCAAAAATGCCAAAGACAACTTACAAAAGTTAAAAACAGACTGGCCATCATCGATACGTGTATGTAGTGGTAGTTGGTTGTGTGCCCGTGAGTCTGCATGTCCATGTGGAATGTGTGCTAGGATAAGTGGGAGAGGAGGGGATGAGCTGGAGTCTGGGCCATCTGTGCTCCACTTTCGCTTTTTGTGTTTGTGCACTCGTTCGTTTCGGTTCAACTTTTGGCCAATTCGATGAGCTGGCCATATGCCTCTAAGAGGCGAAGGTCAGGAGACGGAGAGAAACAGCTGCTCCCCCGCAAGAGGGGAGGGGCGCAAGAGGGCTGCAATGTACTTTTCATAAGTTGTTCCACATTTTCCCTGGCACACTTTGGAAAAGCACCAAACTTGTCAGAACTTCTTCTGGTAATAAGAGCTCTTCCATATTTCAAGAAAATGCAATAAACTTATTGAGAGTGCGAATTTAATTTTGATTCATGTTTAAGATTTTCTTCTCGCACCAAGCTCTGGTCCATCAAAAGCCAATAAAAGTCAACCCCTGTCCCAATGCCAATCTCATCCCATCCCAATTCCAACCCAGTCCAATCCCATTTTCCATTTTCCATTTCCATCCTCACACTTTACGCCCTCTGCTGCATTACCATAAAAAGCGAATGCAGTTCGGGGACTCAGGACTACAAACGAAACGCATTTGTATGCACTTTTGCTTTTCCTAGCCAAACATCAGACGCCGAATGCAGCATTAAGGCGAAAGTGTTCTTCCCCCATATTCCCCCATCAGCATGTGTGCGGGTGTGGGCTTGGGTGTGGGTGTGGGTGTGGGGGTGGCAGGAGGCGTGGCTCGCTTTTGCGCCATTATGCAGGGAGGAGAGACAGAGACAGAGAGACCGAGCGAACACAGTGCTAAGTGCTTTTTCTTTGCGTATGAGGAGAGGAAAAACGGTACCCTGGGAAAGAGGTGGCGCATTGTTTGCCTATTAGGGGGTGGCGATGAGACTGAGAGTAAGGGCTGTAGACTGAAAGACTAACACCACAGATCGCTGATAGCTTATTTAATGAGCTATGATTTCGGTTATAAATGCATGTGTGAACGAATCCCAATTTTGCAATAGCTGGTAAAAACTGACCATATCTACCAGATTGCCTTATTCATTATAAGCGACAGATCGGATCATTATCACAGCCAGAATTCAGAAAATAATTTCCCTCTTAGCACGCTCTCACTCACTCTCTCACTCTCTCTCTCTTCCTTCCTTTTAACGGTCGGATTTTAGTTAGCTTCTCGCGCTGTGTCGGTCTCAACCAACTGATTTCACAGCAAATGTTTCAAGTCCAAAACGAATATGTTTTGTAAACGTATTCGAGAGCGAAATTGAGGTAATCCAGCCAACCGCATGCGATGACCTTTTCAGACCTGTAGATCATTTGGGAATCGGGATGGGGACATCCCCGCCAGTGCTCGCATGTGCTAGTATAATAAAAGCCACTAAAAAGAGTAAACAATTTGCGCGCATAAAAGCCGAAGAGCAAATAAACTCCTACCAAATCCTGCCGCCAGCCCAGAACAAAGCAAATAAAACAAAAGCGAAACAGGACGGAAATAAAGGGAGGGTCGGGAGGGGAATGTAGCAGCCTACTAGCGGGGTTGCCTACTAATGCAAACACAGCCTCAAAGCCGCACGGCCGCATGCAGCCACCGCCACCCACACGCATGCATACACATCACACACGTACACATTTACGGGCATACGTACATATACTCCTATGTATGTATGTATGTATGTGTAGGCCTAGCCCGCAAGGTGCTTTGTGCTCCGCTGCTGCCGCTGCTGCTGCCGCTGCTGCTGCCGCCGCTCCTGCTGTTGTGGCTGTCGCGGGTTCGGCTGTTTAATTTGAGCCCCGGAGAGGAGCCAAACAATTTTTAATCATGTTTATGGCCAAGCAAATGTACACACACACACACACACACACGTTCACATACGGATCTGGTTTCATTGCACGAAAACAGTTACGAGTATAAATGACAAAAAAAAACAACGAAAACGAAATCTCCACAATTTATTTCAATAAAATCCCATTAGAGATTATCTAAACCCAACAACAAAAAGCGACGGCAGACCTTAAAAGCCAAAAAAAGTTTGGATAATTGAATCGAACAATTAATTATCTGGTTTTCAATTCAAAATAATTGAAATACAATATATACATACATCATTTTGGATAATTTGAATATTTGCAGAACAGTGCGAGCATTTCCACGCCCATTGCATAATCCAACAACTATAATTAAATATGCTAAATATCATCAAGAATATACGATAGCTTACAGTGAAAGGATATGAGTACCTATACATATGTACGTATATGAGACACATATGTATATATGTATTTCGTTTGCGATCTGTTTTCGGCTATATATAAAGAGAATTTGCCTCGTTTTGCCTTGCTGGCGGAATACTTGTTCATCGTTTCCTGGACTTCCTATGGCTTTTCTCCAATCGATTATACCGATGTTATATGAAAATTAGAAGTAGGCTTAGAAGTAGGCAGCTCCGCTGTCTTGGATTGCAGCTGTTGCTTTTCCTTGCACTTTAAAATATTCAAATTAGAATGCAATTTATTATTATCACTTTCACTGTCATTTCGTTTATGCAATATTTAAAACGAACTCAATACAACTAATTCTTGCATGCCATGAAAAAATGCCATATTCAATGTTTTCTTCTTTTTTATCTGCGACACCGCAACTATGCCTGTTTTTTGTGCAAAATTGACTAGTTAAAAAAAATTAAAAAAAAAAAAATGAATTGGGGGATCTTTGGTGAGGTCATTCTGAAAGTGAAGTCAAAGTTGAAAAGTAACCCAAAAAGTTAGAAAGTTCGAAAATATATTTTTCTTTGGAACAGTCTATGCAACATTTGATAATAATGAATACACATAATAGAAGAGGCCACAAAGATAAAACTTCAGCTTTTTATTCTAGTTTAAAGATGCATTTGGTTCGTAAGGATTGGGTAAATGATTTATGTATATATCCTAAGCCCTCAAAAATGTCTCTATTGAATATTTAAATATTAAAAAAAGAAGACTTTTTGTGCTGAGTCCACGAATATAATACTCCCTCAAGCTCTGCAAGAACAGGGTATAAATACATGGATAAATTCCTAAAATGTATATTTTGGTTGTTCTGTGATATTTATGGACTAATCAAACGGATTGCCGCGGGGAGCGAGTGCTGAAAAGGTTAGTTGGGCCTGGGCCTGGCCCTGGCCCTCCCTAGCCCTGGCCACATTCCATTCGCTGCGCAGTGCACACACCTAAGCTGAGCGTGCTATTTTTAATTGTCTGAATCAATCCGCGCTCGAAATTTTAATTAAATATTTAAATTAAATGAGCAAACAAACAAACAAACAAACACCGGCACATGCAAATATGCAAACACTGGAATAAATGCATATCCCCCGCCCTTCGTGCTTTTTAACACATTTAGGTTGTCATGAAATTTCATTTCCTTTTTTTTTTGCATAATAAATACTCTCAGTAGTTTGTTGGTGGAGCCCGCCATTCATTTGCATTCATTAGGAATTTCATTCGACTGCGTTTGAGTGTGTGTGTGTGTGTGTGTGTGTGTGTGTGTGTGGTGTGTGTTAGCAATTAAACAAAACTCCCTGAAAGGGAGAAAGGGAGGCAGCAGGCAAAGTCAAGGACACTCCTCGCATTACACGTGGCACTCACCTCATCTCATCCCAGCAGTGGGCCGGATTAGGGTAGGGCCAGGGCCAGGAGCTGCTTAAACCGGGACAATCAAACAGTTTTACAAATGCACGTGGATGTGTGGACGCCTTTTAAATATGCATGGCGCTGCACAAAAGAGCGAAATGCATTTCCAGCACGATGCTGATTACACAGAAAGCGAATGAAATACCCTTACTCTGGATGGGGTACGAAGGAATTTCGGTGGGAGCTCGGCACCTTTATCGGGAACAGCGAAAATGTCTTTGAGTATGCTCTACGATGCCCTGCGGGTATCTAGGATTTATGAACGGCATGACGCGCGCAAAAAGTTGTGAGGTCAGAGTTCAAGTCCCAGATTGTCGCGAAGGCCGAGCAGCAGATTAACACACCTGCCCCTGCCAGAGTCGTGGTCGGCCTACTTTTAGTTCCCAGCAGCATCCATGCCATTCCATCCCCTCCCCATCTGCTCCATATTACAATTTGACCTTTGGCCATTGTATCTAAAAGCTTGCAAATGCTGCCCGTCATGCGGTGGGACTTTAATATAGAAAAGGCCGAGGCCGACCAGCATCTGGCCAACTGGCCATCGGACTTTCCTTTTCCTCTTTCACTTCCTTTCCGCCAATTCCGTACCCGTACCCGTGCCCGTACCCGTACCCCCATCCAGGGACTAGCCTTCCATGCTATCTACTCCCTCGGTGTTGGCCATTTTCTCGGGCAACCTTCAGACCGAGCCGCAAACTTTTGATTAATGTTTGTTAGTTTGTCTCGGCGCAAAATGTATTTGTTTTAAACAAAATGCAGTGCAGAAAGTGTGAAAAAGAGGCGTGTGGCGTGGGGCAGCTAGAACTACTCCCGCTCCCTAGATCCCGCTCTCTCCCCCCCACCATGACGTTCCTGTTTCGGGTTTAGGCCACGAATTTCGCCTTCAATTCTTTCAGTGCTTTTTATGGCCTCCGTTATTCGTTTTTCTGGCATTTATGGCACACTTTTATTTCGTCTTTTGTCTATTTTTTCCATTCTGCATGCTAGTACGTGTATACGGTCCCTTTATTCACTCTATTTTGGTGTTCATTCATCTCTGAAGTCGGCAGACGCGCAGAAAATATTTTTTGATATATTGACTGCATAATATTTGGCTTTTACACGTGTCTGTCGAGGAAACACAAACATGTTCCACGACCAGAAAAAATACTAGCAAAGAATATTTGGTTTGGAGTATATGTATATAGAACGGTTTCACAGTAGAGCTGCCCCCAGCGTGACTGTCTGGAAATGCTGAATGAAATTGGAACCGTAACTTTTCTTCTATTGCACATACATATGTTACATATACTGGTCCACCGCCAGGCCACACACAAAACAGATTTTATACTTTTTTTGTATGTATTAAATTTTTGAGTATTGGAACAGTTTTGTCGACTACGAAGTGTGTCACTTTGAGCGAGTATATCTGATCTAATGAGCTTCAGCGACAGTTTCGCTTAGGCAATGTCTACTGTTTTTGGAACCTTTCGCCCAATATTTGCGACCGTTTTGGTGCCTCTTGATATGTGTACATTTTTGTAGCAGGACTAGAGCCCCCATATGTACGGTAGGCTGTGTGTGGGGTACTCAAGCGTAAACTAAAAGATTAGAATTTCAAACATTTTTTTGCACTCAATTCTTTTGAACCGATACCCAATTTGTGGGTGAATTGCCCACTGCTATTTTTTTGTTGTTGGCCAATTTGTAGGCCCGCCCGAGCAGCTGCCAAAACTGGAGGCAGCCCTCGACTCCGACTAGAGGAGACAAACGAGATTTTAATGTGGATGCAAAACACTTTTAAAGCTACAGAATCCAAAATAAAATATACTTTTCACGCTTGATTTATCACCACCCAAAATGTGCTTTAAATGCTAAGTTTGAATGCGGAAAATATTTGCTGTACAAAACGTGCTGATTTACGAAAAAGGATAAGCACACCCTCCACGAAGGGGTTAATGAATGCGGCGGGTGGGTGTTGGGGTCACCAGTAGGTGACCCTTGAGGCTCGCTGCGACAAGGCACGACTCACAAACTTGGAAGAAACGAGCGGGAACGTTGTGAGCCGCAGCAAAGGTCGCGACTTCATTTTTATATCAGATACACAGTCAATATATATGTACATATGTAATTGTATGTAGGTATAAACCTAAGCGAATAAATTGGTATCGCACCCAATGATCGCTCCAAGCCCTTTCTCTATTTTAGTATCGCTGTGCGTAAAGGGGACGAATGTGTTTATTGGGTAATGCGGGGAGGATCCACCGCCGATCTTCGCTACTATTCCAGGCATCCAGGCAATATGGAAGATATTGTCAATTGATTCTGCCCGCTATGTGTTCTACGATTCTGCGTTTTCGGTTTTATCGTTTTGTTAAAACTGAGTGTGTCTATCGGATATAAAAAAAATATAAGGCAAGTCGGATGCATGGCATGAGGATCATTGTCCCACCGAACTCATGCGGAATTATTCTTTGTCAATTATTTTACTGTCAGTAAGTGTTTGATTTTCCATAACAGCTCTATTTAACAGTGTCATGAGTCGTCCCCAGAGGGTCCCCCAGTGGGAACCCAGAGCTGACAAGTCGGCTCTATGGCAGGTGTCAATGAAATTGAATTGGAAAGTGTGGCACGCCATTCCGAATGCAAGTGCAACAAAATGCAGCGACGAGTCGAATGGGAATGTCAAGTTCATAGTTGCGTGTGTGGCGTCATGATGTAATGCAAGTTGAATTCGGAAAAGGGGGAGGCCAGGGGGAGACACACTCGTCTGTGTAGGTAGATGTAGGTGCTACAGTGACTGACTAATCAGAGAGACGCAGCCTTGTCGCCGCTCGTTGAGTTACATGTCAGCCGCCATACCTCCGCTCAATCGCCATCATCATCGTCATCGTTGGCGGCGCGTGTAAAACGATATTTCAACTGTCACTTCATGCTTCAACAATTTCAAATCAAATCAATGCGAAAGGATTTTTCCCGCACAGTCCTGCCTCACTGGTTGCATAGAGGTTGATGGGGACTGGCAATGATTTATGTTAAAAGGTTAACACACACACGGACATAGAGGAGCTATGCTGCGGAGGAGCTACACCTTTTACCATAGCAATAAAATCGAATGCGAATCAACTATGATGGAAAAAAGGGGGAAATCAGGGGATAGTTGGAAAAGTTACATGAACAGCTACAAATGCCTGGAACTTGGAACAAGAGTGATATAATAATTATCGGGTAGTGAGAACAATTCTAAGAAATCTTATCTAGATCATACGCTTTTTTCAATTGGTTTGAATTTTGATTAGTCAATCTTCAAAGGTTTTTGGATTATCGAAATATTTTATAATCATTTGGCTTTCCTCAGCACAGAGACAAGTAATAATGGATATTGTCTTTTGGTGCATTGTGCTATCAGAAGTCGGGAAAGACTCTCCCTTAAATATGGGAATAGTGCTATTAAAACTGCTACCTTAGTCGTGGGGCTTCCCGTTTTCTGATTTATGACATTGGTTTATTAGTTCCCTCCGATTTCTGAGAGTGTATTTGAGAGCGTGCCTCGCTGCAAGCTCCTTCTCCTTGGCGTGTGAGTTTTTCCGCCATAAATTCACAAAAGTGAATCTACATTGCAAATGCAGGCGAGAGTGTGGGTGTGTGAGTGTACGAGTATCTGTGCGTTGAAGAGAGAAACAAAGCATGAATGTAGCTCAACGTATTTGGTGCCTGCACACACAAAAGGAGGGAAATGAGAGAGACGGACAGAGGTAAAGAGGAAGAGAGGGGAGAACAGCGAACAGAAGCTAACGAAGCGTAAAGTTTGCCAAACGGCTGCCTTCCCCTTGCCACCAGTGTTTGCCTTGTGGCATTTTTTATTAAATATTCCTAATAAATTATGCAAAATTCTTGTATTGCAAAAGAGTGACCGAGATGGAAAATGAACAGAGAACAGGGCCATATCCCCATCCACATCCACATCCCGAGTCCCGAGTCCGTGCCAGAGCGGAAGGGGAGCAGAAAAATGTGAATTTTGGTCAAATCAAAAAAGGGGCGGCCATCTGTGCGTATGGGCGTGCCATAACTATCAATAACTTTTGGCTGAAAAGCCATCCCAGCCACCAGCTCCGTCCGCTGAGCCCTGGGCAACGTATGTGTGTGTGTGTGTGTGTGTGTGTGTGTGTGCGGAACAATGGGGAAAATGGGATTAAGAATGAGATTTTCTGGCTGGCATCGGGCTGCATTATAATACAATAAAAGTAAAGGATATCCATGTCTGTATCCTTTCGGATCCCAGCCTGCTTCCGTATCTCTTTTTGAGCCAGAGCGTGTCCTGTGATAATAAAATAAAATTGAAATATTGTTTGCAATTGAGTGAACGCATTGAGTGGGGAAGTCTGGTCTGGAGGTCTGGAATCTCCTTTCCTGTAAGGGGATTGTCGACCCAGCCCACGCCCCGACAGCATCACATATATGTTCTAAAGTGCCTTGTGGTACTTATTCCAGGCAATACCCGTACTTAGTAGCCAATAGCTATAGCAGTATGTTTAATAATAGTCAAACAATCGCTGGGGGACTGGAAAGTTTGAATTTATAGTTCAAATTTGGAGATGCCGCTGCTAAGACACTTGAAGATTGTTGGCTTATTAACGCACTATTTGCGGATTCCCCAAGCAATTGCGAAATATATATGTTCCTCCGAACGATGGCATTTTGGAAGAATGGATTGAACACATACCATCTGGCTCATGTTTGTATTTGAGCACATCTCAATGTGGCAGTGACATTCTTTGTGCATAGCTCCAATCAGCACTTTCGGATGAGCGAAATATTTAATATTTGGCTTGAGGAAACGTTAACGTTGACGTTGTTTGTCATTTTCACTTTGTGCTTGTCTCCGTGCGAATTGTCGTCGCTGATTTCGTTCTTCTCTCGCTTCTTCTGATAGATATTCACGCAATTGCGACTCTACTTGCGCTCTACTATGCCACATGTTGCAATGTTTGTTCCCCCTTGTGTGTCCTGCTGGCATTGTTCACTGTAACACACACACACAAATTGACTGATGTAAATAGATCAAAGCATTATGTTCACATTTTGTATAGGGTCTTTAAATATGGGTCACACACAAATATTCAAATAAAAAAATACTTAATACAAAAAAACAAATTTCAAAAGAATCGGTCGAGCTTGGATCGACAAATACTCTAACACAAGATTGTAATATATTAATATAATGCCACGGGCATTATATCTCTTTGAAATTAGTTCTTTTTGGGAATGAAAGTGTCTGTTTTTTTTTACAAATGTCTTAAAGGGGAAAAAATATAAATTTTTTACTGCCACAGCGGGCAGAGGTGGGAGGAAAGGGTTCCCAAGTCAAATCAGCCGCAATCAATTTACAATCGCATCATCATCAAAAATCGTCGCATTCCCCACATCTCTCTCTGGCTGTCTCTCCCGGATTTTCCTCACAATTTGCCGAGCTTTCCATCACCAGGGCAGTTCTGATGTAGGAAAACGGTGAAGCAAAGCACTGAGCTTATGAATTAATAAGCTCACTCAGCAGAAGAGGATACAAGCAAATAGAACAAAAATCACTCATACGCCACGAACAACCCTCAGATGTTCTCCACGAGCTTGTGGTAAAGTGACTTGTTTGGGACTCCCAGGGAAGAGTGGCTGGGAAAATCTGCAGCACCAGCGGCACCAACATCACTCTCGTTCCTGCAGCAATAACAATGAGTACAACAAATGTCTTATTTATTTTGGATTTCCTCGCTTTTTGTGCTGTACTGCTGCTCTGCCGCTGCCTCTGTCTCTGCCAGCAGCAAAAATGAGAAGAAATTAAGTTGCCGCCTGCAGCTTTATAACACCAGCACAGCTTGGCACACCCTCGGATCCCCCCACATACCCGCATAACAAAGACCAGCATTGAAATAACAACAGCAACACGCAGGGAACCCATGGAATGTTTATCTGATTTAAACGTTGGCAACAGTCGGCAAAATTTCCCTTTCCCCCTGTGTCGTTTTTGCCTGCCTGCCTGCCCCATCACCCATCCACCGTCCTGGGGCAACCTTTTGCGTGTCTTTGACTGCTGCTCCCCTTACTCCCTACATCTCTGGAAAAACTTATGGTGCCTGGCTCCCCTTGGCCAAGCTTAATTTTCACTTCTGGCAGAAACTTTAATATTAATCATACGACCCGCATGGCCAGCACAAAACATTCCAGGGTGCTTTTCCTGGCGGGGGAAGGGCTACTTACACGTAGAACAATTTTTATTTCTAAATCTGTAAAGAACTACTCGTATGCCTCTCGACAAGCACTTCGTAAGTAAATATTATTTGAATTCGAGTTACTTCGAGCATTGCCTGAGACAAAATAATCTTCAACATTGGAGTTGTTGCCATATATTAGCGATTCAATGACAGGACTTTTGAAGTCCTCAAACCGTAAAAGTTAACGAATTACTTAATTCTCGTAGTGTAAAATATCCTTCGTATGGTACTTCCTTTTGTGTTTCCCAGATATATAGACTCCTCCCGAACGTGGGACTGTTTTCTGTGGTCGGAGTCGCCAAACGTCAAAAGTTCTTAGTTAAATTCGTTTTAGTTTTTCGCAAAACTTTCCTCAAGTGGCTCATTGTGGTTGGCTACGAAATGTTGACCCACCGACGGAAAAGCAGGGGGTTCGCAGATGGAGATAGCTACCGCGACACTTGCTTACTTTTGACAAGGACACGCAGCACGCACACAAATAACTGGAGCCCGGATCGGGTGCGGGCCGAAGTCGGATCTAGTTTGGTCTGTGTCTGGGTCTGGGTGTGATTGTGGGCCGGGGACTAGGACAATATTCACTGCCATGCTCTTTGCGGTCTTTGGCTCCTAACTTCAGTGGCCCAGAAACCTGACAAGACAAACACTAACGGCCCCCAAGTCCAGGGCTGGCAACTATCTCAGCCCAAGACATGCAAAACTTTTCGGATGTGGCAAAGAAAACGCAAATGATTAAGTGCGTAGAGCGCTATAATTCAACGAGACAACACTGGGGAACCCCAACGGAAAGGAGCCGCCTGACGGTGACGGGGGGGTGGGGGCAGGGAGCCTGGGAGCCATGATGCAACTGCAAGCGACATGGCCAATGGGGGAGGTGTAATGCTTTGTGGCAGCATTCGCAGTCGCTCTGGAGAAGCGTGGAGGGCAGTGCATGATTTTCCGAGATGTCTTTTGATTTTGATTGAGGCGAATTGAATTTGATTTGGCTGAGCAGAGCTTTGGATCACTCGTCAAATCGGGGATGCTAATCATAGATTAGCGATCTCCTTACCATATCTCAGTATCTGCCCCTTTTCATTTTCTTTATGACTACGCTTCTGTCTCCCGGGGGGACAAGACTGCTGCCGGGTTCTGGTTCTGCTTACAGATTTTCCCAGCTTGCTGCTTAGCATTTCAACACAAAAACAGACAAAGTTGTTCCCGTTGTTGCAGTTGTTGCTGTGGCACAACAGCAATTAATATGTATCTCTTAGTTTGCACGCTCTATCACTCCGCTCCGCTCCGCTCCGCTCACCACCCCACATCTTTGCTCTTGGTTTGTGCGGCTACCCGAGGACAACTCGTAGAACTTCTCTCCACGAGTACGGAAAGTTTCTTATACTTTTGTTGGCATTTGTTCATTTTCCTTCTCGTTTTGTTAGCTCTAACATTTTGTTACTTTTGTTGTTGTTTTTTTTTTGTTTTGGTCCTCTGCTGTGGCCAGAAACTTTGCACGTAGCCATTTTATTTAGTGGCAGAGCATTTGGCACAGTTACACATTATGGCACGCCCAGCAGCCGCACCCCCTGCCCGGCAGATGCACATTTTTGGTAGCATTTCTCGCAAGTGATTTATGACAGTCTTCGGCCGGGCTGTGCCTCTGCCTCTGCCTCTGCCTGTGCCTGTGCCTGTGCCTCTCCCCGGCATGTACTCCTCCTGCCGATGCATGTAAGCGCGTGCATTCTTAAATGGCCCAGGAGGGTGGCAGGAGTGGCAGTGGAAGAAATGGCACGCGCTCGAGCTAAAAATTTAATTAAAATGCACATTTGTTTGTCCTTGACAGCGTTTTATATTTTTTACTTAATTGGGAGGCAAGCAGCCAAAGGAACGGAAGGGAAGCAGAGTAGGGCAGGGCACAGATATGAGAATGATGAGCACACGCCAGGATGTAGAATGGCCCATATCCCATATCCCCTTAAAGCACAGACACACACACACACAGACACAGACACACTCGGTTAGTTAGAAAAGCAGTTAGATAGGAGATGTATTTAGGGGAGACCGCATTCAGGGAGCAGACATGCCTCCATGCCTCCATCCCGTGCCTGCCACCGTTCTAGTTGACACAGAAACTAAGGCGAGCAGCACACGCACGGCAGGACTCACCTGAATTAGTCGAGCAGGGGTGTGCGACGAAACTCAAAACTGTATGTACTACTACTATCCGCTGGGGCTTTTCCATCTTGATGCCATTTTCCAACTACTGGGAAAGCCTGACTGAGCCCTGAGCCCTGAGCCTGCTGCCAGAAGTTAACTTGATTATGCAGTTGGGCCCTTTCGGTGATCAACTTGCGTGTGATTTACTCGTAATAGAATTGGCGAGGTGGGAGAATGATTAAATGGAGCCGGCACTCGGCATAACCATCAGCAGACACGGATCAAGTGCCTAGTAACCTCTACTCTGTGACCTTGCGTGAAGGTAGAAACGGATATTTAGGAACCTTTCGGATCGTATACATAGCTGTACTACGTTTAGGCATAGCTTTGGTAATAGGTTCTTGGCTTATTAGCTAGCCACCAGCTAGCAGTATTAGCTTGAAGTCCTTCTCGCTATTCACCACGAAGGCACTCCCATATTGTGCATAAGTCCATCAATTCATTTTGCATAACAGGGACCCAACGTCTCTCAGGAAACTCCTTTTGGTGTAATATTTTTGGGAGAAATTGGAAGCTGTATAAATGGTTTCGTCTTTCGGTACGTGCCATAGGAGCTGCCAACTTGCTGCAATTTTTCACTGCTGCCTGACCCTGGCGCGCACATTTCTCTTGATTCCGACATCCTTTCGCCCTTGTTTTATGAGGTCGTAGCCTCCATGAGATACACGCAATTATGGAGGATTGGCAGTGCCCTCCCTGACTGCCAGGAACACCCTGAACACCCCGAAGGCCCCCACATCAGGCAAACTAATATCCGTTCCCCGTTGTCCCCATGCTAGTACCGTCCTGCCCTGCCCTGCCCTGCCCAGAACAAAACGCATTAAGGCGGAAGTGCATTTGGGGTTTATTTTGCATTTGCGAGAGCAGGCATGCACGTATTCAAATTTACCTAAATAACTACTCAGAAAGAGACGGCATAAGACATACGACAGATAGAAAGAACGTTGCTCTCCTGTTGTCCTTTTCATGATGGGCATACAAATGCCGTGCCAAAAGGATTTTGCTTACAAACGAGCGAGCAGAGGAAAAAGTGCGGAAGAATCGCATTGTCCCTTCGAGAGGGAAAGGGGAAGCCGGGCCAAAGACAAACGTACAAGGATATGATGTCCCTGCCCTGACATAAGGATTTGTTTAGCTTTTCTCCAGATGATAACGAGGACGAGAACGATGACGACGATGATGATGATGATGCACCAGCCCTCTCCGGCGTGTCTCAACTTATGTGCAGTCACGGTCTGTCTACTTTGTTGAACACATCTCTCTGTCTCACTCTCCGGCTACAGCTCCCGTTCCCGCTCCCGCTCCGGCTCCCGCTCCGGCTATGTCTTGTCTTGTCTCGTCTCGACGACAGGACTTGGGACATGCATAAGTGGCTGCCTCTTGCCTCGTGTCGCACAAAACTTGTTATTTGTATTTACTTTTGATTGTTGCAGTTGCACTCTGTATTCGTTTCATTCTTACCTTCTTTCAGCCTCCTTCTGCCTTCTTCTGCCTCTTCTGCCTCTTCTGCCTCTTCTGCAGCCAAGTGTCAACACAAAAATTGTACTTAAACTTTATTCTCATGCGCCTCTCCGAACAATTAAATGCATCCTCTCCCTCCCTCTCTCTTTCCCTGGCTGCACTTCTTCCCCTCTCTTTCTTGCGCTGTGATTGCGAACTATTTCTGGGGCCCTGCATTTTTTATTGGCCAACTGTCAAGTTTGCTCGCCCTTTAAAATTTCCATCTGCTCTTTTTTGGCTGTCGGTCCTGTGTTTCCCCTCATTTCTATCACGCTGACGTCACTCGTTCCAAAATGAAACTGTCAAACTGGAAAGCTGGAAAACTGCAAATTCGGAAATTCGAAAGCGGAGTCCCGTTTGATCGAAACGAGTCTGTCACTGAATGAATGATGTTTTAATGGACCTTTTTGGGGCACGGCATTGCCCCAGAAAATAGTTCAATTGAGGGCTTGTAACTGATATTTACCAGATAAATGCATATATAGGATCATCAAAACGAGAAAACAGAGCAACTCGAAGGTTGGAAACTTTTGAAATAAGCCAAGAAATCTGAAATTATATTAACATTTCAAAAATCGTGCTAAACAAATCCTTTTCTGCATTCCAAAAGAAATATCAATTTTTGTTCATTTGTAAAATGATTTGCGTTCGCGTCCTTCGTTGCTCGATTTCATGTTCCATTTCAACATATGACGTCATGGACAGGTCAGGATTGGGTTGTTGCCATTTACCATCTGCCGCGATCCGCCAACGTTCAAGGGGGTCCGACCGCTGTTGGCACTCCTATTGCCTTTTCGATGCAGAGCCTGGCACACAGGCACACAGGCTCACAAATAGCATTTTGTGTCTATTTTAGTGTAATTTTCCACTTAAACGGTTCCTTCGTTCTGGGGACGCTGGAAAACCCGGATGCTGGATGGAATGGAAGGGTGTGCCACCCACCGAACCCAGCAAGAAGTCATCTGCCGCTGCTGCGTCTGGCAGCCGCCAAAAAAATGCCAAGTTGAAATGAAAATTATTGGTTTACTCCCGCCACCGCCCCTCCTTAGCGCACAGTTTCCAATGAAAATGCGGGGCCGAAGGAGGGCGATAGGGAGCGAGGGAGGTGGAAATTAAATGGAAGGCCCCAAATTGAGTTTGAGCGGTTTTTTGTGTCTGTGCTTGTGGGTGAGAGATGGCGATGGCCCAAACACGCCCCGTAGTTTTCCCTTCTCCGCCATCGATTTCAATTGTGCTAAGGCTCCCCTCTCCCACTCCCTCTCGCACTCCCTCTTCCGACCACTACCCTCACTCCTTCTGCCCTGCTACCCTTTCGGCCAACTTCAAAGTGAGCAGCGCTCAATGAAATTGACACCCGCAGCGCCACAACTCCAGTGGAATGAAACTATGGATGGGTGGAAAATAAATGTGTAGCGAAATGGAAGAACCTTCCTGCCACACCGCCTGCCACACTGCCTGCCACATTGCCTGCTCCTGCACCAGTCACCAGTATCTGCCTTGGCAATAAAACCATTTTAATGAGATTCAAGCTTTAAATTTCGCGCCTTATTTACGCGAGTGTTGTGCTGGGACTGCGCGAATGATGGTGGGACGAACCATGTTAGCCTTAACGGCGGGATGAAGAATCGACTTCGTATTACCTGGCAGCCCCTTCCAGAGAAGCCCATTGTCAGTCCACCGCGACCCAGGCAAGTTCCCCGTGACTTAACTGTTCACGGATCGAGTATACCCCACAATACACACAACATGACCCATCCAAAAGCGTTAACTTAATTATACTACTACGTGGGAATTTTAATTAAAAGCATGCAGAGGATTTAATTGATTTTCGGTTATAACGACGCACACACCAGGGCGCACGGAACGTCCCTAAAGCGACTGCCAGCCCTGACCACAGACACAGAGACAGACACAGGGACAGACACAGAGACAGACACAGAGGCAGACACAGACGGGGCAGCTAAGGACCCCACTTAGGCAGAGCCTAGCAAATATTTTAACAACTTTGTTTCGGCGTTTTTATGAAAACTGCGCTGGCCCCCGAAAAACAGCAAGTACGAACAGTATGAAGAAGCCTTCGAGATGGAAGTGTACACAGTTAATAATAGAAACCATTTACTATGCAAATATTTAATCGGGGGTGGGGGTGGAGGTTGAGTTGGGAGCGGGATCGGGAGCGGAATCGGAGTGGGGTGCAGCGGGTCAGGAGTCCATCTCGGGCAATTTTTCACGCTTAGCATATGAGAACTTTGAGTTTTGGCAGCTGGACGTGAACGACAGGAGATGAAAGATGAGCGTAGTGAGGACTCGGCGCTGGGCAGGGATGGGCAAGGATGGGCTTGGCTGGGCTTGGCTGGGTTGGGCTGGGTTGGGCTGGGCTAGGAAGTCAGAGTGCAGGCAAATGTGTTTGCTATGAGTTAAGTATGACTTACAGCACTCTGGCCCTATATGCATTGCATATGCATTGTATAGCCCACCCAGGGACTCCCCTCGAAACTTTCGGTTCGGTTCGGTTTGGCTGTGTGTTTGCTTTGACTTTGAGTGAGGCTGCGAGTGGAGCGGGCCGGAGCACAGTTTTCCGGGGCAGCCATGAAAAATTAAAAAGGGATTTCCATGCGGCAGCAGCTGAAAAGCGTATTCAATGGCAGCTCGAACAACTTTTTCCACTCGCTCGCCCGTCAGCATTTTCTTCTCAACTTTTTGCAGTTTTTCCTTTTTAGCATCAGCACCACAGAAGCAACAACATCATGAAAGATGATATATGTTGGACAAGTACTTGAGTTTGAGTGGAATGTGGAATGTGGAATGTAGAGTGCGGCTGCGGTGGTGGCTCTGAGGGTGCTGATGGTGGTTCTGGTGGTGTAGCTTGCGTCTGCGGATGTGGGCTAGTCAGACACGTCCGATAAGTGCGCTGCTGGGGCCAGAGTCAGAGCCTGGCCAGGACAGGCCAACCATGTGGCTTGCATTTAATTATGGGGATTTCCCTTCATCTGAGAGCTAATTGAGCTGCGATGAAGCAGAGTTTCTTTGAATGTCAGCTTCTTTGGATGGATTAGAGTGTCACGGCATCTCGCTGAACAAATGCGTTGATTTATTTTAGATCCATATCAGAGTAGGTTACGTGTAATCTATTCAGAGTCCCTTGGCCTTACCCTAACCCACTCCAGCTTCGCTTTGTACATAGTATAGTGGCCGTACGATAAAAGAAGCCATGTTTTGCCACTCTCAATACGACCAAACATGTCATAGGTCAAGTTCTCTCGCAGCCAAAAAAAAGGGACAACAAAACCAAGGTGCTTCACATGACGATGGGTGGCCAGCGATGGAGGCAAGACTTACCTTGTGCAATAACAAAAATGCGTTGTAAAATGTAGTTGGCGACTCGTAAAAGTGTTGCTGCTGCTGCTGCTGCTGCTGCTGCTGCTGCTGCTGTTACTGTTGCTGCTGTGGTTGTTGTTGTAGCATCAAATGCTTTGGCGAACTTTTGGCTTAGTTGTTGCTGGCGATTTGTTGTTTGTTACTTTTGTATTAGCCATAGAACAATGTGGGCTCTGTTGTTTTTGTTGATGGCCGAAAGAGTGGACCTGCTGTTGTTGATGATGTTGCTGCCGCCACTGACGTGCTTCATTGTTTGTGTTTTCCGAGAGAGATAGATAGAGAGAGAGAGAGACAGAGAGAGAGCGAGAGAGTTTTAAAGCTGCCGGTGCTTATTGTTTTAGCCACTTCTCATGGAATTTATTCGGTAACCATTCTATTTTGTTGTCCTCTGGCCTTTTAGGCAATTGTAAGCACTATCTGTGGTTGTTTTTTTTGTTTGCGTTGGCTTGCCCCTTTTCTGATGAATTGTTTATGGCCATTCGACTGACGATTGGAAAGAACAATAAAAATTTAATTTTTAAAATATTTTTCTGTTGTTTCTTTTTAACCCCAACTCATGACGATGATGAGGATGGGAATGGGAATGGCAGCCCATATGCCAAAAGATTTATGACCATACCAAATGGCAATCGGCTGTCTTGCCCTCCCCTGCGCCATGAATTATGCAATGAAATGTATTTCATTTTTCCCTTTCGAGCAGAGCATGCAAATAACCGTCAACCGATTTTTCCAACGCAGTCTTCA
Source organism: Drosophila athabasca (assembly GCA_008121215.1). Taxonomy (NCBI): domain Eukaryota; kingdom Metazoa; phylum Arthropoda; class Insecta; order Diptera; family Drosophilidae; genus Drosophila; species Drosophila athabasca. The sequence continues at coordinate 3,241,391 of CM017794.1, forward strand.
CGCAGACAAAACAGAAAAAATTTGGTACACACGATCTCTCTCTGAGCGAAACACTTTTTTCGTTTCGCTTGTGTGTTTCGGTCCGACTGTTTGGCTCAACCGAAAAAACGATTCGGTCTCTCAATAACCACAGATAGGGACTTTTTTGAGAGATCGGTCCCGCAAAACGGTCTTTGAAAGACCACTGCGCAAGAAATGTCTTCAAAAAGGGTTGTTTCTTGCTGTGTGCGAGAAAGAGAAAAGAATATGCCTGAGCAAAGATGCTCTCGTTCAAGGTATATTTAACAAGGATAACTTTACTTTTCTTCTTCACTGAAATAAGAAGTACTGGCTCTCTCAGTGCGGCTACCTTGTAAAATATACCTTGCTCTCGTTCGCCGGTCACACAGACGCACGCATACATACAAAAAGACTTTTTTCCGAAAGTGTCCGATCAAAATAGTCCCTGAGGGAGCGAACCAAAGAGAACACAAAAAAAAGTGTTTTGGTCTGAGAAGAACAGTTGTTGAGCAAAAACACTTATTATGTGTTCTTTCGCTCCACGTTCGCAAAGTGTTCGTAGAAGATCGGTTTTTTTCGGACACTTCAAAATGGTTGACGGTTATTTGCGAGCTCTGCTTTCGAGTGTCGGAGGTCGGGGGGCATCACGATCACATGAACCGTTTTTTGTTTTGTTTCAGGACTGTTGAGTTCGTCGACTTTCGTTATTGTTATAAATGAGAGAGAAAACGATTCTTTAATTTATGAAAAAATAACTTTTCCTCCCATCTCTGACATTAAAGCGGCCCGAGATGTTTTCACCCAGAAGAGGATGAGGGAGTATGGAGAAAAGTTTTGACTCGCGGCAAGGACCCGTTGACACCTCGCTGCTGAAGGATTCTGTCTTTGTCATCAGCTCTCGGGATGCTTCCTCCCCTCCTTGGCACGGCGTGTCCTGGCCTGGGCCATTGTCCTGGTGGCTTCCACTTATTAGTCTGCGTTTTGCAAATATTTGCATACGAGGCACGTTTCAGTCATTTTTCTCCTGCTCATTCCTTTTATTTTGTTCATGTTATTATTATTATTATTACTCTTGCTCTTTGCTGTTTGTTACCCAACCGCCAACCGCCAACAGCCAACCGCCTCCCACCACCCGCCCTCCTTCTCCGAGCTTTCATTTTCCTGCTCCGCTCCGACCTTCGTTGAAAAGTGAGCGCGAGATTTCTTTGCACCACATTAAGTATTGTAACTCAAGGAAAATGGGCGAAAATATGCAGAAAGAAAAGTATTTAAATCATTTATATCATTTTTTAATGTCGAACATTTCTCGGGAGCTTGCTGGAAGGAATATGAAATTCGCAGGAAATGGTAATGGACGAGTAAAATTCGTGCGAAGATGAGGCAACGTTGAGATAGCTTGAGAAATTGTTTTATAGAATTTGCATTTTTTTAATGGATGCCTGCTATGTATATTGTTTATCCGTTCTGTATCATGAAGTATCAGTTTACGAACTGGTCTTTAAGTAATATATATATCCACATGTTTATGGATATATAGACTGATCATCAATGGGAAATGCTGAGGTTTTATTTTACAAAAACAAGTCTTAAGATGGAACTCTGTAAGAGAACATTTCCTTCTATTCGTTATAAAACTGATCTGGCATATTAAATCTACGCTAATTTTACATCATGGCTGAGAGAGGAGAAAAGAATGTCCAATATTAAAGCTGCCATCTCGAGAAAATAATCCTTAAGATGACCCCCAATAATCCACTTAATCCGCCGAGTCGAACACATTGCCTCATATCAGACAAATGATTTTAGGCTTCCCACTCCACTGTAGGGATATTCGGTAGGCTTCCCCAAGTCCTGTATCCTTATCCCTTGCTCCCTTGCTTCCTTTCTCCACTGGCCTCCCTGGGAGTCCCCTGATTGCTCCTGTATTCGGGGACCTTCCATGTACCACATCAATTTGTAATTTGTAAATGAAATTGCCTTTGCTGGCCTCCCTTTATTTTGTTTCATTCTTATTTTGGCCTTTTCGCCCACCAGAAAAATGCAAATTTGTCAAATTGATTTAAAGCCTTGACGTTGGCCAATTTAAATGCCAAAAATTAATTACACATGCAGACCCAGCCCGAGCCCCAGCCCCAGCCCGAGACCCTGCCCCTGCCCCTGCCCCTACCCCACACACGCTGTCGACCCCGGCCACAAAGTGTTTCTTCATTTGTTTGTTTCACTTGACACTTTTTGATGTTTTGAACTTTTTGAACTGGCTCGGCTTCAGCTTTCGCTCACTTCTCGCCTGCACGCTGGTTGCATTACTTGATGTGGCCGTTTAGCATTCAGCATTCAGCATCCCCTCACTGGCACTAGTACGAGTAGTATCCTTCGCACTTCGCAGAATTCACACATTCAGTTGGCAGCTCCTGTTTCAAGCAACTGCCACTACGGCCGCAACGAGCACTGCCGCAAGACGCAAACGAACATCGCCCATCGCCACGCTCCCGAATCGACTGATTTGCCGCTGCCAACGGTCCTCCGGGCCAGCCGTAAGAAGGCCCGAACCGCGCCATCCGATTCCGGCCATCATCCGAACCGAGTACCTTGGGTCTTATCAGAGCCGAGCGGTCGGTCCCCTCGTTGTTGAAATCGCTTCGTGCAACGCAGTCGCAAAACGAGAGAGAGAGCAGAGCAGAGCAGCCGGCTTTCGTTGGTGTACGTCCGTGGTATGTGGTGGGTTTCTCTCTCAGGTGTTCTCGTTCTCGTTGGTGTAATCTCAGTACGTGCAAGTCTCTCGAGGAGGACGGCTCTTATCAGTTGTGACTGCTGTGTGTGAGCGACATCACAGTGGACAGTGGAGTGGACAGCTGTTATCTCTGGCCTTCTCTGGCTGCGTGGCTGTCTGGCTGTGTGAACGTCTAGTCTTCCATATTTGCCTGACGAATGTGGCCAGGCGTCTGGGTGGAATGTGCCAAAATGTCGAGCAAACAGCGTTGCCAAACTTGTGTTTGTTTGCACTAGGATAGGGAAGATGATAGGATAGGGCAGAGCTAGGACAAAATCACTTACCAGCGACGTGATTTATGATACAAATGTGACCTCAAGCCGTTCGGATATTGATGTGAGATATTTTTTGGCCTGGAAATCAGGCACATTGGATCCATCTGGGAAATATTGGTATTTTGGGAAGACGTTTATCATTCCAATAGTTCTACTCTTCTCCTTTCGTCCTCTGACCTAGGTCCATTAGTGAAGAATCACTGTTTATTGATACACAGCCTCTTACCGCAGGGTTCCTCTAGGCCGCCATTCGCATTCGTGGATGATATCGAGATCATCCCATCACCAGAGCGGACCACGATGGAGGCCTGCGGGGGCGTCCAAGTCGTGTCCTGTCTAGCCACAATGGGCGCTTCCGCTGGTGCCTTCTGCGCCTCCGCCTCCGCCTCCACCTACGCCTCGGTGGCTGTCACTTGGGAACATTCATTCGGACTTTCATGCTCCTGTCAGCTGGTCGAGTCGGAGTGTTTTGTTTCTGGCCAACCCATCGCCATTCCTCTCGTCAGCCGTCAAGCATGTTGATGCATCCGCCGCATCCACAAGGAGGAGATGCGAGTGGAGTTTCCTCTGGCAAAATCAATTCATGGCCCGTCGCAGCATGACAGCCTGGTTTATTGGCTTCCATTTGGCCCGCTAAAGAGGCCAAACTAATTACCGTGCATAATAAATCAGATCCCTGTCATAGTTTGCCATTAGCTTGACACCACCCTCTCGAGCCGCTGGCGAGCACTTCGAGCTCTTTTAGCATTTATGCAAATTGCAAGGAATACGAGTACCAGAGTACCAGAAGGCAGCGACGAGTACGAGTACGAGTATCGGACTTGGCTCCAGTGCACCTCGCCCTCGCCCTCGCCCTCGCCCTGGCCGCTGCCTGGTCCTTATGCATTATTAATTGCAATTTGTTTGCTATTTTTTCCAAGAATACATTTTCCCTGCCCCAACCCAACCCAACCCTACACAATCCAACCCAATAATGCACATACAGGATTGTTGTTGCCACCACGCTGACAATCGAGTTTATTTATGCAAAATTAATTGATTTCTATTGAAAATGAAGGAAAAACAGAAAATGTAATTGACACATTTTCCTCGAGACATCGGCCCACAATTGGCTACTTGGGGTCTCCAGTAATGACGGTTAATTTATAATTGCGGCACAATTGAGAGCTTCTAAAATGGGAACTGCTCGTAGTATGTGGCGTGACTCCACTGATGATTGATGATTGGCAACAAATTGCAACAAATTGATCACAAAGTTAGCAGGGAAGGGGAAATCTTATACTCGTAGTGTCTCGAAGTGAATGATTGCAGGGATTGCAGGGTCAACAGTCCAGGGACAATCATACTTAATATTGCAGATATGATTGGTTTCTGTGGAATAAAATGAGACGGTATCCGTCAGATAGTTAGATACGGTTGCCTCTTGTCTTGTCCAGCCTCGCCATACCTCATTTGCCTGAACAAGTTAATTCTCTTGCGCACTTCGGATATATTGTGCATATGATCATCGAGGAACTTGAAGTCCTGTCCCGTCTTGTAGTCGAAGTCGTTTCTGGGCAAGCGGTTGAACATGGGATCAGGGGCCTCGGTCCTCGTCGACAGCTTCTTGATGCGCGGGGGGTATGGCTGGGAGTAGTGGCGCCTGTAGCAGCTCACCATAGGAAGTTCCAGTTCGTCTTCACCGTGGGCAGGCCCATAGCGGGGACTAAGTAAGGAATAATTGTGGGATGCCACCAAATGTAGGATAATCCAGACCCCACTTACTCATCCATATTAAATGACTTAAAGTTGACCAGCTTCTGGTCCAGCGAACGAACCACCCTCTGCACCTTGACCCCCCCTTCGAGCATTGCCTGTGTGGTGGTCTTCATGTAGTTGACATCTCTGGCCACCGGGTCCCAGAGCCTAGTCTTCCGCTTGGACGACATGCTGTCTTGTGATTGAATGTGATCTGAGAAAGTGAAGTATAGCAGTATAGCCTGAATGAGCCTGATAGGTTTCTCAGAGATGAGGTGGGGACTAGTAGGGTGAAATGTGGTGATACTGCTACTCGATTTCCTCTGTTTCAGCTCATGTCAAGCTCTCCCATAATTCCATGCACACATGCAAACAGAAATCACGTCATTAAGCAGAGAAAGAGAGATTGGCAGGAGCAGCAACAGCAGCAACAGGAGCAGCAGCAGCAGCAGCCAATGAACAATATTATGAATGCCACAATTGAATTCACAAACGGATTTATTGTGAGCGGAGGTCTCTGAGTGGTTTCTGAACCAACAGACGATGAAAATGAAAATCGAATACTGGGTCAGCTGCAGAAGGCATGCCATGCCATGCCATGCCATGCCATGCCAATCAATGCATTGCAATGGCAGGAGTGCCGTGGCAGAGCTTTGGGTCTGTTTAGCGGGCAACCAGGATGCCATGGCCAATAACAATGGCCGATTGGCTCTTTGGCGGCTATCATAATGAGTTGCCACCTCTGTTTCCCCTTGCAGCATCATTAATACGGGCTAATTAAACAAATACGACGCGGGTCTGAGGGCGAGAGTGGCTGATTGTGTATCTGTGCTTCATTAGGCACGTTTGTGTGTGTGGGGATGAGAGCGTGACACGATCAACGTGTAGCTGCAACTTGGACATTTGGGGATACAAATTTAACTATCAAATTAAGGGTTAAGATACCCAAAGGCTTCCAGAATGATCACTAGTGATCACCATGTCACGCACGAATGTATTTTCATCTTTATCTGGCTGTGTACTGCAGCTAAATGTGTATCTGCATGTGTATTTATCTTCCTTCTAGTGTGCATATCAGGAAGCTTGTATCAACAGTCCTAGGCACAGGGTCGTCGATGACACCAGACCGACCAAATGTCCAACAACATAATTCGACAGGCGGGGCCGGCAAGGTGTGGGTGTGGGTGTGGGTGTGTGGCGAGCGAAATGAAGCGGAAAATGAATGCAGGGGGACAGAGTGGAGCTCCGCCATGTGGCTCATAATTTATGCGGCAGCATTTGGCATGCGTTGCATTTCACAGCGCATAATTTGCATTTTTAAGCATTTTCGCAGTGCATCGGGCATAATTAAAAGCAGCGATGATGTCGACTGCGGTCGCGACTCTGACTGGTGCTCCGATTCCAAGGCCAGCCGCAAGACGTAAGTCTGAAGACTCCATGAGGGGAAGCGGAGCCGCGAAAGCGTTTCAAACGCAATTAGGGACATGGACACAGGGACAGGAACAGGAGCAGGGGCTCGTCAGGGGGGTGGGGGGATGGATGCCGAAGATGGTGGAACAAGTCAAGTTTCTCACCTCAAAGTCCTTGCCTCACAGTTGACTTGGCCAAGGTTTTTCGGGGAGGCAGGCAGCCGTGCCGCACTTAACAAATTAATGTCAAGCCACAATAAAAGTCAACAGCTGGTTGCAGCTTGTGGGCAGTGGCAGCCCAGAGAGGGAGGCGAAGCGGCAGAAAGCAAAGCTGAGTGCAATGTCATGCTGCGACTTATGCCTGGCCAGACGTGGGTGGGGCAGCCAGCAGCTCCTGCTGCTGCTGCTGCTGGTGCTATTTCTCGGAGTAAATTCCAACACACCACACGCACAAGTTGCATACAGATATTCAAAGTGTATACAAAGGCACACTTGGAAAAATCAAGCATACTTGTACTTAAGGTGCGGACTCATTCCTGATATGCTCCCTTCGAAAGTAAGGACCGACCTACCTAAAAGTAAGTTACCTAAAAGTGCGGGAAGGATCAGATATCTGTGGAACTCCACCGTGGAAATCCTGTTTTCAACCCTACAGTAAAGTGCAAGGCTAGGCCCTAATCAATAACGAGTAGATCGGTTTATATAGTTTCCTATTCGTTTCAAATATTATTTTGATTCAATTCCTATAAATCGCAGCCATTTTTATTTAGGTTTCGACTGAAGTCGAGTATTATTTGTGGTTTCGGCTCTTGAATACTTTTGGATCAGGTTGGTTTGAAATTCCCGATATTTTTCTTCACGTGTACAAAGAAACACTGGCAGATATTCAGGCGCTCGTAAGTTTTCAGGGGGTCCTGTTTGCGGCACCTGCTGGCAAGGACTGGGCGATGCTAAATCAAATTTCACTCTCGACCCGTTTGAGATGCAGCTTAAATATCAAATAATCAGATTGCCGGCATGCACGTCACCGCTTTACGAGTATATCCACACTCGCACTTTTATCCAAAATCACTCCACACTCCACACACTCGCACCACAGTTTAGTTTCCGTCACACCCTCCTCTCCTCTCCTCTCCTGTACTCCCTCACAGATGGAGCTTCCCCTTCTGCCAACAGCCGCGGTTCTGCCTCGTGCATGCTTAAGAGTTTTTCCCCCGCTGTCGCGCTTGGCCCGAGATTTTGCGCTTGACATATAATTTTTATGTCGCTGTCCATGTGTCTAGGCGGAGCCGTTGCCCGAACGGGGACTATAAATGTATCTTTCAGAATAATATGTATATGTACATGCTTGTGCGAGTACGAGTATGCAAGCAGGCCCTAAGAAACGACAGCCGAGCTCCGCAAGGCACCCCCCAAGCACCTTTAAAGTACCGAACAGCTACCACCCACCACCCACCACATCCCACGTCCCCCTCCCCCTATGTACACCGCTTCCGTGTCCTTTATTTGCGTAAGACGGAAACTTCTGGCACGCACGTTCGCCTCAACTTCTGATGACTGAGGTGTGAAATTTTCGAGCTGCACCGCGCAAATAGGCATAAAATTATTTAAAACGCGAATGCATAAAAGGATTCACTCTGAAGAGCCGCATAAATATAAATTTGTTTGTTTAAAGTGCAGGAAAAGCGGTTTCGACGTCGACGAATTGTTTATTTCGGTAAAAACATATCAGCGATGTACACGTTATGCCACCGAAGAAGTGTTCCCCTCAGATCTATGAGCAGAATACAATCATTTCTGTATAGTACCTACTTGTAGTTTTCTTTCCTCAACTAAGACTTGGTAACTGAAATCTTGTTACTGTTTTACTTGTATTTCTAAGTGTGATTTCATTCCTGGACCTGGCCCTGGCCTGTTTTGCTACTGCTACTGCTGGACTGGGCACATTCATATGACTTTTTCTGCTGGTTCCCGCGTCAAATGAACTTCCTGCGGCAGCCTGTGGCCAAAACAACTTCACGGCACTTTGAGTCGGCTAACGGCGGCAGCAGCAGCAGCAGCAGCAGATGCTACAGCAGGGCCGGCCGGACCGCAAGTGGAAAAAATGCAGTTAAATGAGCGGAAATGCAAAATTAACTCGCCACGAAAGCACAGAACAAACAAAGAAATTGTTGTACAACTAAAAAACCCACCTCACACACACACACACAGATACACACAGACGAGAGCGAAATGAAGAGGAAATGGAAATGGAAAATGAGAAAATCAAGTGCCGTGGAAAAGGGAGTAGCCGGTTGAAGCAAAAATACGATTGAAAGCAGTAAAGCGGCAGTCAAACGGGAAATGGGGGAGAGGAGAGGAGAGGAGAAAAAATATATTATAGTAGAATAAACGTTGCCACTTGGCCAAATTTAATGCAAATATTTGGCCAACCGCAAAAGAAGAAGGCCTGGAATGTTGTTTTTCCCCTCCCTCTTTCGCTCATCCTCATCCGTTCTCCACCACTGACTGCATGAAGTGGGATGGGTTTTCCCGATTCGGCATCATTGGAAAATGAAGTGGCTGAAACATATTAGCCATGCTGAAACACCGCAAAATATGCAGCTATATATTCTGGTTTCTCTACCGATCTTTCCCATTTAATTATCAAACAGCTTCAGGTCCACCAGGTGCAGATAGATTCAAGACTGAGGAAAGAGCCTTCATACAAACAGGCAGCCTAATTAAAAGACGTGGCCTTATACTAATATACATGAGTATATTAATGCAAATCATATCCAGGAAATCATTGATTCATCCATCATGATCAGCAGAAAAGGATGGTGCCATACCTTGAAAAATGTATCGTTTGCTTATATCGACAACTGACAAATCCATAAAAACATGATAGTAAATCGAAATCGAAAAAATAGAAAATAATACTTTTACGATGGCGCTAAACAACTTATAATATTATAACTGATACAACAGTGATACATTATCACTGATATGTTACCACGTGACCGCATTCAATATCTTTCTCTCCGTAACATAAATCAGGTTCAAAGAATGATAATAAAGAAAGTCATTATCATTTTTAATCATAACTTCTGTGTATAATATACGCAGAATCAAGACCTGGGCGATAATATTATTAAGACTCTGCTTCCTTGCTCATATCAAATATGTATCTGCAGGCTCTGCAGGATCTGCAGGCATTCGGGAATATACTCGAATTGTTTATGAGTATATTCCCCTCAAATTATCCTTCGCCAGGAATTCCGCTGAGCTTGATAAATAGGAGAGAAACGTTTCAGAATTGGGAATGATTTATCTCTTCGTCTTCCGGTTCTGCGCCGGACTGCTGTTTATTCGCGTGCTGTGACAGCGACGCACTTTTCAGGGTTTTCGAAATTGTATTTAATTGGTGGGGTGTTTGGATGGTTGAATGCTTGAATGGTGGCCGGTCTAGGAGGTCTGGTCTGAGAGGGGGAGGGGAGTCTTTCGCTTGGTATTTAAAATTAAACAAACAGTGCAGAGCCACAGCCATGAAAATGACAATAAAAATAACAAAAAATATGTGGCATTACGAAATGTACAGAGAGAATAGAGAAGTCCTCCCCGGGCTCTGGCTCTGACTCTGCGCGTGGCATTCGTTGGCGTCTGTTCACTTGGCACTGACTTTGGCTTTTCCAGCCGCACTGACTTGGTACAATTAATGGCCACCTTTCAGCCCCCACACCACCCCACCGCATTCCCGATTCCGCGCAATTATTGCGGCCATTGTGCAAGAGCCTTTTGCCAAGTGTCTTGTGTGTCATCGTCACCGCTAAATTTAACATAATCCTTGAATGCTCCAGAGGTACCCTCCAGTGCCCTCCACCCTGCTACGACCAGTCGTGCCCGCCATTCCCGTTCTGTCTGGGCGCCAGGAAAATTGTTGGCAGCTGACGCGACTTGGCCAGGATGCTATGTGAGGTCCTTTGTTAGCCCTTTACTTCTTCAGTTCCCTGTTTCATTCTCTCGTTCTCCCGATCTACCATTCGCCTTTTCCTTTTGCGCATAATTAATTTCACGTTCTTGCCAAAAATTATGCGACAGGATTTGTTTTTCCCACTGCCATCGCGGAGAGTCCCTCACTCTGATTTCACGCTGGTCCGCGTCGGCTGGATTGTTCAGTTCGTTGTATTTATTTTGCATTTTGGCAGCATCTTGTTAGCTGCCTTTTGAACTTAAACCCTCGACTCGGCCAATCGGAAGCCATCTGCGGAACACAGGAACTGAAAAATTCCCTTCCCTTCCCCCCGACGTAATCAGGGTAAACGGCTAAGCTGCTCAAAGTCGCGTATCGTATCCCATTCTCCACTCGAGAGCCATTTAAGGCAGTCACGTTTATTCCTTAAAGAATAAATCAGTATTCTTTAAAATTGTTCGGTTCTCCAAAGCTCAATGACCTCAATGGAAGTCTAGGAAGTATATAAAAGTGGCATGTTCTGTGTAAGAGCTATATACTCGTCGTTCACTTTGAAATTCTAGCGCCAATGGAGTTCACTTGGCCTACGAAAATATATAATCGAATGGAGTCATTCAGTATATTAAAAGAGAGAAAGAAGTGAAACATTTTTGAAATCAACAATTAAGTACATACATTACATTACATTACATTACATTACATATTTGATACATAATTTTTACAAATATCTTATATTCTGTTGTCAGATCCACCGATTACTTTATTTTTTGATGTTCTTCTGTGTGTTTATCTGTGGTCTTGAGTCTTAAATAATATCAATATATGATCAATCAATATTTTAGCAGTACTCCGATGAAATATAACAGTCACATACGAATCAAAACACACATATGTACGTATGCAATGTATAATTGCTAAAACTACTGAAGTAAAACTAAACCGATTCAAGGTTATCTTATCCGATCTTATCCGATTCACCATCTTTTATTTAAGAAATGAGCTTTGTAAATGAAAAGTCATTACAGACAAGCGAAATGTATATTAGTCGATAGCCCTGTCTAATCCCTTAGAGCCTTGGCAACACATTTCTCTTCATGATGTGGAACCTCCTCCATTTTTCGCCTCGTTCACACTTGACCATTTATAATTGTTTCGTCCCTGCAATCGATAACAATTTAAATCCATTGCTGCCAATAAACAATTATTGCTGTTGCCGGCAAAAACAAAACTCCGACACCACTGAAATATCTATGCTCTGGCCACCGCAGCTGCCGCGGCTCAAATGGGGCCTAGGCGTCAGCGCCCCGCCCCATTAGCCACAGGCGGGCGGACAGTGGCATTCTGGTGTAAGCCATGGGACATTCGGCCAGACCAGACACAATGTTGGATGCTGAACGGCTGAGCTTTTTATCTTCATAAAAACGCAGCCAGACAAAGCAGACAGAGACGGCCAGACCCAGACAGAACGCAAAAGCGAAATTCATTGCAAAAATGTTTGGGAATTGGCGACCGAAAAATGTAGTCAAAAATCGGGAGGGGAGGGACTCGGGGCTCCACTAAGCGGGAAAATCCATCGAGGAGCACTAAATAATGTTCGCAGTGAAAAACTATTAAGGGGCGAAAAAATGCACTTGGAATGTCATAGACAGAAAATAACAACAGCCCAACAACAACAGGAAAAAAGGAGATGTTTAGCTTTTTCTACCCATTTTTGCAAATTAGAAAAGAAGCAATGAAATGGCAATGTTCGAGAGTGGATAGTGGATAGTGGATAGGATTGAAGTGTGGGAGGAGAAACAAACCGAAACAGGAAATTAAAATCGAATCGTGTGTGACTCGTACCTACATATACGTACATATATACAAATGTATGCATGTATGAATCTATGCATGTATTTCTATGCGGACTGGTATATCAGAGATGGCTCTCGGCATACCCCCTGAAAGCACTAGTCAACAAAATCTGGCTTTTTTCATTGGAATCAAACCGAAAGAAATCTGTTTAATGTTTAAGCTCAAGCTTAGATCTGAAAAAAAAATCATAAATTATCACAAATCCATCAGAGAAGTGTGTCTGTCTGATATTGGTGTTTTTTCTATGGCTGTTGGCTAGTGTAAGCAGACAGCCGAATGCAGAAAGTGTTTAATTTGATATGGCCCAGGGGAACGAGGAGTTGGACGGGTCACAGCTCAGCATTGGGCAGTCAAAAGTTTGGCTCGTTACCTTGACTCCTGGAATTTATGTTGAAAGTTTTTCTGTGTCTGTGTCTGTGTCTGCCTCTGTGTCGGGGTCTCCGCGCGTGGGCAAATTATGCAATTTTAACGCATAAATTTCACGACCCGCGACTCGCCCCGAGCCGCGGCCATTGCAGGGAGGAAACTCCAGACTCCTCCCCAGCTCTAGTCCCATCGTCAACTTCCTCTTCCTCCGCCTGCCAGGAACTTCGGCCCGAAGTTCCCACAACTGCGACTGTCTAATTAAAGCACCCAGCTGCCGGAGCATCTTTCCTGTCCCAGTCCCAGTCGCAGTCCTAGTCTCTGACCAGGTCCAGGTCCCGTCTCAGCCTGCAATTTCGCTGCCTGCAGCAAAGGGGTGGTATTTTTCAAAAGGGTAAAAAACTTTGAATAGCTTAGCGGGAGGGTATCGTATAGCAGCAAAGAACATACATACTTCATATGAGCAGGTTCGATTGAGAGGATTAAAAGTGCTATTCTTTTCTATACAAATGATCCAGAACGATTAAATATGCATATCATCTCTTTAGCACTCATGGAATTGCTTGTGAACATCGAAATTCCTATAAGAAGAAGGTACAATCTCCCATCAAGAGATATCTTTCAGATGTATTCATATATCATCGCACTGCATTAATCAACTTTAAGTGTATTCCATCTTCGTAGCGGGCTGGTTAGTGTCTGGAGCTTGGTGAAGTTCCCGGTCCCGCTCGTAAATATAAAAGTTGGCATCGCTCCCCGGAGACAAATCGGTTTGATTTTGATTGCATCTTTTACGGCCTTTGGCACCTTATAACTTTCCAGCTTCACCTTTCCAGAACGGCCCCCTGAATGTTTGAAGTGGCAGCAAGGGCTGAAACCGAAACAGGGTCCCGGGTCGATGTTGAGGTTGAGGTCGAGGCCCGAGCCCGAGATGGCGGTGCCCAAAAAATTACTATCATGACTGCCGCTCGTCTTAATCCAGCCATCCGCCACTCTGCCCTCCCCCCGCCCCCCGCCACCCAGCCAGTTCAAACTGCAGTTGGGCATTATTGAGCATGTCCTGTATGTGTTTCGTCATGTTTTGTCTCTCCTCGCTCCTTGTTTGCCGTCCGCTCGGTTTTTCTTCCCGGGATAAGCTCGTAAAACTTTTCGTAAGCTAACAGCCAGCAAAGAGAAAGAAAAACTTGAGTTTGTTTATTTGTTGTTTCGCTTTTCCGCTTTTGTTTTTTGTTTGCCGGAAGTTTTACGAGAATGCGTGAGTCGAAAGGTGACCAAACGGCACGGGGACCGGCAGATGTAGGGTTTCTGTTGGGTCTCTGCGCTTTAATGAATCGTAGGGGAGCAGGCGGAGTCGGAGTAGGAGTCGCCCGGGTCACCTTTGAGGAAAGTGGGTAACGTTGAACGTGAAATATACATGCCGAGGAGGAAGGGGAAGGGGAGGTCGTGCCCTGGCCAGCAGAAAATGTCACTCACAAAATACTTTTACAATTGAAATGTCAATAATGTTTTATGACATTGGAACGAAACAGACTGGAAGAGGGACGTGGAAAATAACCTCAAAAACGAGAGACGGCCGAACCGAAAATATTATCATTCGCCTGACAAATCTTGACATGCAACAGCAATCAAAAGCGAAGGATGGGCCCTGGTAGGGGGACAGCGGTTTGTGGCCTGCCTAGCGGTGTTTGCCTGAAATTGGCCAGAAACCAACACATAAAGTAGAATCGGAAAAAGGAGAAAAAGGAGGAAAATCCAATTCAAAATGCCATCAGACATTCTAATTTCATTCATTTTTCAATAGAATTCCAAGTTCCGAGCCACTCACTTCCTTGGGGCCGCATAAATTGTGATTCCGATAAGGTGGAACAAGCCGAACCCGACGTCAGCTGCGACAGCTACAGCGCCAAGAGTGACTGTTCCTCTGGCGTGACACGAAATGTTGGCTCACACTAGTTTCGGCCAAATTGAATTTCTGCTGCTATGATTTTAGTAGGTAGACCACGATTGTCCCTCAACTAACCCTTTCGCTTTAAGCACGCCCTCGGGTTGCATTTGCTACAGCCCGACTGAACCGATCCACCAATCAGATCCACCTGATCCACTAAAGTTGTTTCCATCCAGCTTCCCATTTCCCCTTCTCTTCTTTTCTTTCCAACGCATTCCATTTGCATTCGCGGCACGACAGCGTGCTGACACCAACCCATTTCGAGGCGGTACCGCAGTACCATCTGCACTCCAGACATGCAGAATGCAGAATGTCAACTGGTGGATGGCACAAATATTTTGGGGATTTCTCCATCTGCTTGTATCTGAATTCTAGATGGGGCTTTAAGGCGCTATCCAAAAAAGGGATTACCTTTTGCAGACTTAGCTTGACAGCCTGATGAGAGTATGTGGAATTGTGCAACTTCAAGTAAGGACTCGTTAAGGACTTGCAAGAGAAAATGGTCTTTCAGGATATTGTGTCGGGACCGATGGACTAATTGTCCCAAGAACTGGTACAGGAACGATCAATTTCCCACGGAACGATATTCCTTTATTATGTGATATCTTCTTGTTTTTTCGGACTCGCTCCATACCTGTACTCCGTGTCTCTATGAAGGACAACATTTCACTTTTGAAGAGCGGCGCAGGGCACGCAGGTCACTAGTTGGGCCTGTGGCCTGGGGCCTGGGCGAGATTCTGGCGAAATGAAATTAGCCATTACGCATTGTTTGATCTGGCATATGAAATTGAATTGGACCGCAAAATGATAATTAGCATCATAAAGCAGGACTCCAGAGCTCCGTGTAAACTAATTAAAACCGTAATTACAAGTACAGCGACTGCAAGAGCAGCGGGGCATCGACCAGTGCGTTGAGCATCGACGGAAACGCTTCGCACGAAATGCAATCACAAATGAATTGTTGGCAATTATTGCTTTATAAATAACTGTGAGCCCACTGCCAGCAACTCCTCTCGCTGTATGTGTAGGTGGGTGGGTGTGTGTGTGTGTGTGTGTGTGTGTGTGCAGGCAATTTATGAGCCTCTACGCGTCGTCTTGCCCTGCTTCTTGAGACGAAATGTTCTGCAGCAAATTAGATAATAAGCCACCAAGTTGCGTGAGAGCCTCGGTCCGATCTGAAAGATGAAAGATGGTAATGAAGCCAATGAGCGATATAATATGGTTATCCTTTTGTAATGCACAGAAAGAAGAATCTCCAGCAAAGCAGAGCTTATAATGCATAATCCTGTCTGGCTGCTTGCCCGAAGTTACAGCATTGGTTCGATGAACTTCATAGATACACGAAAATGGATTTAAATACTCGTAGCTTTGAATTGGTACTTTATTCATCCTAGAATTATCGGAATGCACTTCTTAAACCCAACAGAACGATAGCGCTTGTAGTCTTCGACATTCGTCATTATGTAAATTGTATTCCTTGTGTATTTGGCACATCGATAACATTATTAGCCACAAATAGCCCGAAGACGTCCCAAGGGGCGGCACTGCTCCTGGTCCTGCTCCTGCTACTGACTGCTGACCAATTTTGTCAGCTTTGCCAATTTGGAGCTACCCTCGTCTTTGGTTTTTGTCCCTCTGCTTTTCTTTTTTGGTATTTTGTCCACCCGGACAGCGGACAGGGTTATGGGGACCGAGGACAGGGTACTGGAGACTGGAACTCTATGGGCTGTCGAGATTTGGAGTGCGTCCGCTGTCAACAGCATTTGTTGAACGCTTCTTTGGACTCGCCGTCTCTCCCCGCAATCGTTTCGGCCCTCTCGTTGGGACTTATGAAGCATCAGGCATTGTCATGCCAGGACAATCGTTGACAGCAAGGACAGCGTCAAGTTTTTCTTTCGTTCCGCACACAAAACGATTCGTAGCTGAGCGCAGCTGCTTCAAAATATAATAAATACTCGTAAATAAACATAATTTATAAGTAGCAGATTTTTTACGTCTGTGTTGGCACAAATACTTAAGCACACCCGAACTCGAACAGATCCTTTTCATGTATTTTTTTTCCTTCTTTATTTTCTCACACAGTACTCGTGGACAGTAGAGTTACACACATACATATGTACCTATGTACATATGTATATTGTAATCGTGCATAAGTATTCGTACACTTGTAAAGTGCAGACTAGACGGATTATCCCTTGGCTGTGCTGTCTGTATGGGAAGCTGGATATCGGGTACGGGTACTTTAATATATAGAATGCACTTTTCTGGCAGAAAAGGTTTCGAAGACGCTGTTTGAAACTGTTTGAAATAATTTTTTTTATGTTATATCCCAGCGCTGCAAGTTTAACTAGGGGGAACGTTGTGTGTCGCTGATAGGGACGCGGCTCTGCATTTTTACCCGTTACTCGGTCAATACATACATATGTATGTGAAGTTATTTTATAAAATATAAAAAACAAATTAATTGTTTGCCAAAAAAAATGTCATAAAAATCGGTGAAACCGTTTAGGAGATTTTTATATATTAGATCTAATCTGTTTCCATTTGAGTTTACATTTGTTTTTAACATCTCTCTTCTCTACATGTCGTCATCTACATCTACATCTTTAGAGACGGAATGAAGAGCGCGTGGATATGCTATCGTGCAATTTCATTTGCACCTTCTGGCTTAAATAACAATCCGATCTAATCAAAATCTGGTAGATATAGTCATTCTATATAATTATATTTTTATTTTTCTCGTATCCTTGAAACTGTGTATGCCTCAGATTTTCGTCGTTTGTGGGGGAAAAAGGAGGAACTTGTGATTCAGTGTGATATCAAAGAGTCTGGGTACCAAATTAGGTTGCTCTAGCTCTTATAGTCAGAACAGGCGGACAGACGGACGGACGGAAATGGCTATATCGATTTGGCTATTGATGATGATCAAGAATACACCTATATACTTTATGGGGTCGCTTCATTCTGCGCGTTACACACATCCACTTTCACCACAAATCTGATATACCCCTATAGTCTTCGAGTACCGGGTATAAAAATCTAATTTCACGGCATATAACATTATCAGCATGCCGAATTGGATATCTTCCAGACATAGGCAGTAGATCGATCAGTTCAGAAGCGAACTTGAAGAGTCCACTATCGTCTAACCAGTCATAAATACAACAAGCTTGGAAAAGTAATATCGAACTATGTATATGGCATACGTATTTCTGGCTATAGGGCTGCTTAGAGGCGCATCGTCTGATTGTTGCTTTCCGTTGATCGGAATTAACTTAAGAATGCACTGCAATGATTTCAAATCACCACACTTTATTTTTTGCGGCAAGGACGGTTGCAATATTTTTGGATGCAACTGCGCGGGCGGATGTAGAGAGTTGGTAGAGTATTCACCTGTTTAACTAACTAACTGTTTAAAGATGTTCTCTTTGTTTTACCGGTCATCAGGGGAAAATAAAACTGAAACGTTCACTGATTTGTTTTATTTTGCTATATCGTTTGCCATTTTCATGGGACCCTTGATAACGGTCCACCTACTTTTAAGTAAATTTTGTACTCTGATGATCTTCGACTCTACCTTAAAACCCCATAAAAGTTTCTTAAGGAAATTTGAAGTTTTAAAAGGCGGCACAAGGATTGGACAAGAACAATGGTTTCAAGTGCTTTATGATACATATGTGTCGGGTTCCGCAGCCCAATATTGGGAGACTTGATGGAGACATTATGGCCAGTGGTGCAGCAGTAAAATAAATTCACTTATTTATTGTTTGTTGTTTGCACTGCCCACTCCACTGCACATTGTACACACATACATACATATGTATATATGTATAAGCTCCCGCACAACAGCAGCCTATCCAGCCGTTCTCTCGTCTTCTTTCCTTCTTTCTTTCGACTTTTCTATCACTCTCTCGATCTTTCGTCTTCGCTATTGCTCTCTCCTCTGGATCTGTCGCACTCTCGCTTGCAGTAGGGCACGGGCAATTCGGCCCGCCTCCTCTTGCAGTTTTGGACTCTTGAACCGGCTAACTCTACATCGCTAGTCTCGCTTTCGCTATCCTATCCGCACAACTTTCGCTATTGACAATACAACTGTATCAAACTAAACTCTCATGTTAATATATCGCAAACTACGCTGCCGAAAAAGCTCGGCAGTTCAACAATATGTTAACGACTTAGTCCCGACTCGGCACAACTTCCACTTCGCTTATTCGCCCATCTTCGCTTTTCATATTATCGCTATGGATGTTATCGCAAATGGTGTGTCTATGAGAATGTTCTCATTTCCAAATTGTTTCTTGAAAGCTTCGACGTTGGAATATAACGTAAATTCGGGCACTATATCTTCACCTGCACTTAAAGAGTGAAACTTAATGGGTTTCCAGCAGCGGCTGCCCTATATCATTTCCGTTCCGCCTTTTAGCTTGTACATATAATAGGGGTAGTTTTTCTACAGTAGCCCGTCTACTGAACAACCATACCATACCGAATACTAAATCGAATTAAACGGCATCCCAAGTTAGATCTCCTCCATACATAGTAGTGGAGTCGGTCGTCTAACCAGTCACACAACCGGTTCATAGAAACGTTGAGCTACAATGTACCTGGCGTACGTCTTTTTGGGCCTACTGTTCCTTAAAAGAGCAAGGGCAGACTGCTGCCATCCAGTGGTCGGAATTAACTTGGTGAGCCGCTGCGACGACGGACTACCAGCAGATGGTTGGTATTGCGGGAGGGGCGATTGCAATATATTTGGATGCGACTGCTACGGCGGATGTAGAGGGCACTAAATAAAGGATATTACCATAAAATAAACTCCAACTTCCTTGGTTATTGGAACATAAGTAGCACTAGAACAGAGTGCAAACTTTTCACAAACTTTATCTCCATCGTAAATAGCGCTAAAACATTCAGTTTTTTTTTAATTAATTCGATTTGGCTTTCGCAAGAGCAGCCCCGTACCGCGTCAATGTTCTTCCCAAGCATCCCCAGCATTTCAATCACGAATCAGCTGGAGACAGCACGAGATTCAAAGACATCTAGTTACTCGATTGCATACAAATTACAGATGCAAGTCACATTTGATTGAAAACAATTTAAAATGATATAGCCATTGACAAGGACCTACCTTGGCATTGCCTCTTTGCTTGGCTGGGCTTGCCGGGATGCGTATCAATACTGCTCCCGCACCCGCTCCTGCTCCTGCCCAGCTTCCATTCCCATTCCCAATACCAAAGTGGCTCTATTTTATTTTCAATGCCAACCTGAGCAATCCTGCTCTACCCCACTCCCCACGCCCTGAATCAGCCAGCTCCAGCTCTAAGGCTCGCACACATCCAATCCACAAAGGGCATGTGCACAGTTTATTGCTTCTACGTGCAGAATGTTTTTGTTTGGCGCATAAAAGATATAAACCAAATTGCTCCAGCTCAATCGGCGATTCGGAAAGCATTTCATTCCATTTGCCGGCTAAGAGCGCTCGCTGAGTGCATTGCATTGCATTGCATTGGCATGCAGTTCCTGTTCGAAGTTCTCCGCTGATTGGTCGAGGTCTGGGGATAGTCAAAGGACTTGACAGCTCCCGACCACCTAGCCCAAGTCAGCTCCGCTCCATCACACCGTGTGTGCTGTCCCTGTCCCAATGTGCTAATAATTACCAGTACGACCCGACAAATGACCACACACTTCCCTGGACACCAAGTCCCCATTTCCCTCCCAATAGCAGAGCCTGGCCAATTGTTGCCAGGATACAAATGCCAGTAGGTAAGTAGGTAAGCTGGCTTGGTCACTCGTTTGTGTGATGCCGTGATGTTGCTGTCATTGATGCCCCAAATTATGATCCCAAATTATTGCCATTACACCCATAAAGCCACTGCACACTAAACATGCATAAACGCACAACGGACAATGGTCAAGGACCAACCAAAATATATAACATTATGTTAACAGCCTCGCACATACAATTTGAAACTGAGAGGAAATCATTTTTGTCCTCATAAAGTGCTTTGAAGAGGCAGCCTGGAATCAGGCTTCAGGCTATATTTATACGAGTACGTACACACAATTTAATTTCATCTTGCAACATCCCCTGGAAACTCAAATAGGAAAACTATTTTGGACTATGGCCAAATAGATATTTTCCCCTGATTCTTGTTACTTTTACACGATATCACATCCTTGGACCATTATTCCGTTCGTCAGTTGATTTTGAAGTCCCAACAGCACACGTTGTACTCATTAATGGTTTAGGTTAGCAGACCATTTTCTTGTCTATTGATATACAATTTAGTGGGAGATGCGATAAACGCAAACATTTACATAACAACATGCTTACGTAACATTCCACCCGCCGCCTCCCTGCGGAGGTGGCTGCAGTGCTTTGTCACAATTAGAACGTGCAATCCCCCCCACTGCGCATAAACGCTCATCAGATCCATTTAACCCATAATGGGTGTCGGGTCTTCAGGCCCTGGGGTCGGGCCTCCTGATCCAGCTGCTGCTCCTGCCGGGCGATGGCTTTTATTTGCCATTAACTTGCTGCGCGCGTACATCCCCACGCTGCATCACGACCAAGGCCGGTCAGGTATTCAGCTATTCAAACTGGGCGTACGAGTATGCGTGTGTGCAGACCGGCCCTAGTGTCTATGGGCCGCTCAGACTGTACCGAAATGGAGAACTGGTGTGGCCATTGATAGCGAGGCGAGTCGTCGGCTCGGAGCTGTTGATTCCTCCACCTGGGTGTCTGTTTGCCTGCGGCTTTTGAGTGCTGCCTGCCACGGCTTGCTGTCCGGCGTTTCATGTGATTTTTGCGCCGATTTGCGTTTAATTGAATTTTGCTCTTGATACTGGTTAGGCCTCGCACTTGACTTGCCGCTAGCAGCACTCCGCACCGCTCCGCACCACACCGCACCACACCGCACCGCAGGGTGCCATCAATATGCTCCAATCGCATCTAATTGCGCTGAAAAAGGAAGGCAGGCGGAAAACATGTTGAGCCTACTTGAAGCGATTACGAATGGAGCCCACGCCTCCGGAGTGGGGCAGACATAAATCAACACGCCCGTGGCTGGTCAATGAACCGCGCCGGGCTGGGGATAGGGCTCGGGCTCGGGCGAGCACAGCGTACTAAAAAAGGCAAACGAAACGGAAACAGCTCGACTTGGGTGTCTGATGTTGTGTGGTCTGCGTCTGGGTCTCGGTCTCGGTCTCGTTCTCGGTCTGGGTCTCCATAACCATTAATGATTTGGCCCACAAGACTCAATACGTCCCGCAAGAATGTCCCTGAGTGCGGCCGACCCTCCGCCTCACGTCTGGGACGAAACTAGGCCCAGATCCCTTCTTATACAAAAAAAAAAAAAAACAGAAAACCAACAAAAATGGAAAACAGAAGAAGAATTGTGCGAAGCGGAAACAACTTAATGACGCGCGGCGCTAATGGTTCACTTAAGCACCCACATAAGTTTTCCGCGCTGTTTTCCGAAAAATAAAAAAAGGCGAGCCAATGCACAGTGGTGCGGACGCTGAAAATTGCCTAATAGAAAAACTGAAAAAACATATTTAATTGTTGAAGACTTTAAAAAATAAGTTCCGAATTTCATCACACTTGGCAGTGAGTTCGACTTCCGCCCTCGTCCATCCTCATTGTGGCCTATGTTGCATACCGGGTATTCAGGGAGTCCTTGGGTATGTTGCCATGGGGCGGGGCGATTGAGGCATTGCCGACCCCATTAAAAACCACAACGTTAAGTACGGGGTATCTAATAGTCGGAATACCGACTATATCGGACTGTTTTCTTCTGTGTAGCGTTCTACGCTATTGGGCCCCGCTTCCACTCCCCCACGCAAGCCCGTCTCGCCATCGTTTCGCAGTAATAATTTCTCGCTAATGGTGTCCTAAATTGTCAAGAAATATGGAACCATTTGAATGTTTCCCCTTCGGTAGAGTACGAGTGTGTGGGTGTGTCCACGACCAGGCACAGATTGAAAGGAGTTCTGCGTTATGTACATATGTATGTCCGTATACATATTTATATACATATATGTATGTACCTACTCGTATATATATTATTGCATTGTATATACCAGGCTGTTGCTGAGTGCGGCTTTTAGTACGTTTGTATTCTCGACTTCCGGTTAGCCAGGGCCCTCTGCAATTTCTTTGTTCTTTCTTTCTGGCTCTCATTTTTATAAGCGAATGACAGCAACAAGAAAAACAATACGGCCTAAAGGGCGGGCCGTTTTGTTTTTGACAATCTAAAGTGCAGTATAACAGCAGTGTGGGTCAAGTGGGGGAGTGAATTGTTGAAGGGTACGCGAATTGTTAGAATACTTTAAGTATAGAACGTGCAACGTTCAACGTTCCCTCAACGAGTGCATGGAGGGAGTATGGGCAAAAGTGAAACTCTGTCGTTTTTCTCTTTTCTTTCAAGCATTCCATGCTATTTAATTTTATTTTCCGTATTTCACGTACATATATTATGTTGGATGTTAAATGCAAGATTCCGCCCTAACTTGTACAAACTGGAAGCACACCTAAGTACTTTAAACTTGAAGGGTCGTACAAGACCAATGCAGTTTCTCAGTCCCCATGACCATCTATTTTATATTTGACTCAATACAATTCGCATTTTGAGAGCTCAATTTTGGAAATATGTTTTAACTTCAGTTCACTTAGCCCAAAATATTTATCTATACCAGAGGCCGCCAGCGTCCTATGCAATGTGCATAGAAAAACGGAGACGGGGCAGCGCAGTCGGCACACGCATAGCGTAAAAACTTCGTGTAGCGTCGGCCCTGCGATCATTCGGCTCGTGTGGCTCGTGTGGCTCGTGTGGCTTCGGCCTTATGTACACGCAGCTTCTGCTCGGCTGGCGAAGCGGCAGCGAAAATGATCGTGTGGCTTTGGCCCAATGCAGAAAAAGCATCATAATTCTGCTGGGCAGCGCCGCGGCAGAGAAAGTGGAACATGTTTTGTCATGTCTGTTCTCTGCGCACTGAAATGCACTAGGAACATGTGAGTGTCTGCGTGAGTCAGGGAAGTATTCGGAACGTATATTTAGGCCTTTGCCTTTTGATATTTTAATTTTTTTTTTATTTGCGAAGTATGACAGTGACAACGTCATATTTCCACCAATAGCTTGTAAGGTATGATGGCGGACTTTTTGTTAGGTATAGTGGCGGATCATTTTTTAGCACGAGTTTCAATTTTCTTTGCCTATTTGTGTACAGAAGTGTATAAGTTAACACTCAGTGGAGAAATTTGCATTTTGGGCACCGGTTTTTTGTCTTTAGACAAGAAAGGAAAAAAGAGCGTCTAAAAGAAGAACAACATCGGAGCAATCCACAGGCAAAAGAGTGAAGCTCGAAAAAGAAGAAGAAGATGCTGCTCGAGATTTTCAATATAAGTTCTTTCTTTTTCTGTTATTTTTCATTATTTCCAATTGTTTAAATAAATGATTTTCAGATCTACATAATGTTTTAGTTCATCCGCCACCATACCTTACAATTTTCAAAAATGCAAAAATTAATGGTTTGCGCGAAGAGCTGCAAAATTGCATTCCATTTAAATTTAAGCAACCTCTTCTTACAGAAATATGGTCAATAGATATCAGCAGCTACCTGCTTTTGAAATTTTGAAAAATATTGATTGTTGAGAGAGGGAGATGCAAAAATCAAAGTGTCCGCCACTATAACTTACACCCCTACATATATCATAATATTCAGATCCAGTTATATATAATTTATAAAAATTACAGTAATATATGCGAACTCGTAGACGTTGATGCCCTTGTTCCCAGTAGAGGCTCAACACGACTGCATCGATGATGCCCATCGTCCAAGAGTCAGCCCCAGGTAGCGCGCGGGGCCGATTCGGTTGATCTTTCCTACCCATAGCTGTGCAGAGAATCAGAGATTATGTTGAGCAGAGGCTGTTCCATCGTTTCAGTAGAAAGGATTATGGGTTTCAAATCCTTAATAGCCGTGTGCTAGGGTTTGCATGTCGTAGGGATGAAACCAAGCTTTATTTGTAAATGGAGATAGTTAGTTAATAGTTAAATTCTTTAATCTATATAGACTTTGTTTTGCAAATAGATAGATACATCCAGATATATCAACTACATCGAAAAAAAGACTTTGGGATCAGATTATTTTTATAGCAAGAATAAGCAAAACACTTTCCTGTGCCTGATTTCCCCGCCTTTCTTGTTTCAGTGTTCATCGCTAGCCTCATTCTAGTGAGTGTTTACGCGATATTCCAACAAAGAAATTTTTTGGAACTTCCCAAATCTGTTTACCATAAAATTTTAACTCTTCCGACAACGTCAAGCAAACGCATTCCTTGAGAGAAGAATCTTTTTAACTTGCCAATTTCTTTCCTTCCTTTGTTCTAGACGACATTTGTCTCTGAATCGTTTCTGAATCAAATCTGATCGATCCAACTGCTATATGTGGAAGATATCTAATTTGGTATGCTTATTATGTTATTTGCCGTGCAATTCGATTTAATATCAATGGTTCCATGCTGACGACTGTGGTCGTAATCATAGAACGATATTCGACACCTATTTTACTAAGAGAGCGAACCGAATGAGTCTGGGGTTTGGGCACTTGCCCAAAGTGACCAGTGGATCAGCATCCATCCGAGTCACTAAAGCCAAGTCCGTCCGTCTGCTTTGTTTAACGCCTAGATCTCAGATTCTAGATGAGCTAGAACAATACGACCTTATGGTTTGTCTCTCCCTTCTATACCCACCCTACCACGGTAGTGTTATCGATTTATTGTCCCTTAATCAATCTTCAGATCATATTCACCATATTTTATAAGATTCCGGCACGGATGGTCTGCCTAGTACCATACCTACGACTCGTAGGTAGCAAAATATGCTAACCAATTGTTTCTATGCTGTCTTCGCATTGAAAGACTAAAAAGACCGAGGGGGAACGGCCTTTGCCGCGGCTCTTACTTGTACGCGGTACTTATTTAGTATACATACATTCATATGTAAGAGAATTTATGTTTTCCAAAAAAAATTGCATAAAAATCGGTCGAACTGGTTGGGAGATTTGTATATATTATATTTTATCTGTTTCCATAATTTTTGCATTCGTATTTTACATCTGTCTTCCTTACATCTCGTCATCTACATCTTTACTCTACATCTTTACATCTCAAGAGGAAGAGTGTGCGAAAGCGAAATGAAATGAGTAAGCGCGGGGCTACGCCATCGTTCAATTTCATTAGTGATCCAGTGTGATATTACAGGAGTTTGAACACACAATTTATTGATCCGTTGTTTTTCTGAATGTCGCCCAAGCTTTCGACCGCGTGTGGCTGGATGGCTTAATCCACAAAATCAGAATACAGGTCCAACAGAACATCCATTAAATATTGGAGTCATACCTACAGCAAAGAAGCTTCGCTGTAAGATGCAAATATTTCCTCTCTGATTATCATCCAATTGAAGCTGGTGTACCCCAGAGGGTAGCGTGGTTGGACCGACACTTGTATAAATGTATCAGCTACACACATATGTATATACCGACAAACAGTCTTAGAACAGCTTCGACGTTTGCTGCAGAACTCTTATCATCTCATCTCGTGGCCTTGGAAAAATGGCTGGCAGACTGACGAACAAAAGTGTGAGCACCATGATTACTCGATCCTCACCACTCAACTCGATGTACCTATTCGATTAATCTTATTAGTAGTACTCCCACTTATTCCTTTCCTATATATATATACGCATAATCATACATAATCATCTTAATAGTCCTGTATGACCACCTAGACCACGGAGGCAATTAAAGGTAGAGCAATCTTTATATATTTATATAAGTATGAGCTACAAGCTCTTTGTTTTTCATTGTCCTTGTATTTGCATTTGTGCATTCTATAAAATTATATGCGTGTTAATTACTTAATGAAGCGAATTGTTGCACCCATTGTACGGCTGCTGAGCGTGTCAGTGGCAGCTCCATTCGGGTGTGCACTGCACCATGGCTGCCACAAAGGAGTCGTCACTCACATCGCCTGCCCCATCATCGACGCCGCGCCGCGCCGTGTCTCACGTACTGCGAGTGTTGCCTTCTTTTTGAGCGACCACTAAGGGAGCCTCAGTGTGCTTCCATTGTTTTCTGCTTAGATCGCCCTTTCTTTGTCCGGAGGCCATTAGGATAGATTCGGTGGCCGCTCATTAGGGCCACAGTTAAAGGGTAATGGAAACGGCAGCCGTTGGAAGCCATTGAAGGTCGGCGCTTTGTACTATCGCGAAGAAGCTGCTGCCGAGGCAGCGATGAAGCCTAAAATAATATATTTTGGCAGGGGTAAGGATGCCTGCGTAATGTTTGATTTCCCTTAGGTGGTGCGTTAGTGGGAGCCGAAGAGTGAATATTCTTCCTGAGGCACAGAGTAATTTCTATGCTTTCTGCCACAACCTCTGGCATCAGTCGTGTGCACCCCGAGAGCAAGCACACGAAAACCAACGCGTGCGTAAAATTGCATTAATGGTATTAAATAAAAAGGGACACTTCGCGTGGAAGGCCTAATTTCTGCTGTCTTCCTGTGGTCAGAGAAATGCGGATGAAGTACTTACATAAAAGCAAGGGTCCAAGCAGCCGTTTTCCTTTGTTTTTGGGGAAAAGAGACCCAAAATCAAATGGATTCGCCCCCCCACCTTCCTAAACTCAAAAATTAAATGAGCAGACAAAAGAGGTAACTCGTCTCCCCCCCCCCCTCCCCTTAAAGAGACCACACTCCAGAGTGCCTGTCTTCTGTCTTCGGTTTGCCAGGCTGCCAGTCGCCGTAAAATATGGCTATCATAATTCAGGACTGGCCCGGACTGAGCTGTGAGCCGTTTGTCAGGGGAAGTTTCGTCTGTACCGTCTAGAGTTCTGAGAGTTCACATGTGTGGGGGGGGGGACTGTGGGGCCGAAATCTACTCGCATGGGGGATTTAGTTAGCACTTGTTGCGCGGCTAACAAATTGTTATCCCTTATTTATGGCGGATTTTTGTTGCCCCGTGCTACTACTTCCGTTGTACCTGCCTTTTGTATACTTTTGCCAAAAATGTCCCAACAAGGCGCCAAGCCCATTAGTATACTCCAAATGGCAACCCCTCCCCCTCTGGGTGTGTGTGCTGGCGTTATTTATTGAGAGTGTGCCGAGTGCGGTGACAATGCGCTAATGTGTGGCATGCTGGGCATAAATTCCATTCTTACTGTTATACTAGCACTGCATTGGCGTTGTGCATGGCCCCTGGACCTGCTGCGGCCGTTTAAGGGC
Organism: Drosophila athabasca; assembly: GCA_008121215.1. Classification (NCBI taxonomy): domain Eukaryota; kingdom Metazoa; phylum Arthropoda; class Insecta; order Diptera; family Drosophilidae; genus Drosophila; species Drosophila athabasca. The sequence continues at coordinate 3,268,978 of CM017794.1, forward strand.
CGTTTTCCACTGGGGTTGTCTGCTGCAGCCAACGCTGCCCTCCCCCTGATCCCGGCAACAGCCCAGGGCGATTAGCTCCCAATGGAAATAATTGTATATTGACCACTTTGGCAATTTTCACAGTTCATGGTGTAATCCATTGCCATTTACTAAATTCCCGCTGCGCCAAATGGCCGCTCGCTCAACATGTGGCAGATGTGGCACGCACAGCAGTGGAATGGAAAATAGTAGATCGCCTGCTCATACGGCAATTCTGTTGAAAAAAGCACGGCGGACAGTATGGCCGGGTATATGCAGGCAGGACAACGTGTCGAATTCCAGCTGAAATCAAATGAAGCGCACTTGACGGCGCGTTCAATGCTGCAACGTGACGTGAGTGAGCAAATACCATGACGCTGCACACGCTGCCAAGGCAATGGCCCAGGATGCAAAGGTGCATCCTGCTGCAGCAGACAACACACAACAAAGGTGCAGACAACAGACTCCAGATACCGCAAGCCAAATAAGCATTGATTTCTCATTTGAATACAACCAAGTTCAAATAATCTGGCTATGACATTGGTGGGATCGAATAGAGTTTTCTAAGATTTCGGATTATGCTATCTTCATTCCACTAGAATTCTGCATTTTAGGTGCTGTCGTATACAGATCTTTCAGTATGATATCACAGGAAATCCAGCATCAATCCAGCTATATCTATATGCTACATGACCGGACACGATCCGTTTAGTTCTCAGAGAACTACCGGACCGCTACAATCCAATTTTATGAAGCATATACCAATTAACAGAAGCCACTAATGAAGAATGCTAAATAATGATATCCAAAGTTAGACAATCAATTTTCCGTGGCTCAGCGATCTCTCTTCCTTTTTCAGTGTGGCACGTTCTCTCTCCCATTGCAAGGTGAGGGTGATATAACAACCCTTTCCACTGGTCTTTTAATAGCTAAGCCGAATTGATTGATAATCGGATGACTATTTCACGCCGGTTCACTCCGCATCAGGAGCGTGCATAATGAGGAGCTATTCCAGCGGAGTAATTGGCACACGATCAGTGTAGAAACGAGTTCCCAGAGTCAACCAGTCATCCAAACAGTCCTCCAGTACGTCAAACTATGTATATGGCCTACATTCGAGTATTATTGGCCCTATTTTTCATTAGAGGGTTGACGACAGAATGCTGTCCTTCATATGGACATAGGTGCCTCGACAGAACAAGAGTTTTGGCATATTTTTGCGGCTATGGACCTTGTAATATCTTCGGATGCAACTGTGAGGGTGGGTGTAGAGGAAAGGATTAACGTTTCACCCGGACTCCTAGAAAGGGCTAGCTGTTGAGCAGAGCGAAAGAAAGAGAGAGGGAGAGATGGCATACGCTCTGTTTTTCTGGCTTCTGATCGTCGGCTCTTGGGGAGATGATCTTGCCTCTCAGAGGTTGATTATTATATATATGTATACATGTTTTAAATATTGAAAAAGTCCTCATATCTGCGTTTCAAGTATTTGGTTTAAAACAGCTCCTATGAAAGTTTACTGAAAAAAAAGTTACGCAGGAAACCTGCAGCTAAAAAACCAAGTGTGCATCACATTTCATCTGGAAAGCGATACAAATTAATTACAATTTTTTTAAAACTTGAATATTCCCATTTGGTTATTTTATTAATGTCTATTTTCTGCAGCTCTCCGTAATTTGGTTGGCAGTCGCATTCATCAATTGTCAGACGATCAAACCGATTGCCGGCTGTATAGGAGGACAATGCTCAGAGGTATTGAATGCAACAGCAGTTTTTAGTTCTTTTTTAGTTAAATAAATTAATTGAATTTTGCCGTTCGATATTAATTGATGCCAATAAAGTGATACTCATAGGCGGCAATCAGAATTAATATTCTTCAGTAAATGAAATGTAAGTTATTCGAGCATTCAGCCATGTTCTACTCACTACACACATGTATTTCTCTCCCCATTTTCAATCGTGTTATACAAGTATAAAGATGAATGTCTACGCATACAATCTACATATATACCGTACTATGGATATGTGTTATAAATTCAATTGACCGTATGGTATTGGTATTTGCCCTGAATATTCCAGTGCTGTCATGAAAATTGGTTCCGAGCAAAATGTTTCTCAATTAAATATTTAAAATGCCAGTGTGCTGCCATATTTTGTGCCCATTTCAATTTGTCCTTCTTGTTGGAGGAGGGCTCCTTCTCTGAATTTTTGTGCTGCTCCCGTTTCAGCGCCTGCGAATCAAATTGAGGCTAGCAACTGTCAGTAATTTGCATATTTGAGCTGAAAATTGTCAGCCAACTAGCTCTGCTCATGGCCCGAGCGCGCACCCATCAGGAGCAGCTCCATCAACTTGCTGGCCGATTGATTGAAGGAGGTTAGGTGTGGGTGTGGATGTGGGTGTGGGTGGGGGCGTGGTGGGGACATGGCTGGCAAAATCATAGAACTCGGAATTGATTTATTATGCGGTAATTGTTTTGGCCCACTTCGGATTCTGCATACTCAATCAGGCCTGCGGATTCGGGCTAATAATACATTTTACTGGTAGTATATTAAAATAAGTGCCCGGGCATTAGCATCAGCTAAAGACTTTGTCCCAGATCTAACGGGCTCTGAGCCATTCCATCCTCGAACATACCCACCATGGCTGAGCTATCAATGATCAAATGTTGTTTTGACACATGCACAGATCCTGATAAGACATTATTCCAGATTTGCATTTGGTTTGAAACATTCAATTCTGTGAATTCGGATTGTGGTTGATTCTGGGAGTGATTCCTTAGTACTATTCTTTAATTCTTTAATTTCATAATCAATACTTTTTCCCCAGCAAGATGTGGCCTTATCATTTACTTTGATTTCAATTGTTCATTTTTAAGCTGCTTAGAGACTTGTTTCAATCCCTCATTAAACATTTTGTCGACCCGACTGCTAAATGGCCAACAATTACGCGGAGTCAAAGGGAATTTCAATGATTTTATTATGTGGTTTTCATTTGGAATTCGCTGAATGACCAGCATGGCAAAGGGTTTCGGTTTCCTGGGCAAGGGGGTATGGTTTAGTTGGTCTGGGGGTGAGTGGAAAAAGTTTCAGAATATGCTGGCGGAAAATCAACATGAAAACAGTGCTTTATATTTTATTATTTTAAATTTGTGTGAGCAATCTGCAAATTAAATCGTTTCCATGAGCCCAGTCACAAGCCCAGTCACAGTCAGCTGGGAGTGTACAGAGCAAACTTTGCTCCCATATTAAAGTTGTAATATTAATGAAGTGTCCTCGTTTTAAGCAAACACTTCAGCGACCAGTCCGTCAGGGGGGAATACAGCATAAAAAAGCATTTTGCCATTCAATTTACATTTTTCATTTCCGTTTTATGGCACCAGGAAAGTGAGAAGGAAAACATCAACCGAAACAAACGTTGCCCATCACGATGCCGTCATTCAATCCGAGATCAATTGCTGTAAAAATGGCAAAATTATGCCGGACCCTTAGGGACAGCCAGCTGGCTTAGAGCAGCTCCTCCTCTCTCCAATTTGGCTTAATCTGTCCAAATGACCGCTTGACAAAATAATAAAAAGGAAACTGAAAAAACTAGTCAAATCCACAATTTGACAGATTCAATTTGCTGGCCGTGGGTTCCGTTCCGCAAACTGTGGACCGACTCGTGCGGAATGCGGATGCGTCAACTGGCCGTCTGGTCTAGTCTGTATGTTTGTGTTTGTGTTTGTGTTGGCTGATTGTTAAAACTTTCTAGGTTCTAGGTGTTGTGTGGGGGGTGGGGAGTGGGCGGGGAGTTCCCGTTGCCCTAAATTTGAGTAACCTTTAAGCAATGAACAGTAACTCTTGGCATTCATTTCCTTGCCTTGCCTTGCCTTTCCGTTCCCAAGCTCATATCTCAGGCAGCAGCTTTGAGCCGTTTTCATTTTAGCAGCCTTCTTCCTACGCTCCTGCCGCCACGCTGCTGCGCTGCTGCGCTGGTGTTCTGCTGCTGCACATCCAGGCGAAGCAGTATCTTCTCCTCTAAGTGCCAAAACGATGCAGCAGCTGAATCTTTGGCCAGACACCCGCCCTCTATCTTCATCATCGTCATCGTCATACACAGAAACTAAAATTAGAGAGCTCTTAAAGAAGGAACAACTTTTGGCCCAGTAATGGCTTCATAACACGCAACATTACAGGGCAATAGAAGTGTGCGGCATGGTATGGTATGGGGGCGTGGCCAGGCAACTGTAAGTACACAGTCCTCTGCTAATATGCAACTATATATTATGAGACACACTATGTGCCTCGCTGTGTGCCAGCCCTTGCTTCCTTCTTGACTCCGGCGGCACCTGCAACAGGAGCAAGGATCAGCGCAACAGCTGCCATCGTGCCATAGCTATAGCTGCCGTTAATAACTGTTATAGTTGTAATTATAATAAAACTTGACTTTCAGCACTGATGGAGAGGGGGGTGATGCCCCACGCAGCTGTCTCCGAGCTGTTCCCGACTACCATCCCAGACGATGTGGTGTCTGCCTCTGGGTCCTAGAAACAGACCAAGTTCTTGTTCTTTGAGTTAAGGTTCATCTAGAAATTCTTTATCGATTATCTTTATCACTGCTCCTAAAAGTCTGTAAAACGACTTGAAAGCTTTATTGATTTTGAAAATTGAGTAGCTATAAGTGGTCGGGTTGTTCGCTATTTTCACTGCCAACTGTACCAAATCATTGTTAATCGGATATATATGGAATGATGTGCCCCGACGGAACCAATGCTATAGGTTTGTTTTGCGGTAATGGACCTTGTAATATGATCGGGTGTAGTGGGTAGAATTAAACGCGTGGCTATTTCATTTGTTCCATCTGGCTACAATAATAATCCGATCATTCCTTATGTTTTTCCTTCTGCGTTTTTGGTTTTCGCGTATCTTCAAAATTATGGGGGCCACAAATTTTCCTCCTTTGTGGAGATAGAAGGGGGCTGGTCGAAATTTTGAAACACAATTCCGAAAATGGAACCAATGAAATTGCAGTCGCTACGCAACGCCTTTTAAGCGCTCAATCATTCCCTCTCTTTCTCTCGCACACACTTCCACATCTCGTATGTGTAGTTATATATGTACATGCAGAAATGTAGAATCTGATGTAAAAAGTATATGTAAACAAAAATGCAAACAGATGACATTTAATACATAAATATCTAGCATATGGTTCGACCTAATTTTTTGAAATTTTCCATTTTGGTCAAAATTGAATTCGTCCCTTTTGCGAATATATAATAAATTACATAAATCGTAAGCTCATACATATACATATACTGAATAAGTATCGGGTATAAAGGTCCCCCTCGTTTTTTTTGCAACTAATTAATTTTCTGCGAACAGCTATTCCAAACGATATCTAAAATATGTTGCATAAATTACATACTCATCTACTGATTGAGTACCGGGTGTAAAGTAGAGCCACGGCCCTTGCCGCCGCTCACACTGTTCCTGCTCGTATTTTTACTTCGCGTTGCCTTGTAAGTGGTTTCGTTTGGTTTCGGAGCTGTGATGTTGCGATTAGCGAGGTACGCTCTGTCTCTCTCTACCTTTCACTCTCTCTCGTTCTGTCTTTATTTAGTCTGGCTGTTCGCTAAGCGGATATACATATGTTTTATCCCCGCATTAACCAAGAAATCAATTCGTCCCCTGCCAACTTTTCCAAACAGACATCGTTATTATTTTTTGTTACGTTTCTTCTGAAATGGAGATTTTTTTACGCGTTTATGTAAGGTTAAGGTATTTGAAACGTGTGATGTGAAACCCAGATGTGTAGGCCAAAAAGTAGTACTCTCCGACCTGAATAAAATGGGGAATACGATATTTCCTTGAAATATAGGGAGTATGTTCATTTCCAGCTATTGAAAGATGGATGATTGCCTTCTGCTGTCTCCCGGTTTATGGTCTCAACTGCAGCGTTGGGTCGTCGTCCAAGTGTCTTGCCCGGATTACATTCGTGGCTTATATTCGTATATAGAAGTACGATTATATGGGGAGGAGATTGGCCAACCTCGAGCACACGGCAGACGCACTTCAGCTGGGAATGCGAATGCCCCTGCACCCTCTTCCAGCTCCAGCTCCAGATCTCTTTCGCTGCGAGTGTATGTAATTGTCTGGGATTTTAATTAAAATTTTTACCAAAATAGCTTGCACACAAACAGACAGACAGCGAGGCAAGCGCTCGAGTGCTGAATAGTTGGCTATCCGGGAAATTTATGGCCAGGGCAGGGGGCGGAATCTGAAATCTGGGAAAAACTATAAGCTGACATGAGCGGAAAGTTTTATCTCCGCTGAGCGGACTCGTATACTGGCCTGCCCAGCCCTCCCCCATATCGATGGCTCCACTCTAGGCTAATGAATATTTGCGAACAAAAAGGGAACAAAACAGAAAAATACCGAAACCCGTAATGCAACTGCGGTTTCTTTGTCTCCCTTCGTCTTTTGTTTCGTTCCCATCCCCTCCCGATTAATGCCAAATACCAAATGCGATTGCAAAGGCGTCGAAGCATGAGCTCAAATTCTCTCTGGGATGACAATTTTTTTGGCCACGTCGCCGGCACTGTGGGCCAGATGATACAAAAATTGTCACAAAAACAAGTTTAGTTTGATATTTAGCCTAGACCTAGATCAACCAATTGTGCATGTACTTGAAGTAAGATCAAATTTGGCCGAAATGTATAAAGAAATATATTCTTCACAAGGTCTGTCTGATTTGACTATAAGTTAAAGTCCCAGCAGATGTATAGGAGCTACCCTTGAGAATCTGATTAAGGTCCCCAAATTAAGTTGGATCCGGATCGCACAGATTCGCCTTTCCCGCCCACTGTATAAGAGGACGGCCGGAGTGGTTTGTGGCGCAATTGATGTCATCGATAGAGGCAGCGACTGAGGACTGGCATGGAGCGACTGCGATTTGAATCGCAATGGCGTTCAGGGCGCAAAAACCAAATTGAAGTTGGGTACGTCTTTGGCCGGCTACCAACAATCCTCTCTCCTCTTCAACCACGCTTCCTTCCTCCCGGTCTCTCTGTCCTTTACCCGTTTGTGGTTTTGCTTTTCCAGCCTTTTTTAACGCTCGTTGGCTCCAGGGGCCATCTCGTGTCCGCTGCCTGTTGCGGCTACTTGGTCTTCGCGCTCTCCCGCCTTTGGCTCCGCGATTTTATGGTCGTCCTCCGTGTTTCTCTTTGTTTCGCGGACACATGACAGCCTCCGGCCGTCGAGCTTTTTTATGCCATCTTCCTGCCACTTTCACCGCGGTTTCTGGTACACCATTTGGCGTTTGGCCGTCTGCCGCCAGCCTGGGGCTTTAATTTAGGGGCTCCACACACTCGTATGTCCGCGGCTTCCTCCCGCAGACTTTTCTGCGGTCTCTTCGGGGATAGAGAGCCGATTGAAGGCGTCTCAGTACAGTACCCATCTGAGTACAAATATTTGTAAAATCAAGAATGAAAGCCGACTCAATATTTGCAAATATGTCACAGGAAACGTTTGAGCTGGAAGGCTGGGTCGAATACCTCCCCTCACCAGTACATCCAGAACAATTAAAACTGTTTCCAAATAGCAAATGGGAGATGTGCGACAATACTGAACTCATTCCTGTCTCTGTTGAGACACAGCCATGTGTCTCTTCTCCAAGGGCTAGTTGTACGCATTGACGATTGTTTCACTCCAACACGAGGATGGACGTCAGCCTGCCACCCCTTGCCTTGTGTGAGGGGTCACCTCCTGCTTGTGCTTTTCGATGGATGTCCTTCTGCGGCTGGAGCTGAAGCTGTTGCACTTGCCCTCGCTGACCGCCGGCAAAGTTTTTCGGGGCGCTGTTCCGCCATTAAAAGGGCCGTAAAAAAGCCGCCACATAGCGGCGTCGAAGGGGAACACAGTGCACGGGGGTGGGGGGGCACTCGTAAAGTTTTGGGGCGCGCCGGCATCGTCTAAACTTTTTCAATTCGCAGCGGCAACACCTACAAGCGCGCACACACATACATACATGTATACTTATATATATACCATACTCCTGGAAGAACTTTTGCTAGTCAGTCAATGGCTTGACTTTTGGTTACCTTGCTTTCTCTCTCTCTCTCTCTCTCTCTCTTACTCTCTATATCTCTATTCGTCCTTGTCTTTGCTCTCCTTCTGTCTCTGTCTTCTTTTTACGGCGCGGGCGACGCTTGGGATCGTAAATTTTTAAGTACAGCTTTTTTTTTGACTATTTAATTTCTTTGGCTTTTTTTCTTCTTCTGTCTCAACTTTTGCTTTGCGAAATTAAATTGTTACGGCGAAAAACTTGTCGAAGCAGGGAAAATTTAATTTGCTTCTATATAAATATTGCGAAAGTGGATTTTAATCGCCTCCCTTTGCTCGACGACAACGAACATTCCCTGAAATTGAAACAATTTCCTTGGCAGATGCTTGAGTGGCTCCGGCTCTTTCCGATCCCCGGAGAGTGCGAGCACGACGACTTCCACTGCGAGTACGAGAAACGGGTTATTAGTTTTCAGGGTTTTTTTGTGTTTTGTTTTGCTTCCCACCGCTGAAATGGAGCGGAAATTGGTTTTTAAAAAGCCATTACGTCCCTGAGACGTGGATCGCTTCGGGGCATCGACATCCTGTTGATGATTTCGGGCTCTGAGAAATGCATGTAGTGATTGAGTTTACAGGCAGCCTGGCCCAGTTGGGCTGGTCCTGGCAGGTCCTGAATCTGAACGCGCAACCTTTGAAGGCATCAGCATGTAATTAACCAATTCGTGCAGCTATTTTTCCGTCTAATTGGAGGAGCTTCAGCCCTGAGGCGTCTGGCCAAGAAATCCACATAATCGCCTCGAGGCCTCTGTTTTCGCAGCTGCGATTGAAATTCTTCGGTCGGAAATTCCTCGAACGAAAGCCGTTCGAGAGTTTTTTCGTTTAGTGGAATTTGTATCATTGTTTGCCATTGTTGCTGCCATTGCCTTGGCAATTGCATTTTTCCACGCAGCTCCTGCCTCCCACGGCTCTGCCATCCGCCCACTCCACTGAATGTTTCACCATCGTAAATAACATGAGCATGAGCTTTTCTGGCTTGCCTCTGCCCCTGCCTCGGCTTTTGCCTCTCTGCCTCTCTGGTATTGGTGGCATCCGTTTCCCTTGCACAAGCTCTGCCACGCAGAGGCAGCGGCAGTGGCAGTGGCAGAGGCAGGATTGCAACTGCAATCGATATCAAGATACACTTACAAAATTAACTATCGTCAACATACGTGCCTGGTAAATGCAATTACTTGGCAATTGACGGTTTGCCGAGGGCAGGTCTCTCCGGCTCAGACTGTGGGTGTGGGTGTGGATGTGGATGTGGTCGAGGATGTGTATGAGATAGCATCCTTCTGCCGAAAGGGATACGCTCCCCATCTGCTGTGGCGCAAGGTCACAACGTGCACTCGTCCTCAGGCTTGTTGCATAAGAGTGCATGGCAATTGCATTAAGAGCTGAGAAGATGCTGTCTAATGAATGCAACAATCAGGCAGCAAACTGTTGCATTCAAAGCACTCCTAATGAACTGGAAACCAGAAACTGGGAACTGGGAGATTCTATCCCGATGAGAAGTACAATCTAATTTTAGTCGGAATGAAAATGAGCGTGAGAAATGGCTAATAGAGTCAACTGTATTATATGCATGAGGGCGACAGAGGGCTTTCAACCGCTTTGCTTATTTTGCATTCCATAACACTTCCCCGTTGCGAAATTGGGGCCTGAACTACACTACTGATTCATGGAAACGAATATTGCAACAATTGGGGGACAAATACACATAGTGATATCCCACTGGCATCTTCCTTCCTGCTTTTTTCGTGAAGAGTGTCTAGCCTAAGCGACTAAAGAGGGCTTTTTATGGAAGTTCTCGGAACAGCTTATCAACGAAATGTGTGGCATGTCATGACTGTATTATGTACATCACAGCACGTCACTGGCCAGAACTGGACCAGCATTGACGGGCCTCGGCAGCTGTGGGCCCCCACTCTCCTCTCAATTGGCAAGGGCGAACGCCGTGTTTGATAGACAAAACACACACATGGCCATGGCCGCATAAATGTTTAAGCGACAGCCTGGCCCGATAGACAGGGCAGTCAAATCATTTGTGGCTGTAAATAAATTGCGCATACGCCGCGTGTGTTTTCCCGCGGTCAACAGCAGCAACAGCAACAGCAACAACAACAAACACAAATATAGATTTGGAAAAAAGTTATATTAAAATAATTGTTGCCTTTAATTTGGCTTTTCCTTTCCGAGAGAGATGGGGATGGTATGGCAGAGCTAACAAATTGTAATTAGGATTAGTCCTGTTTGGGCCAACTTGTTGCGCGAGGAGTTTAATTAGGGTCATCACCGCCGGATTTGGCCATCACATTGTTCTCTGTCATTAGATTAGTTCGCGGATTTCGAGCATATCGCTGGACATAATCGGGAATCCAATTAATTAATTTTGAAAAGTATTTCAAAATTTAAAGTGATTTTCGGGAACAATGAAAATGTTGAAATGTTGTCCCAATTTTTCGAATCTCGAGCTATTTGAAAGGTTACCTACAGTGACGATTTCTATAGCGAAAGGAGCTCGGCTCAGAGTAATACTTTAAGTCTCTTTTACGACGACAGATTGTTTGGTTTGTCCTCGGCTACCGACTGGGACCAAAAGGCTGAGGCCAGCCACACAATAGACACTTCGCTTAGCCGTTAATCGAGCCATCTATTGGCAAAGATTCCACGGAAAAAGCGCCTAGAAGCCAGCGCCAATCGAGGAGTCTTCCCACGCTCTTTCCACGAGTCTCTGAGTAAATAGAATAGGGATATGCTCATCCTTTTGTATCGACTCGGGAACGTTTAGCATTGGATACGAGATTCTGGAAATCTCCTCCCCAGTCGAGCAGCCAGCCATTGCTAGGAGTCGAGTGCTGCGCTTCGCTGGGCCCACAAACAAATTTAATTAAATTGACTATAGCAATTTGCTTTGTGTGCCTTCTCGGAGGCGGAATGCGAATGTGCTGGATAGTCGTTAAGTGGAGCAGCAGGCTCCTGTTGCAAGCTTTTTCTATCCAGCTAGATAGGCAGAAAGCAGTTGGAAACCGATACCCAGCATACTGCTGGGGATTCACAATGAATGTATGGTTCGAAGGAGGAACACAGATATGTACATAATGCACTCATTTAGTACGTATATAGGGAAGGGTACAATTTATATTCTGTTTCAATTCCATCAGCTAAAAAGACAAACTAAAGTTAGAAATGATTCCGTGGTATTGCCAGGTCGATTCTCTGCCAGGGTGCGCTTCAGGACTCCGTACTGGCGAGGTCTGCTAAGGATTTCTTTGGCAACTTTTATACTTTTTCGCGCTCCATAAACCAGCCACAGCCACAGCTTAAAGCGAGCGAACGAGTATCTGGTTATCGCAGTGTTTGCGGAGGCGTTGCTGCCGCCCTCGCACTTTTCATAATTAATTAGAAGCTGCCGAACCTGTGAAGGCTTCGGCCCAGTCTAGTCTGCTCCGAGCCCCGAGCTCCGAGCTCCGAGCTCCACTCACCTTTAGCTGCGTTATTAATATGATAAGTTCAGATGTGGATGCATGGGGAAAGTTGCAGCATCAGCTGCTGCCTTCGACTTCTCGTATTTGGGCTCTGACTTGGGAAAACTTAATTTGTTTATGCACAAACATGGTCTTAAGCCACTTTTGTTTCTGTCCGGGTGCTCCTCCACCTCTCCACTTCTCCACACCTCCACTCTCCCGGGATCCTTGATGCATTGTGCTTGAGCCATATGCCTGAGCATGGCCACTCCGCTTTCGTGTTTGGTTATTCACAAGCAATTTTCAAGTCTGTCCACATTTGATGCATGGGTAGCGGACAAAGATGCGGATTCTGATTTTATGAAAAGGTTGGTTATGGCAGTGCTGTGCAGGGCTGTAGTCTGGGTAGTCTGGGACGGCAACGGAAGGCAAAACTGAGTGCTGAGTGCTCTCGGCATGCCCGTAAGTCCGCACCATGGACCCGAACAGCTAGGTGATGTATTAGCAGGTGATTCATCAGAAGTACCAAAGAGTTTGTTCTGCTCTCCGACGGTTTTTCACTCTTGGCTTCCGGACGGATGGACATCAGCCTACCGACCTTTGTCAACCTTTCAGATTTATGTCAAATTGGATGGGATGTGGCTGGAAATCTGTTCTTAGAGACGCTTTCCTAATAGCTTCTAATGTCCATCGGTGATAAGATATCGCTAATACCACTTTAACGAATTAAAGTATAAGCAACTCATCAATGTATTCCTATCAAGTCAACAACTTGTAGAGACTTCTCTGGACATATCCGCACTCTTAGCCCGTTCCATTTACTATGGGCTATTATGCAGGTGGAGTTAAAGAATCGGTCCTGTTCTTTGGTGGGGAATACTTTGATGGACAATCCTTTCCATGTCAACTCCGCTCTTTGATCTTCTAGCCTTTAGCCCAACTGATTCACTGACTCCGCTGAAACTTTCATTGATCATTAAGGGAAACTTTGCCCATCAGTCGGCTAACTTTCACCTTCTGTCAGCCTCCTTGGGCCGTGTCCCCGTGTCTCAGAGTCGCAGTCCCCCTGCCCTGGCCAGCAGCCGCAAATGGCAATGTTTATTAGCCATAATGATGCTGACAGTGCAGCAAGGACAAAAGAAGCAGACGTTACCACGAAGAGACGAGGAGTATGTCCTGCCTGGCAGCTGGACCGGGTGGCAGGACACCGAGTCCCGTAACTTTGAATAAACTAGAAGTTTTGCAAGCAGTCTGAGGGAAAGGAAAAGGAAATGGAAAAGGAAAAGGAAAAGGAGGCAACAACAAACAACAGCATCGAGAGGGGAAGGCCAAGAATCGTGTCATGCTGCTGCTACTTTACAGCCACCGTCCGTCGGCTGTCCGACTTCCCACTGTGCCGCCCGATGTCGCGTCGACAATTTTGTTGGGGCTATTTATAACTGTCATTGCCTTGGTTGTTGGTGTCCGCGAGCATCTTTATTCCGTTTTGTAGGTAAGCATCCTGGTCCTTGTCCTCGTGCTCGTCCTCATCCTCTTGCTCTTGCTTCAGCTCCAGCTCCAACTCCAGCTCTCTTCTCTTGCCGCTGGCCGGGCTCACCAATCACTCGACTCTCGGCACAAATTGCGGTCATTTCTTGTTGTCGCCTGCCACGACGGGAATTACAGACCCAAAAGTGGCTAATTTGTCACTCTAAGGGGCAGGACAGCCCACAGGGCAGACACAGTACCCCCCTCCCCCCCAAGGGGCAATGCAATGCAAAGCACTTGCTCATGGTCTTGGTCTTGGCCCTAATTCGATCATCCTTTGCGAATCAATTGCTTATTCCATATTGATGCTATCCCTTTGCATACTTTGCGTCCTTTGAGCAAATGTTTTGGCTTGCAGCGTAACAAAAGGGCATCACAGCCATGCTTCTTGCACGATACACGATACGAGTGCCCAATGTCCAGTTTATCCCCTCCATCGCCTTTATTGCGATTTTATTGAGCAAAAATGCAACTTCTGAGCATGCGAAATGTTGTGCATGAATTGGCATTTGCGTGCGGAGGAGGGAGGGGGGCAAGAGCTATGGTGCTATGGTAACATGGTGACGGTACACTCTACCTATAGTACTGGTGTTCAGAGAACTGAATACTGAATAGGTTTAAATAGCGAAAAAGTCAGACGAAAAAGGTTTCCTTGGTTTCTAGTTAATGAGTAATGAATTTTCCATTCCCTATTTATTCTCTTCATGGAATTTACAGAATGATAAGAACTCTTAATATCAATAGATGTCTTATCCCTTGGACGGGGCCCATCACATAACCAATGGACCCTCTCCCGAGCGTGGCACAATGGAAAGCCAAAGCCAGTCTCCAAAGTTTCTCATTTCTGTCTGCACTCACAATGCAAATGCATTGCATCTGATTTTCGTTTTGGCCCCTTTGGCAATTGGATTTGCGTACTCGAGGATAAACATTTCAATTGCCGGACCCATGCTTCATTACCTCTGGCCCTCCGCCGCCCCCGCCGCCCCCGCCGCCCCCGCCGCCCCCGCCACCCAGGTCCCTCGATTCCATTGTCTGCTGAGCAAAACTTTTTCAATCTGGCCAAACTGGCAATGGAAATGGGAAATGGAACGAAACTATTGCGAATTAATTCGGTTGCCAGAGAGCGCTCGTAAAATATTTTGCTGCAGTGAGGCTATCGGACGAGGCTGGTGAGGGATTGAGGGATGAAGGGTGAGGGGTGAAAGGTGAAAGCTCAAAAGGTGAATCGGTTAGTCAGCCCCCCCCCCCCGCCGACTGCCACATCAGTTACTAAATTATGCAAATTAAAATATTGTACACATAATTACAAATGTAAATCGCATTAATATTGCAATATAAACGAGTGCGAATAGTCCTCACAAAGTCGATATGAATTTGCGGTCAACATATCACTGCATATGTACACCTTCCCATGGAAATGTTTACGCATATGCAGCTATCCACAATTCATCTATACATATGTACATATGTGTATATGTATATATTACATATCCACATAAAATGTCGTTCGATTCGTCTCGATTTTGGTTTTCCAGTTGTTTTTTGTCCTTCTGTCCTGCTGTCTGCTCTGCTGTGCTGCTTTGCAAACGCCAAATGACCGCAAATGATTTTTATAGCTGAGTTAATTGAGGTTCGGTGCGCGGTTTTCATTTGATTAAGTTTAATAATTGCCAGGAGAAACGCGCCAATATTTGCAGCGGACATGTGCAGTGACCGAATGGGCCGTGAGTTCTGTGTTGACTTCAATCAGTGTTAAAACATATATTTTTAAACTTGAATAAATATTTATGTAACGCATAAACAATGTGTGCAAGCTGATTCTGACCTTTGACTCAGGCACAGCCGTTTTCATCAGAGCTCGCAAATAACCGTCAACCATTTTGAAGTGTCCAAAAAAAACCGATCTTCTACGAACACTTTGCGAACGTGGAGCGAAAGAACACATAAAAAGTGTTTTTGCTCAACAACTGTTCTTCTCAGACCAAAACACTTTTTTTTGTGTTCTCTTTGGTTCGCTCCCTCAGGGACTATTTTGATCGGACACTTTCGGAAAAAAGTCTTTTTGTATGTATGCGTGCGTCTGTGTGACCGGCGAACGAGAGCAAGGTATATTTAACAAGGTAGCCGCACTGAGAGAGCCAGTACTTCTAATTTCAGTGAAGAAGAAAAGTAAAGTTAACCTTGTGCAATATACCTTGAACGAGAGCATCTTTGCTCAGGCATATTCTTTTCTCTTTCTCGCACACAGCAAGAAACAACCCTTTTTGAAGACACTTCTTGCGTAGTGGTCTTTCACCCAGCGGCGAACAGCATATCCAGTACGCCCACAAGATGCATTTCGTAAAGGCCCCACGTAATGCATTACGTGTAGGTTTTAAGTAAGCCAGGTTGTAATGGGAAGTTTGGCACAGAACTGTTGTTGTTTCGTTCGTTTGCTACTTCGGCTATAGAGTTCATTCCTGTTCGTAAATTTTTCCGAGTTTTTTTTGACGTTTACGCATATTATTACGCATAAAAGTGTACAAATACAGCTATAGATGTAAGTGTGACGTGGCATTTCTGTTCATCCCTTTGTGTTATACATTTTTCGTCACTCTGATTTTTTTGTCGTGCTGTGCGGATCTAGTCAACGTTGGGTTAAGCGAATTTTAAGTGAATTAACTGAAAATCGTATCAGGTAATTGTTTAAAAATATTAATAAGTAATATACAGTAAAGTTTGCAATAAAAGTGTTTGTTTTTCATTAGCAGGCTTGTCTACCAGCATACGCCACGCTTTTAAAATTCAGAAAGGCCGTCTGTCAAAGCGGAATTATGATGCAAAAATGAAAGTATTAAAAGATCCAGAAAATAAAGAAAATATTCCATAAAGATCAATAGTTTTTGTATTTCTTCCAGTATTCGCATTACTACTTCAATAACATAGTATATTGGATAGTGTAGTATTCGCATTACAACTTACATTACGTTGTATATTGGGTAGTGCAGTATTCGCATTACAGTCACGCACACATTTTTTAAATCGTGTGTCGTACAGTGGAAGGTCTGCCCACAGCCAGCATTACAATTTAGGATATGTATAATTGGGTGTAATGGAAGCCCGAAATGAACTCGGATTCTTTGCCCACTTTCTCGATGAGATTGTAGGCATTCACTCCACAAAGCGGCCAAGCAACGTAAAATGTAATGGGAATCGTAATCCATTTTCGAAGGTAGTAGGCATACCAACTCATGAAGAGGTAATGGATTACGTGGGGTGTTTTTTCGCCGCTGGGCAAAGACCGTTTTGGGTGACCGATCTCTCAAAAAAGTCCCTATCTGTGGTTATTGAGAGACCGAATCGTTTTTTCGGTTGAGCCAAACAGTCGGACCGAAACACACAAGCGAAACGAAAAAAGTGTTTCGCTCAGAGAGAGATCGTGTGTACCAAATTTTTTCTGTTTTGTCTGCGTAAAGACTGCGTTGGAAAAATCGGTTGACGGTTATTTGCATGCTCTGGTTTTCATCCAGTGATCGATTCAGATCAATAAGGCCCTTCACTTAACCATTTTTTACGGATTGTCTAATGTTGGCCATCCCTATTACAATATAATTTACTTTCTAAAAGAGTTGAATTTTAATAGGATTTTCTGTTTTCAATTTGGCTCGAAGGCAAACTGTTTGAAATTAGGATATTTAATTGAAAAATACATCATTTGTCTTTAGTTTTGGTGTTGTATCCCCATTTTTTCAGTATCTAAATATTAATCGTGGAGAGGTCGAAAATCTCTTGAAGCTTGTCAAAACCAGTACAAATCGGTGGGTCTCTGTTTTCCATAGTAGATGTTGCTTTTGTTAAACTTTACGGCTTGAACTCTCAGCCCCATGCCAGCCCAGCCGCTCTGCACTGAAATATTAGTTACACTTGCTGCCTTTTGGCCACGTTCGTGGCTCTCCTTCCCCTTCTTTATTTTTTTTCAGTTTGGCCTGCGTGCTGTTCTTTCCTTTTTTATTTATATGCGTATGCGTATGCGTATACGTATACGTATACGTATGCAGTGCATGTGGAAATATCCCAAAAAGAAGCTGGCTAACATTGGCCACATGCTGCGGTCAGCCGCACACATCAACGAGCCGGCCAGCACTACTGGCATCGGGAATAACGGCGGAACCGGCGAAAGTTATTTACTGCAAATCGGTTGAGTGAAGCGGAGATCGCAGCTGGCAACAATGCTGCCGGCGTGGCGGGTCGGTTTGGACAGCGCTGGGTCGGGGGTGGGGCAGGAGCTAGCTTTAAATATGCACTCGATGCTATCCGGGTTCAATTAAAATTCGCAAAAATTATTTAAAAACTAACAAAACAGGAAAACTTTCACTCTGCCGCTCTCACTCGAAACTAATTGAGGCCAAGCTTCCAACTCCAACTCCTGCCTCTGCCCTGCCTCCGCGCTGCTCCTCTATCTGGTTTATTTTTCGTTATTTGGCATTTAACATCAATTTGGTTATCGAGTGCCTGGCCCAGAAATTGGCCAACTTTAGTTTTGCTCTTGTTTTGGGCAAAGCCAACTGGAATCAAAGGCATTTGGCAGCGGGTGGCGGGCATTCGAATCGAGGTATTTTCTGCGGAGCTGAGCTAATTAGAAAGTTGACTGGAAATTCACAGAAGTTCTGGCCTCGCAATCGAGCTCCAGGGATGTGAAAAATGGGAGGGGTGGAAGGGATGGTAACGATATGGTGCCACTTCTCCAATAACCATCGGACGGTTGCCTGCCGATTTGTCCCTTTTTGGTGTTAATAAATAATTTTAAAAAATGGAATAAATTATAACTAAAATATATTTCATCGGGGAGAACTGGCCAATTCATACGGGTGTGCCGTGCTCGTGTGCTCTGCACAATCGACACTTCTGGGTGCTCTCTGGGCCATGGCCATCCACTTAGCATCCACCGGTTAGCATCGGTTGGTCTTTTCGGATGGCCTGCCTCGAGTGTGTTGGCCAGGAGCGAAATAGATGGCATGCATTTGTATTAGCCATCGCCTGCAGCTCCGAACTCTCATCCTGTGCTAACTTATCTCATCTTATATTATCCTGTCGTGTCCTGTCCTGTCCTGGCCAAGGACTCATCTCAGTCTTGGCCTGCCGTCTCCACTTGAGAATCAACACAAATATTTTTCAGCTGTCAGGAGCAGGCGGCGAGAACTTTGCAGCGGAACGGCCACTTTTGCTGGCCAAAAATGATTTGGCCAACTCAGTTGCAGTCCCTTCGTGCGGTCCCCTTTCACGATGTCTTGGAGTGCACTTTGGAACAAGGCGTTGGGTTGGTTCGAGGACATTTGTGTAATGATGAAGAGCAAGCAAGGCCAGACCAGACCAGACCAGACCAGACCAGGACCAGGACCACGACCAGAACATATGGCTCAGACCCAGGGAGACGGGGACTTTATCAGAGGACGACATTCTTGAAAGTGGACAAAAGTTATGAGTCGGGCCAAAGTAATTAAACGTAATTTAATTTGGCTCACAGCTGAACGCAGACGAGAAACTAATGAATTCCACGCGAAA
This sequence comes from Drosophila athabasca, assembly GCA_008121215.1. NCBI lineage: Eukaryota > Metazoa > Arthropoda > Insecta > Diptera > Drosophilidae > Drosophila > Drosophila athabasca. The sequence continues at coordinate 3,287,607 of CM017794.1, forward strand.
AGTCAAGTGGGCTCAAATTTATGATCACAGCGGGAGAGGAGGGGAGGGGAGTGGAGAGGGGCACAGGAGGACAGATGAGAGGACCTAAGGACTGGGATAGCCCTGAGTCTCTGACAAATGTTCGACGTTGGACGAAGGCGACTTAGTGCTCCAAAATTTGGCAATAAAACACTTGGCAATTACACTGGCCTGAAGTCCTCGTCCAGGACTGGCTCCCATTCCCCCGGCAGCCTGATCTTTTTTGTCCAATATTTCTTTTCTGCTCCGACTTCCACTTCCACTCCCACTCGCTCTCTCCTCGGCTCGGAAACATTTGCTCGTCAGTTGAACATTTTAATTTCAGTCACAGCTTAATTTAATGAAGACATTTCATTGCACGCCCCGACTTAGGCTCTCGACCAGTGAAGGGCCTTGAATCGGAAAAATACAAAACTTTTCACACTTTTCCGCAGTCCGCAGTCCGCAGGCCCTTAGGACTGCTGGAGGACTCTTTATGCAACTATTGTTAACAATTGTTGGAGCAATCCAGAAAAGTGGACAGGACAGGAGCGACCCCCTCTCGTCCTCATCCCCATCCCCATACTCATCCTCGTCGCATCCCTCATCATTCCCGCATTCCCTTATTCCCGTATTGTCTGCATATGCACATGTAAATGCCTCTTTCAGGGCCTTCCTTCCACTACATGCTACAACGTGCGGGACGGGATGTGCGCGTCATTTATGCAAATGAGGCCAAGGATGCGTTGCCCCATTTAAACTTGGCCATTGTGCGTGGCTTCCCTTGCGCTCCCCCCACATTCCAGTGTACGAGCAGTGTCCCTGTAACTGTCTGAACTGATCGATAATTGTCAGCAGCCAAACAAAATGGCAGCGGAACGGCATCGAAATGGCCCAAAAGCGGCGTCTCGCGAACGTGCCGCACATTCCCATTCCGCCACACTCGTATCTACGAGCAGGCAACATTTTCCATTCCATGCCGCTTTCCAATTGAATGGACGACATTGGCGTTGCCGTTGGCTCTGGCGTTGGCTCTGGTGTTGGCTCTCTGGCATCTTTGGTGCCGGGTAAATGTTTAAATGCTCGCTCAAAAGGGGCAAAGTGAAAAAATGCTGTAAAAGCTGGAACCAGCTTTAATTTTGGGACAGTACAGTACTATAATAGGGTTCCCCTGACGAAATCTCTTTTCATTACATTTTATGCATATTGTCTTTCCTGGGCTTGTCCACATTTTCCGGCCATGGAAATATGAATCGAAGCTGTACTCGCCATTCAGTGCTCGACTGGCCAACTCAATCCATTTATTGGCTATTAAATCTATGAAATATATTTTCATTTTTGGTTCTCCCTCCTCCCAAATAAATGGCCTCTAATGAAAATGGCTCAGTGATTAATGAGCCGAAAATGATGTGGCATATTGAACAGCAATTACAACGTGATCCAGCAGAGGCAGCGGCAGCAGCTGCAAATCAATAGAAAATTTCTGGCAATGTGTTGCATCTTAAGGAGAGTATCCATCCAGCAATATGTATTTTCCAGCTTAGTCCAAGCAGATGGCGGCCATTGTGAGGCCACATTCCGCCATTTGGAGACCCTTCAAACATTGTTAATTAATTAAAATTCAATTAGGCATTTTGAGCTGCCCTCCGACCCCAGTCCCACGGCCCACAGACCCCACAGACCCTACAGACCCCACAGGCACTTGTGGCCATGTGAAATGTCTTGCCTCATCTCTTCTCGTCTCTTGTTAATTGAAAATTCGTTGCGCGCAGGAGGGGCGGCACATTAATTCCGAGACGCATTTATTAATATTCATTATACGCACTGGTGTACGCGGTCAATGGAGCGCTGGGCCAGTGGGTGTTGAAGGCATGTGATTGGGGGAGCACTTTGCTTGCGGCCTCCCTTGTTTTGGCTCCTCGCATTTGCTTAACCCACTTCCAGTGCTCCTCGCGCGCTCGACAGTTTTTCACACTTTTCTTTCGGGCTGGGGCGGGCAAAAAGTTTTAAACCTTTTGTTTTTGATGCTGCTTTCTCGCCTTCGGTTCTTTATCTCTGCCTGCATTGCCTTTGACACTGCAGCACTCTCTGTCCTGTGTCCTCTGTGCTCTGTCCCCTGTGGCCCTCCCCATGCGAGTGCTGTCTGACTCTGTATGTGACTCTAAGTGTGTATAAAATATGGCGCTAAAATGCAGTTCCAGTTGCTGCCCCCAACGTTACTTCCTTCCTGATCCCGGGTCTGTTCCCGGGTCTGTTCCTGGACCTGTTCCTGGACCTGCTCCTGCTCCTGCTGCTGCCCCTGGCCTGAGCACATTTGTTAGCCTGGTTTTTATGGCCACGTGCGAGGTTTAAAATTTACTCGCCTGGCATTTTTGCCCAACTCGAGAGTTCCTTAACTCCATCTCTTCGACTGGGTCTCTGTCTATCCACTGTGCTCGGGCTTGGACAACTGCATTGATTTTATTTTTTACGGTATCCGAATCCTCGCCCGAACATGTGACAGGAGTTTTGTTGATTTTACGTATTTATTTAAATTTGACAGAATGCAATCCTCTCTCTCAACCCACTCTTCGCTCTGCCACCAACAAAATGGAAATGGAAAATGGAAAATGGAAATTCAGCACAATTTTATCCAAATTGGGATGCAATTTCTTTATTAAATTTACTCACTTCTCCGAAATGGATGGCAGCTTAAACGTTCCATATTCCATATTCAACCCCGTCTGATTTCGGAATGGAGCTTATTAAAATGCCACACGCAGCAAGCGATTTTTTCAAAAACCGAAACAAACCGCAATGTGGTCCTTGGGGAGGACCTCCCTCTATTCAAAGTGCCACCCAAAGTGCTTCCCGCACCTACGACTACACACATACATACTTACATATGTATGTATGTATGTGTATGCCCGACTGCTATCTGCTAACGTGCTCCAGAGATTTACTACAAATTACGGAGTCTATCCGAGCCGCACATCGCACCATCGCGGTGCCCAGTCCAGTCCAGTTCAGTTCAGTCCACTCCCGCGTCCACTCCCGCGTCCAGTCCCGAGTCGAGCTATCTGCGGACATGCATCTCCACTCTGATGTGGATGTGCGGAATCGGGATTCGCGGACCCGGCTCCCACTCTGCCGCTGTCTTCCTCAGAGGTAGCTGCTGCTGCTGCTGCTGCTGCTGCTGCTGATGTGGCGTTGTAATTGAACCGGAAAATTACATATTTCAAGCTATTTTTACGCCGAGTTTAATGGCAGACGTGAGCGCTGCGAGCAGCCAGCAGCCAGTTGCCAGCAGAGGAGTTGTTTGTGGTCAGCAATGAAATAATTTATTGTGGCCTACTCTGAGACTGCCCCCAACCCATGCGGCCACGTGGCCAGGCCAAGATTACCCATATACCGCACCTGCTCGAGATAGGGCCAACAGATATGAGCCAATCGGAATGCTTCACATAATTATACTCCAATGTACTCGTATACTCGCATACTCGTATGGGGAAGCTATTAAGCACAATGTGCCAAGTTGAGTAAAGGAATCGCCCATCGAACTGTTCTGGGGGTCCGTTCTGGGGGTCAGTGCGCGCACGGGAGAGAAATATGGAACTGAACTGAAAGGATTTATCGTGATTTATCAAAGCAAACTGCTGCGGACAGTCCACTCAGGTGGGTAAGCGGTGGGAGACGGCTGACTGCACGCTCTGGCCTGTTTCGATTCGCTGTAAAAATTTTGCCTTAATGGAATCGCCTCATTGGAATGAACTGACACGAGTGATTCTGGCTTACCTCATTACAAAACAAAAAAAGAAATCGATACTTCGATTCAGTAATATTACAGAGTCAGGGTATACATATACTATATGTATTCTAATCTTTTGACTGGTTTTAGTCGTCTTTCCATTCTAAATGTGGTTCAACATTATATTAGTTTGGATGGCACCTCCCTTGTGCCGTTTCCGATTCGTTTACTGGAAAGTAAAGTTAATTTGAACCCAAAACTGGCGGTTTCAGAACTCACTCGAGGGCCATCAGTTATCCGAAGAATTCCCAAAGCAAGACACTATTCAAATGAAACCTCCGACACTTCATCATCATCACGCCATTTGCCTCGAACTTCAAGCATCCATTGTCATGGCCCTGGTTCTGGTCCTGGTCCTGCTCCAGCTCTTCCGCTGCGATGGCTGCTTCGTTTTTGTGGGAAATACTTGCCAAAAAATGAAGTTGTGCTTGTGGCAAATTTGATGCAATTCATACAAATTAATTAAGAGCTCTGGGGGCCTTTGTCAAGCACTTGGCCAACAGCTCGGAGCCAACTGCGAGCCCTACAGCTCTCTTATGTCCATCTCGAGTGGCACAAGGGCACAAGTTATTGCCAGTGTTATTGTCTTGCTGATATTTCAGACTATTGACCGGTTCACACTTCAAGTTTGTTTGCGTTTTGAGGCGTCCTCCTGCATCTGCTCCTGCTGCTCCGAACAGCTCCAAGGGTTTGTCCCCTCCAGAGGACAGTAGAGAGCAGCAAACTTGGGACAAACTGGTATTGCCGCTGAAATTCTGTTTGCCACACTCTGATCCCAGCAAGAGAGAACATTCCTAAATGAAAAGATAAATGCTCAAATGCAATATCCATAAAAAAGGACCCGTAGAGCACCCGAACTTCGTTCTGGCTGAAACTCAATGTCCAGTCTGTCTCCCAGCCTCGGAGTTGTTATTTCATTTTTCACTTGCACTTGCACCGTACAGGAGCGGGAAAGCGAGAAAGGGCCGAGAGATACTCGTAAAGCAGCTGATGCCTGACCACCGAACTAAAGTTCCCTATAATAAATTCAACTCTGCTGCGTCCTGCTGCGGTTGCTGCTGCTGGAGGCAACTTTAAGGCATAAATCGATGTCAACTCCATTTAAATGCTCATTTCGGTCCCAGAAAGTATGTAACTTCATGTATTAGTTGAGGGGAGGAAACATGTTGCCCTTTGCCACGCTAGATTAGGCCGTTCCGACGCGTTTGACTAGTCAACGCTTTCAGGACGGGCTTCCACGACTCTCCGCCTAATGCATTTTCAATCATCCAAGGATGTCAATACGGTAGAGAGCGTCAAGCGGCAAGCGCCAAGCGTCAAGTGGCAAGCGGCAAGAGTTTTTCCCCTAATGAAAGATGCTCTCTACCAATGCTGGGGGGATTCATTTCAAAAGTTTTCCTAATGGTTTTAAGCGTAATGAAGCCGGAAATTAGTAAACATTTGGCACAGTGGTTGGAATCGATTGGGGAAGCACTCAATTCCGCGGAGCAGAATGTCGCCCACTCTTGTCTAATATTTGAAGTGTTTGCAGGCAGGCAGACAGTAGCTAAATGAAAACCAAAGCTCTTTCGAAAGACTATAGACTCCCCGACTATTTAGCTAGGAGCTGCTGTTTCGGGCACTGTGTACCATAGTCCATTCTGCGTTTCCCTGCTCCTCTGCCGTCCAACGTCTCTGCGGTTTTTCACAGGCTATTCAAAGGCACAGAATCAGAATCTTCCCCCTCGAACCCGATGCTAGATAATTCATTTTAAGTTTGAAAACTAAAAGTTTCAATGTTGCCGCTTTGAATTTGGCTAAAATGGATAATTATTTTAACAAATTGTGCGAAACGCTTAAACAGAAACTTGCAGACTCCGCGTCGGCGTCGACGCAAATGTGGCTGCTTTTCGTGGTTGTCCTGGCGAATAGCCCACCTTCCCAGGGTGTCTGCCAGCCATTAGGAGGCGCAGGATCTAGGCCTGAAGTTCAACTGTTAAGCAGTCGCTAACAACAGAAACTCATAATTCAACTGGAGTTGCGGCAGCGACAGAACAGAGCACACGGAACTTCGGAGACGCCTCCAGTCCTCGGCTTTGCCGCGTCCCCATGCCCATTTTAATTAGTCGCATTTGTTGCAAGCCAACCAATTTAATGCACTCGAAATCATTTCGCAAAAGTTTTCTGGGGGGGTAGCTCCCTCTCGAAAATGAAATAATTGCTAAACGTTCTCAGAATGCAAAGTACGAATAGTTAACGGAGTGGATATGTAAGTGGGAGTGGGAGTGGGAGTGCGAGTGCGGGGAGTGTATGTGACAGGACAGCGAGGAAAGCGAGCGAAAAGGCGTTCCACAAATCCGAATATCCAAATTCTCGCTCCCAATTTCGATTCGAATTTCCAAGTAGATCCGCTGACATATTTGGTTTGACTTCTGTGTTCTGTTTCACTTGATCAGTAAATGCATTCCAGCGAATCCACGTCCTTAGAACTTTGCAAACCTTTCACTGACTGGCTAATGAGTGGTGCGATATTCAGGAAAAACCCCAACACTTTTCCGACAATGTTCCTGTGCTGGAACATCTGCACCTACAGCAGTGCCTCTCGCAGAAATGGGCGACAGCGGGGGATGCTGCCAGAGCCGTGTCCTGCCCAGTCCCTGCAGTTGGCGCTACGTGCCGCGCATGGCGAATGGAGAGAGTCCCCGGCCAGGGGCACAACTTTTAACGCAATTTATAAATGCTACACAATTTATAGAATTTTTGAATTAAATGCAAAATGTATTTGCCTGTGTGTCGCCTGTTGGCAGCGCCAGCCCGAAAGTTGAGCCAGCCGCAACTTTTCCCAGACTCTCGCAGTTGTCGAAAACAAACAGCCAGCCGCTTGTGGCAATTACCGCAACCAAACGGGCCGAAAAGTTCCTTGGACCAGCCTCCCAGCTGCGAATGGGACTAAGCCCGGCCAGCAAAGGCGCCACCAGTGGAGTTGCCTCTTGAATTCCGGGACTGCCTTGTGCCTCATGAGTAGCACCCAAAATGAAATTGCAAAATATCTGCGACTGCATTTACATAATCGTTTAATTGGGTTATCGAGAATAAATGGATTTAATGTATATTTCGATCCACCTTTGCGCACTTGCAGCCTAATTGGTTTTTTGCGAAACTAAATAAAATTCGCAGCCGGTCCACAAACAGAAATATCAATTACAATTAAATTATAAATATAAATATAATTTCAAATTATTTACACCGAAATCAAATCATTTTCATTGATAAGTGCGTGTGGAAAAATGCGCTGAATTTAATTTGAAAATTCGAAATGGGCCACAAATTGGCAAAAGCTATTGTGATGCGGGAATAACTTAAATTGGAATCCACTGAATGGAATATTAATAACCGCCAATCGATATACCGAAATGAAAGCCAGACAAAACGAAAGAATCGCATCCCAACAGTCGTTCACTAGCACTCCCTATTCTATACATATATTTGCATATACATATTGTACTCATTCACATCATACTTGATAATTTTGATCATAGACGAATGAATATAGCTAATTCTAATAATTCTCCCAATTCACCTTTGGGGTATTTTAATTTATTATTGCATCCTTGAATGGCAGAAAATATTCGATACTCAAAGTGTTTAGATTTAACACCCATAAATCCATAAATATATACCACATATCGTCCTGAGTGGAAACCATATCTATCCAACCATCTGTCCATCTGTTCTGAATTATCTGGATTTCCCCGCTGCCATGCGATTTATTTTATTTGGAGATGTTTGTTACAGCTCAGATCCATCTTTGGCGGGGAAATTATGCAGAAGGGGTACTCGTCTGGGTACCGGGTACCCGTTACCGACATCAATAATGAGAGCATCGACGGGTCTTGGCATAGTGCTACTCGTTTAGCTCGATTGCTGTCAATTTCAATTCGATTCGCGCTGTTAAAAATGTTTCCGCACTCGCTCTTTCTGTTGTGTCGCTGAATAAGACGGAGTGCCTCGCGGATTGAGTGATAGACAGATGAGGCTGATGGGCTGAAATGTCTATTGGATTTCGAATCCGACACCCAGGAAAGGGATTCGGGTCGAGCCCAAGGACTACAGTTGACCGAAATGAAAATCGGAGTTCCTCTGCTCAGCAAAAATGTGCGGCAATAGCACAATAAATTACCTCACGCAACTTCGGCTGCACACAATGGAAATAAAGACATTACGTATACGCCACTTTGTACCTGCCAGCAAGGACGTGCCTTGGCCCAGCGCGGAGCGGAGCACGAGCGGCCATGGCGAGGGGCAGCGAGTCGGAGCAATGTATTAGAAACGGAAGCAACTCGAGGGAAACACTTGAAGAGCAAAATACGATTACGATTACCCCGAAAGAAAGTCTGGGGGGAAAAGGGCGCGAGGAAAACAATTTGTTGAGTGCGAGCAACAAGTGAGAGGGGAGTGGGGAGAGGGGAGAGGGGCCCAAGGCCGATGGAGCGCCACTAAGATGCCAAGGGCCAGCCAAGGGGCAACTATCGAAACTAGGCAACTGTAACTACACACTGTGCGGAGGGGGAGTGGGTGGCACGGCACATTCGTTGCAGACGGCGCGCCGCATAAAAATTTATGATTATGTTAAAATGTAAAAGTGGCAGCCAGACGAGGAGGAAGCAAACGAAGCGCAGCAGGTGAGCGAAATTGTGTTAATGTCCTTGCTGGGGATGAGTCTCTCTGCAGGCGATGAGTGGGGGAGCCAAATACTTCTCCGACAGGAAAACGGCGTGAGCTGTCACGCTCTCCTCGCTAGCAAGGACCCCCACCAGACGAGAGACCATTCCGTGGCCCTTGGGTCGCACGGTGGCACATAAAATATGATTCTTGCGCTTAAGCAAAAATGCGACAAAACTGATGACGGCAACATCGTGGGTATTATGGCAAATAATGACACTACAGCTACGGCAACGGCAACGGCAACGGCAACGTCAACAAATGATAGCAGTTGCTGCATTTTACCATTTTTATTCTTTTGAACATTTTTCGCGGCCTGTCGTCTTGGAGTCGGCTCTCGCGAGAGGCGTTGGCAGGAGTCGCAGTGTTGTTTAACTTTTAAGATACTCGTACTCGGATTTGTGTCGACTTTGGCTGTCCATCAAGCTGCCTTTTCACACGCTCTTGGCGGCGCTCTGGGACAGCTGCACATGTGACCCACAAACGTCTAGCCAAGTTGTTCGGGCCTGTCTGGCTGACATTGAGATGATTATGTAACATTTGCCTGTTAAAATGAGTCATTTTTGGAAGACAACACAAAAAAGTAAATAAAATCAATTCCCCAGCCACCAAAATCGCATCCTCCTATTACCTTCTTGAACCGCCGGATAATCCCAGAATATAAACCGATTGAGCAAAGCTTACTCGCTCAGCCGTTTCCCCCGCTTTCCATAACCAAATCTTGGTGTCCTGCGGTGCTCGGATTGTGTTTGCCACAAGCAACTTTAACATTTCTGAGATTTGCGACTGTTGGAAAATTACTTCCTGCCAAAAGCAGAAAGCATCCGTATCCGAATGCGAATCCGTATCCCCATCCACATCCGCATCCGCAGCCTCAGTCGCATTACTCATCCGTCCGCAAACTGCAGCAGCAGTAGCAGCAGTAGCATCAACGGGGAACACGGACACGGGAAAGAGGCGGAATCAAATCGATTATGTTGCTATTACTTCCGCCAGCTGCCGATGCCAGCTGCACAATCCCTCCTATTGATGTGCTGCATGCCTCTTAACGTGGCAGGATCTCACTTTGAGCCACAGCCACCATGCAGGGGAATTCAGATTTTAAAATTTATTTCACGATTTTTTGTCGAACAGTCCAACAGATAAGCCAATTTTTGCATGATTAGACAGCGCCTCGCCAAACAATCTACAGATGTCCCTTTCTGTCTACTAGGGATTTGTTTAGTGCATTCCTTGCAAAGTCGCGAGTAAAATTAAGCTGAAATAGAACACGATTCCTGGTATGGTGTGGCATTTTCTCCTTGACACCTTGACTAACCTCCTCAAAGAATTAATTTGCAGGAACAATTACACCTACACCTTACAGCACTGCACTTGAACTTTAACTGCGATTGTGTGACGGTCAACAGGTCACTGAAAACTAACGGCTTTGGCCGCAATGGCTATTCAATAAAACAGAACTCCTTACACTGTCCTTCTAATCGAATCTTATCCACGCAAGAATACCAAAAGGACTACTCAATAGTTGTTTCAAATCCACCTTTTGGATATGAGGGGGACGCATAAGAGTATCGATTGTTGGAGTGTACACAGCCCCCTCCAGCAGAGTCGCTGCTTTCACCAACATCCATAATTTATTTTAATTTTTTTAGTAATACTTTTTCTCAAATAATGTCCGTTATAAGTTCCCTTCGTTTTCGTTCTCAAATCCATAGCGGGGCTGCAGACGATCAACTCTCCAGGAATTTATCTTGTAACACTAGGTTGCGTAAAGCTGCGCGATTGTAATTGTTGAAGCCACTTAATATATTATATACCAGTACCCAGACCAAAAAACGATAGAAAAACGGAACTATTATAAAATGTTCGTAAACAGACTTAGAAATAATACAAATCCGCGAGCGATGAGTGAAATCTCGTTAAATGTTCGCTGACGGACTCATAAGAGCATTTAGCGGACAAAAAACAAGCGACGACCAAAGTCTCGCAAAAGTATCGCTAACGGACTTAAAAACGGACACGATGTGCAAGAAACAGCGGATCTCGTAATAGAACATGAACGAACATGTCAAAAAGCGTCCCGGCGCGACGCCGACGTTTTTTTGTGTTGCCTTGCCTTTTTCGTTTGTGCGTTCTTTTGTGATTGAAAGTAAAATAATTGTGATAAGTGGCGTTTAACACATAAAATCGGTAAGTAACTAATATTATATTGCCAGGTTTAGTGGAGGGCACAAAGTATGAGTTTGGGAGCAGTATTAAAACCCAAAAAAACAACAATTTACACACGCTGTGTACATATTTTTTTTCTTGCCCTCTTCTTACTCTCCGCGCCTCTTGTGTGAACGAAAAGAATAATTTTCGCTGGAATTGACTTTGAGCACCCTAGCAATCCGTAGTAAGTATTATTTTAAAATTAATATGTGTATTATAATATACTAAACATCGATTATTTTTTTACTGCGGGATTTAAAGAACAACTTGCCTTGGAAGACGCAGATTTTGATAGGGTGACGCAAATGTTCTTTCAATACGCCCAAGATAGGGTTCAAAAATCGCAAAAAAAAATTAAACTTAATATATAATTTTTATGTTTTTTTTATTTTATTTTTTTATGTTACTTTTTCTATAATACCTATAAATAATAAAAAAAAAAACAAAAACAAAAACAAAAAAAATTGTCGACTTGTTAATGATATTAGAAAAGGCTCGCAATAGATATTAGAAATGGCTCGTAAAAGATATTAGAAAAGGCTCGCAATAGATTTTAGAAAAGGCTCGCAAACGATCCGTTTTCGAGCTATCGAATATCAAACTTTCACTGCCACAAACAGTGGCGAACGCAGGGGGGGGTTTTGGAGGTTCATTTTTTCATCGTTTTCGGATACAAATACGATAGTTTTACACGGATGAGTTTCGCGTAACTCTCGTTTGCGATATCGTTTACGAACTTTTGGTCCACTGGGTAGGCTTAATGCACTTTAGCAATGTAAACATGAATTTGTGAATTAATTTGAATTTGGCGATATCGATAGTATGAGTAAAAATATGTATGCAGATCTATGATCACTAGGATAATATCTTCGTTTGGAAAAATTGGCAGATTAGGCCAGGCAATCCTAAAAGTGTCCACTTTAAACCAAGATAAGCCAACAGAAGGACGCTCCGACACACACACTTTCAAAAAGTAATGGTTGTGGATGGGTAAGAAATCTCTATGATACAAAAAAACGTCCAGTATGGCCTATGTTATGAATAAATATAAATTTGAAATTCAAATTACGATTAGGTAGAGAGATGAACGAATATCTTTTTGACGAACTTCTGAATAGCTGGATAGCGGCCAGCAAAAGCTGCTGGGGCACACACATATTTTGCCACTGCCCCATTTCCCGCGCCATAGCCACCTCCTCTGAGGTCGGAGCAGGACAATGGAAACTATTGTCGATTGCAGAATGGGGATGGGATATACATACTCCTCTCTCAGCCAAAATGCAAAAAGGCTATTAAAACTCTGCGGGCCATGTGCCCAGCACTTTGGAGCTGGCGGTGAGGAAGTATGGCTTGGGATGGGGCTGGGAATGGGTGGATGATTGGCTCGTTGATGGCCCGGCAGGTGGCCCCGTATCATCCTCATCTGTCGCGCTTCTGTTGGGCATGTTGCATGAGGTATTCGAGTGCGTGTGTATTTGCGTGGGCGAGCTGCAAGGCATTCCGCGCCCTACCCCCTGCCAACCATTCCGGATGCCAACTAGGTCAGGGTGTGGAGTCGACGGCCCGCTGGGCATTCAATTGCGAATTCAATTGGCACTGGACACCCTAAATGCAGCAGTTCGTGTTGTCCAAATGGCTAATTAGCTTGGAAATGCGCTAAGAACTTGCACATAATTGCCCCTAATCCTGTTGCCATAGCCCGGGCGGGGATCATGTTCGCCGGACCCGACCGGATTGAGGACAGTTTGGTCTTTGATTGATAACAAATTGAGCTGCCGAAAGGGAGACGCACACGCAGACTCGAATCTCACGGCCGGAGAAAAATGTACACTGGGGAAAAATGTTCTCGATACTGGTCCTCCTCCATCAGCGTCTTGGCAAGTCTTTAAACTTTGAGGGCACCGCATGGAGCTCTGTATGAAATTTCACTGTGCAGAGACGACGACGACGACACAGCCGACAAGTGTGTCAACGGAGCCAGCTCCAGGCGTGTGCTAAATGAGGCGCGCTAATTAGAAAGCATTTCCCCGAATCGGCTGAATGGCTGGGAACGGAATGACGGAATGACGGAATTAAGGAGGTTGTGCCAGGTCTCGTGCGTGCCATCTTACACTCAATTGATTTAATGGTCCTAGACCACAGCTCTTTGTCCGTGGATGGGACATGTCGGGAGCAGCTCACATGGGCATCTCCCAGCTCAGCTCGTTGGGCCGTGAGGCGATTGTCCCCGTTTTATGCCTGTCACATAATAAATCTTATTTGATTTGTTTACTTCCCATTACTACTCTTGGGGTTTGGTTTTGGGTTTGGGTTTGGGATGAGGCCTGGGTGTGGCTTCCATTGTCCTTCGTTCTTGTCATTAAACATGGGTCATTGTTTCTGTGGCATCAGCATCAGCATCCGCAACTTCCCCTCAGCCTAATTCGATTGGCCTCCGTTTCATTTAAGTGCCGCACTCGGCCACGGTAATTTAATTAATAATCAAATTACGCATACGCCCCGTGACACACAGCCCTGATTGGACATAAATGCAGGTTGGCATTCAATAAGTCCGCGACACCACCAAACTTATTTAATTCAATTGAAGCTGTCTCCAGCTCAAATGCATTGGGACCCAGTAAGCCCCGATTATGCTGTTATCCAGAGGCTCTACCTGAGGATTATTTCAACCCGAATTAAGGCACTCGAGTCTCTCTGCCAAAGGAATGCGAAGCATGTGTCAGTCGCATTGAATTGTTTGCAGTTATTTTAATAGCTCCGAGCTTCTTTGAAGTGCAGATTAATCAATTAAAGACTTGACGTCCGTAATCTGAAGGACAAAGTGTAGCTTGCTTGTTTTGTGGCTGCTGCCAACTGATGATTGCTAATCATCACTTCTCAAAGTTTTAATAAGAGTATGTTTGTTCGATATAAGGCACAGACGCGTAGCTGTGCTGTCGATTTGCCATTCAAAAGCTCTCTATTTGGATTTGGGGGGTCAGAGAATGTCACCACATCCACACGACAAGACTGACAAGACAGATACTTTAATTTGGCCAAGCAAATTGCTTGCATATTCAGGGGAAATTAGCCCTGACCACGCCCGCATCCACGCCCGTTCCAGACCAGCGGAGACACACACACATAAACAGACTATCTCAGGCAGGGTCTTGGAGAAAACCATAACCATAAATGTTAACAAGGAGCTGTCGCCCCACAAAACACAAGACTTAATGATGCCAAACAAAAGGGAGCCTGGAAGCCGGTTGCGGGCAGAGGACATTTAGCATGTGTCTGTGTCTGTGACAGGTGCTAAGGTGTCTGCCGAATTCGAATACTATTTCTATCTGTTTCCAGGTCTGTCTGGTGCTGGCCCTGATCCTGATTCTGGTCCTGGTCCTGGGTCTGAGCATCGGCCTATCTCGCTTTGGAATTAATTAGAAAACTGCGGTCAGACCTTGCCTTTTCCCTGTGAAACATTTGGCAGCAAATTTAATTTGCGGTTCACTTGGCAGGAGGCGGAATAAGGATGGCTGAATACTGAAGGCCCCAGGACTTGGAGCACCAGGCATTTAAATTTCCTGGCGAAAATCTCGGAAAATTCCTTGATTAAATTTCCCCTATTCAGCAATTGAGCGAGCTTGGGAGGCACTGTGATTGATTAACGTGTGTGTCGAATCGAAAGTGTTGACATGCCCACCCACGCCCACCGGCAGCAGCAGCATAATGGCAGCAAAAGTCAAACTACGTCTCATTGCCAACCTTTGGACGGATTTGCAGAGGAGCTGTTCGGAGAGGGCGAATGACTGATTGTTCCTGGCCCTCGTATTCGGGAGCACATATGCACCTACCCGTACATAAGCGCGGATGTGTGCATCTACTCGTATATCCATAACGGGAGACCCAGGCGACACGTTCGCACATGAAAAATCGTTCCGGCTTGCCCCCTGCGAATCTGATTATAAAACATGTGCTTAAGTAATAGCATCCGAAGTAAAGTGTTTGACTTGACTTGAGTGACTTGACGAGGACGGGCCGTGCCGGGCAGGGTCGGGCCGCGTGCCGTGTCGTGTAACAGATTGCCAATTCACTCCAGGAAGCGGCCTAAGCGGGGCCAAGATTAATTTGTTTGCACTTCGATGGGGCCATAGCGAAGCGATGGGTTGAAAGGTTGATGAAAATTTCTCGAAGATGGAGAAATGAAAACAGCAGCACTCGAATCCCTATCGATTAGATATTAATACAGGGAAGGTACTCACACACACAAGTCTTAGATATGACTGTGAATATCAGATATATTAGATTATAATCTAATTATAGCTCACTTCTGCACTTGATCACCCAATCGCTATCACTTCCAGCTAAAACATCAAGCAGATATTCTCAAACCACTACACACCCTCGCCGTCCTTTGAGGACCCCCCCAAGGACACCCACCCACCGTCTACACTTAGCTATCAAAAGTATGCGCATAACTCAGACGCTGCCATTTGCATGCTTCGAGTGTTTACAAATGGGATTCGGACTTGGATTTTTCCGCATTGCATAAATTCCCTTTATGCCGTGCCAGCTTGACGAGGGAAAACTTTTTGCAACATTTTATCAGATTACGAAACACACAGAAAATGCAACTTCCCGTTCTGTGTGTCCTGTGTGTCCTGTGTGTGTGTGCACGAGTTGGCGTATGGGCAACCAATATAAGAAGAAAGAAAAATATAACTCGAATGTGCCCCTCTACCGCCACCGCTACCTCCACCCCTACCCCTACCTCTAGCTCTATTTACGAGTACCTTTCCCCTATACACATTTCCCAAAGTAAACGGAAACATTAAAATTGTATTTGTGAGCCATAGCCGCCCAGGGAGCTGAAGGGTCTCGAACATATGCGGAGAAAAGCTGACACAACAATTGGAAATCGGCTAGAAAATAGATGGTGCAACTGCGAACTCTTCAAGAAAACTGGAGAAGTTTGTAGAGGTTTGTAGAGGTTGCACCTTAGCGAAAGAGAGTTGTGCTTCAACTTTTTCCCCCAGTGACGAAACGAGTGAGGGGACTGGGAACGAGCAGGCAGCACGCGAAAGTGGCATCAGCGATTTGAAAAGAGCAGCAGCAGAACTAAATGAAAATCCTCACCTCTTTTTACTGATAGACAGACACATCAGCGACCCCACTAATGCTAACTTTCATCCTTATCAATCTCTATTAAACAACGCTCTGCGAATGAGCACTCGGAGCCAGGTCGGGACTGGCGGTGTTGAAGATGCAGACTCCCAACTCAACTCTGTGCCATTGGGCACAAAGCCATGACAAATGGCCAACAGAATGCATATTTATGATTGCACACGGATACGTACACATTCCTGACCATACTCAAGGGCAGTCTGATTGGTGTTGTTGCTCCCACTTTCGTGGCACTCGGCTCGGGGGCTGCAACTGGTACTGGTACTGGTACTCGTACTTGTACGGCTAAAATGCCAGCACAAACTTTATACGCACGTAGTCAATTACTCAAACCAGCAGCAGGCAGGATTACCCACCCACCGCCCCCACCCACACGTGCATCTACATATGTATATTTGTATATCCATATGGATCCATACCTACATGCACACACATATATACATATGTAGGTGTGTTGCCATTTTCCTTTCTGGCAGTCGGGGAAGAAGAAACCGAGGCGAATTGAGGGGATAAATTGAACCTGTCGAAGCTGAATTGGGCTTCCCGTTCTGCTAAAAGTGAAGAATCCCTACAAGAATATGTTGTTTTTTCTCCAATCTCTGTACAAAATATAAGACCAATATAATTTCCTTTCCCTCATTCTTCACCCTTTCCTTATTTCCTTATTTGGAGTGGGCAAATTTACTTTTAAATAGATTTCAAATGAAATTTTACCAAATACTTTCGGCCTCCTTTGAAGTTTCGGTGTTGTCGTCCAATATTACATACATATATACACAGTATGCACAATGCACAGATGTACGTGCGAGGGTGTAGTCCCCCTCTTTATGGACGAGAACAACTCAATAAATATTGCTTCGGACATAAAACTGAAAGTATTTCCAGTAGGTCCAAAGAACAACAACACTCCGAACATGCTGCTGCCTGTCGGGGCCATGTTATTCTCTTTCGATATGTGTTCTGTCCTTGTCTTAATTCCTTAAAAGGCTGAGACAATTACAATTGGAATTTATTCGTCAGAGTCGGACTGGACTGAACTGGACTGGACAGAGAAGGCACGGTACCGAAGAAGGTGGTCCAGATATCATGAGTTACTGTTAATTAGAAAATTGTTATTCAATAGATTGGAGTCTGTGCAGGGGAGGGTGGGAGGACACTTAGTCCATGTGTTAGGTTGATTATAGCAATTAAAGACATATGTACATATGTATGTGTGTAAATGTCATGTGGAATCTTTTTATTCTAGATTATATTTATAATTCATTTCACGGGTATAGCATATAGAAGTTATACATACTTACAAAATATACTTTACATTTTGAGAAAAGCATGGAAACAAAACAACTTTTTCAAGCCTATCATTGATTGGAAAAATTAAGATTGATAAGTGCAGCTGCAGCGTTCCTTGTAGTAGCGATCGATGGACCTCTTGTACACGTCGTACAGCTGATCCTTGGGGATCACATCCTGGCGTGTCGTCGATGCGGAGTCAACAAACTCGCAGCTCGTCGTTTCCAGATCCGAATCCAAGTGACTGACCTAAAATAATGAAGTTCAAATCATAGTAATTTATCAATATTTACGGCATCATAGGAGGGCCATGGATGAGTTGGATATCTTACGGCTGCATCGGCGTCTGGTGGCGCCCCATCGAGATCCCAGTTGTTGACAGGACAATCCGTCGCACAGTCCGTCCAGATCCCCGGCCTTGGCATTTGAGAAGGGCTCCCTGGAAGTGGCCCCCGCGCCCTTCTGCCATGGCTTGCTGCTGAATGCTACCTGGGGCGCCCCGGCCTTCCTCCCAAATTTTTCCAGAGAACCATTATGCGCTTCTTAACACTGCACGGTCTACGGCTACTCGAATACAGTATGTATTCGTATGTATGTACATAACAGAACACGATGCAGCGGCCAACCAACGATCATCTGTGTAACATTTCGTTATTCTACAAGGCCAAGTAGGATGCCATTCCTGAATAAATTTTATTGTTAAATGAGTTGTAAATGCCTCGAGATTCAAGTTGCATTCACAGACGGCAATACGAGTACCACTCAATGGCAAAATACATCAACAAAATTTAAACAACGTTTCTAGTGTCTACAAGTTAGCGTATCTTAACGTATCATGTGTATAGAGAAGACTGCAACTGGAGATAATCCAAAAGTATTTAATATTATTTTTATCGGGATATGGTGTCATTATTTGATTAATTTGATGAAGTTCCCTAAGCCTAAGACATTTCCCACGAAATTCGTAGTATATTTGGATGAATATCATCTTCTTCATTTGCCGAACTTTCAGGACAGGGTGTGGAAAGTGTTGGCTATCGGGGCGTATAATGTGCACAGAAGCAATTTCCGCTTTGTCTATTTTCGTGAGGTGCCGGTCATAGCAGAGGTTTCGAAGCTAGGATCGAAAAACGTTCTAGGCGAAATGAATAATTTGGGCCATGCACAAAAGCTTATGGCGCTCATTCCGGACCATTGTCCAGCCAGGAGTCACACTATGCAGCAGCACGTAATGCCAGAATACCTAAAGCTACTTTTTCTGATACAGATGTGCAATCTTAAAGCCATAGTGCAGAAGCATTTTCGTCAAAATAGCACTCCTTTATCCTTGTCCAAGATTTCGAATACTTTGGCGAGGGAATCAAGGCACGAGTGGCAGCCTGTCTTAGATATGCCCATTTCACACATAAAAATTAAAATTTTGAAGGAGCCCTAGTATTTTTTAACCAATTAACACCCACCCACGTAGCATAATTACATATCTACAACTGAAGTATAAAGGAACAGAGCACTGACCGTACTTTCCGGAGCGCAAGACGAAGGCATTTCATTTCATTCCTTTTCTTTTGACAAATATGAAATCGTGATAGCAATCAGCATTCGAGAGTCAGCACGAATGAACTGTTTCATACTTGTTATCTTCTGCGAGCTGACAAGCCGATTGTAGCTGTTAACATAATTTAACAGTAGTTTAACAGTAGCATTTCAATTTTATCCTAACATTATTATATTTGAATTTTAAGCGGCATAATTTTCTTTGAGCAATCCTACTTGAAAAGTCACAGAATGATACATTCAAAAGAGTACAGCGTGATCTTTGACTTCGCCCCAGTCATTACTTCAAAATCAAGTTGTATAAATGATCATTTTTTGCTAAACCAGAAATCCTTAGGCCAAGAGACGAAAAAGTGGTAAAGTATTTTTCCATTTCTGCAGTTTAGGTTTATTTCGTGATATCGTGACAAAAGACAGTTATCCACGTGTGATTAAAGTACAAAATAACTCAATAACAACTATACTTATTAAGGCGACCTGAATAACAGCTTAACCACTGATTATAATTTTAAGTGGCTTAATTCAGAATGTTCGGAAAAGTTATCCAATATTAAGACATCTGTACATACAGCAACAATTCTTTATTTCTTGATAGAAAAATAAAATCATTAATACATACTTATTATTATTGTTACATTTAAGAGGTTGTGTATTGTGTAAGTTTCTGCTCACAATGCCCTGCCACGTTGTGTACCCCTGTGCTCCGGATGGGCAATGGCAGATCAAGCAAAATATATGTTGAACAACTATTTCGCCGTCGCTCGCGACTCTTTTTTGGCTTAACACTGACGTTGTTTTAGAAGCGAGGTGCTTGACCCTCCTGTCTCTTAGGTCTTAGCTTAGAACGGATATAACCGAACCCTGATCGGGCGAGTAAAAAGACTCGAAATGTAATGTTTCTGCCCACAGAAGAAGACGCTTGGAGTTTACAATTACAATAACAGCTACGTAGAGGTAAATGCTAAATATTTAATAATAGTTTATCATGTAAGCAATGTGCTGCAGTTTAGTTTAGTTGGCTATAATAGATTTTCGCAAGGAGTGAGTCAAATATTGAAGCCTCCGTGCTCTGAAGCTACGTATATATTAGTGCTTAACTTGGTCAAATATACTCGTACTGGAACCATTCATAATGCAGCAATCACTTCTAGCTCTGAGCCAAGTGCTGGTGTGGTCTGACAATTCCTCCGTTCACGCATTGCCCTTAACTCCTATTTTTGAGGCTGCATGAGAAGGTGCTTCTAGTATTCAATTGGATTCGGATCGCGTGGCTTGCGTGAATACTTCAGCCCCAAATCGTCGCTGGTCTCATCAATGACCTCCAGGGCATAGTCCAGCTGCTCTTTGGTGTGGGCAGCCGACAGGCAGAAACGGATGCGACCCTCCATGATGGGCGTGGCTGGAAAACCGGCACCCACGACGGCGATGTGGCGGGTGGTCAAAGTTCGAACCACAGCACTGATAGGGAGAAATATATCGGGATTAGCAATAAAGCAATATGGAGTCGTTTGTTGCTCAGCACTCACCCAATCTTGGAGAAGAGGTAGACCAGCATGGGCACCACGGGCGAATCCTCGTGGCCGTAGGTTATCACTCCTAGCTGGGCCAGACGACGACGGAAATACCGCGTGTTCCTGGCCAGTTGCATGATCTTGTTGCGACCCGTCTCAGTGCCATCCTCGCCCATGATAGTCTTCATGGAGGTCAGAATCTGCTGAGCAATGGGCGGCGAAATAGATCCAGCATAGCAGTGGGCATGGCTGTTGGTGCGAAGGAAGTCAATCAGTTTCTGGAGGTGAACAAGTAGTAGCGGCATTAGTAGGGGAAATAAAAATTAGTTAAAGGGGCAACGCACCTTAGATCCGGCTAGATAGCCTCCAGCACTTCCAAAGCTCTTGGTAAACGTGCCCATTAGGATGTCGACGTCTTTTGGATCCACTTTGTAGTAGTCCGTGACGCCCCTTCCATGGGAGCCCATTGCGCCCACGCTGTGAGCCTCGTCTAGATACAGATATGCCTTGTACTTCTTCTTCAGGGCTACGACCTCGGGCAGGCGCACTATGGAGCCCTCCATGCTGAAGATTCCCTCCACAATGATCATCACCTTGGACCAGGGTTTGCCTCCGTTCTTGGTGTTGCCGTAGCAGATACCATCGCGCAGAACGCGCTCCAAGTCCCGCATGTTGTTGTGCTTGAACACCTTGATTGTGGCCCCGGACAGACGCAGTCCCAATATGATCGAGGCGTGATTCTTCTCATCGCTCACCACCATGCAGTTCGGGCCGAGCAGAGATGGCAGGTTGAGGGCGTTGGTGGCGAACCCCATGCCAAAAACGATAGCGTCCTCCACGCCAAAGTAGCGAGCAGTAAGCTTCTCCAGCTCGTCCAGCTGAGCATTGTTGCCCAGTTCACAGCGGGAGCTGCAGTAGGCCAGACCAGAGTCGCGGGCCTTTTCCTCAGACTCGTCGGCGCAGCGACCTGTGGCGGCGGCAAAGCCCAGGTAGTTGTAGGATCCCAGATTGAGGCAACGCGTTTCTGTGCCCGTGAACTTGAAGCTCCAACCATAGTCATCGGTCACGCGGTCCTTGAGCGTCAGCTCATCACCAGGTACACTGCAGATGGGGCGGTTCCAGCAGTCCTTAATGCGGCGATACACGTAGCGGGAGTAGAAGCTTTCGAAGGCGTCGTACAGGGCCACGTAGCCCTCACGGCCCTTCTCCGTGGCCACTTTGGGCACGAACAGCAGCTGGTTGATGTAGCCTAAGATCATGAGCAGGTAGAATCCCAGGTAGGTGAGGCAGGCCGTATGCATGGGCACCTCCTCGAAGGAAGTCTTCTGGTAGTGTTCCTTCTCTGGCGAGAGCTTGCCCTCTGCCTGGTTGGGCTTGGACATTGACTTCTCCTCCCTGGCCGTGGAGGCATACCCATTCAAGTGCACCTTCTTCTCTGGATGGTAGTTGCTCGAGCCGGCTTGCTATGGGCCAGAGAGATAGACAGCGATTAATAGACGGTTATCATTGATTGATTATCATAGACAGCGGAGCTTATCGCTGCAAATCTACATGAAATTCAATAAAAAAAACACTTATCAGGCAAACGGAGGCAAGCAATCGTCAAATGGGGAAGTGAGAGCAACAGGAGCGAAAAATTTATTTTAGTAGGGGGAATACATGTACAAATTTAGTATGGGTTGAGATCTTTATCCTGACAAGAGGTTTCACTGAATCGGAGCGACAACATCAATTTGGCCACTGAGTGCACAAGAACTCGGTTGCCCTTTCTTTTTGTTCGGTTCAGTACAGTTCAGGCAATTCAACATCCAATTAACATTCAACTAATAGATCTACATACCTAAATGTACGTTTATACATATGTACATATTTAGATACATATGTATAGACACAATGCGCTCTCTGTGGAGTGAACATCCATATTGCCGCGAAAGGGAAATATTAAAAGATCAGATACACGAGAGCATCTATCTATCTATCTATCTATCTACCTATCTATCTATCTATCTTATGTTCCTTTCCTACACAATTGTATGTGTAATCCCCAGTTCATTATGATGAGCGCGCACTGTGAATCACATAAAATCCAACCGAAGTACGAACAAGTTGCTGCTCTTGCTCTTCCACTCACATGAGTTAGCTTTCGTATAAAGTCTGACACACAAATAGCGACGGGACGGATGGAGGGAGATAGAGGGCAGGGAAGCCATACATGTACATATGTAGCCCCACTTCAACCTCTCCGTTTACAGGGGGTACGATGCCATTAACATATTTATTAATATACATATGTAGTTACGTGTAGAAATAGTTTGCTTATTGATTTTCCTCTATGGAAGTATCCGACAGGAGCCATCATGCAGGGTAGGACTCTCATTTATAGGGAACGCTGAGAGACACACGCTTTGAGTATGCCTGACCGTTGACCGAACGAACTCAATTATATAACAATAGCGAGACGACGACAATAATATTTCGTGTTTATTATCATTTGCCTCTGGCTTGTTAACAAAAGAGAGGGAGACAGAGACAGAGAGAGAGAGAGAGAGAGGGGTGGAACGGTTCCTCCAGTTACGAGCTGGCGATGTTTTTAATGGATCCAGTCTATGAGTTAGGGTATACCCTACATATTAAATGTATTGTACATGAAGCCAGTGCATACAAAGATAAAAATCGAAAACGAGCCGAGTAAATAAATAAAAAATGCGTACTAATAATTTCGCGGCAAGGCCCCAAGGGTGGGCAGCAGAGTGGGAGTCCGATAACGGTCTCCATTTTCATGGAATCTATGGTATTCCAGTTAACGATTCACTATTGAATGACTATCTCGGTACAAGTTCAGAAGAATCATTTGCACAACCAAGAAAAATAAGATTTATGGGAGTTCTGGGCTCTGACGGACTCGCCAAATAGCAGGCTACCCTGTACTATAAATCGAGTCATAACTTTGCGCGGCTAATCAAGGGAAACACGCGCAGACGTTCTGTTAGCCATAATAGTAAAACTTTTACGAAAAGACCTAGCACGTGGAACACGTGAAACAAGGCGGGTGTCAACAATTGCATGTTAAATCCGCACGAAAACAGCTAATTTAATTTTTCATACAGCTTTTTTTCAACTTCTTATGTAAGGTTTTTGTGAATATTATAGTATACATATCCAATGGGCTTCTAAGCCCAAGGAATGCCCGAAGCTTTCGACTACTCCACTACCATAATCGCCAAAAAATCTTATCGCGAACAAATCAACGCCCACTACAAATGTGAATCATCGCCCGGCGACGCTGACTCGCGTTCTACGGAGCTTTACGTAAAAAAAGATTGGAGCGTTTGGGCCTGATAAGGCGACTCGCGGCATGGCATGACTATCACCAGTCCGCAGAGTATCGAATTTTTTTGAAGCCGTGTAATGAATTTATCAAATGGGGGCTACTAATGCAGAAGAGGACAATGCGGACCTCCAGGACACATGTCCCTGTTGCCTGGGCAACCAAACGATTGTAGGGGTTGGCTTCTAAATAAATTCGAAGGGGACAGTTAAAAGAAAAACACTGCAGTGGCGGCGCACGGCTTGGAGCTGACCCAGAAAATGGAAAAATGCCGGAAAAGGCCGCTAAAGATACATATTGGCCCAGCAAAAAAAAAGGCAATTACTGCACTTGCCTCATAGATGACGCATGCCATGCCCGCCACACACACATTCACGAACGAAGGCACGGCACCCCCCACACAAAATCAATGGTTAGCCAACAGGGGAGTGGGCGAGTTTCCACTTTCGAGGCGATGGCGTCGCTTGGCTCCACTTGCAACACCTTCGAGACGGTCCTCACCTTGTATTCGGCGGCCGCCTTGGCGTTGCAGCGCCGCGTGCGAATCTCTGTGTAGGCGGGCGCCGAGAATTTCCGCTGGTTGTCCACGCTGGAGTTCGGGGAGTGGCCATTGGGCACCCTTCCGTTGCCGTTGGGGCTGGCAAAGCCCTGCTCGAAGGCGTCAAAGTTTCCCATCTCGTCCCGTATTTGTATTTCCTTAACTCACACCGAACGAACGCAGCTCGCGGCAAGCCGTTTACAGATCGATTTAGCTAACGCTACCTCGCACGAGGTATTGTTTTTTATTGTTATTTATATGTTACAACTGCAATGTACTGTAAATGCAATTATTCAAATATTTAAATCTTTTATTTTGACCAGGAGGTCGCAACCACAGCTCTGCACCCGAAGACTTTTTTTCCCGACTAAATTAATAAATAATTTAATACATTTTAGCAAAAATATTGTTGGTGCTCCGGACCGCGGCGTTATCGAAAAACTATACGATCCCAGAAATATATCGAAATGTACCATCACATTTCAAAATATACTGCAAATATACCGATGAAAATCATATTCCTCGATTTTGATATTAGGCTGAAGATTACTATCTAAATATAATGTTCAGCACTGAAATCATAATTTTATCCCATTGATGAATCAATTTTCTTCATGACTGGCTAATTTTAAGTACTCCCCTTTATTGGGTTGTATCTAAAATAAGATTCAAACACAAAAAGTCAACAAAAAAGTCAAGTTTTGTACATGGCAACTACACGGTAAGTACACATTTGCTACACATCTGCAACATAAATGTTTACGGAGTATGGACATGTGTATACCCTATTTCTGAATTAATGTTATAATACTGTTTTCCAACCCGCTTTGAAACCTAAATATCAATGACTTTTTCTCGTATTTACATGTTTTTGACCTAATTATACATTTCATTAGATTCCCGTCTAAATATCTCAATCCCGATACAATTAATTAATGCTAATTTTCGATAAATGTTGCTGGCAGCATACAGAGGCTAAATAAGCTTCACAATATATACCGCCAAATAAATGACACAATATTATCGCACGATTTTCATTTATCGGTTATCCCTCAAAAGTCCACAATATACGGTTTGGTCTCAAAAATATACCGAAATATGCAGAAAATATAACATATTCGTTGATATGGATATTCCTTCTTATATTACTAGCTAACTAGGACCCTCAGGACTGAGCACATAATTTTATAGAATAGATAAAACAATTTTCTACAAGACTGGCTAATTTTAAGGACTCCGTTTGGTTGGATTGTTTATAAAATGAAGGTTTGGTCAAACGCCTGCAACTTAGCCGTTTATCCATCGATTCTTACAAACGATACTTAAAACGCCTAATTAATGTGTCTATCTAAAACAATTCCGGCCCATACATTTTTTTTTCGACTTTTCCCGATTTTTAAAGTCAAAATTTAGAGGAAAAATACCGCAAAAAATTATGAAATTTGGAAGCTTAATAGCTTCCAGACGTTAAGTTGCAGCTACAAAGTGTCTGAGGCGGATTTATAGCTGCATTTCTCAGCGTTTTTTAACTGCAAAGTTCAATACATCCAGTTGTAGGAAACTTAAGTTATGTAAAAAACAGAAACACTACCTATGACAAATAATACAACATTTTTTAAAAATTCTTTTAAAAAAAACTACTCTATGAAAAAAAAACATTCCTTAAAAATTTGTATACATCCAAAAAAAAATCAGAAAAAGTCATTTTTGGCGACAGCGTGTCGACTAGTGTAATCAATCTTTATATTATTTAGATTAGAATTGATGAATTTTGTCACTTCACAGAAGCTGACAGGTATGAATTGTAAGATTTTGTAAGTCCGCAGAAGCTGGCATGTGTGAGTTGTAGTTTTCGTCGTCTGTAGTTATTATGTAGCTAATCTGTAGTTACAATGTACAAAAATCAATTGCAACAAAAATACGCTAGGAGTGTTATAGACTCTGAACGACAGAACAAAAATCGAAGCGAAGCACGATTTTTTAGCCTTATTCGAATTAATCTGGATAATCTCAGTATTTATAACATATAAATATTAAGTGGTGTACTAGGCTGTACGTCAATACTTCCATGAATTAGATTACGGGATTATTTGGATCTGATCTTCACACCTACATAAACTGAAGAGTGAATGATTTTAGGAAACTAAAATATATATACATATATATTCTTGTTCAGTTCACGCACAAAGTTTTGTCCGTAATTCATGTGCGCATGAATAATATTAGTGGAAATCAACAATAGCAAAAACGAGATAAAGGAACAAAATATTCGGATAAAAGTGCGTAAAGCGGCAGTTGTAGTAAAATTCATGAGCCGCGGCAAAGTGCGTTGACTTGACACGGCCCCGCCAGGAGACACGTCTCGTCTAGTGCGGCTAGGCTGGAGCTGGGATCATGATCATCTACATTTCGTGTGGTTGTTGTTGACCGAAGCTTGTGTTTTCTTTGCTTCTTTTTTGCGGAAGAATTTCGACTATTTGTAAATTAATTGAGAATGGATTCTGTGCGAGGCGAGGCTATTGACTCGATTCAAGGATTTTCTAGGCTAATTTTAAAAACAAAACATTGAACTTCATTTTGTTCGCCGTTTCGGTTTCGGTTTTGGTTTCGGTTTCGATTTCATTTTCATTTTCAGTTGCGCTTACATTCCTCGGACTGAGGAAAACACAAGCAGCACAACATGAAGGGGGTGGAGGTGTAATCACGGAAACTTTTCAGTTGCTAATTAAGTTGGAAACTCTCTGGCGGATGAGGAATCTCTCGGCTCATCGGAGCTTCTGCCGCTTGTTATGGGGCCAGACGGACAGCGGGGAAGAGGCAGCCCGCATATGCAAAATGCCAACACGTTCCCCCGAGATCTCTGGAGCGATCACTGCATCGATATGCAAATGATTGCCAAATTGTCGTCTCCAAGCTGCCAGAAATTATTTTTGTTTTCGGTTTCGTTTCTGGGGCTGCTACTGCTCTTGGTACTGCCACTGCTACTGGTAGGGCCACGGCTCAGCCTTAGGCGGTCTGGGGCCCTTTGAGCTGGGCCCAGAAAGCGGGTCACGCTAAGCTTCCATCCAGCGATTGGCAATCGATGCTGGCGGCACCCTAAAGCCAAAGTTTGAGCTCAGGCAGGGGCATTTTGAATACCCTTTCTGAAAACATATACCTATTTTAAGATCACTCTTTGGATAGCAGGTGAGAGTTAGCATGTACAGGATTTCAGAAGTCATAAATATATATACATATGTATATATATAATTCAACTGATTTACATGAAATATAAACTAATAAATATTGCTACTTTGTGTATTCGATTTATGAGTTACATTACTTCTTTGAAAATGAAGTGTACCCTACAAAAAGTTCCCCAAAAACTTAGCCAATTTCTGCCAAAGATTCTGAACGCTTATCGCCAAGATCAGATATCAGATGGTGGTGCACAGCGCTGCTTATTCATTTGAATGCCACAAACCGTGTTGCTGCCTGCCACAGCACTCTCTGTGTTGTTGGTTTGTTCTGCGGATTGCGGCTTGCACTTTTGCTGACACTTTATCGAGAGTTCAAGTACACTCGAGTTGAGTCGTTTTTAGACCTGACAAATATTTTGTAATTGTGCAATCAAATTGGTG
This sequence comes from Drosophila athabasca, assembly GCA_008121215.1. Taxonomy (NCBI): domain Eukaryota; kingdom Metazoa; phylum Arthropoda; class Insecta; order Diptera; family Drosophilidae; genus Drosophila; species Drosophila athabasca. The sequence continues at coordinate 3,315,304 of CM017794.1, forward strand.
GATACCTCCCGGAAAACCTCTCCCTGGAGACTCATCGCACGGTACAGTGTTGCATAATTTCGACTTTGGTGGGTTAATAAATAAGAAAAATGCACCACTCCGCCCCCTGGGCCCATGCCGCCCCTCTCTCGGGCTGTCTCCTGCAGACGAGGGCGTTGCTCTAACAAGCATGAGCGAGAAAAAAGGCCGGCGGCTAAGGCTTTAGATACTCTTTCAGATTCATCGTTCCTATTTACAGTGACCCCATGATGATCGTATTCTATTCGGTTATTCTATAGATATGGAAAATAAGAAATGAACTTTCCTGCGGAGGGGCTATCAAAAAAGACTATAAATATATTAATTTTCACCCACTGTGAACAACAACTTGGTGCAGAAACATACTCAGGCCTCCGACAAATGCCATCCTACTCTAAGAGAGGGTATGAAAGCGCGTCGTTGCCTATCCCGTAGACCATATACCATAGACCATAGACCGTTACCATAGACCCATTTGCATATGTATGTATGTGTTCCCGAGTGGGTGTTACGAGTACATTTACCGTCTGTTCGTTGTTGTTGCTGTTGTTGGTGCTGCTGCTGCCGATGAATCACGCGTGATATTTCGCAGTTGCAGTCTGCGAACTACTCGTATTGTAATGGTCTGCCGTCCCTCCCCAGTCCTCCCATTGCCAGTGGACTTTGAGCCCCGCCAACGGGTTGACATTTTCATTATGGAACCTTTTCTGCGTACCCCTCCCCCTCCCTCCACTCCACTGTTGTGGTCCCCATGCCCATGTTTTCGCGCTCTTTCTCGCGCCCCACTGCCACCGGCGACGAAAAGTACAGTTAGGTGGGGCTGGGCGGGAGGGCGTTTGGGCGTGGTCAGCTTTGGCAGTCACTCAAGCGATTTTCAATGCGTTGACAGTTCAGGTTGTCAATCGTTTTGTGTCCTCTAGTGTAGGTGTTACAACGGGTGACTTGCTGGTCGGCGGAGGAGGGAGGGGGCCGTGATCTGTCCGTGATCTGTCCGTGATCTGTCCGTGATATGTGATTAAGCTGTGAACTGCCATTGAAGGAGGCATTTCAACTGTCAAGACCCCAAAGATTAGCATATACAAAACATGCAAATTGTCCATGAAAATTGTCAAACTAAAACTCTTATTTTGTAAGGAAGTTTTGAGCGTTGAAGTGAATAAAATTCACAAAATATGAATGAATCAACTAAAAAAACAATTATGGATCCTTGAGTATGGAACAGTGAACCCAATTCCACAATCTGCCAGATATATGTACATATATGTATCTATCATGGATCCATGCTATTCTTAGGAAATGTAAACGTTTGAGTGCACAGATTTTGTTGTAAAATTGGCACTCTTATCATACAAATTGATCGATTTAAGACTATATTGTAATTTGTAACTGTAAATTTGTAACCTCACAACAGCTACGACATTATCCGATAACCTCTCCACATTCCATCAAAACCACGAACATAATCTATGAAATGTCGATTCCTTACCGAAAGCAAGTTACTTGGAAATCGCAAATCACATAACCAGCAACTACATTACATTACAGCAACAACATTAACAGCACCATCGGAAAAGCACACAAAATGTCCAACATCAAATTTCAATTATCGCAATGCACTGCAATGGCAGAAGGAGCCAGAAGCCGGCCGAGAGCAACAGGCGAGGCGACCCCAAGAGCAGTAGAGCACCAAATGCCACGGCGAAGCATGAACAAGTGTCTGGGAGAATCGGGGAGGAAGCGGCAGCCGGAAAAATGAAAATTTAGTCGGGGAAACAGTCGCAACAGCAACAGAAACAGCAACAGTACGCAAAGCGCAGGCAGCTGGCTGCCTCTGGAGGCAAACTCTGTTAAACGGCCACGAAAAGTGATTTTCACATGGGCAATTAATGTTCCAATAAACGATATTCTAGCAACAACAAATTTGTAGCACCAGCAACTGGACTGATGCTGCTGCTGCTGCTGCTGCTGCTGCCGCCGTTTCATGTTGCATGCAGAAAGCACTCCGGCTGGACTCGCCGCCGCCCGCCAGCAAGGAGTGGAAAATGTTATTGAAATTGGCTTTTTATGTTTATGAAAACAGCCGCTGAACTGCTCACTGCTCCCTGCTCTCTGGATGGGGAGTGTTTGCCTTTGGCTCGGATTCCCATCGCCATTCATGCACCCGCACTCCTACCCCTACTCCCGATTACAGTCCAGATCCCGATTCCGATTCCGATCCCGATCCCAATCCAATTTCCATTCCGATTTCGACTCTCGTTAATTACTGCCATTTTCAATCGTATTTATGCTCACGCCTCGCTCACGTTTTGGCCATCAACGAACTCCAACACTCCTACGGGGAGCATCTTGGACGCGTGCAGTGCGTGAAAATGTTTGCTAATTGCCCGTTTTATAGCCAATTTTGCTAAATTTGTGGGCGACGAAGCATGTATCGGGCCTGCAAAATCTTCTGGCCAAGATCCGATCCTCCAAAAAGGGGGTAAAGGGTGATGTTTGATTTCTAAGGAATTGTGAATGGGTTTCCCATTTGAAATAAATCAACTCCAAATGGACGGAGGAAAAGAGCGAGGAATCCCCGCCAGTGGAGATAATATAATAATATGAAAGAAGAAGGTTTTGAGCATTCGATTCAAATGTCATACTTGTATTCTTAGCTATATTATTAGAAATTGGACGTAACGTTTCTACATAAAGCAATGTTCCCTGGACAAATCGAATACCTACATATATTTATGAAGTCCGCCCGAAACAAACAATGTTCTTAAAGCGGGAAGCGGACAGGCGGACAGACCGACAGAAAACACTTGTGCGCTGTTTCGACTTCAAAATATAAGTAAATAATAAGTTGATTAAAGATGCTATACACAACGTTAATAAAAGAACGAAAATATTGTTTGTGCAACTATTTATAAATTATAATAAAAAATAGTATAATTATATTAGCTATTATTTGACCAAATTCAATTAATTATAAGCCAATAAATAACTAAATAAATAAATATTTGAGTATAAACTGATAAAATATTAAAACAGTTGTAAGTCAGTTTAGAAAATTGGCAAAAATACTGTAGATAATGTAATATGAAAATTAAAAATCTAAAATGTGTACATATGTATATAATTAAGTTGAGCAAGTTGTCTAGATGGTTTTACACTATTCATGGTGAGAACTTCATAAGGAAATCCGACAAGCCGCCGACACATTGTGGCCATGGGAAGCATACATTCCTGCAGCAACCCAAATTCCGCAAAAATTTCCATGCACCAGCAGCAGCAGAATTATTCGTCTCGGAGAATCACAATTAAGCTGTCTGCCCTTCTGAGGCAACCTGTGGTGGTGGCAGCCACTACCAAGGCTGCCGAAAAAACTTAACTATCTATAACTATTTATATGGTCTAGCTGCTGGCCCCCTGCCGGGCCTGGGCAACATTCCAGCAGTTTGCCACATGCAAATCTTCCGAATTCAGCTAGTCGCCGTCCCTTGGCGGCTGTTGTGCCTCTTGTGCTGTGTTGTGTTGTGGCTTTTGGGCCACAAACCAGCACTTAGCCTGGCTTTGATTTGAAGTTCGTGTCCCTATGCGAACCCTCTGCACCGACTGAATGGCTGACTGACTAACTGACTGGCTAACACCTTGGATTGTGGATTGTGAATCGGGCCCAGAGCCCAAGTCCCAGTCCCAGTCCCAGTCCCAATTCACGTTCCGGTCCTGGTCCCGGTACCGGTCTGATCTCAGCTTGAGTGAGTGATTACAGTTGTGTTTGGCTGGAAGTCGGTCGGATTGTCGGATGGTCGGATGGTCGCTTGGTCGCTCCAACAGGTTACCCATGGGAAATCTTACAAGAGTTGAGGAGAGGAGACCAATTACCTGGCCCAGCTTCGGGTACGGGTTTTGCTGCTGATTTTGATTTTGAAATTTGAACTTGAGGCTAAAGGTAAAAATTGTTTGTCGAGTAATTGCCGCATAACGAGCTGGAGTCGAAGGCAGCTCGGATCTTGAGGTTTTTGCAAATGTCGAGAGACTAGCCTTCAGGGCAAAAGAGTTGGGTTGGCGTTGCACTTTGCTCTGGCAGTGGCTGTGGCTATGGCTGCGGAGGTTGCTGTTTCGTTTCTGTTGCAACTGCTGCTGCTGCTGCTGGTGCTGCTGCCCACAACATTACGTTGGGTGCGTTAGAATGGACCAAGTGGGGCACCGACTCAGACCAGTCCCAGTCCCAGTCCCAGTTCAGTCTCAGTTTAGGTGCAAATAACAACCAACGCCCCAGCTGAAGTCGTGCAAATACCACAAGCAGCACACAGCAATGGCAACAGCACACAGCAAAGCCTCATGATAGCCAGCGTCAGGTGCATTTCCATCAGCGATAATGCCATGTTGCTGTTGTTGCATCGATTGCGGAAAACTTGCAACAGGCAGTTGCTGCTGGTGCTGCTGCTGCTGCTGCCACTGACGCTGACGCTGCTGCTAGAGAGCTATCAAAGTTGCCAGATCAAAAGACCCAACAATTGTCTGAAATTTTCGTTTTCGACTTCGACTGTGTGAGGCATATTATTTGCACTTTATTATCACGTTAGCCAAATGAGCGAAACGTGCAGATCAGTGCAGAGAGGAGACGGTGTTGGAGGGAGCGGGGGGACAGCACCCCCCAGTGGCTCCCCACCTTTGACCTTTTGTGGCCAGCTGGCGATTGATAAGACAGGGCTACCTTAAACCCCCGAAAAATTCTTCCAATTCCGACTCGGAAAGAGAGCGGTGTGGATTGAGTGGGAGTGGAAGTGGGACGGGACGAGTCGAGTCGAGTCGAGGCGAGGCCATAATGCGAGTATGCGAAACATTTGGCAACTGGAAAACGAAATCTGGTTATCATGTTAAATCTCTGCAAGGCATTTCACATTAGTCTCAGCCAAATTCGAATTTCGATTTTCATTTTCGTAGCAGCACCCAGCCATGCCATTCATAAAACTTTAAGATTACACTTAAGCTTTTCAGCATATTAATTCGCAGTATCTGGGTTAGTTTATGTGGGTCATGGGGGGTAGCTAATGGGTTCGCCCCGAGGTGTAGGTCAACTCTATAGTCGCTCAATCAATAATATTTAGCTATTCCCACTCTTAGGGGGTTGGGGTTTCCGCCCACTTCTCACATTCTCTCACGCATGGAGAGTATCGCCATAGCAACCGGCTCCATCAATCATTATATTTGTCCCTGAAATCAAACGCAAAAAGCATCCTGTTGAACAGGCCAACAGAAACGAAATGAAAGTGTTCCACTTCCGGTCCGACATTCCATTGCCAGCAACGAAAATATTTCGACACTGAGGACAGAGACAGAGCGAACAGGAAAGGAATTGCGAATGAGAGTGAAATGTATGAAACAAGGTCATGGCAAACCGAAATGAGAACAGTCGACCGAAGGGTCCTTGAGCCACAAGCGAATCAAGGACATGGCTCACATATCCGGCCGGCACACCCGGCAACAGGGGATGACACGCACTGAAAGAGAGAGCCACAGAGAGAGAGCGAGTGCGAGAGAGAGAGCCACAGACGGCGAGAGAGTGCGCACAGCTGCTGGCTGCCATGGCAAAAGCCCTGTTTTTGCGCTCAATCAATTCTCACTCTGCGCTGAGCGTCGCCTGCTGCGGCTGCTGCTTGCCTGGTAGACGAAGGCGCCAAAATTCAACATTTTCACTTGTGTGCGTGTCTCGCTCGGGGCTCGGCAGGAGGTGGTCGTCGACTGTGGAAAGGGTCGGGGATGGGCGTAGCAAAGGCAGGTGAGTGGTGGATTTGGAGTTGCTCACTTGAGCAGCATCCCACCCCACTGCCAAGGGAGAGGAGACGAGGAGAGATGGCACGGGCACCCCATCCCACGCTGAGCGGAGCTACTTTTCGAGCAGTTGCGGATAATCCCATTTGCAGCAGTCGCGACTCGCTTTTTTTGCCTCTCGCCTCAAACAAATGTTAGGGATTTAAATTTTATATATTTTTTATACACCGAGAGAGAGAAGATTGGCTCAAGTGCACGACATAGCGTAGATTTTACTTCTCAAATGTAACGGGCTCGCAGAACCCGCCAGCCCACCGAGACTTTTCGTCCAGCACTCAATCCAACCCTCTCGCAGCAGCCCTCTACTTCTCTCACTATCACTCTCAGTTCGGGTATTGGGTGGTGGGTGGTGGGGCTGTTAGTCAGGGCCGCCCTCTGTCATCACACACAAGCACAGGGCACATCACATTATCACAGCGACACGCATTTTAGGCGAACAGGCAACCAAAGCAGCCAGCAGCATCACGCATACTAAACTAGGAGATGTGTTTCTATTGATGCGGCATGCAGCATTCCTCCCAGTGCCACCCCCATGCATACCGCCACCTCTACCGAAGTCCCCAAAATATACGGGCTAGCATTTTCCACTCACGCGCGCACAAATATCTACTCTCTATAGAGAGTACTCTGCCACTCACAAACACACAAAAACATACACTGTGCGGTGCGGTGCGCTGTGCTGCGGCAGACTCACGCACACTTGGGGAGACAGAACCGGGAGACTGACTTGCGGATGGTGTAGAAACTGGAACAGAAGCGCAGAGTTCCGGAGGAGGCGAGCGCGTGAAATCCCGATTTTCGATTTTCCCCACATTGGGTGTTGGCGTCGAAAAAGTGATACCGCGCCCCTCTCTATCTAATAATACACGATTTTTAAGTAATTCTAAAACATAAATATTTATTTGAGATTAGAGATAGATTATGGGTAAATCACATAATAATCGTTCCTTTATTAATTTTTAAAGACTTTAAGGATATTTCTCGCTTCTTTCAACAACATCACTGCTTCCACACGCATACCCCTCAATCCCTCCGTCGCAGGGTAGCAGTTGCGAACCAAAGCTGTGTTTTGTCATAATTCCTGCAATGTGCGGGGATGGATGACTCCCACTCAGAGCGAACCAGAGAGAGAGAGAGAGAGACACACTGCGAGTGAGAAAGAGAGAGTAAGGCTCCGGCTCCTCTCATCAACTATCATCTAACGGGGACCCAGGCTCCACTGCAAAGCGATGGGCTCCTCTCCAGATTCTTAATCAAATAGTGGAATAAATTCCTGTGCGGCTCCTGCTTCATCCTTCATGCTGCCTCTTCCTGACCCACTTCGCGCCACTACGTTACGCGCTTTCGCTGGCCGGTATCGATTCTCACACGCCTCTTGGGAAATGATAAGAATGCCAAAAGTTCCAGGCACGCATAAACCGTGTGTAGCAGTAGCCGTAGCTGTAGCTGTAGCTGGATGCTGATTCCGCCATATCCTTGCTATCCCGGCATCCTGGCAGTGTTGGGGCAGGCCATGGCAGGCTCCGCTCCTGTTCGTCGTGTAGGCTACCGAGCTGAATCGATCGATGGAAATTTCTTTACACTCATTTTTGATAAGAGTGCGTGGGAGTGTGGGCGTGTTGTTGGTATGACAGCGAGGGGAACGTTCTATGCTACTGCTGTGAGTATATTTGCTGTTGATAAGAGACATAATTCGGTGGAGTGCACCCCACTTGATATTTGATTGGTGTTTCAAGATTGCGGATTGCCTAATAGCTTGTTTTATGACAAATATTTGTTTTGCACTTGAAAAAGAATAGTTACCTACATATGTAGCTGGACAATTTGTAGGTAAAGAACGGCTGACTTCTCCTTCAATCTTGATTGAAAGAGGCCATTCATCTTGTGCACTGCACTTTCTAAGCCAATCTGCGGATGCTGTGCATCATCTGGCCCAGTCTATGAACCTGATATCCCTACTTATGACGCTGAATCCGTTACAAACTCGTGAATCGTCTGGCTTGGAAAACAGAAAACGCAGAGCAGGAAAACCGACTCCAGCTCGGACAGAGTTCGTGACATGGCATCAACAGTTTGTCATTAAACATTTCGACAATAATTTGCTTTGTGCTCGCATTTATATACGTATATATATATACATATATATGTATACTGGTACATACATATGTACATCTTTTGATTCGCATTTCTTTCTTTCCGCTGACTTCTGACTTCCCGAATTGTAACCGTAGACGACTGGCCTGGACAGTAGGGACGGTCGGGACGGATCTTGAGATTGTTATGGCATTTACATAAAATATAAGTGGGTCTCCGTCTACCCGTTCCCGTCCGCGGCTGTGCGAAGCACACTGCACAATTATTATTGGACCTATGCGGGGACCTGTCTATTGTGTCTGGAAAAACTCTGGCCACGATCTTCCCCCCTTTGTTATTGTAAATAGGAGTACGAGTCTTTGTTCTGCTCTGCTCTGATCTACTCTGATCTGCTTTCGAGACTGCACTCTCCGACTTCCTAAAGGCATTAAAGGCAGCAATCGACTTTTGCTACTTGTCGCTGGCTCTCGATTCGATTGTTATGCAAAGAAGGTTGCTCAGGTTGCGTATACGACGTGTGTTTCCATATGGCGAGCGATTAGAAGCCGTCATGTGTGAACTCTAGAAGAACCTCTTGGTGCCTGGTGCCTGGTGTCTGAACGCCTGCCTAGACAATGAGCCCTGACAACGTGGCAGCCCTGACCCGCTTAGTTAGCGTTATCGGCATCAAGAGGTGGGGTGGCAAGGGGTTGTAAAACGTAGGTTGCTCCTTCGCTCGTCGTTAGCCAATAAAACAAATTAAAGTCAACAATTGACGGCAGTTAGGACCTGGAGCTACTTGCCTTGAAAGCCCTGGCCACAATGTAAGAGCACTGTAGCCGTAGCTGTAGCTGTTGCTGTTGCTGTATGTCTAGGTCTGATGCAGCTCGCCTGACTCCCCGACGCTTATCAGCGGCCTCATCGATGGCGCGACCATTTGGCAATAATATTTTGTAGCTGCATTCATACTAACTGCAATCGTGTGCCTCCAGTTGCACTTTTCTAATGGCAGCCGTTGCCTTGCCGGTACCAGACTCAGCTCAGCCACTATTTGGATTTGGATTTGCATTTGCCTTTTGCGTTGCCCGCCTGCTTGGCTGCTTTGCTGCCTGCCTGACAGTGAATAATTTGCCATTTTACTTCGATTTTGCGTTCCGTTTGTCTAATGACTTCGGAAAGCGCAAAGCTGAGGCGAAGGGACCGAGAGCGAGCCCTTGGCGGCCAACAGCAGGAGTGTAAGCAAAGCCTGCAGCCGGGGGGCCAAGGCAATCACATAATGAGAGAATTGTTTCGAGTGCAACATCAAGCTGGGTAACTGATCTTGATAGATTTACAGAGTTTAAAATTGTGTTAATCTTTTGGGTTCAATCTGGTTCAAGTTTCAATGGATCTTTCTTCAATCAATAACCTACCGCATCGGTTTCTTTTTCCTTTCGCTTTTTGACGGCTTACAGACACTCTCCGACAGCTCTTTTGGAATTCCTAGAAATTGTTTGACAATGAAGACAATTACATATATACATTTTATCACCTGAGATAGCGGAGCAGACGGATTTCAAAGAAATTCGGTCGACCATTTGCATTCGAGGTGCTTTCGCGGGGGCAGAGAATCCCTTATTAATGAGTTCAACGGAATCGGAATCCCCATCGAAATTTGTTTGTGGGCTAAGGTCAATGCTGGCGATGGAATAGGGCCAGGTACTCCCGTTTTCCCCAATGGATGCAGTTTCCCTTTGGAGAAGAGAAGGAGAACGCACTTTTTGGCACTGCTTCGGCGATGATTTCATCGATTTCATCAGCCAAAAACATGCAAATGCGAGCATCTAGAGAGATCGCATGCATACTAAGCGGCAGCTAAAAATTGAAAGCGATTATCGATGCGGTTCAAATATTTATCGATATGCAAATGGAGCCGAGCCACCGATCATGCGATACGAAAAGAGTCATTGCGCCGCAAACTATTGCAATACACATCACATTTTTGATGGAGGAGGCTTTCCGCTGCTTTGGCTTCAGCTTCAGCTTCAGCGTAACCCTTTCTGGCCAGGGTGCAATGCACCAAACGCTATTTCAGGGACAGAGCCCATCCCCAGCCCCAGCCCCAGCCCCAGCCTGAGCCCAGCCTTAGCTTCAGCCTCAGCACGATCCCGAGTCCGAATCCGAATCCGAATCCGAGATGGAGTCCCACTCCGAGCCCGTGCCCGAGCTGGGAACGTGTGCTTTTGGGAGTGCTGGGCGGTGGTACAGTCGATGAGGAGCTGTGAAGACACCTTGAACCTACACTGACCGATGTGTTGGGGGGCTGGGGCCTAATTTATGCACTAAGCACCTTATTAGATATTCTAAAATCAAGTCGAGCGATCAATGCATTCGTCTGCCTGCAGAGACTTGCCCCAGTCCTCAAAAGTTCTGCCAGCGATCGCCTCAGATCTGTTCTGTTCTGTTCTGTTAGGTTCTCTTCTGTTCTGTTCTGTTCTGTTCTGTTCACACCAAATGTGTGTCATATATGCATGAGATTTTTGGCGCCTGTTTTCTGGCAAGCGATGTCTAGCATCGAAATGCAAACAAATGAATTCCCCTTTACTAATGCGCCTCGGATAGGTGCCAGCAAGTCGGCAAAATTCCTTTAATGCGCCTCGACTCTGGTTCAACGTTTGACATTGATATTGATATTGACATGTGCCAAGGCTTGCTACGGGACTATGGGACGGGACTACTACACTATCGATCCATCAGATCTGCAGCGAATGGCTCGCGTTTAGCGCCATGCGGGCGCAGCATGCGAAAACATCGATTCCCAGGTTTCCATCTCCTTTGCTTTCCTTTCCTTTCCTTCCCAGCATCCTCTGTTTGTGCTTATTATCTGCACTGAGGTATTTTGTTGGCCAACGACAAACACGTGTTGGGCATGTGTGACAGTCCGTCCGTCCCACCAACGAGCCTCAATCGAGACGTAGGTGTGACGGTCAGCCGGGGTCTTGACTGTTGGCCAAGGAACTGATAACTCGAAGGAGTTAGAAGGAGTCTTGCATTCCGCAGCTCCCAATCGAATATTTTCAATAATATTTTTATTAGCTAATTTACATCGTTCCACTTACAACTGATAAGTAATACTGATAATGATCCAATAATAACGCCCTGCGTTCATGCCTAGCCATGAAAATTATATTATTTCCAACTGTTATTCTGTTCTTCTCGGAAAATCATTCTCAAGCTGGGAATATGCCCGTGAATCTTCACATCTTCTCGAAGGTTCCATCTTAGGTCTCACCTCCGCCATACCTCCGACTTCACTAGGCTCTTTTCGATGGTTGGCCAAGCCAAGCCAAGCCAAGCCAAGTGTGCATTTTCCCACCAGGGCCGAGACAGAGATAAAAGCGCCCTTACCTTCATTTTCATCTTCGCGGCAAGGTATTCGTATTCACAGATGATGGAACTCCGGCGGGGACTGGGAAAACAAGCCTGGCGCACGGGAGGGCGAGGGCAGAGAAAACACACATGTGTGACCAAGTCGCTTCCAGAGCACGTACTATGCGAAGGTGCGAGTCTTTGGATTCCCATTCTCTTCCCTGCCATGTTGTGCCACATGATAATGTTTTGTGCTTTTCCCGTAGCGCCAGGCGTGTCAGACTCTGAAAAGGAATTTCTCAAGGCAAGAATCGCATCTCACACATTACCAAGGAGACGGTAACGGAGACGGAGACGCAGACGCAGACGCAGACAGAACGGAGACGGCGCTCGAAAAAACACACGAGCCAACGTTACATATGTTCCGGGGCGGGCGTGTCCAAGTCTGCAAAGGAATTTCTCATTTCTCAAGGCGAATCCCACATCTTCCATGTGTTTAGGGAGTTTATTTTTGCCTTTGGTTTTTTGCCTTGAATGGGAAAAATCTGCCTCGCTGCGAGACATGTGAGAACTTCCCGACATGTGGCCCCTGGCCAACTGCCCAACTAGCCTACTGGCCAGTAACCAGTAACCAGTAGCCAGTAGCGAAGCGTACTGATCATCATTAGCCCGCTCAACGCACAAAGTGCGGTCATCTCGAGTGGACAGGTTGTAAAGAGGAGGACACTCCTACAGGCCCTCACAGACCTCACACTTGACTCTATGCGCCGGCGCAGGCGCAGTCGCAGGCTTCCGCACAGGTACGACGAGCAGAGGCAAACAAGAGGTGAGGAGAGGAGAGGCGAGGTGAGAACAGGTAAACATTTGCCAATATCTACCGATCCGATGCGATGCCCCGAAGCGTGTCCGTGGCCGTGTCAGGTGCCTGGTGCCTATGATTGCCGAGGCTGCTCGGGTGCTCAGGTGCTCGGGTGTGAAGTGGTCGCGTCCGTATCGTACCTGTGTTGCCCCTTGGCCCCTTATAGCTAATGTAATCAAATCACTTGGTGCGGGAGTCAATAATTAAGTTGACTTTACTATCAAGAAAGTAAACGGTAATTTAGGTGGATATGTTGGCGCTGGTGCCGCCGAAGGTAAACTCATCCAGCGAGGTTTGGGCGTCCGACGGGCTGCCGGGTGGCGCTGGATTGCGGAACTGCTCCGCCGAGACGCGTGTGAACAGGATGCCAACGCCCTCGATGATTGTTAGGAGCAAGCCTCCGACGAGGGCGCTGCAGGCAATGGAAACCTTTCCATTACGACCGGCCAGAATCCCGCCGGTGAGGGCTCCGCTGATAATCGAGTTCCAGGGATCCTCCTTCTGGCGCAGTTGCACCAATGAGCAGTCCACAATGCTGAAGACTCCGCCCCAAGCGGCAAAGTTGCCGGCTATCCCGGGCGAGCGGCACTTGACCGATGCCATGCCACCCATGACGCGACGCCCAATTCCCTGGGGCGCGTTGCGGAAGCCCTTCAATCCCTGGAAGAGGCCACTTCCAATTAGGCCCATGGTGAAGGCTCCGCCGCAATCATCCACAATGCGATTGGGGCACGGCTCACGTGAGTACTCCTCCATCTTGACAAAAAGTATTGAAAATGTGTGAATCTGTGAAAATCGTAAAATAGATTTATAGAAATTTTCCTACTTTACTCCGTATGTTCTGTTTTGTGTGATCTAAAGCACTTCGATTACTTGACTACTGGACTCTGACTACTACAACATATGGAGACACAGACTCAATATAAATCTGAACGTCGCGTCAGTGGAGAAACGAATCAAGTGTCACGGGCTGCTGAGGCAGGGAGGGTTGAAAGCAAACAGAAAATTATTGTATAATATTGAAGCACTTGGCGCAGATTAGCATATAGAAACCGGGGTGACTGAACAAACAGAGGGTCAGCATCGGATCTCGGATCTTCGCTGCTCCAAACAGAGAGGGAGGTGGGGAGGGGAGTCAGGGAGAACTTTGAGCTTGTCACAAAAAAAGGTTAAAAAGCACGAATGTCGGACCGTAGTTGACCATAAAATTTACTGCCGCACGGGGCTGCGCAGCTGGACAGCTTTGGATGGGGTTGGATTGGGCTGGGTTGGGGCAACCATTTCCAAAGACGCAGTTCGTACAATGGCAAATGGTGGGAAACGGAAACAATGAGACCGATTGTCGTCGTCCGATAGGAGAGCTCTCCACAGCAGAGACCGCTCCGTTCCGATCCGTTCCAGAAAGAGAAGCTTACGATTGCATGCATAATTATCACGCGAGCATAATCGAAATTTTGATTCCGCTGGCGGTTGGCAGTTGGCGGTTGGCGCAACTGTGTTTGCTTTACTGAAACCTGGACTGGGATTGGGATTGGGACTGGGACTGGGTCCGGGACTGGGGCGGGTCTTCAGACCCTCCCGTTTCGTTTCTCGATGACTATCGCCGCTCGCTTGTCACACAACAAGGTGTCAAACAGCATTGACAAATGAAAGTGAAACTCCAATTTCAATTCAAACTCAAACTGAAACCGAAAATAGAATTCGAAATCGATGGAGTAACGGGGACACCTGGACACACACGTTGTCGTTGTCGTTGTCGTCGTTGTTGTTGTTGTTGTTGTTGTCCCGATCGATGGCCGGTTAGGATAGCGCCACCACTCTCCCCCATTATTGTGCTCCGCGAGCCACGTTGACTGTCTGTCAAGTCTGTCAATTTGACATGTAAATCGTTAGAACGTGTTGGATTGATTGTTCTCGCCTTAACGCACTTCTTTGATTATCTTACGGAAAAGGCTGCTACTCTGCTAGAGCTATCTGGGATCATTTGTCAGGGACTTGCCGCCCGATAAACTCTTGTATAATTTGTAATTGTTAATACGCGAGATATCCCGATGGCGGCTGGTGACGGGCTCATTGTTCCTGGAGAATTTCCTGTGAAATCTTTATTTTAATTTTCCCTGTTAATTGTTGTCGCTTATAAATGATTGGATCGGGACGGGGGGATCGGGGCATCGGCTTGCATCGGCCGCCGTTGTTAATGTGGGCACATTATGTTTGGGCATTCAAAGGATTGGCAATTTCTACGAAGGATCTGGATGGCCACGGGTTTCCCATGAATTCGGGAGTTTCTCTTTGGGAAATGTCCCAAGAACTCTCAGGCAGTGACACTGGCAGGGAAATATCAAGAACGCCCCTTTGGGATTGAGTCGAACAGAATAGTTCTCAAATAATTATAACCCCCGATCGAAAAGATGATTTTATCGAATGTGTATTTCAGCATTTATTTATCCATTTACCTATCAAAGTTCAACGTGATCTGGGGAGGGAGGGGTACATGCAAAGTCTTTCTCAAGTCAGAGGATCCCTCGAGATGGTCTTCAAGAAGTTGCCCTTGGTTTCGTGGTACGATTGCTCCGTTAATTCCGTTAGGTGATTCGATGATAAGATGCCAGTGCTTGTATTTGGGCAGCTGTTATGCAACTATCCATATCTATAGGAATGTGCATCTGCATAAGCAATAACAATAAGACGGGACGGAACTCATTTGCCCAACACGAAGCGAGTCCCTGCACATGCCAAAACGCCATCGAGGACAAAGCATGAGGAAACAATTGCGGTTGCATTACCCCAGGAGCCACTGGCAGCCTTTCCGATTCGAATTCCAGCATCCTCAAGAAATCAGCAGCCACCACTCAGCCTCCAGCCGGGCAACGGGCAATGGGCATTGAAATCCACAATCAAGGTACATGCCTGGGGAATCAACAAAGGATACGGAACTCAGGTAACGCCCGGCATGCCGCCAAAAAAAAAAAAAACATTAAAAATCTCGAACGGTGCTCTATTGTTGGCTGCCTCCCCTGCTCTGGCTGTGATTATTTTGATGACGAGACGATCATGAATGTTGTTCTTCCCTTTTGCTTGAATTATGCCCCGCTATCCATTGTGCGCCCGCAGATGTAAGTCAACGTCCGAGTAGAGTCGAGTCGAGTCGGGTCGGGACTGGTCTGTGCAAACAGATGCACGTCTTGCCAAAAACCCAAGCCAAGACCAAGTCGAAGACGCGCCAAAGGAGCCGGGCTCAGCCCAAGTCGGGCTGAGCTGCAGCTGTCAATGCGAAGCCACTGACGTGCCACCCCCGAGCGGCATCGCCTCGGTGACAACATTTCTAAAACTGATTTGTGCTGCCTGCCCCTGCCCCTGGCCCTGGCCCTGCCCGAAGTGCAGATGCGAGTCCTGCCTCCGCTTCTTTGGTTTTCCTCGGTATTGTTGGCCGCTCACCGCCCGGTGCAATGATTTTTCCTCCACTGCCAGACTGATTTTCCTTAATGTTTTTTATTTGCAGGCTGCCCAGGAATTCCTATTTGCCCAAGGTGTTAAAAATGCTGTTAATAGGGTAGTTTCGGCTTGACCTGTGACAACTTTGTGTGTGGCTCAGACAGGGCTAAGATATGCCCCAGACTATAAGTGTGCTTTCTGTGAGCAGAGAGACAGAGAGAGAGAGAGAGAGAAATGTCCACCCTCGCTTCTTACAGAACATTTATATTAATGTAACGGAAAACTATCATCATTAAACAAATAAGAACTGTTTGGATTGAGATCAATTCTGAGCCTCCGATCTCATTGGCGGATATCCATAGCCCTACCAAAATCAAATGACTCCCAAGGAAGAATCCTTATTTCCTGAACTGCAACTTGGATGCCATGACTTCCGTTTGAGGCCATCGAATATCATGCACAGAAGACTTTAAAGCAGAATTTCGGTTCTGCATCAACTCTATCCCTTACGGAACAGCTCTTGCATAGAAGAAGACCCACCTGGAGGTTTTCAATGATTGGCGTTAAGTCCTACTTCCACAACTCCTAAAGGACTTCCTCTTTTTCAAGTTCAACAGCATTGTAAAATATTTATACACTGCATTTAGGAGACACATGTAATGGGCTAAACAGAGTGCTTAGTATGGCCAACAAGAGGACACACGCAAGGCTCCCTAATCAGCTTAGTCGGGGATGGGGAGAGTCGGCGGTAGATGACGACAGCACGGTGACAACAATGGCTGTAATGCCGTCGCATTGACAGGATAACGAAGCATGAATAGGCACGAAACCTGCGCGAATGTACCGCGAACAAAGCGATATCGTAAACGAAGACGGAGTCAAGGCAGCTGCTACAAGTGCAGGCCAAGGACAATAGAGCTTCATGGGTAGTTTGGGGTCTGGGCCTGGTCCTGGGGCTGGGGTCGGGGGTCATTCACAATTTGGCGAGAACAATGGGATACAGGTAGCCGTAGCTGTAGCCGTGGAGATGGAGACAGAAACGGCACCCGCACATAATCGCCGACAGACAGCCCGATACGGCCAGGTGATCCAACTTTTTGATTTCTTCTGGCTAAAGGACATTGATACGCCAGCTACGGAGGCGGATTCCTGGAAGCAATTCCTTTCGCTGGCTTTTCAAAACATTTACTCCAGTGTTCGGCCGTTGGGTTTATTGTGTCGTGGACCTATTGATTGTGCAATGCACCCGGACCAGGCATCAGGCACCAGCCCGTGGCAGAGATTTCCCTCATACTTCCCCTCTTCGATTTATGGATCGAAGTTTCATTGTTGTGTGCCAAAAACCAACAGCAACAACAGCAGCAGCAGCAGCAGCAGCAGGAGCTGCAGTTGGCCTCTCCTCTCCTCTCCTTGCCGCTCCGGTCCTGGCCTGGGGGTAGCAATCAACCATTCATTGTCAACGAGATCACACATCGTATATCTTGGCCTAGAGTTTGTTTTCTTTGGTGGTATTCGAAATGTTCGTTCCTTTCTTTCCTTTCTCCTCTGCTCTATTCTTTGCTTTTTGCAAAAGGTGCACCGGGCCAGGTGAGCACTGGCGGTGATCTGATGCTGTTAGGATATGGCGAGATGGGGCATGGAAGGACCAAGCGACTGAAAAGATAGTCGAAATGAAAATAGCAAAGACCTGAAAGCTGTGAAAGCAGATACAGACGATAGATGCAGCGATGGAGATTCAGAAGAACTTCTGTCAGAGAAGAAAATAGAGGTGAAAACCAAGGAAACTAGAATAAAGTTCTGATTTGAGAACCTTATGCTGGCTACGAGCATTACTATTGCAACTCATCTGCCGATGCTATGCTATGATTTTTTAGTAACTCTTTATAACATTTTCTTTAGGTCTGTGGGGGCGCAGAAGTCAAGAATCTCCACACCCAGTCTGATACTGGTAAAATCCCATCTTTGTGGGGACTTTTGAATAAATTTTTTTGGTAATTTCTTGATATAAGCAAAATCAGCTAATAAATTGCAAATAATCAAAAAGTAAATAAGTTATAACGTAGGAACGTAGTATCCCAAAATCTCTCAGTGTTGGAGAGTGATAATTATAAATTCTAATTCTTGGTAATATCTTGGAGTATTCTGTCTTATAGGTTCGATAGGTTCCCGTTAGCCATTCTCTCGCTCCTTGTCTGTCTGATTTTCTTCATCTCTGGTGGGTTTCAGTGCTCTGCAGGATTCGATTTACGAGCCTGGCTCCTCTTCCAACAATACAATCCGAAGTCTCTACATCACTGCCATTGTCGGCTGTAACGAATGAGCCAGCACAAGGTGCAAAAATGGGACGGGCCCATTGTGTGCGGAAAACAACAACAGGCAAGAGGGAAGAGGGAAGAGGGAAGGGGAAGATAAGCAGAAAGCCAGGCAGCACCTGTAGAAATTCCGATAGCGTTGGCTGGCATGAATGAATGGCTGTCTTGGGTGGGAAATTATGCGGACAGTCTCTACCTAATGCTAATGAGCGGACCAGCCCGGATCAGAATCTGCACTTCAGGTACTTTAACCGATCATTGGACGACAAGTGCGAGTCCAGCCGAAGGTGGCTGGGTTTTTCTGCGCAATGAATGAAAGGAGTCGGACTATCCTGCGGCCGGCGGCCTGTGTTCTGTGGCAATTCCGCGGCAACACTGCATAGTGATGATGAGGTACTGTCCGGTCCTGTCCTGGAGCTGTCATGGCGGTTAATAGCGCGGAATAACACACGTATTCTGTCAGAGGTAGGTAGAGGGAGTCGGGGACATTTCCCGCGACCCGCGCATCGGTGTTTTGCTTGAGTTTGGCTGACTCGTAATTGGATAATCCGGGAAATTACTTTAAATCCAATGCTGATCCACATCCGGACAAGGTGGTGGCCTGTTCGAAAGGGAAATTCTGACGGTCCTGGGAATCTTCGATTTCAGTTAGGATCGTCGGATAGGATAGGATCGATCGCGCTGGAATTTTTTTTGTCACGTCCTGGGTTTATGAAAACTTTTGGGTTGATTTGCTTTGGTTTTTTCACAAATATTCTCCTGGGAACAACCTCACCCTGATCCATGTGTACCGTGCAGGAACATCCGCACTTCTGATTTGGTTTTTTTGATGACTGGGAAATTGGTTTCTAGCCGGCAGTCTGCTGCTTGGGAAAAATGCTTGAGCTCGCCATGGTTTCTTAGGCAACGAGGAGAGAGTTGGGAAAGTTCTAGATGTGGGTCCTGATGGGCGGTGTAACAGTCCCAGCCTCAGCCTCAGTCTCAGCCTCGAAGTTGGTGGAACAGTTGTTTGTACGATGAGGCTATCGCCAGTCAAAGATCAGGCGAGGAGTACTGCATCTGGAAATAGTTCCACAGAGCAGTTGATCAATAACATTCTGATTCGGATCATTGCTTTCAAATATTTGGTGGAATGTTGGTAATGCTTACTTTTGGTCTGCAATATTATAGGTCGATAGATAGATTTCAAGACTCCTGTGTGAAGTATTTATTTATCAGATAATATATTATCAGCTCCCTTCTTTCGAGAACTGCAACAAAGTCGGAAGACACGGATTGATTTGAGTATATCTTTCGACTGAATTCAAATGTATATCCTATGCGCCGCAAGTAGTTCGAAGTGAGAGAATACTTTTCTCTGTTTTGCATTTATGCTCATCTCTCATCATTCACAGTGTCTTCGAGTTTTTGTTGGTATTTTCCGGGCATTTCATGGTAATTCCTTAACATTAAGTGCATTTCTAGCAAAGTGACTCTGCACAGACTTTTGCATTTCTCTAATGATTTACATATGTATATATAGAATTAAATATGTAGCTGTATAAGAATAAGGTCTGACTAAATGAGTAAAACTTTGCACATTGAGTTTAAGTTTTTGAGGTTTCAAACGAACGCTCTTTCAAGGGTAATATTATAAGGGTATTTGCGAATAGTTTTCGATGATTTGAAACACAACTAATTTGTATTGTATTTATTAACTTCAGTCGTTGTAGGTTTAGTCGAAATATTTTTCCATTTATTGTACAATATTTTCAAGCTCTATTCGACATACCTTGGGGTTATCGATCTCTGAAGTTTGATGACCAGTTAATCATTTTTGAGGCTAGCTTTGAAAGATATTTCTCTTGGAAAGAGATCGCGTGGGAAAGAGAAGTGTGTAAATTCACAGGAGGCTTTGCAGAGCCTCCAAGGACTTCCAGAACTGGAACTTTAATCTTAAAATTTCCTGTCGTATCGATCGAGCTCAACGAGGCACTGGAGATGGATCATAAGTCAGGGAAAAGTGCACCCCAGAGCTGGCAGACACTACAGCATAGCCCAGAGCTGGCACTCGGCTCATTATCAACTGCTTCGCCGCACTATTTATAGAGCACCGTAGAGCACCGCCAAGGTGTCATTTTTGAAGCCCGTGCTGCTCAGGTTCAACTCCCCTCCAGTTTATGGCCCCGGCCTGCAGGGGCAGATGTGTGCCCAAGTACTCGATGCACTTAGAGAGCAAATGGAAGGCAGAAACCACCCCAAACGATCCGACAGAGAGTCGGAGTCGAATTTGACTCGTGGAAAATACCAGCGGTTAAAAATAGAAGCTCCGAGCAGAGAGCGCTGCCGAGCCCGAACCTGCAGGAGATTGACGATCCCGGCCAAGTGGCTGGGACCTGAGGGGGAGACCTGGAGATGTTTTGACGAGTTATTACAGCACGGATGCGGGGCTATCGGGGAAATCGGAGAACCCTGGGTATCGCTCGCAAAGGTGACTGGAGGTCTGCAAGCGAGAGGCTGTCATAAGTTAGCAACCAGCCAAGAGCTTGGATCACTGGCCTGCCTCTCTCTGCCTGCTGCCTTCTGCCCTCTGCTCACGATGGGCCGTTTGAGGAGGGGGATGGTGCGCCTGCGTTGGATGCTCGTCGCCTTAGATTCCGGTGTACTTCCCAGGGAGAGCGCAGGTAGAGGAGAGGCCATGAGAACGAGCGAGGGAGAGCGACAAATGGGAAACACGCAATAAGGGTAAGGGTATGGGAAAAGTGTCGATGTGCCTGTTGTTGTTGTCGTTGTTGCTGGTTGCTGGTAGGTAGCAACGCACACGTGCGCCTGCCACCTAGTGTGTGTGTATGTGTGTGTGTGTGTGAACTGAAGAAGAACCACCACCAAATCGAAGCAGAAGCAGAGCGGCAGAGAAGCAGCAGCCCCGAGCTCTGGCGTATAAAAGAGAGTGCTCGGCCCTCGACCTGTCACACCAACCTCAGCGCTCGTTGAGTAAGCAACACAGCAACGATCTCTCAGTGAACTAACCCGGAATTACCACAAAGAACCCTCTCAACCGATCTTACGGAACCAACGGAAATCGTACCCCTCTCAACACCTCAACACACACTACAATGGCTGCCAACTACAAGAGCTGCCCGCTGAAGAAGCGCCCCATCGTCTTCGTGGAGGAGCACCCGCAAACGGAGGCCTTGGCCCTGACCAAGAACTCATCGTTTGCCGCATTCCCTGCAGCAGAGGATCAGCCACAGGATCTATCGCTGAAGCGCAAGGCCAGCCGCGAGCAGGACTTTGAGGATTACGAACTGCCCGCCAAGCGCGAATACGTCCTGAACCTCTCCAAGGCCCCGGAGACTCCGCGGTCGGCCTCGCCTCTGTGCTCGGCCCTCCTCTCGCCGATAGCTGAGCACTCGGACTACCAGCCCCAGCCCACCGACATTCACATGCGCGGACTGACGGCCGCCACGGCCGGGTACACCACCAACCCGTACCAGTCGGCATTCGTGATGGCTGCTGGATGCAACCCCATCTCTGCCCTATGGAGCAGCTACCAGCCGCACATCGCCAGCCACCTGAGCGCCTTCCCATCGCCGGCCAGCTCAATGGCCAGCTCCATGGCCTCCCCGCACTCGGTGTACAGCTACCAGCAGATGACGCCGCCCTCGAGTCCCGGCTCGGAGGCCAGCTCCGAGCCCGAGGATCTCTCCGTGCGCAACGACATTCCCCTGCCGGCCCTCTTCCACCTCTTCGACGAAGCCCGCAGCAGCAGTGCCAGCTCCAGCAGCGGCAGCGTAGGATCCTATGCCTACATGGCCGCCAGCAGTGCTCCAAATACAAGTGGAACCGCTAGCTCCGCCTCGAGCGTCGCCAAGAACTACCGCTTCAAGTGTGACCAGTGCCAAAAGATGTACTCCACATCCATCGGCCTGTCCAAGCACCGCCAGTTCCACTGCCCAGCCGCAGAATGCAACCAGGAGAAGAAGACGCACTCCTGCGAGGAATGCGGCAAGCTGTACACCACCATCGGAGCCCTTAAGATGCACATCCGCACCCACACACTGCCCTGCAAGTGCCCCATCTGCGGCAAGGCCTTCTCGCGCCCCTGGCTGCTGCAGGGCCACATCCGCACCCACACCGGCGAGAAGCCCTTCCAGTGCCCGGACTGCCCGCGCTCCTTCGCCGACCGCTCCAACCTGCGTGCCCACCAGCAGACTCACGTGGACGTGAAGAAGTACGCCTGCCAGGTGTGCCACAAGTCCTTCTCTCGCATGTCGCTCCTCAACAAACACTCCAGCTCCAACTGCACCATCACGATTGCGTAGTCGGGGGCGATAGTTGCGATATCGACCTCAAACGGGGCACGTTGACTGTGCCACAAACGGCAGAAGAAAAGAAGAAAAGCTGACACATTCCGCTGGCGAAGACCAAACTGCAGACAATAAATTCTCAGATGCTTGTTAACATTAGTTATCACTAAGTCGATTCGGTTTTGGTGCTATAGACTACTATTCCCTCTATTCCCACAACTCTCTATTTATATCAGTTATAGCGCTCCTAGATCCTAAGTTCATGTACATTGCCCCATCATCACAGCAGCATTTGACCAAATTTACCCATTTAGTTTTTCTAGTTTATTTAACAGACTATTTTTACTTACCTACATTATTACTCTCATTATGTTAAACAACTGTTGTTAAGACTTTTACTAATTCTAAGAAAATCTATTTTTATAAAAATAAAACTACAAAAATCGCAAAGAACTTTTCTCTGTTTTCTTATGCCAATATGTGTACGTCCCTCGAATTCTGTGAGTACAAGAAATACATATACAGATCCAGATCCTGGCCAGGCCATTTCATCAACAGGAAGCAAACCTCATTTCTTGGGTACTTTGTGTATTTTGTGACAATTTGCAGCAGCCGAACCCTCTCAGTCAATAGAGGGGAATCGAATACAATAGGCATATCGAGTTCTCGGAGGAAACACCTTTACCTTTACCTTTACAAAATGCAAACAGGGACCCGATTTATCGTGCACTTTCCATTTCAGACACTTCCTCTTAACCCGCCCCCACAATACTCCATCAATCCGTATCTGAAATTGTGAACATCTGAAATTTGCACCTTTTGCCAATGCAAACATTTAATTAGCTGCGCCTCCAATCCGACGACAGACGACAGACGACAATGCACATTTCCGGGTCTCTGGGGTTTCTCCAATCTCCAATCCTTTTTCAACTTTCATAAGTATTTGCCAAACGGATCTCGGTGCATGCATATGCGCATGCGCATGCGCATGCGTCCACGAAGTGCAGGTGATAACCGTAGTGACGGCTGCTTATCGGGGTCGGGGTCCTTGTTGATTGACATGCCATTGACGTGCCAGACGGTAGTCCGCTGATTTGGACTAGGCTCAGACGAGGTTTATCTGCTGACTCTGTTGGACCAGGCCGGGGTGTTTGATTAGAGCGTGCGATGTATTTATTTGTGTGTTGATAAGATTTAGTCCCCGACAGGTACGGGTCCTGTGCCCGCTTGGTCACGAACACCTAGTGGATCGTATGTGGATCGCAGTGATCGAACCATTAGCGACATTGGCAGAAACAGTAACACCTTTTGACCATAAATAAGACAGCCTACAAAAAACAGACCATTCCTAGAAGGTTTCGGCCAAGACAATGGACAATAATTTTACTTTCTTGATAATCAGTGCGCGTCTCTTGTGCAATTGCAAAAAAATCATACGATAGAACTGGTAACAAAGAATCAGCTGTGAGGAAACACCTTGCAGGCCAGACAAAGGAAAGTCAGGACTGATCGCAGACCGTTGTACCTGTCGCCCGATTGTCTGCCCGACCAGGCCTTGTCCTCGTCCTCCTCACCCAGTGACCTACTATGGAGAGTCATTCCTCCGTGGTCTTTGGCCAATGTCTGTGATCTGTGCCGCCTATTGTTGCTGCGGTATCCTTTGGCTTACTTATTGCTTACCCATTCCAGGGCCCTGGCTGTAATCAGTTCTTAGGGACAGAATCACATCAGCCGCTGAGCTGAGCCAACCGCTGGAGTCAGAGCTCTCAGTCAGCCAGATCGTTGCGCTTCGGTGCATGCAAATCCTTTTGATTGAATCGAGAGCCACCTGAGTCGCATTACTCGTACCTTATTCCCCATTAGTCCAGCCGGGCGACCGAACAACACGATAACAAATTGCAATTGACAAAAGCAACCCGGCACCCAGGCCAAACCAGATCGCAGATCGATGGAAGCAGCATACGAAAGCCTCACCTGATGGCAGATGGGATGGTATGTAATGGGATGGGATAGGATAGGATAGGATAGGATGGGATCCGATGCGATGCGATTCCGATTTCGATTCCAATTCCATGCCATACAAATCGATGGCGGGCCATGATACAAGTCGCGGCATTTGTAATTGCCAAGACAACGACAACGTCGACTGCGACTACGACCAAGACCAAGACGACGACGACGACGATGCCGACGAGGAGGAGGCAATCAGCGAGCGGCGCATGTCACACAGAAATGGAAAAAGAAAGAAAGACAAAAAGCTCATGCAAAACAAACATTAGGAAATCCAATACCGAGTGGAGTGGAGAGGAGAGGAGTGGAGTCGAGGAGCTGAACCGATCCGAGCTGATCAGAGCGGAGCGGAGCGGAGCGGGTTGGGCTCAGTTCAGGCAGCCAGCAGCCACTTAGGCAGTCAGTCAGAGGAAGGCTGGAGTCAGAGGAGTCGAGGAGTCGTGGTCGGTTCGGTCGTTTAGGACGTCTGAGATTACGGCCGATTACGTTTTACTCCAAATTTGTATGCTGCCAGAGTTGTAATTGAAAAAGCATCAACATTAATCTTGGTAACTCTCCCGCACACACATTGCCATCCGCCAGCGTCAGAGCCAGTGCCAGTGCTAGCTCTGCGCGACTTGCGATTTTCGATTTCGATTTGGATTTCGTAACCCCGAGAGAGATCCGACTGCAGATAGGCGGGTGTAAGTGTGGGTTAGTCTATTGCTGCCAAATGCTTCAACATGGCCAAAAACATATTGCTTAATCGCAGCGCTGATGTGGAGCAGAAGATATGATCTCTGGGCCCCCTCAGCTGGAGCATCCAGGCTGCTGATGATGACGACGACGACGACTGCGACGGCGACGGCAACGACGACAAGTGAGCGATGTGCGATCGCCGATCGCATTGCATAAATCAAAACCCGGAGAGAAATTGCGCCGCCGACTGACAGCCCAGCCACGACAACTGTCCATCTGCAGAGCTCTGCTCTTCGACTTGGCCTCTTATGCCGCACCACATGCAAATGATCGTGCCCAACATTCGACACCGTCTCCGGCTCCAGGCATTGCCATTGGCATTGCCAACCTGTCAGCGATCAGCGACCTTAACTGTAAAGCGGGTCCCGTCCCACAGACCGCAAAAGGTTCTACTCTAGGCAGCAGGCTGGAGGCTGCAGGCTGCAGTTTTGAGTTACATGACCAGAGACCAGAGAAACGTGGCGTTAGTAGTCGCTAAGTGCAGTCAAAGCCTCAGTCCAGACTCCATCCTGTGGCCATCAACTTGATGAAGATCACCCATCACCCTCTCTCCAGCTCCCTGTTCCTCTCCCTCCCATTGGGCTTCGTGCCTTCGATGCTGTAGATCGCCTAGCGTTGATAAATGTTGTTACTTGTCGTTCGCCAGTTGTAGTTTTCCTAGTTGTCGACAAGCCCGATCGATGGGTGGTTATAGTTGACATGTCGCTTTGTGTTTCCTCTGCTCATCATCATCATCATCGTCATCGTTGTTGTGGATGTGGATGATCGCAGAAGAGACAGAGGGACATAGAGAGACATGGGGAGAGCGGGAGAGCAGAGGCAGCCACGATCGCCTCAGGGCTGCCCCACTGATTGCCATTGACATGTTTGGCATCCCGATCCCGGCCAAACGGTTAATTGTGGTTATGATTTCGTCTTCGCTTCTTGTCGGCACCGTCTGCAATCAGTTTAATTAGTGGCCTTATATGCTGTACGAAAATTAAGTTTACTTCCTGCTCGGCATCTGGGACTCATCTTCATCTCCGATTTGAATTTCTTATGAGCAGCGGACAAGTTATAAATATTGCATTAAGTACACTCAAAGGGTGGACGGTAGCTTCGTGCCTAGTCCCTCAGTCCCTCAGTCCCACTCTGCACCACCCACTCCCATCTACCACTCCCCCTCCCTCTACCCGTCTTACGGGGCCCAGTCCGAGTCCGCTTCCATCGGGCATATCCGATTCGTTAATTTGCAGGCAAATCGATTCGATTCGATTCCATTCCATCGTTCGACCATCGATTGCATCTACTTGACACACATCGCACGCAAATCGATGCGGTAGCATTTACAAATATACACGTACTCGTATACCGCCCCAAAACGTTTACAAAAGATGCGACTCGACGTCCAAAAATACCCATCTCGATTCGGTAGTGATGCTGGAACTGATGCTCCGGCCTACGCCAAAAATGATTTATGTATGTGACTTTCTTTCGCTCCCTCCCCCAGCTCCCTCGAGGAGGGGCACTCAAAAGTGGGCCTGCTTCAGTGGGGAGAATCGCTGTGAGAATTTTCGGGTGCAATAAGTCTGGTAGGTAATGCTCCCGACTATTATAATCACTTACGATCGATCCATTTGAATTCATCACTGACACTGACAGTAGTTCATTGCCCAGGATGGATGCTTAGGTGTTGAGACTTCGATCGCTACGAGCACTGATCTCTTCTAGGGGAAGTACATATAGTACTTGTTCTGGCAATCCAAGATCCACATCCAAATCCAAATCCAAATCAAAATCCAAATTCTATGAAAATATATGCTGGAGAGTGTTGCAACCCATTCACGTGTTGGGCCCCACGGCAACACATGTGAAGAGAAGGGCGCCCCTCCCCGGCCGAGGCGGTGAGAGCTAGACAACCACAGCGGTTGGTTGCTATGCAAATCGATCAGAGACTTATGATCGAGCGTAGCCCGACTGGCCCCATCTCGATGACGTACCTAGCCGCCCGAGCTACTGAAATATGCATGAGCCGAGCTAGCATCGAGTGAAAGACTTTCTTCCGTTTCCGCTGTGGCCGCGGAGCGGGACTCTAAGATGCATTTAACGACCCGATCCGACCCGACCCGCAGAAGATACAGAAGTGTCGGCCACACTCCATAAACTAACAGTCTCGAAGATTGTAAAAGGGAGAAGCATCGCCGGAGCAATTAACTTCATCGACAGGCGAGACGCACAACTGTCGGACCAACTGTCTGCTTATCATCCGACGTTTACCTGTTCTGATTTGAGCACTGAAAGTGAAACCGTAAATTCTCGAGGGTCTAATTTGAGTCCTTGGCTATCAAATCAAACATCAGGTGTCGGCTTCTTCTTGCTGGCTTATCCTCCGATGGTTTCATTGAGATCCCCGGCTGCCGACAGCGGGCGGCCTGATGATGATGATGATCACATTTTGGTCAGCTCGTAATTAATTTCAGCACTGCCCAAAATAGATACATCTTCTGACCAGACCAGACCAAACCAGACAGGCCCAGTTCGGGCCCAGTTCGGAGTTTGAGTTTGAGTTTGGGCCAGGATAGCCATATGGTCGGCTGTTTCTGACTCTGCCCCCATACGCCTACCAAACAATGCCGATAAGACCCGCTCTCGACCCGCTTAGTTAGTGGCAATTAACACGACACGCTTCAGGCCCTCGCCCTGGCTCTCGTGTGCCGTTCGTGTGCTGGAAACGGTCCTCTCCTCTCCGGAGCGCTCACTTTTCATCAATTTTCGGGCTCACAACAGTTGGTCAAATGGTAGTTGCCCCTTCTGACCCTTGCCGGCCGGCCCGTAGTTTTTTCCCTAATGAATTCATTCGCTTCACTTTCTGGCTGTAAACTGGGGTTCATTATCCTCGCGCTACAACTCTGATGTTCTTGATGTCCGACTGCAGTTGCAACCCCTAAGTCCTGCCATCTCCCCCTCCAGGTCCCTCTTCCCTGGAAATGGGAAAAGGATTGAGCATTCTCCGAAATTTATTGGGTGTGTCCGGCATATTAGTGGGGTCCTAGACGCAGACCCAGACTTAGACCACATTAAATAATGTTTTCTCTTCTTGCGGCTGTATGTATAATTCAGAACATTCTGATGGTGTTTTGATAAGCGGTTAGACTCTGTCGGACGCCGGGATCTAGGTCTAGTGTCGACCTCTATTAATCAAAGAGTTGGCCAAATGAGCCAGAAAAGACAGTTCATATTTATGATTAACAAATGAGAAGTCTAACTAATTAACTATCTTTTGTTCCGCTCCGTGCGGCATTTACAATTTGCATTTCTGCCAATGCCAATGCTGAGAGTTAACCTGCAGCTAAACGGAACCGCAGCCGCTGCAAATGAGGTCTACCGATGATATATCCACCCACATGGCTCCACAGAACCAGAACCCCAGCTAACTGGCGCCAGTCTCCGAAGGCGCGGGGGACGGATTCGCGTGTTTTTCTTACTGTCCGCATTCGACGGACGGTATTTTCAATTAAAATTCAAATTGATGCAAACAAGTGGCCAAGCCCCAGGCCCCAGGCCCCAAGCCCCCAGTTTCAGTTCCAGTTTCCCCAGTCTCTGCCACAGTTCCAAGTCCAAGTCCATGCTTCCTCTCAGGTTCAGGCCGCGCATTAACAAATTTAAAATTGAAAAATTGAAAATGTTTCTCCGTTGCATTGACAATGCTTCAACGCCCCCGAGCCGAATGCAGCTCTCGGGCTGATTTCTTTATTTTCAATATTTTGCATAAATATTATGAGAATGCATTGGCTCTGGCCGCATGCCGCATGCCGCTTGCCACCGAAGTGCCGCCGCAGACAGCGGCAGAGACGTCAAATCTGTCAGAGATGGCGTCGCTAGTGACGCCCGATTGTATCGCCAATGAATGGAGCCGAATCGGTGCTGCCCCTGGGGCCTCCGGTGGGTGGTGTCCCTATTTTATATAGTTCAATGCCAAGACTTTGATATCTTTCAAGCCAATCTGCTGCCGGATAAATTGGCAGGCGGGAAAAGTGAATGAGACTGGGGCCTAAAACAATGTTAAGGTTGCTTGAGTCCATTTCTTATGATTCAGATATTCGTATTCTATATTCTAAAGCTGATCTTTAAGGATTCTATAAATTCTTGGATACCGAATAATAGTTTTCATAGAGTGAAAACTGAACTTCTCAGGACTTAAAGTTGTTCTCTTACTCTGTAAGCTCTCTCCTTTCTTACCACTTTCTGTTTCCGGAATCCCCTATGTAGATACGGCCACACCCGGTTCACTGGCCACCTAACCGCATTACGTATGAACTCGTACGAGTACATACGTACATACATATGTATGTATATGCCTCGGCCTCCCTGTATGCTGTGTGTGTGTGTGCCACCCTCTGAAGCTTGGGAGTTGGCCATTTCCTAGTTTTGCGGCCGGTCAAAGCCTTCCTGGAATTGAGTTACAGCAAGTGCGAGCGGTCTCCGAGTCTCCGCTTCTCCGCGATCTGCCATGCTCCATGCGAGCAAACGAACATCGGCCATGTGGCAACTGGCCGACCGTCGACCATAATGCAATATGACATGCGCCGCATGTGCAGCAACACAAACTGTGGCCAAACGCGGCCAGGCCAGAGTTGCAAATATGAGTTCATTATTTAAACGTTGACCAAAAAACAAATTGACAAGTAAATGCAGCACATGGCTTGCGCTGGGTGCAGTTCGGTGCGGACCGGTGCAGGAGATCGGGCTGGGTTCCTAGGTGGGTAGGCCTTCTGCTCCAATAGATGTGATGTGGCTGATGTTGCTCCGTTGCTGCGTTGCACATGCGACGCTCTTGTTATTGTTGTTGCTGCCTTGCCGCACACACATCAGCGTCAGCGTCATCAACGCGTACACATTCTGCGCATAAACGACTTGGTATTGTCGGCCCCATCGGACTTCAAAGAGACTGCGACGGAGGCCGACGAGCGCCACGCACCGAGCCAACTTTGGTGGTGCTGGCTTGATCTTTGGCCGGACCTGGCCGGAAAGGGGCCGAGCAGGGGCAGGGGCCGGTACGGGACGACGTACTTCCCACTTGTTGGGCGCACTCGCTCATTCGTTTTGCAGTTATGAACGACGACGATCCAGCTTGAAGTTGAAGTCGACGTCGAGTGGAGTCGCCTCCAACGTCACAGGCCCGACTTGTTAACGCTTTTGGCCTACACAGTGTTAGCTTGCGCCTTGATGGTGCCTTCTGATGGTGCATGGTGGTGGATGGTGGTGCGGCGAGGGCGATGCCGAAGAGGAGTTGCCTCGCCCGCTGCGACGTTGTTGTCGTTGTCGTTGTTAATGATGCCTTATAATGCCAGAGCGCCTGATTTGCCACAATTTATTATGAAAAATCGTAATAATCTCGGCGATTTTCTGAACCCACAAGACGCATTTGTCTTTGGCGGCGCTTATCTCTCCCTGACTGAGGCTCTCGGACTCTTGGCCATCCGTCAGCGTCGTCGATAGCTGGTTAATGCTCTGGCCCTGGCTATGGCTATGGCTATGGCTATGGCTTAAGCTTTAACTGTGGCTCTGAATCTGAATCTGGATGTGGCTTTGCTTTTGGTTTGGCTCGGCACGAACCGACTTTCAGTAACATGAGACGTCGGTCGCAGTCAGTCATGTTGCTGTTTCTCTATTGGCTCCTCCTCCTCCTGCTCCTCCCCCACTGAGCGTGTCATATTGGCGTTTCCTTTTGGCGGGCAACGCCTACGTCGCCTCCAAAATCGTTTTCAAATTGATTTTTGCCGTCAAATTTGCACAGCTTGCCGAAGAGTTCTTCGAATGGCGGCAGGTCCAGGTTCAGATCCAGATCCAGGTGCTCTTCCAATCATGGGCGTAGGAGTAGGGAAACCCAAACTGGTCCTGACCATCATTTTTGAGATGAACTCGAGGCTCCCAGGACTAGCCGACTTTCTAGCTACGCCCCTGCTCGTTCATGCCGCGCTTGTTGTCATCGCAAATATTACTAATAGTCGGAAATTACATGCCAATAATCGTTTGTTTGTGGAGCTCTCTCTCTCTCTCTCTCTCTCTCTGTCTCCCCCTCCCATTCACTCTTTCTCTGAGTAGGTGTCTCCTGTGCGTCGGGACTGTCTTTGATAAATGATCTCTCGGGCCCAGACAAAGCCAATTGAAGCCCGTTAGTTCATGCCCAGAGATCATATATTATGCTTAAGTTGGCATACAACTAATCAAATTCAAATTCGAATTCAAATTCAAATTCAAATGCCATTGGAAATGCTTGCAAACCGAAGCCAAGGGAAAACTATTCGGAAATGGTTTTTAAAATCAAGTGAATGAGGGAATACTCGTACCAGGCGAGCCTTTCTTTTTGGATACATTTCGCCTGTAACAGAGGTCTTCCTTCGCTATTCCTCTCTATATTATTCTTTCAATAGAATAGCACTATGTACTCTGAGTAAACAGTCCCTACTATGGACTATGGTATTTCCCATTGCATATCCAAACACACATAACTGATCGACTATCGACGACAAGTTAATCGCTTAAAGACAAATTGAAATGCACAACTCCCAGGGAACTACGTGCGCCACAAATAGATAAAAACTTTGACCAATTGATAACTGGAAAGGCAGTTGAACGCAGTTGCCATATAAAATGGAAAATGGAAAATGGAAAAATGTTTATCTGCTAAATGCAACAAAGGTGTTTGCACATGTCCAAGCAAATAAAAGCCGGGCGCCGATAGGAACGTGCCCCGTGCCCCGTGCCCCGGGCGACGCCGTCGCGCCACCAGGATAATGCAAATAAATTCACTGGCCAACCGTTGGGCAAACAAATTGCCCAGAGACTTGCGACTGAGACAGACGCAGCCAGTCCAGACCAGACCAGGTCCCAGTCTCAGTTCCAGTCCCAGTCCCAAGCCAAGTCCCGAGCAAGCAGCGGCCACATGCAAAATCAAGATAAACGCTTTAATTGAGATTAAATTCATAATTACGATCGCACGGGCGACACTTTTATGGTGTTCTTTAATTAAAGTTTCTGCCGTTGCTGTTGCTGTTGCTGTTGCCATTGCCATTGCCGGTGTACAGAGTCGGAGTCGAAGTCGGACGTAGAGCCACCAGACAAGAAATTTGAAACGCGCTTAGGCGACGTCGACGGTGGAAAACTCGCCCTGCAGCAACATATCGGTTCATTTCGGTTCAGATCAGCCCCGTTCTCTGGGAAGGTGTTGAGTAATTTTTCCTTTTTTTTGCATACCCTTGCAGTGGGTTGAATGGTTCTGTCCAAGAGCTCGCCACGCATAGAAAAATGCAAGGCATTTCCAAATCCTTTTTTTTGGTAGCTGGACGTCTCTTGTTAGTCTTGTTTCCTTGGCAAAAGCTATCTCCTTTCGTGTAGAGTCCATTAAGGATCGGGCTAGTATCAAGGGTGCTTGTAACTTCGGTCTTCCTTGGGCGATTTTCCTTATTTTGTGTGCCGCCGCGCGCGCGCCTTTTTTGCTGATTGAAATCGCAGCCGCTGATCACATAAATTGCCAGATTTTCGGTTTACATGACAGCCTGCTTCCCGAGCCCGATCCCACCCCTTCAGCTTCCCACCACAGCTCCATCCTGGCCGGCATGCCGGGGCGACTTGATCAACGCATAATTGCATTGTACGCGGAGTGTAATTGAAATTAATATGAGTGAATTACCACAGCCACAGCCCAAATGACGTATTTTTATGTAGGTAAATTTAACGCCCAAGACCCCGCCAATAATTAAGCAATTTAAGCGGATTGAATTTTATACTTTGTGATTTATGGTAGCGCTGTCTGCTGTCTGGGGTTAAGCGGTGTCATGATATGTCAGCAAAAGTCCGGCTCTGTTCCGATACTGCCGTTAATACCGGACTTATGCTAGAATGCGGTAACGTAACTGCAAGTCTATTCCGAATTTGAATAAAGGGCAAGCCCTGGGCCTGGGCCTGGGTCTGGGCACCCGGTCTTATCACACAGCTGTGTGTGTGATCCTCAAAATTGATCATTACTCATCACGCTGATAAATCTTTGCTCCCTCCGCCCCCCATGGGTTCTCAAATGGTTTCCCACACACCCGGAGAACAAGAGACATTGTCCGTCTCAGACTCAGACCCAGACGCAGATCCAATCGATAGGATTGGGGCTGGCTCTTGGCTTAATCGAATCGTAAATGCTGAGCGATCGTCAGATAAGAGGACTAGCCCTAGGTTGCCATCGGAAGCAGCCTGCCCCTGCTCTGCCCCTGCCCGACGGGATCCCAAAGCTTTGCGACAGTAATTCATTCGAAACAATTAAACGGCTTGGCAATGCCTCCTAATGATGATGCCACAATCACAGCCATAGCCACAGACAGCCAGACAGACAGATGGACGGACGGACAGACCGAGCCAATAGATAAGGTATTAAAAAGCAATTATGACGACAAATCTGTAAACATACGGCATGGGGCTGGGGCTTGGGCATGGGCATGGGCATGGGGCACAGGCGTCGCTCGTTTTAATGGCGGACTTAACGCAACATTTAAAAGGTAATAAAAACAAGGAGGGCGCCACTCGGATGAGGATACGGATAGGAGCAGCAACAGACGACAGACGATAGAGAACAGACAGCCAAAGTCAAAGTTGCATTAACATAAAAATGTCATAAGGTTTATGGAGGAGATGCGCTTAGCCAGATCAATCGAAAGATACGAATAGATACTCCGCTGCAGGAGTGGGTACACCCGAATCGAATGCGTAGCGGGAGCCAGCTGCCGATTTTGCAATTGAACACGTCGAGGGACCGGCAAGAGATGGGAGGTCCATAATTATGGCGTAGGTATTTGGAAATGGTTTGCTTGGAGAATGCCACATAAATTATGGACAGCGATCGTAAATCTTCAGGTGATCGCAGATCAACGATCTCGCGGGGCTCAGAGGGGTCACGTGGAAGCTGGGGAAAACTGAAAATGAGAAAAGATTAACCAAAAAAGGAACTTTACACTACGATCCAGAGATCCCACGGATTATATCTGCCAATTTCTAGATTATAATATGTCCCTAATCTGTGATCAGTGAACTTTCTGATACGATTAAGGCACAAATTCGTGGATCACATGCATCGCAAAAATAGTACGCTCCAAGTAATTACTCACCAGCACTCAAAATAAGATCTATGCGATACTTTACTTGTCACTCTGTATTAGCTGCCATAATTAAAGATCGCCTGGAGATCACAGCCCTGTCCAGAAATCCTTTGCATACGTACTCGAAGTTAAGTTAGAACGGCGATCTTGATCAACTGGAAAGTCCCCTTGCTCTGCCGAAATGGTGGGGTGGTGTCCAAATATTGGCGACCGTCTTGTACCGGAAACTGGACAAACATTAATTATGTCCCCAATTCCCGGAAAAGAAGTTCTCGTCGATCTCCTCCTCCCTCCTTCCAGCCAAGCCAAACAGTTTCTATAGCCACAGGCCATTTACTGGCCCAGACACGCCGCCGCGATCGCAATGATTCAAGGCGATCGCTACGCCAGGGGGCCAACAAAGTGGATGTGGACGTGGATGTGGATGTGCTACTCGTCGTACCTTTAAAAGACTACAAACATATCGCTCATTGAGCGTAACAAAGGTGCACCTTCAATGAAGCCTAACCAAATAAGGTCCGCCACGCTGACGGATGACAGCTTTGGGGTGCGCTCCACATACTTGCACACCCGAGTGCGAGAGTGTACGGAGAAGGAGAGCCCACTCGAAGGGGGAGTTGGCGTCCAAGAAGGAGAAGAACAAGACGGAGAACAGAACCCATTTTACCTGCCGACTTTCTGTTTGGGTGACTAAACACTTGTTTCGCTTCAATAACGCACCGATCGTCGATCGTCGATCGTGGATCGTCGTCAAAGTCCCTCTTCCCCTCCCACTCCCAGCCCAAGCCCAAATCCAGGTCCAAGTCTCAGTCCCAGTCCCAGTCGCCGCTGTCATATTCTGGGCGACGCTTTCGAAACGAACAGAGCACACATTTCAGTGCTCGTGTGCGATCATCGAAAACATATTTTAACAAGTACGCAATACTGGAACGCTACTTTGAGGCTCTCTCAGGCAAGCCACCAAATCCGAATACAATTTCAAGGCGCTGTCCGTTCGATTCGTTGACTTAAGGTGTACACTGCTCAGTCCGCACTCCGCACTCCACAATCCACACTCTGATACACTGATACGAATATTGAGCACCGCCGTCCGATCGTCTGGGGGTGCAGCACTGAGGCATAACGGTGACCCGTGTTTGCTGTTCGTCGCGGAAGTTCTTTTGGGATGGGTTGGGGTTGGGGTTGGGGTTTGGGATGGTATTGGGGTTGGGGTTGGGTAGGCCTCAAGACACACTGTCGCAGGTTAGTCGATGCGATCTGCTGCGGGGTTTCATCATCGATCGTTCTATATGCCACTTGGCTGGGCACCACAGGCACACTCCTCGCACGAGAAATTTGTTTTTTGTAATTTCTTGATTTGCGTCTCGCTCTGGCCTGCTCTGCTCTGGGTTGAAAATTATGGGAAATTAAAAAATGTTTTATTTATGAGTAAGAACTTTTTATATCGTACATATCGCTCATACATATTTTGTTGTAGCAAGTCAAGTAAATCGCCATCTGAGGCGATTCCGATTCCGATTCTGATTCTGAGGTGTGGTTTTTGGGTGCACAAGCGAAACAGATATGGAAATTATAATTGTGGTTTATGACTTTTTAATGGTTGTTCGAACGAGACAGACAACGAGAGAGAGAGAGAGAGAGGCAGAGAAATACCCGTAGAGATTGTAAGAGTGCAGGGGTGTGGGGGGAGCCTTTTGAACCCGAACTGAGATTGCCTCAAAGTCAATCAAATGTGACACAGGTTGAGCTTGGTTTGTGGCTACTGCAACTTTATTCTATGGCTATCCACTCAATCAAAATCACCCCACCCGCAGCTCTCCCCCCATAGCCCCGTAAGCCCCATCTCTCCCCGTCTTGCGGGCCATGATTGCGAAAACAACTTTCCAACATTAATGACAATTTGTATCGTAATTGAAATCGAAATGCCGTGAATAAATGCCGCTTTGCACTAAGCCACGAGACGAGGATGCAGACAGAGACGCACCAACAAGGAACACCTTATTTTCATGCACACACATACGCTTATGTATGTATGTATTGTATGTATATATATATGTATATTTTGAAAACCAGTCCCAGCAGTTGCAGGTGCCAACCCAGGAGTGGGCCATGCCAGCCCCCAGCACGCTCCCGCTCCCGCTCCCAGTCCCAGTCCCAGTCCCGGTCCTGTCTTGGCCAGGCGAAAGCTCAGCTCAGCTCAGGCAGCCGCTTTTCAGTGTGTAATCCATTTTAATGCCAACACCATTACGAACAGTAGCCTCAGTGTCACATTTAGCTAAAGCAAAAGCTAAAGCAAAATCAAAAGAAAAGGCGACCAAAAATGCAATATGCTATCCACTCGACTGACTCTCTGATTGGTGTAGAGCATTCGCATGAGGACTTCTGGTCGGAGGTGCTTCTGACCGAAGAGGAAGTAAAAGTGAGCCCAGACTGGTCCGGGTCCCACTTTATTCTCCGATAGTCGCAGGCATAGAGAGGCCGTCTTTTAGAGGGGATCTTCGACTGCAGCGCACTACGCAGTCGTTTACGTCACGAGCCGAACTTTTCTCACTTTGTTTTATGATTTAAATGAAGCGCCAAAGTGTCATGGCAGCGCTGATAGCAGCTCCAGACAGAGGCAGAGCCAGAGACAGAGCCAGGACAGTGCCAGGAAGGAGTCGAGTGGCAGTGGAGTGCGACCTTAATACGGCGACAATTGATTAGCAAGCGACAGAGCAAGGCGCACAAGGCTAATGAGGCCCGGCCCGAGTTCCGCCCCAGCCCCAGCCCCAGCCCCGGACAAAGGCGACAGAACTGGGTGTGGTGTGGTGTGTGCCGATGAGTTTGGGGACTGGCGGCAGGCGCCAAGTGCAGCGGAACAGGTTTCCCAGACAGCCAGACAGAGCGCAGAGACAGGCAGGCCATCTCTGTTCTGGGACTCGGAATTAATCACAGCGATTCGCCTGCGATCGCCTTCGATACGCGAACGAGTATGTGGCCTGCACTTCGCTTTATGCTCGATAGCAGGAGCACAATTTATCAAACCTTCGGCCGTCTGCAGGTTGGGGGGTCACAGGGGGAGGGAGTGAGTCAGTGGCAAGGCATGCCACAATGGCATAACGAACCTTAGCCTACTTAGCGAGTCCGGCTCCGCCGTAAGACCCGCTGGTTGTTTCCCACAATTATGCAAAGCAAAGAGGGAGCCAAAATGTGGCAGAGGGACATGGAGTGGGAGTGGGAGAGGGAGAGAAACAAACATGCCCGCACCACAAGCACAAGGTGCATCTCCCCGTCCGGCAATCCGGCAATCGACTGCCAAATTATAATGCATTATTTCATAACTCCCACTCCCTCCCCCAAGCAACTTGTTTGAACTGAGTCAGCAGCAGCAGCGGCAGCAGCAGCAGCAGCAGAGTAACAGAGTCCGTGGACCCTGGGCAATGGCCAGCAATCAAATCACTTGCCACCCAGAGCGCCCACAGCAGAGCGCTAAATCCAGCCAAGCGGAGGAAGGTTCTGGTTCTCGACTCGACTGGGATTTGCTCTTTAACCAGAGTTGAATAAGGCCAAATTATACTCGTATCGAGTGATGAATCAGATTCATTCATTCATTAAAACGAGATAAAAGGACTGCCATCTGGTTATTGTTACAGTTTAAATGAATTTCATAAATTAATATACGATACTCAGCCAGTGTCAGTGTCACATAAATACTCGTACCCTTGATACCCCTTGATAGGTGGAAAAGATTGCTAGACACAATCGTCTTGTTCGTTTCGCTGTGGCCTACATTGGCAACATTGTCCTGACTTTGGCTTGGACTTCTCCTCTGGCAGTTAATTTGATTATGTATTTTTTGGTCGGCTGGAATGGTCTGCTGGAATGATTAACTGCCGCCTGACATGACAGCTCAATTCGAACGATCGCGATCGGGGCCTCCCCTTTCCAGCCCTGCCATGATTATCGATTGCACAATATTCCCTCGAGAGTCCTATCCTCATCATCTTCGGATCGAGCTCGAGCTCGAGCTGGAGAGGTTTATTGGCTTCAGTAAACAGAAAACAAGCAGAGCCAGCTCTGGGTCTGGCCCTTCAGCTACTCGTACTCATACTTTGTCTATGCAGCGACTCTGACAACGATCGCGTAATCGCCCTTAATCCATCAATAAAACGGGGCCATCACGATAGCCACGGTTGCCAGTTGGAAGTTCGAAGTTGGTTGCTTGGTTCCAGTTGCCACTGTTCCGAAAGCGTTGCCGAAAAACCGAAAAAGAGAAGAAAATATCGACAACATCAGCATTCAAATTTGCCAATTGCATCGGGAGGGCAGCCGGGCTGTCCGCGGGGGTATCGGTATCGGTATCGCTATCGGTATCCCACTCCCACTCCCCACGTGGAATGGAGTGGAGTAGAGTGGAGAACGATCCACAACACCATCAGTCAACACAATCAATCTCTTGTTTTTCGAGGCAGCCATCGGTGGGTATCGTCGATAGGTTTGCAGTTTGCTTGTGAAAATATTTGACTTGTTTCTATTCGCTAAGTGCATTTATTGCGGCTTAACGAGCTGGCCGATCGATCAAGTGCCCTAAAACCTTTCACTAATGATTTGATTATGCGGTGGGTGGCTGGCTGCTGGCTGGCTGGCTGGCTGGCTGGCTGGTGGCTGCGGAGCCCTTCTCGGCTCCAAATAGATATGCGACTGCCGGGGCATGTGGAGCAGACGTGGCATTTAAGCCGGCAAATTGATTGTGACAGACGGAGGGGGCGCAAGGGGGTTCCAATTAGTATTAATAGGGACTTATGGTTTGTTTTACTGGTCGGTTAGTTGGACTGGCCTTTGATTGAGGCTTATGCAATTCGCATTCAGCGGCCAGTGCCCGCGATTGGAGGATATTCTAACTGATTTCAAGACACAATTATGAGTATTTTTGCGACTGCAGCTGTCGTAAACGATAGCGATAGCTCACTGCCATCTTTCAATCACGCAGAACTCCTTTTTTCGCTTTCGACTACCTTCACTTCTTGTACGGGCCCTCGTCCCGATCAGGCATCGGATAAGAAGTGTCCCAGAGACCCGAAAACAAACGTCTCGCATTCACTTTTCCCATATGGGCTGTAAAGAAACAAATTAACTGATGATCAGTGTCAATGGAATGCAACCATGTAAATTACTCGGCCATACGACATCATGCCCGGCCCCGCCATAAGCTCCTCCACGCTCCACGGTCCACGCTCCTGCCTCACTGCCACTCTACCAGCGAAATTAAAGCCAGCTCTGGCGTTGATTGTGGCAACCACCACAACAGGAACAGTCTGAAGCTGAGGCTGATGCTGAGCATGCCTCAGAGAGCAACAAAAAAAAATTCGACCATAACTTAGGATACATTGGTAACGGGCACCTTCCCTGCCCTATCCCATATCCCCTTTCCTCTGCAACGCCTCGGTTGGGCCGGGGAATCGTGTCGTGATTACAGGTTGTTTGGAGGATTGGCCCGGACCGGCCCGGTCTCCGTCTCGATCTCCGCGGAGGGAACTATGCGATGTGTTGTCGTTTTGAAGCGATGAATTAAGCGATATTTGCAATTAATAACTGTCATGCTTTGGAAATCTGCTCAATAATAAAATTTGTTTAACGAATCAAAGTGCAGCGACAGCTCGGGTTGGGTCCCCCCATTCGCCATTCCCGTTCTCCACTCTCCATTCTCGCTCTCCTGATCTCGCTCTCCCTCGCTCCTTCTGCAGCACTTCCTTGACTAAGATGGCCCCAAGCGATTTCGCAATCGAGGCGACTTTCGTGTTAATGGTATGCAGGCAATGCCATTGATTTCACTTCGATTGCTCATAAAATACAACCAAGTGGAAATCCAAGTCCAAGGCGATGTCGGAGGCCTCCAGACCCAGACCCAGACCATGGCCCATACCATACCATACCATACCATACCATACCATACAGAGACCAGGGCAGGCCACGTGCGAGCAAAGGCGGCAAAAGTTATTGACTGATTATGAGATTTGGCACGCCATGTGCCGTAGAAGACGAGGTGCTGGTGGTGCTGGTGGTGCTGTGGTGCTGGAGGTGGCACTGGAGAATGTCGGCAGATTATGTTTTGAAAGTGCAGTCAGTGATTTCTTTATGAATTCATTAAACTTTAAATTGGTTTTAAATTGGCCTGGCTCCATCTCCATCTGCACTCCACTCCATCTCCGTCTTCATCTTGTGCGGAATTTGGCACGACCTGCTTGCCACAATTATCTGGCAGCACACATCTCTGCCTGCCGCCTGCCGCCTGCTGCCTGCTGCCTGTCCTACCCTGTCGCTCTGTGTGGCCAATAGCCAGGAGCAGCCTCTGGGCCAATAATATTAATAACACGCACTTTGTATAGCCAT
Organism: Drosophila athabasca; assembly: GCA_008121215.1. Classification (NCBI taxonomy): domain Eukaryota; kingdom Metazoa; phylum Arthropoda; class Insecta; order Diptera; family Drosophilidae; genus Drosophila; species Drosophila athabasca. Next base: position 3,355,697 of record CM017794.1, read on the forward strand.
CCAGTCTCCTGCCTCTGCCTCCAGCCTCCTGCCTCCTGCCTCCGGGAGAGGAGACAGATGCCCTGCTGGCATTCTCGCCTGCGGCCTCATCGCATCTCATTGTTTGTTTTCATTAAGAGAAATATTGCAGCGTCAACATGAAATCAATACCGTGTCCAAGGCGAAACACCCGCACCCGCACCAGAACCAGCAACAAAGAGAGGACCTGCCTAGAGATGGTACCGAAAAGAGTACCGTACCCTGTCCCGTGAGTCACGAGCCTTACGTTTGATTGTTCAAATAATAATACAAGCAGATAGCTACAATGTACTTATATGGATACATGTGTACCTAAAGTGAGAGCAGTATACATATGTGCATTTTCCAGATACTCTATCCAGTATTTGATTAACTCTTGTCGTCACGAACATCTTCCTATCACGCTCCCATCTCTAGGCCATGTGCGTACACACTCCTTTTGTTTCAGAGGCTGCCTTTCTGATGGGGGTGACTGATTGTGATTGTGATTGTAGCTGTGCAGCAGGCAGCGTCTGTGTCCCATCTCCGACTCTGACTTCGACATGGACTCCTTCTCCGTCTCAACTCGTCTCAGTGCAGGACATGGACTGGGACAGGGACAGGGACAGGGACATGGACATGTGCAATGTGCCGTTTGTCAGTGGCGCATAAAAGAAAGGAGTTTTCTGTTTTCTGCTGGTGGCTGCGCCTTCTCCAGAAATCTGATACTTTGGCCCCGCTCGTAATTGTGCAGATGCATTGGTCGAAAAGGTGTCACTTGAGTTGCTGTTCCAGAGACTGATGCCGATGCTGTTCCTGAGCCGACGTCGTGCCCCCCAGCTATTTTCGACTAACGAGCCAGATGAAGGCACAAGTTGGACACGCGTATGAGATTTGAGATTTCTACTTGGCTGGGGGTGAGGGTGAGGCCGTCTCACACCTGTTTGCCCTGTGGCATGGAGGAAGTGTGCCCTGGCTCTATCGGAAGTAAGACTCGAAGAAGGGTTGTTCCCTGCAGCTGGATCTGGATCGGATCTATAAATAGAGTTCGAAAACAGAAGCAAGAACTGATTTTGATTCTAGAGGGATGGATGCTGAGGTGGCACCCATCGACAGATATGTACATAGCACCCACCGATCGGCAACCAATCGCTGTCTGCCCCCAGGACACTCGCAGTAACCTTGGGGTCGCATCAGCGATGCAATCAATGCAATCGCTGGCTGGGCTACTTTTTAATTTCGAAACCTTGAACTTTTTCGCCCGGCCACAAATTGCATACCAGTAAATAGCAATACGAGCAATAAAAGTAAAGCCCGCCGCAGATTCAGTAATCAGTAATCAGTCGAGGAAATCACTGCCGGCTGGCCAAAAGCCAAAAGCTGAAAGCAAGCCAAACTCCCCCAACAACTTCATCGCAACAATGGCTAATGAGTCAGTAGTGGAGTTGGCCTACTCCGCGCTGGAGATCCGAGAGATCGGCAACGGCAAAGGCAACGGCCACGGCAATCGACTAATAAAACCATCAAAGACATTAAACGTTTGGGGTGCCATTCATTTGATTGAACTCTGACACCCAACCCCCCAGCCATTCAGGCGGCAGATGCAAATGCAGCCTCTGACCAAACAAACCAAACAAACCAAACAAACCAAACAACAAAAGCGAAAAGTGGCCCCATCAAAATAATAGTAATAATAAGCGCAATAATAATAATAGTGCAAGATGCTGCAAACGAGTTGCAGATATGAAAAGCGAAGCGCTTGGAACATTACCAAAACCGATGCTTGTCCATCTAGGGGTTTCAATATGCACAGATACGATACCCTTTCTCCCAGTCGGATACTCTGCTCTCACTGATGAGAATGGAATCGAAATCGAGCTTTAGTATCAGTTGACCTAATATTGTGGGACTGTGGACCACAGTTCTCTTAGAGAGCATATCATCTGCGACTTGGCAACGTACTTCCTCCTTCCTCGTTTTGGACACCAACTTTTGTGGATTTGTAAATTATGGCAAGGTCTGCACGTGCTCGGTGGCCATTGTTTTGGGGCCAGCGAATCAGCGGTTGCATCATCATTATCGCAGGCATCGCAATAGGCATCGGCATCCCACTCAATGGGCGACAAATCATATTGGCAGAGTTTTTGGGCTGACGAAGTTCCGTCCCAAGTCCCAGATCACTTCCTATCGGCTCAATCTCACAATCAGCTGGCAAATGCTGGCTCTAAGCTGTGAGCACTTCGAGCCGCTACGATACCATTCTAGAAAATCATTTTCGGAAAATATAATTGTGTGGCCATTTCAATTTCATTTACGTTTGAGGCGCCCTCGGGTTATGTTCGACTGTCGCAGCCGCCACAGCCGCCACAGCCGCAGCAGCCGCAGCCACAGCCACAGCGCAGCGTAACGCTTTGATCGGACTGGCATTGTTTCTTTTTCTGTGTCTGCCGTTGTGATTTCTTGAGTACCCGACACAGGGGACTGGGGGACCAGAGATCGTTATAAACTGGCCGCTGGCGCCGCAGTTGCAACTGCCACGTCCTTCACGGCGAGTGGGTGGCTTAAATTGTTCGGCTTGGCTGGGTATTTTTGGGCTGCTTTTGGCCATTTGCCGTTTGCTGTTTGATTTAAAATATAATTTTATATAATCTGCTACCAGCCTCAATTAAATGCACGTTTTGGCTGGGCTAGGTTTTGCTAAATGCAATCGATTATTGGTTTATTTTAATTGCTTCGCCTTGGCCAGCAGCAACAACGTGAGAAGCGAAATCGAGAACCAGAAACGGCGATCAAAGGCAGATAGCAGTTTGAACCAATATCGAGGGAGATTAAGGTTACGCTTTTAACTTGGCCCACAGCATCCAGCCATTTGACACTACTCAGCATCCCATCCCAGGACAGGACAGGAGAGAGGTGTCCTTTACCATATATTAACACAATTCAAATGAAAATGATGTAAACATCTGTTGTTAACTCATTTATGGACAGCACAACAGACTCCCTAACCACGCGACGTGTTAAACGTCAATAAAGTTGCTAAAATCAACAATAACATGAGGTCAACGAGTCATATGGAGGAAGCCCGCTTGCAGCCAAATGGAAACAATAAGGCAGGGACCGCATCCAACCCTTTGACTGCCATCGGGTTCAGTTTGGGGGAGTACAGGCTCTCTCTCTCGCTCTCTCTCGCTCTCTCTCGCCTAGACTGGTATGGGTCTGGGTACGGGTCCGGGTCTGGCAATTAACTGTGTGAAGTGCCATGGTAATTATGTCCATGTTTAGGGAAAAAGTGTGCCATCAGGCGGGCGGGGGGGTTGCTTACTTAACCGGGCGCCGTCGAAAGCAAACAGAATTAACTACTCAACCCTTTGCAATTCAATTTGAATTGGAATTTGTGTGGGGGGGTGATGTTGATAGAGGAATACGCGTACTATATATAGGGCTACCGCTGCCGATGTCGCTGGTGCAACTTAATTAACGACGACTCTGGGGCGCCTGAAGAGTATCTATCCTGAACTGAATTATGACGAAACCCCAAAAAATAACCTGAGGCTAGACATTATTATAATGCGTTTTGGGGGGTGGAGGGAAGGCTGCACGGCTCATCGAGAAGGAACGACTGAATGGCGGCGTGTGAAAAATCAGCTTGAAAGGATGCCGACGTATCGCGCGATACCCCCAAAAACACTCCGCACTCCGCACTCCACACCCATATCTACACACACGTGTCGCAGCCTGGGCGGCACTAAATCATCGCAAAATGCTTATGATTAGAGGAGCTATAGAAAGAGCTATGAGAGTTCCCCCCTGCTGCCCTGCTGCTCCGATACGCTCGCTTTATGCGGGCCCTCTCTCTCCTGCCTACTGCCTACTGCCTCCTGTGTCGGTCACATTACACTTCACGGAGAGTTAGGCGGACCGAGCATCGAGTTTTTCCGGCAGCTGGGTCTATAGCTTGGGTCTATAAATAGCCGGGCCCCCGATCCAATCCGATCCGATCCGATGCGATGCGATTGCCTTGTACCTTGGCATTGTGTTTGCCTTTGCTTTCGTTTTTTAATTAGAAACATTTGAAAGCTATTGTCGTGTGGCCTAGGGGGACTCTGAGTCGCCTCCAACACTTGTTGGAAGCTATCATTGCCTGAGACCGAGGGCTAATGACGTCCGGATTTGGGTAGCCCTCGAATGTATCTGCTCTTAGTAGCTATGGTAGACTATGGAGACAAGGCTCACCAGAAACAAATGAGCCTGTCACTGGAAGGAAGCAGAAGAAGAAAATACAAGGAAACTGGGCAACGGGTAGATCATCTGATTAAAATATGGAAAAAATATTTAAGATATAATTAGGTGGAAAGTTCTCGTTTTCCGTAGTAGAGTGGAGAACACTCTACCGCGGAGCTACTGCTTCTTTGGTCTTCTTCGAGATTCCCATAACACTTTCACAATAAATTGATCCCTATAAAGTATAAAGAACGGATCAATATTCATTGAATGCAAAGCCTACCTCGTTGGTGCATGGTATATTTACAAAATCATTTTCAAGAATGGGCTTACACTTTATCTGTGATTTCCCCTCGGAACCAGCGGAGTCCACATAAATGTCATGTTTTCATCGGGGCTTAGCATGGCCAAGTGTTATCTCCGAGAGGAGCAGAGCATCGCATGACGTGTTATGTTTTGTTAGCTGCAAACACACCGATGATGGCCCATAATCGCTGAAATTGGCTTAGTTGCCCCCATAAAATGCGCCCCCGGAGAAGAAGCCGCGCCCCTCTCCAGCCACCAGCCACCAGCCACCAGCCGTAGCCCGGTGCGTAGCTAGTAAAACAATAAAAACACTTTTACGATGGCCACAGATTCAATCTCAAAGTGCAATAAAAGTGCAGGGAACGGGGGACAATCCGTCAATGGGTATGGGTGTGTGGTGCTGGCGGGTGACGGGAGACGCGAGACGGGAGGCGGGTGCCAAAGCCCCCGGCGATACGAAAGATATAAAATCAAAGTCAAACTTGGCGATTTGATGGCATTTGGTGAGGAATCAATTTAATCGCATTTAATGCCCGCCAGATACAAGAATAGACGCCGACGACGATGGAGACGAAGACGAAAACGAAAACGATGATGGGGTTCCAGTGAGTTCTTCCAGTTCCAGCCTGATGTAAAAATTTCAATAATTTCTCAGAGGCAGCGCCGAAAATACTTCCCAGAGGGGGAGGGTAGCAGCTATCGAGCGAGTTAAGTGCGACATCGCCTGGGGAATTGATTTAACATTATTGTTCTCCGCCGATCCGCTCCGCTCCGCACAGTGGGGCACAGATGGGGCGACACCTTGCCTGCCCGGTAAGCCCCACAGTCGGCTGACAAACACCCACTAATTAGTTGTATCTCCCAGATATTTATGCCGCGTTTGGTGTCACTTGGCACATAAAACTCAACTCTTCTGCCACCCCACTGCCTCTGCTTCTGCCACTGCCGCTGCCTGCAGCTGTGTGCGATAAAAAGAGCCACCCAAAATTAGGCAAAGTGCAGTCGCGATGCAGTCCGATAGGCGTTGCATTCGAAGAAGGGAGAAACGATTAACTGCCTGCATTAGCCCCGTCTGATTAATGCGAAAAATTAACCATCCATCGATCCCCCTGTATGCACTGCTAATATGAAAATGAGGTTCCTCCCAGCCCCAGCCCCAGCCCCAGACCCCGCTCCAGTCCCAGCCCCAGCACCCAGACCCACCCACAGTCCCAGTCAAACTCCCAGACCCAGGCCCAGGCCCAGGCCCAGGCTAGACGTGAATCGTTCGACTCAGTCGCCGGCTCGCTCGCCTGATCGCCCCAATGTATCACGATGGATTTATAGTTTAGTATGCACGATCAATCAAAAATCGTGAAGTGAAGTGCGCAGAGGGAAAGAGAACTCAAATTCGAGCTCTTCTGCGTCTAACAGTAAACGGCGATAGCACAGTCTCTCATAGAGATGGCCGCGTGACTCAATCACTGCTGCATGAATAAATGTTTTAGAGAGTCTTCAAGAACTACTTTTACTAAAGCGAACATGGCTGCAAAAAACATACAGAAATATAGAAAAATACCAGCTGGATATTCTTATAAATTAGAGAATAATAAAGAACCTATGTTTTTTTTTCCATTGAGATCTGCAAAGTGCCTGTCACGTGGCCATCCCAGGCCAGAATTAAGGTCTTCAGTCGTCGGGGCATATTAAAAGAAAGTCTTCCAGACGAAGCGTTGCCAATAAGAATTATTACACCTGATTGGAATCTGCTGCCGCAGCAGCTTGAACTTGACCACCAGCTTGTGGGTGGGTTGACCGCTTGGTTCGGCCAGAACTGAGCGGCTGGGATCCGCAAGAAGCAAGAAGCTGGCTTACAGTTAGCTCTGCCCAAGTTCCAGTCGCTGCCTTTATTAACATTTTGACTTTGTGACCAATATAGCAAAGCCGTAGAGTCGTTTCTTTCCTTCCTTTTGCCCCATCACTCCGCACACCGTACCCCGTTCACTGGGGCCTGGTAGGCGTACTTAATCGATCGCTTGTTGATAGGCAAATTGGCAACAAAAAAAGCCCGAAAAAATTGCGCATAACCTGTTTCTGCAAGCTGCTCGCGCCCCCTCCCTCCCCGCCCCTTTCCGGGTAGGAAAATTCGTGATGAGTAGAAGTAAGAAAAGCAAAAACAAAACCAGGGAAAACCAAGACTCTGCTTTAGTTCTTCTTGGCCATGTCCGTCCGCTGTGTGATCTTTATCTTGGCCGCTAGAAATTTTTAGGGCTCCATCGTCCGTCTCAAAGTCATTTACATTTGGCGGAGTGCGATTCGGGATTCGGGATTCGGGACGTCGGGTTGTAGCTGTAGCTGTAGCTGTACTTGTGGTTGTGTCTGTTGTTGTTGCTGTGGTCTTCCTGACAGTTTGGAGCATTGCAAAGTGATCGTTAAATCACGAATATTTAATTGTCTTCATCACCTGAGGGTGCTTGAAATTAGTTTGGACTTGCTTTTAACATTTCTTCGTTTTCGTCTTCGTCTTCGTCTGGGCTTCGTTGCGAACTCCTTTTGTAATGGCCTGTAATGGTCTCAGCTTTCAGACGGGCCATTTACCTTTAGCTTTACCTGACTGGCTGACTGGCTGACTGACTGGCCCTGGCCCTGCCATGTTTGAGGTTTAAGGTTTGGGACATTCATCGCAAATTGTATGCATAGATTCGGCTTTTAATGAGCCCAACAACAGCAACAAACGGGCACTCAAACTTGCATATCTATAAGGTCAAGAGTAGCCCCCTTCCAAATGTTGCCAAAGATTCTTATGGTAGAGATCCTTTCAATTTGATTCCTCCCCTTTGCAATGGGGATTCTAATTATCTCACGTGAACCCTAATTCATGTTGTTCCGATCACACCTTAAGTCATAAACGGTTCCAGTACGGCAATCTCGTTGACTTCCCACGCTTGCCTCCTCCATACGGGTATATGATTTTCCCAATTTTCCCAATTTTCCCAGTCCGAATCCACTTCAATCTATGACCTGGCCGGAGTAAAAATGTTCTGTTACTAGACCCAAAACAATTAACGGGCAACGCCAGGCGACCCTCCCAGCAAGGGAGGGTGGAATTGGAAATCAAACAGTGACTAAACAATTATCAATTAAATTATTACAATGCAGCGATGATGTATGTCAACATACATACATCAGAGTGATAGAGAGGTCTTTCAATGGGTTCCCACATGATGCACCCAGGAAGCAGTCCATGCATCATTGCACATGTGGAAACAGTCGGTGGAATCATGGGATTCGAAACGGGACTCGATCGGGGGAAGGGGGAGGGATGACATTCGGCATATTGTTGCAACAAAGATTCCCACAATTGTCAAATCAGAATCGAGGGGAGAGAACGACCGAGAACTTGCCAAAAGTCGGACCGATGCCGCTGCTTCTGGTGGCTACCAGCAAAAATTAAATTAAGCCAAATTAAATGGCAACTTGGCGCTGATTCAGGGGTGGATTGCCATTGCGGCACTCTACTGTCGATCCATTAATGAGCGACAAACGCTGATGATATTATTTACTTGACGTCATCCTATTCCGAGTCCTTGTCCTTGTCCCAGGGCCAGAGCAGACCCACTTCGGAGCTGCGTCGTGTAATTGTTCGCTGGCCACACAGTTGAAAGTCAACGAAAGATGAGGTTGAGGGTTGAACCAAAACGTCACGGGTGCCTGAACACCCTCGCCCTGTTGGTTTAACCCTCCACCCTCCAGCCCATACCAGTGCAGTGGTAACGTAACCCCTGGTCTGTTGATGGTTGGGACATTTGACATACGTTTTGAGCAGCGTTCAATTCTTAATATGCGACACGTGACCCACACTTTGCACGTTACACAGTTCCACCTTCCGCCATGCAGGTCCTGCCAGACCTCGGGGATCGTCCGCTTTCCGGCTTGACTTGTTGTTCCCTGACACGCGCGATAGCGACGCTTCCTATCGCATAGCTATCATCTCCATTGTGGGCTGACCAGCGGCACGCGTCCAGTGCGCCTGTGATGAACGGAGTATGGTCACTGGCTGTGATGTGGGTGTGTCGTCTACAAGAGAGACAGACAGAGACAGAGAGAGAGCGCGAGAGAGGGTTGACATGTGGCCAGCTGGGGGTGGATCCAGGAGCTTTTGTTCGCTGCCATCCCATCGATGAGGCTGTACTTTTTTGTGTTCTCTGAAAGTCTCAATGTTCGTTAGTGATCCATGTGGTTTCCTTTATGATGCTCATTAGGTGGCCTAACGTCACAATCCCTTTATCGCAGGTCAATCGTTAGGCATGTAATCCTCAAGAACTTGTCCCAACATTGTCTGAGACTCATTCTGTACATTGTTGCACTTTCAACTCAAGCTTCGTTGACCCCATTGACCCCGTCATTGGGAGCCCTTGCCTGTGGGCAGTTTAACAATCGGACGACAAACGATCACAGCTAAGAAAGTGCCAAACACCACTGGGATAATCCAGCATAATGTTTGTACATTATTTGATCGAGTTCGGCCCATCAGAGTCGAAGGCATCGTGAGGCATGGCCACAATTTCGCCTCGGAAAAACTCTGCACGTTTCGCATTACATGCTTTTCTTTTTCTATTGCTTCTATTGCTGCATGGTGAAAATTGCTGTACAAATTAAGTGATTTGCTATTGACATTTCCGCCAGGGCCCCAGACCCAGACCGAGACCTGGACTCTAGTCGAGAGCCCCATGCCCCATGCCCCGAGCCTTGAACGAAGCACGCGCGTGAATAATGAAGTGCCAAGATCGCTTACACTCCTCCTCTAGAGACAACTCTAGAAACCCGGCGTGGATCGGAGAGCTGACTCCTCCTCATGGCCCATGGCTGCGGTCATTTTCACACAATTCACATTGACCCCGCGCACACTGGCCTGACCCTGGGATGAGGATGGGGATGTGGACGGGGATGGGTATGGGGATGGGGCCCACTCTCCAGCTTCAACACAGGCTTAATCTCAGGCTCAACCTCAAGCTCAAGCTCAGGTTCACAGTTTCGACTCGTTGTTCGGACCCAAAGACTGAGATGAGAGCATACCCGACAATCGATTTTAATTTGTTTAACTTGTGCATCAATTTCTGCGCTTGTTTGTGCTGCATCTTCTCTTCTCTTCTCTTCGCCTCTCCGGATTTCTTCTGCCATTGTGCATAAATTACTGACACTTGTCTCCATTAAAAATGAAGGTGATTCAACTGTCATTCGCCGCATCTCAGCCCTGACTCTGACTCTGGCTCTCGGAGTCTCTGAATCGCTTGGCAGTCACGGAATACTTTTCACTCGGACATGCAACATGGCTATGGCTGCGGCTGTGGCTGTGGCTATGGCTATGGATGTGGATTGGACTGGTATGACGTCGGCCCATTGCCGTTCCACGGACATCGATCGCTGCCAATTTACGTGTAATTGTTTGATGTTGTTGTGCTGCACAATTGACAGCGATCTGTTGTTGCTCCGGCCAGTAGAGGCTGACCTCAGTACTTGCATGAGAGGATACTGTACAAATATAAAATCATAAATAAGAGGGCTATCTATCAGAGTTCTGCACCTTATTATAATTCTCCCAACTGCAGAATTGAATCCCACTACAGATACCCGATGTCCGTAGGAGTATTCCAACAACTTAATCTCCCGGTGGTCTCCAATGACTGCCTGGTGCTTGATGGGGGGGAAAATAATCTATAAATTAAGTTTGACGCATTTTGAAATATTTTAGCACTTTTTTGTTATCGCGCCGACAAAATCTATTACTTAATTTTTTATTTGCGCCACTCGCGCGTATGTTTTGCAAATATCACTCGAAATGAAATATGAAATGCAACTAGCCATAGAGTGCCTGCCTGCCCAAGAGGCCCGATGCTTGAGTGGCCCGAGTGGCCCGAGTGGCCCGAGAGGTCTGCCCGGCATTTAACTGGCCATTTATGTGCGTGATTATTACGTGATATGGCGAGCATTGGGCTCATAAATAATATTAAGCCAGTTTGCAGGCTGTTCAGAGTGTTGTGTTCCGAGACAGAGTTCCATTTGTGGTCCCAGGCTACACCCGCTCCCAATCCCAGTTGCAATCCCAATGTGAATTGATTTCTGTTTGGGCTGCAAGCATGGCAGACTTTTAAATCATTTAATATACCAATTATAACAAGTCGAGTAGTTAGCATAAATCCTGAATCCGAAATCCGGACTCAATGCAAGAGTTAAGTGATTTTCGCGCTGGACCTTTTTCATATTTGGCCAGCGGCAGTGGCAGCGTCGCCAAGAAATCAAAACTCATGCATTATGAATGCCAAACTTTTCTGACGTAGTCAATTTCAATTTTATTTATTTTATTGCCTCTAATGCATTGGCGCACTGGCCGGCCCGGCAAATAAATAAATATTGGAAATAGCAACAAATGCATGACATTTGTAAAAAGTAACCCACTCTGCATCTGCATATGAAGAAAGACCCACAAGCTCTGTGGTGGGGATAGGAGTAGGGATGGGCGCGTGACACGAGAGACTAACATATTCGAAGAATTTACGATCGTAACTTTAATCTTTTCGCAATAAATCATAACTCTTCCAAGTAAAGATGCAAACAATTATTTCTTACCCATTTTGTTACTTGGATATCTAATCTGGTGTATTCATATTCATATCAAAGTCTCAGGCAGCATTCAAATAAATATGGATATATGTATGTATGATCCTAGGCCCCTAAATCTGGAGTGGTTGGAACTATTTACCAGAACAGCTATCGAAATATTTATATGAAACTTAATGAATTGATATTCATTATATCCCATTTGGCTTCTACTATAGCTATGACTCATCGCATTCTCTGATCAAATCACATCTCTAATCGGAGTCTTGTTTGTATCTTTGGCTGACAGGTTGGTTTCCCCATTCATTCGCTAGGTGGCGTCTAGTGGTGGTGCTGCGGCTGCGGCTGCTGCTGCTCGGACGTCTGTCTGATGGTCAGTTATATACGACGGTCTGCACAGACTCCTTTTTATTATTTGGCTGTTTTCGCTCTGAATCATTGCCCATTCCCCCAGACGCCCATGCCGCCCCCTCCTGCTCACTCTTCTCCACGGCAGTCGACTGTCTGCCCCACTGTCTCATATTTTATCACAGCAGCCGCCGTCCTCGTCGGCGTCGGCGTCTCGAGTGGCCAAGTGTCTTGGCTAGAGGTTTTGGTTTTGGCCTGGGTTTTCGGGCTTTCGGGCTTTGGCACATGCTCTAAGAGCGAGAGCCGACAGAGTTTTCTTTCCTTTTTTTTGGCACAGATTTACGGTTTTTTATGCTGTTTTGATTTGTTTTTGCATAAGGGTGTTCACGTGGCCAGGCCCGGTATAGACTGGGACTAGGATTGGAGCTGCAACTGTTTGGCCGTTTGTCTTGTCTGCGGCCCGGGTCCCGTCATTGCCGTTGTAATTGGGTTTCAGAATATGACGGAAAGAGTGTTGCTAATCAGCAAATCACACTCTGGCGTTGAGTAGACGAATTACAGGGCACTATTTGTGGGTATTTGTGAATGCCGGGAGGGCGGGCTGCAACGGCAACGGCAACCTGTTTAGCCATTGAAAATGGAAAGGCGTTTCGTTTCTGCTTTTCCCAGCCAACTGACCGCAGCGGCCATCAATCGTTGACCAAAGTGTAGCCCTGGACTTCCAGAGAATTGGTTTAAAAATCTCTATATGCGCCAAAGCTGCAAATTTAACACAGGGTGGGGCTGGCTGGATGGCTGGGTGGTACTCGTAGTATTAGGAGCAGTTTCAATTATATGGCATATAAACCTCAGTGTGTGCACTGTTATTTGCAGCATTGCGCCCTCTTAGCTTTATTGGAAACCCACTGGAAAGTCTATATGGCTATAAACCCATATTTTCATATCTGCATGTCGCCAGGCGAATAACCATAAACATTTAAGTATCTCCTCGGTGGAATCGGAATCTCACAGACCAATAAACAGCAGCCATAACGAAATTAAGCAACGCAGGAGAATAAAATAAATGCATTCTAGTTAGGCCTTTGTCCACTCTCGGATATTTGCATTTAAATGGATAACGAGGGATACGCGAGAGAAGTCAATTGATTTCTCCACCCCAAGGCTCTCTCGAATCTCTGCTCTCGACTCTCGACTCTGGACTCTCGGTTATTGTTTATTTATTTAGCAATGGATGGATCGGATGGTAGTGGAAGCAATCATATCATAGCTGTAGGTAAAACAAGATACATTGTAGTCTATCCGCAGCAAATAACTTTCGACGTGGCGCTTTTGCCACTCAATTTACTTCGATCTATAGACAGTCCTCCGACGTGGGGAAGGGGAAAGTCCAACCAGAAATATCTTGGATATTATTTAAAAACGCGCTTTAATCGAGTTAATTTCTTATTATTATTTTTCGAATACGATTTCGATGGTCTTTAAGTCCTTGAACCTTGCGCAGTTCATTAACAAAATATTTGTATAGGGACAACGCATCTTCAACTCGAAACATGGGCTCACTGTAACACTCCCAGTGAAAATGTAAAGCCCAGTAATTGTGGTATCGCAGCCTGCAAAGTAGCCCTGGGAAGGACCGATCGGGTGGAGTGGATGGCGGACTGGGGCAAGCGTAGGATAGGGCATGGTCGGGCCGGGAAGAAACGTCGGACAGCTGGGCTGGCAGTTGCACTCGGAGAGTCGTATGTTGGGCAGTTGGCCAGGTGCGGGTGCCCCACACACACAAACTGGTTAGCCGCCGATGGACATGAGGCGAGGCAAAGGCTGGGGAATCGAACAGCGAACGGCTGGGCGCAGGCCAAGTAAGGCAGGCCTCTGCGTGAACACACCCGCATCGCAGCAGCAGCAGCAGACAGGACAGGGCCAGGCCGAGACGGAGGCGAAGGCACAGACGGAGACGGAGACGCAGACGGAGACGTCGACGGTTTCGTAGCTTAAAACCAGATTAGCGCCCAAGTCTGTGGCTAATTTTTGTCGGTGGCCGACGCGTTGGGTCCAAGCAAATTTGAATTTGAATGTTAGCGGGTGATAGTCGCTGGAACACACTCGTACTACCAATACATAGTTTTGCCAGTGCTGTGCTGTGCTGTGCTGCTTGGACCATTCGACCACTTGGTCAGTTGGCGAATGTTTGGCGGCGAACTGTTGCCTGGATGTTGGCCCACAATCTCGCAGCAGTGGCGGGTTGACAGTGTGCCCCGCTCGGTCTTGGCTGCTTGGCTGCTTGGGTCTCTGTCTCTGTCGGTGCCTGTGAAATATAGGATGACATGGGGTATGGTTATGGTTACGTGCATACAAAAGCCACTAAGCTGATTACGAAATGTTGACCTTTTTACCGCTGCCGCTGCCGTTGCGTCTGTCGTGGCTGTGGCTGTGGCTATGGCTGCCACAGTCGCTGCTAGAGCTTAGCCACTTGTCAGCGCCTTTGGCGGCAGGCTCGGAGAGTTGCTGGCGAAAGGTTTATGTCAACTGTTTTGGGGGTTTGGTCTCTGGGTCCCTGGGTCCCTGCACTCCCAAAGATAATTGCACTCAAATTGAGCTCAATTTAATTTGCCCATATTTCAGTGGACGTGGACTAATGGCTGAACGGCTACTCGTGTCCAGGGTGAGAGTGGAGTATTTCCTGCTTATCATCCACGCCATAAACTAGGCAGCCAAATGAACAGCATTGAGTGTCCCGTAAATCCACCACTTCCACTTCGGCAAATAGTCCGCTCACTGGTCGATGCAACTCAAGAGAGGGGCCCATGACTCACACGACACGATCGCCCCCAAAATAAGCATTTCCCAATGAACTTGCCCACAATCGACCTCTGATAAGTCATTACTCATAGGTCTCTTAGGGATTCTAAGGGCCACCCAGAGCAAACCTCTACCATGCGATTTCCGCACTTTTCGCATAATAAAAGCTTAGTTTTTTTCCAGTTGCAACCATCCACATGCCGGCTGTGTTGGGTTGTTGGGCTGCCAGCTGGTCTCATCACGCATACCTGCGCACTATCACCCGGCACTCGCCCGGCTCGGTGGTGGCTCGGAAATCAGAGTCGTAATCTACCGACAAAATGGTGGGAAAACTTTTGCAACCCCTAACAGAAAATCAGACAAAAGCACCGGCACTGAAGAGGCGTCAACAGCAACCTGGTATCGGGTGCCTGCTCCTGCTCCTGCTGCTGCTGCTGCTCCTGTTGCCGGGTGGCGTATGTCGCTTTCAAGGGCGAACGCGAACGCGAACCCTACTCAGCCCACCCCTCTCCATCGGGCCTAGTGGACATCATTCCCACCGCCGAGCATATGGAAGCTGTTGTGGCCTCCCGGTGCTATCCTGCAGCTGCGCAATAGGTCCTGTCCGACTTTGGGGTGGCTTCCAAATCGGTGGGAAAATAATTCGTTCGAGTTTGAGTTCGGGTTCGGGTTCTGCGAGCATTGCCATTTCGTGGCGGCAGCATTGCAATGTACAAAGTACTTATGATTAATTGCTGTCGATTTTTCGGGAACTGTACCTGATTTACGATGCGATGGATTCTCCATTCAGAATGTTCCACTGTGCTTTGGAATTCGGCGTCTCGGCCTCATGTTGCTCTTTTCAGAAGTAGCCTCTTAATAGCTGTGAGAGTGTTCATTTTGTGCAGTTTATTTATGGATTGTTGCCCTGGTGGCTTGCTCATTTACTGAATGCCAATGCTTGCCGTTGCTGGGCGGGCAGTCAAGTTGAATAATTTGATTTGCAAGAAGAACCCAACGATTGAACAAGATCCAAAGGAGCATTAGCTTCCAGGTTGCTACTTTTCGTGAAAAGGCTTCATGTTACTGGGAAAGCTCTGCGTGGCGGCTGCCCTAGCAAGGATATTGGCGGTAACCATCGGGCCAAAGAACTCCCACTGATAGGAACTTCATTCAAGAGCAACGAACTGTAATCTTGGTTAAATTTGGAAATTGTTTTCTTTTAAAATTCAATTTGGAAAGATGCATCCTGTTAGAAAATATGTATAATTATTTCAATGCTGGGCATTGGACTGCAAAAACGATTATGATCTTGGGGGAAATTTTCCACCATATTTTGAGATTGTGGGAACTAGTCTTCAAGAAAGGAAACTACTATAACTGTTACGGTTGGTCTATTGTTTTCGGATTACAAAAAGCAAATCCTATATTGGAAAATAGAAACGATTACTTATGTTTTCTGTGTTTCAGCCAAATGGTTTGCGTGTCGCATCAGCACTCCAACCGACACACTTGCTACGCGTCCTGTAATCTTTCCTAGTCGTCGGACTTTCCTTTTCCAAATTGGGATTCTTCCCCCGCAGCGGCTGACAAACGACAGCGCATGTGCACACCATCAATAAAATCAACAGCATTAGTCAACCGGCAATTGGCTGGCCAGACGCCAAACGCCAATCGCCAGATCCCAGGCACTGGCAGTCCCTGGGTATGGCGGAATCTTGTCCGGGCGACGGGGCAGCTAACTAGCAGGCATTGCTGTCCCTGCCCCTGTCGCGACTGGGAGGGAGGCCATTTCCCCCCGGTGGGAGTAACGATGCAGTTTGATTTTAGGAATAGTGCGCGCGCTGACAAATTTGGCACCATTTGTCCATGGGAACTTGGCGAGGAGTTTTCTACGCCGGCGGCCAGTGATAGGCAACGCAAATTGAGACGTGGAGGAGCTTCCAATCGCAGCCAGCTGCGGTCCAGCACTCGCAATTCAACGTCGCGAATTTAATAAAGAAACTTGAACAGCGTCTGGGTCTGGGCCGCTTGATTGGGCAGTCGGCGCCCCCTCGGCCCCATGGCCCCATGGCCCCACGGTGAGACATCTGTAAGTGTCACTTTCATCGAGGCAGGTCCTACGTCTTATGACTGTTGCGACTCCCCTGGCGACTAAGGGGAGTGGGATCGGGCTTATCCTCCTTGCAGTTGGTTTGGGCAGGCACATGTGGTGGGTGGCGGAGGCTAGAAAATCTGGCCACCTGGTAGCAGTTGCACTTGAGGCTGTCCGTGTACTGGATAACGCCGTAATTTCCGGATACCATCCACTGCGGATCGGTTCTCAGCAGGGCGTCGGCCTGACCCTCCGGCAGGCCACAGATAACCTCGCACTTGACTGTCCGCATGGCGCATATGTTGCAGGGCCGAAAGCCGCGCAGGCACGTGATGAAGTCCTCCGTGGGGTCCCAGATATAGTCGCCCATGAGCCTGCGGTAGTTGAGGTCGCCCTTGAAGATGGCCAGCTTGCCTCCGGACAGCATTTTGTACAGTTCCAGGTCAGATTCAATCATCACAAAGTAGGGCTGCGGTCCTGTCCAGAAGTGGGTCGTGGGGGCGATAACGATCTTACCCTCTTTCATAAGGCGGGCCCAGTTCTGGCCCACCGCGGACAGCATCGGGTCGGAATGGTCGATTAGGTAGTTGACAGTCCACTGGATATCCGAGCTAAGCAAATCCGAAATGTACCAGGGTATGGCCTTGACGTGCAGCCGCACCTGGGTGGCCATTCCGTTCTCCACCAGGTACTCCAGGAAGAGCATGTCCGTAAAGAACTCGAATCCTCCGTTGTCGCAGATGAAGTCCACGATGACGTCGCCCGTGCCCTTGGCCTTCATCAGACAGTTCCAGACGAGGTTGGAGTCGTCCACGAGGAGGTTCCTGTCGAGGTCCGCGACCCTGGTGAGCACATCTATGTCGGAGTGGTGCTCGTCCTCTTGGAAAACATAGGCATTCAGCTGGATCTCGTAGCGGTTGCTCCACAGGTTGATTCGCATGAGCTTTCGGAACGACTCGTAGCTCTTGGCCAGGTTCCTGGTGGCCAATGCCAGAGCGTGCATGGCCCGCGCGCTGATCAGAAGATCTTCCCTCTTCAGTTCCGCAAAGTAGTCGAAGCCGCCCAGGTGCTTGGTGTTCTCAACGAAGGAGTAGATGCGCCGGTACAGGTAGCACTCGGCGTGCAGCCAGCAGGCTCGAAAGTACGACCGCTTGTGTCGGGGCAGCGCCGTGATGAAGGCATTCCATGCAGCCTGGTCCGGCTCGTTGCCGTGGAACAGGGTGAACTGGCGATCGTGGCTCAGCTGCTTCTGCAGCCGTTCAATAGCATCGATAACATGCCGAATATCCTTGTGCACTTCAGCGCCGAACTTTTTCTCCAGCTCCGGTCCGCTCTCCTCCAGCATCGTGATGATCTGCTGCATGATCCCGGGCATTCGGGATCGCAGCGACAAATAGGCAAAGCTCTGCTTGAACCGTCCCGACAGCAGCGAGTGGCGGGGCGTCGGCCCCTCCATAAACTCCGAGTCGACTGTCTTTCCCGACAGGATCGAGCTCCTGCCCAAAGAAATTCTCAACGTCATCCTGGTACATGGAAAGCCGTCGCTTTGGCGATTCGCAGATTTTGGGCACACTGTAAATTTAGTTTTTCAAGAATTTTATTCTGGTTTTTGATTACAAAATAAATTCAATATTTGATACATGTGAGGATTTGAACTTTGAAAAGGAATGAATTTTGGTACACTTTTTGATTACTTCTTCCTTGATGATCTCCGTCTGAGCTGCATATAGTAATTGTCCGATTCTACTAGTACTTTATTAACTGGCAGATATAAGAAGGTTTTCGATCATGCATTTCTAGGCGTTGTTTATGTCCTGATTCGAGATTGTAAGAGCTGATAGTTTACCGTGAACTCTCTTCCAAATATCCTGAATTAGAAGAGAGATCGATGACCCTTCCCATTGCATGTCTCTGCTCGGAGCAGATCCCCCATGAGCAGTCCCCCAGCACTCCACACGTATCTTCTAAGTACTGTGGGAAACACCTTCTTCCTTCCGTCTTCCTTCCTTCTTGTGGCTCTGCTTCATGGTACCCAGGTGTTATCCGCATCGTGGCATGTCTAAGTGTAATTTACACTGTCAGCGGCAAACGCAGATTTGCATAATGCTGACATCCTCGGTGGTTGCTAGGTTGGAGGTGCCCTTGGTCCTTGCACAGCACTCTGATCACTTGAGCAGCGCATCCGGTTCGGGATCGAGATCAAAATCGAGATCGAGATCGGGTTGAGTCTCGGAAAAGTGAAAATCATAACGTGGTCAGAGTAAGGCCAAGGGTTAGGACTAGGGTTGATTGCACTGCAGTGCATTTTCGAGCCTGAGCAGGGGAATGAGAATCATTGATGGCATGGCATGCATTTAGCATAATTGTCACATGTTAATAAACAAGTCCGGCGGCACTGTGGGAAACTAGATGGCGAGGTTAATTCTATGCTAATGGAGCAAGGTGTGCACTTCCTCTGGCATCGACAACAGCAACGGCAACCCTTTCCTGAGCTCGAACCGCCTAGGGCCTCCACCAATTGAATTTTTATGGACTGCGGATAACGCAAGTGTTCACTGTTCACTGTTCACTGGGGGGATCGGATCGGATCGGATCGTATGGTCTATTTGCATTAGCATTTGCCAAAGGAAGCCGAGCTGATATGATTTTGTACACATGTACACGAGTATAGTATGTTGTACGAGTATTTTGTTTATCCATGACACACACTGGAACTCCGATACTCGAGGGCGACGGCAACGGCAACGGCGACCCCTTCCAGTTTGCAGACATTGCTGCGTCAAAACATAAACTTGCGCCTTTTTATCGAGGAACCTCATTAGCCGTGCACCTTCGACGCAGCGATTCGCATCCAGGTGTTCCATAGAAATCAAAAACTTCCCCCCGTGACATACCACCACGGACCGGTTCCACGTTCGGTGGTGACTCCTTCTCCGCCGCTGTCTCTGTCCCTGTCTTCGTCTCCTTCTCTGGCTCTGTCTCTGGCTTTGCCTCAAGGTGTTACATTCTCGTTGCGCCATTTTTGATCCGCTTCTGCGTCTATTGTCAGTGAAGACGTTACTTTTAGGTGGAAGTTAGGGCTTCGCTTCGCTCGGGTTTGCGCTTGGGTTTGGGTTTGGTTTTGTTTGGGGTGTGTGTCATACGAGTATTTTGATTTTGGACTGAACTGGATTTCGGTGCCATGTGAAATAGCTGAGCAGCTGCGCAGTTACCGAGTTACTGTGGCAAGTTTTGGCATGCGGCATGTGGCATGTGCTCATCGCTACGCAGTTGTCTGCCCTTAGGGGTGGTGTGCACGCCGACACAGACTATGGCTGGGCATTGTTCGATTCGGATTCGGATTCGAATTCGAATTCGGAAACCCAAGCAGGTCGAATGGAGATACCAATTCAGTGATCTTTACTGTACAGTGCACCCATACCATTCGAGACTATATTCTGCCATTAAAATGCCTCAACTTTCACCCAACTCCAGCGATGAGGAGAGGAGAAAAGTGACAAAATATGGCTCACCCGGTAATTGCTCCCAGCAGATCAGTGAATATATTTATGTTATTGCAGGGTTCCATGCCCATGCCCATGCCTGTGCCCGTGCCCGTGGCCGTGCCCCCGATCGTGGCGAGTAAAAAATTGCATTATCAAGGCCATAAACAAATTAGGGGAGACCCGAATCCGACAAAAAAATCGAAAATGAAGAAAGAGAGAGTCTCTCTGTCTCTCTGCCTCTCTGTCTCTCTGTCGGTGGCAGTGGCAGCTGCACATTTGGACGGATAATCAAGGCTCAAGTGGCGGCCCCCATTAGCTGACACCGCAACGAGGCAACTGGATGTGGAAGTGGAAGTGCATCCAATATTTTAGAAACAATGGCCGAGGAGCTGCCGCTGCCTAAGCTCGACAAGATTAATAACTCTCTGGCGCACGTTCAATTAATCTTTCGCTTGCTGGAACTGGAACTGGAGCCGGGAAACATGGATATGGACATGGACAGACGGAGACGGAGATGGAGACGAAGACCCACCCACTGACAACTTAACGGCACGTCTCCGCCTCGGATCAGATCGGATCGTGTACCTGCCGCATCGTCAGTGTCAATTGTGACAGAAGCTGCGACAGACTGCGACAGACTGCGACAGACCCCCAGTGCCAGAGCCGAAGGGAAAACAAACAAACGGACACGTCCGCGAGGGAGGCCCGTGATCATGCAAAACATTTGCCCGTGAACGTGACAAAATTGAAGAACACGCAGAGGAACGGAGCAGCGGAGGAGCGGAGAGGAGGTGCTCACAGCCATAGCCATAGCCATAGCCATAGCCCCACTAAATTAGTTGTTTTAGCTTCTAAATTTAGTCCGGTCCGGGAATCGACCCCTCTGTTCGAAAATTTGGGCGTGCAGCAATCCATTGGCCATAAATCAATTATATGGTCTGTCCCGTATTTATAGACTGACTTCTGGGCTTGGAGAGCCCATGGTTCCATGGTTCAGGTGCACGGCTGGAAGGCTGTAGGGCTGTAAGGCTGGAGGACTGGCAGACGGGGACATTCCTCTCTCCATATCGCAGCAGCAATTTCAGAAATGTTCATAGCTGAAATTTATGTAAATACAATGCTGACAGCCCGAATATGCCTGTGCCATGGTGTGTGTCTAAAATTAACATCAACATCAACATCGGGATATAAATCGGGAATCATTTGTAATAATTAGCGCGACATTTGCAGCGATTTTGAGGCAGTTTTCGGCAGATTTAATCCTCGCTTCCGCATCCGACATGAACCCATCCCCAGAGTCCTGGCTGCACTTAATTTGTTTAATTAGGAATCCCTCAGGCATTCGAAAACATTCGAGAGAAATGCCTCTGACTTTATTATTGCTGCCGGGACAGCGAGGAACAGGCGAAAGCTGTCAGCCAAATTGATGCCACCCCAGTATTCGGTTTCGCTGCCCACATGAACACAACAACAATGGCAAATGAGGCTGAAAATGCAGCAGCACTAGCACCACCTCAGCCACCACCACCCTACCTCTTCACTTCCACACCAATACCAGATCTCGACCAGCACGCAACTTGACTCCTGCTCACCGCAAGCACAGGACGCTGGGGGGGTGGGGACCGGAGGACGGAGCAGACTGCAGGAGCAGTCGAATTTTATTTGAATTAGCAACGCGCAATCAAAAACATTCAAACACGCATAAATTGAATCCCGTGGGATGATTTCTGTTTCGGGTTCCCAGTCCCAGTGGCAGTGGCAGTGGCAGCCCTCCTGGAACAACTTGTCACGTGATTCAAATAACAAATAATGCAAGCAGGGATCATCCCTTAGGCCCGAGTCTAAGGTTCGATTAAGCCCACGGAACCCGCACCGGCACCCGCATCGCGCAGAGCCGGAGCCGGAGCGTGGGTAAGTTATTTATTGGTCAAAGTCCTGCTGCGAGAGGCTGTGCCAGCGTCTCTCCCTCTCCTTCTTCCGATTCGCCAGGAGGACAGACTACCCCCATTCCACAGCCACTTCCCACACAATCGGGCACTTGGCCGATGCCTCTGCAAGTGTAAATTGGTCTGGTCATGGGAACACTTGCGCCCAATAATTAAATAGTTTTTCTATTAGATCCTCAATAAGGCCTAATTGATTTTCCCCCCGTCTGTGGGGTTCTCCTGGTCCGAGGAGTGTTTCTGCTATCAAAGATAATTAAATACGTCTCTAAATGAGGGATGAGCCAAAGTTAAATTCCAATTCTAGTATTTTCCATATATAAATACGTATGTATATTTGGACTTGTAATACTCTCGTCGTTTTACCCTCTTCTAATAATATTATACTCATATTATTCTCGGTACATGCATATATCTCCATTTCAATCAGTTTTCTTCTTGCTATTCGGGTTCGGTACCTACAAAGGCCAGTTATTCGAGTGTGTGCCACGAAATGCAAACAGAACTTGAACTTCAGGCTGCCCTTCAAGTTCACGAGAACGGGAAAGGAAAGGATGTTTGCCATTGATAACCTAATCAAAACACACTTGGCAAATTTATCTGACGACGTTCAAATACAGAGATACCGAAATACAGAAATACCGAAACGTATTTGCAAGTGATTCAGCGCCGCCAAATGTATTCGCTGGCGCACTAATAAGGCGGCGAATATTTCATTTTTATGATGTTTCAACATTGCATTAACATAAGTTAATGTTGATGCCGATGCTAATCTCTTTTTCCCATGAAGTCGAACTGAGAGTTGGCTCCAAGTCGAGTCGGTCCAAAGCCAAACTCGATGAAACATAGACAATTTATTATCGTGATTCATTTATGAATATTAGTCAAGATGAGAGCTCTAAAGCTACCGATCAGCGAGCGATCGATCTTTCATATTCCGAGCGGGTGGTCCCCAGAAGTCTCAGCTTCAGACTCAGATTCGTATGCAAGCTCAGGGCAGAGTCTAGTAAGAGACTAAGTCTAAGCTGCTTCCCAGCTTCCCAGCAGATTAATATCTCAAGAGTGAGCAGAGAGCGCATTTTAATTAGTGGCGATGAAGTCGAAACTTAATTTATTGTCACTCTGGCTAATGAAACACGCCTTAGAGTCGGATTCGGACTCGGACTGGAAGCGACGATGCCGATGCCGATGCCGCTTAGAGGTAGCCCCAGCCCCAGTGCCAGCACCAGACCCATCCCCAACCACAGACCCCACATAATTGACCAATTTGAGGGTGCTGTGTGCTGTTTGGAGGGTCTTATCTAGGTGGCTAGATGGCTTGGAAATTGAAAGCGCACACGCTGTCAATAAAACAAATTAGTTTGAATTATAGACGTAGCTTCTATATCTGTGTCTCCGACTCCGACTCCGACTCGGACTCCGACTCCACTCCCGAATCCGGAATAATTTATGCGGCGTCGGAAGCGATCGAGCTTCAGACTGACTCTTCAGACTGTTCTGTTCTGTTCTGTTGTCTGCTTTTATTTGATTATAATTACCGTTACCGTCTGTGTCTTCTGGCTGGCTCCGACTCCGACTCCGCTCGCCGACCGACTGCGCTTCGGACAGATACTCCTTATAATATCGGATTTCAAAAGCGGCGTTTATGTTCACTGACCTGGACCTGGAGCAGTGCCTCTCTGCGCCCCCTCCTCTGTTCCCTCCGCGCCGTAGCTCTATCAGGCGCCAATAGTTCTAAGATCTTGTTTTGATTGCAGCTCGGGCTCGTTGACGTTGGTTGCATTCTTCTCCAGCTTCTGGAGCCTCTCCTGTGTCGTTCCCACCCCCCCCGGTGGATGTGGATGTCTGCTCAGTGGCTTGAAAAACCTTTAACTCGTGACAATGTAAGACAAAGTCGGCGTGTGGCTTGGACAGAGACAGAGGTGGATAGGAAGGGGGACATGGATTGGATTCGTTTTGGATTTCTGCATACTTTTCCTACACTTTCCTAACGCCGCCGCCGCCCGACTTTCTTTTGTTCGTCGGAGCCGTCCAAGGCGTCCGATTCGGTGCAGCTGCAGCCAGAGCCAGAGCCATGCCACAGCCACCTTGACGGCGGCAAATTAATGACATTTTGCACTTCATTATGCGACTCTGCGCGGCTGTTTGACACTTTGAAGCTTTGAAGTGAGGCAGTCGTCTGTTGCGCTGAGCGGAACTGAACGGAACGGAACCGAACGGAACAGAAGAGGCTGAGAGGACAGTTCGAGAGAAGGTTTTGCGGTTTGGCTGCGAGCTGATGTGCAGTTAGCTTTCCGACGAGAGTTTGATGACATCCCACACCATGCCACCACACCATGCCACCAGGCCATAAATGTTGCAGAACTCTGGGAACTCTGGGCAACCAAAATGTGGAAAGCTGCTCCAAAATGGTCCGCAGCTGCTGGAGATATTTCCATATTTTTTACCAATTTGACAATTTAAGCAAAATAATATATTAATGTATAAAATTAAACCATATTAATACATCTACATATAAATTATTTTATTAATTAAATAAATCAAATGACAGGTCATGAAGAATTGGAGGGGTGACTCTTTAAAGAGTAGCAAGCAAGTTTGAAATAGAAAAGACTGATAAAATGTACTTTGATTTTTGTAGAAATGTATTAAAAAGTGGTTCTTTCATTTAAATATTAAACACTTAAAAATAAATACATGTATTAGATATGTACGTTAAATATGTATGAAACATATGTAATTTATAGGTATATGCAAATATTTAATTTAAATATGAAATACGAATATCTAAAACAAATATTTTCATATTAAATAATTTCAAAATAAAGTCAAATCTTAATGGCATAATTACTTGAATCTAAATGAAAATATTAAGATATGAGGGATTTTCTCTTTAATTGTATGACTCAGTGATCAGTACGATCCAAAGTGGATATTTTAAATAATAATGGTAAACAAATCCAACATAATGAGATGACATAATGCCAGAAGTAAGCGATCCTCTAAAATTCTACTCGTTCAATTAACACTAATCACTTATTCAGATATTACCACCAGGTATCTTATGGTCGCAGCGTCAACAATGCTGTTAATTCAGATATACTCAGAAAGAGGATCGTGAGTGATCGAAGGCGGGGAAAATCTAGTTCTATGTGTCTATATATCAAGATTGCCTAAATATTGTTAAATCTTTTGCTAAGTTTAACTCCTATTTTCGGCTTAGTAAAGGCCATTAAAGCTGATCTAAACAGGATTTCACTTTTCAATGCATTATCAATGCATTATCCCAACTCCCGGCCCATCCCATCCGTATTGTCAACGTATTACAATGCTCACGAATAAGTAAGTATCTCCTCTGGAATCTTCAGCACACCGGTTCATTACAGAATTTTGGCGCCAATCTCAGCAGAGAGAGCCAAGACCGGGAGAGAATCAGTTCCTTTGGTACGTGTCACAGGGGCAGCTGTAAGACGGTGCAACCCTCTAAGGGCTGAGGCTGAGATGCATTGCAAGATGATCGGCTCGAGCTACGAGGAGTAGGGGGTAGGGGTAGGAGTAGGGGTCGCTGTCGGTGTCGGCGTTGGGGTTGGAAAGTAACGTCCAAAACTGCAGTTCCACCACCGCCAGGCGGCTGGTGATGCTGTCTGCGATTGGGAGTGGGACAACTGCTCAGGGGCTGGTTCCGAGTATGGTGAACGGTGAGTGCCAGGTAGATTCGCACGTACCTTTTGGCGCATTCCAAGGCACTCGGCTCCGGCCAGGTAAATGCGGTGGCACATGCGCAGCCGGAGACCCGCCGGACCCGTTTTGGGGTGGCTGCAGGACGATCACTAGAATTTCGCCAGATGGCAGAATTTTTCAATATCAAAAATTGAAATTTCACGGCCGTTAGGGGTTTGTTTGGTCGATTGCACCTAGTAGGAGGAGGAGGAGGAGCAGGCGGAAGGAGGGTTTGGCTCAGACAATGGGCCTTGGTCCAGGAAAAGGTTGATTTACCTCCGATATCTGCGCTGTTTGTTTTCCATCGAGTGGGAACATTGAACTATTGTTTGTAGGAATTTCGATTTAATGGCGGACCATGTCACGTGCTGGGGTCTGGCCAGCTGCCGAATGGAGGATGAGGATGTCGACGAGAGTCTCCGATAGGGATCAATGAAAAGCTTGCCGATAATCTTTATTGCAGTTTGGGGATTAATTCATGAATGCTGTGCACTTCGAAGATCCGAACCGAACAAGAAGCCTTTCCGCTCTTTACCTAAGAGAGAACGATTTCTTAGACCCCAACCGATGGCGGCACAATTGAAATGTGGAACAAGAGCGCCAGCCCACGGAAGAGAAGAGAGTACGACACCCAGAGCTCCAAAGTCAAAATCTCCTCCGAAGCTGCTCTTAGATCTGGCCAAAGAGCGGGAGAGTCGAGAAGCTCACCTGCGCCATGCTTCCAAAGAGCAGAGAGAGGGGGTCGTGTCGTTCCTGTGCATGTGTGCGGCTATGTACAACCGACAGTCGGAAGAGGCACCACCCATACTACAAGCAGGGCCCGACCCGACCCGACGGTGGGTTATAAATAAACTTGCTCTGCAAGTCGTACATAAGCTTGCCACCAGCTGCTCTTGCTCACGCACACAGCCGCATTGGAGGGGAAGTCCATGCCGAGAGCGGAGAGCACAGAGCAGAGAGCAGAGAGCGAGAGCGCGCAACGTACAGAGGACAGAATTCAATCTCAGACGCCGCAGCGGCAGCGGCAGCTGGTGGCGATCGTTTACGTTCAGAGCCGGTGTGTGCGAGAGGGAGAGATAATCATGCGGCAGAGGCAGCGGCAGAGAGAGAGAGAGAGAGAGAGCTGTGGCACGTGCTCGCTTTTTACACACAGATTTGTTTTGCCTCCTCTGCCCTCGTGCTCCGTATAGTACTATGGCACGGAACAATGTGCAGCTGGAGCAGCGTTCAACGAACGCACAGCTGTTGGGAAGGCAGAGAAGGAAAAGGAGATGGATATGGAGACGGAGACGGAGGTTCCACAGCATTGTGGCTCGTGGTGGTTGATTTACAGAATCCCTATTTGAAAATCGGAAGTAGGTAGTCGGGGTTCGGGGATCCTTTTTGGCATGCCAGGGGGTTGGTGTGGCTAGGGGGTTGATCTCGCACGCGGAAGTCTATAAAATTAAACCGATCCTCGCCGGGTTGCATCATTCGAGCCTGGAGCTGCAAGCGATCGAGACACACGCGTGAGAGGAGCTAATGAGTGAGCAGTGATTTGAGTCTGTGAAAGTGAAGTGAAAACTGAGCATCAAACCATTGACGATCAGTGATCAGTGATCACAAGGAGCTAAGCTAAGCTAAGTGATTCTCCAGGATTCCCCGATATGGATAAACTGAAGTACAGCAAGTGCCCGCTCAAGAAGCGACCCATTCCGATCGAGGATGCTTTTCCCGTCGGTCAGGATCAGGATCACCTTAGTCATGGTATGTTCCAGACTTCACCACCAGCCAGCTACAGCTCTAACCTCTCGTTGATCTTTCCAGATGAGGGACCAGTGGACCTCAGCGTGGCATCGGCGGCGGTTCCGCTGGAGCCGGAAAACCAGGCGGTCCCCACCGAGCTTCGACGCCGTTTCGATGCGGCCATGACTCAGACCAAGGAGCAGCTGGCGCGCCGCATCTGGGAGGAAACCCGCGAGATCGCACGCGCCTTTCCGGACGTCTTCACCCGCGAGGAAATAGCCCGTAGCCTGGCCCGACTGGGATACGGCGACTTCGAATTGCCACCGGAGGAGGAGGTTATGGATCCAGAGCCAGAACCAGAGCTTCCGGTCAGCTATGCCAGAGTCTCCCCGCCTCCCGTAACGATCCCACAGACGATCATCAAGGTGGAGCAGCTCGAAGAGGATTTCCCTCTGCGAAACTACAACAATAATCTGCTCAAGAGCATTGCCGACTATGAGGACTGCATGAAGATGCCACAGCCCAAGCCACAGACACAGTCACATCTACAGCCACATCCACACCCACAGCCCCAGTCCTTCTACCAGCCACCACCAACCCCTGGGCTGCCAGAGGATCTCAGTCTGCGGGCGGAGGTGGCACAGCGCCGGGTGCTGAGCGAGAACATGAATCTGCACAACGTGGCCAGGGCTCTGCTCAGCATGCAGCACATGGCGCCGCAGCACATGCCACCGCAACAGCCACGGTACGAGCCACCCCATCAGAAGGCTGCGAAGCAGGAGCTGCCGCCACTGGCCGAGGACATGGAGAACGGCGAGAACAGCGAGAACCAGCTCAACCAGCTGAAGATCAAGAGCAGCAACGATCTCTACTACCAGTGCCAGCAGTGCAACAAATGCTATGCCACGTACGCCGGACTGGTGAAGCACCAGCAGAGCCACGCCTACGAGAGCACCGAGTACAAGATCATCCGGAGCAACCCCAGCGGCGGGCCCATTGTGGACCAGACCGAGTTCTGCACTGACCAGGCCTCGGCACTGATCCAGGCAGCCAACGCGGCGTCCGCCCAGTCCATGCAGAAGCCGGTGGGAGTGCCCCGCTACCACTGCCAGGACTGCGGCAAGTCGTACTCTACGTACTCGGGCCTGAGCAAGCACCAGCAGTTCCACTGCCCCTCGGCGGAGGGCAACCAGGTGAAGAAGGTGTTCAGCTGCAAGAACTGCGACAAGACCTACGTCTCGCTGGGCGCCCTCAAGATGCACATCCGCACCCACACGCTGCCCTGCAAGTGCCCCATCTGCGGCAAGGCCTTCTCGCGCCCCTGGCTGCTGCAGGGCCACATCCGCACCCACACGGGCGAGAAGCCCTTCAGCTGCCAGCACTGCAACCGCGCCTTCGCGGACCGCTCCAACCTGCGCGCCCACATGCAGACGCACTCCGACGTCAAGAAGTACTCGTGCCCCACCTGCACCAAGTCCTTCTCTCGGATGTCCCTGCTCGCCAAGCATCTGCAGAGCGGCTGCCACAGCGAGGCTGGAGGCAGTGCCCCTGGGGCGGGCTTCAACCAGGAGCAGCTCCAGCAGCATCTCCACGGCTACGACGAGGCCAATCAGGTCTATTACGCCGGAAGCATGGGAAGCAGCGGCGGGGAGGAGGAGGAAGGCGCAGACTATGCCATGGCCGCCCAGGGGGCACAGGCCATCTACTAGAGGCAGGAAATGTCATATCTAGTGGGATAATCTAGTAATCTCAGTCTAATCTTGTATCGGGTAAGCCTAACGGTAAGCTAAGTCAGTCAGTAGCCAAAGTCAGTAGCCAAAGTCAGCTAGGAACCATACCATATTCAGGGAAAGTCAGTGCCAAAAATTAGTTAGTGCAATTTTATTGCCTCTTAGGGTCTCCAAACTATTCTATTCTATTCTATTCTATTCTATTGAGAATACATCTAAATTATTTCGGTTGCCATATCAGTGTAGGTTAAGGGTGTTTAGCTTAGGATTAGGATTAGGATCCTTGTTGTTTGTTAGAAATTCCTTGTACTATATATTTGTTGTTGGAACTCGATGGTGTACAAATCGAAATGGTGCCGGAGAATAAATCTATTTATTTTACTTATCCGTAATAATTTATAATTTCATTCTATAATTTATTCTAATTTATCTTTTGATTTAAGCATACATTTATTTATATTTTTTCTTATAAAAAAAACTCAGAAAACACGAAATGAAAATGGTTGAATTTTTTCAAAGGGATGATATCTTCCAATTCACTTGGTTCTAGTTCTGGTCTGATCTGGCAGATCTAAAGATCTAAGACTAAACAAATTTTAAAAAATATCAACAATCTTTATCCGTAGAAAACGTAGAAAATAAACTGTTCCGTCCACGCTTTCGAGTCGTTGAGCAGAAATCATAATCGAAGCTCTGCCATCTCGGAGGAACTCTGTAGGTGTCGCTTATTTATCCCCGTTGGCAAGCTGGAAAAGTGGAAAACTGCTCTGATCGAAAAGCTCAAAGCAGCCGTCAATGACTGGCCCGGCAGGGGGTGGCAAAGAAAGAGGAAAATGCACAAAAAATTACGAGTATAGTATATATTTATATCTGCTTATATACACATAAATGTGTATATAAAATCGTTGCTTAAATCAAAATTAATTGCCAGAATAATAATTGTTTTGAACGTAAAGCGCCAAAATGCAAAAGGCAACAGCAACGGCAACGGCAGTGGCTGGAGAATTGGCGCAGCTGCAACTTCACTGCGTCACCAGCAGCAACATCAGCAGCAGCAACAGCAGGCGGCAAGCGCCAACAACAGCAACAAACACAACGAGCCACAAATGTCTAGCATTTTGGGGGGCTGTTGCCTTGCCGTTGCAGTTGCAGTTGCAGTCGGCGACGGAGACGGAGACGGAGAAGGAGACGGTGAAATCTACTCAAAACAACAAACAACGCGATGAATCATCGATTTTTTTCGCGGTCTGCCACGAGAAATAAACCAGCAGCAGTGGCAACAACAACTTGCCCCAGCCGGCTCGGCTCTTGGTGCAGGCGCACGCAGCTAGATGGCGCTAGTGGGCAGCAGCAAGCCGCAGCCCCAGCCCCAGCCCCAGCCCCAGATCCAGCCGCGAGTTCAATTAAACGCGTTTTCCAGTTGTCGCTGCACCGATTTTCAGTTTTTCCGCACTGCAGCCGCACCTTATTCCACACGAGCATAGTCAGAGTCAACTAGAGCTGTTCTCGGATCGGATCGGATTGGATCGGAACGGATGGAAAGGCAGGGAGGGAACTCACCTCACTCGCATTATTATAAATGCCGTCCACGCAGTTTGTAATGCTCTACAACTGCAACTTCCAGCTTACTTTTTTCATAGGCCTTAAGTCTTAAGTCTCACTGAAGGAGGGTTACGGGGGTATGCCGGGATTGAGTAAGAATGGGAATCAATTGAGTGTAAAACCACTTTTAAAAAGCTTCGATATGATGTGATTATATTGATAGAATTCCACTTTATTCAAGAAAATTAACGTCTGATTTTGGTTCAGGCTTGAAATAGTTTAAGGATTGTTTTGGTCCGACATCCATTAATTTTTCAGCGAGGGTATCTGGCTATTCGCTTGAACAGAACATCAACTGCTTCCGAATGTCAGGCCTCGCGGTACAGGCGGTACAGGCGGTACAGGCGGTAGCTTTTTGGTCTATTAGGAAACCACACCACAGAGCCGCCACTTGAAAGTCATATTGCATTTGCCAGACAGCACTCGCCAGAGCCCGGGATAGAGAAGGGGGCCCCCAGTCCCTGCTTCCTCCTTCCTCGTTGTATTTTGACGTTGATTTTGAGTGCGCGTGCCCCAAGTGCCACGCCCCGTGAAACGCACATAGCACATGGCAGGCGGAGTGGCAGGCGGTTCTTGGTAGCGGCATTTGGTCAAAGGTTAAATTAGACGGGGATCTGGGGACAAGTGCCAGGCGGCTTAGGAAATCGTTTAGAGCGCTAATTTATGGGCCGCCGAAATACTCGCAAGAACACAACAAAAATCAGAGAAAAATCTGTTTCACTTTGCTCGAGTTTCATTTATTGCGGCTACGTGCAGTGGCCGTTTAATTGGCAGTCGGTTATAGCCGTGTTTCCAGCGGCAGCACGCCCTGTTCTCTTTTGAAATGTTCGGTCCGCTTTTGGGGCCGGGTAGGACCGGGTGGGGCCGGGGCCCCGGGAAATCTGCTCGCCAAGGCGTTCGGATAATCTCCAATCACGCTGCATGTTCTCCTAAAATGCATTTTTAAATGCACTTTTCACATTTAATTAATTTCCTGAAAACTATTATTTAAATTCAGAAATGCAGTGCACGTTTTCCAGCTCGTTGGCCATTAATATTTAATAATTTCAGTTGGCTCGGGCACAGGGAACAAATTATGGAACATTACCATTACTCGCACACAGCACTGCGCCAATCCCCGTGGCTGTGGCGACAGACAACGCGGCTGTTGTTGCTGTTATTGGCTATATCTAATGCTTTTCGCTGTTGCTTTTGTACGTGTTGTTTGCTTAACGCGCCGAGTGTAAATTAATATTTAATTATGATTGTTCTCGGCTCCGGCCGCCGCGCCGATCGTGTGTTGAGTAAACGCCATTTTCTGTATTAAGATCTAATCGCCGCGTGTTTGAAATGCTGCCAACAAAACGTTTAGGCCGAACCACTTGGGCTTTGCGGGGTTTTGGGCAATCGATTTTGGCTTTTCGTTTCGTTGTCTTGTTGTTTCGTTGAGCAATGCCCGGGAGTTGGCTGGCGACTGAAACTGGGCCCTGATCGATATCGAACATCGAAGCGATGGTGGAGTGGCAGAGTGGCAGAGGGGTTTGGGGCATCCTTCGGGTGCTAAAGACAGTTTGAACCCAGGAAATACTATTTATTTGTAGAATATATGCTGCTCCTTTCCGGCTCTAGCCACGTTTAATCGTTCGAGAAATCGCTCGTTGCATGTGTGGAGTGGATGATGTGAGTGGTCCAGCTGACAGCAATGATTAGCCACAAGCCGCAAGACAGCTCTGCTCCGTCCATAACTCATGCCACACACACGGCGCGGCGCGACGCGACGCGAGGCGGGACGAGGCAAGGCGAGGCGAGGCGAGGCGACGTTTCGGCAGAACTCCCAGAAATAAGTAAAGCGCGGACCAGTCATAAATCCGGTGCCGTGCACTCGTCGACGTCAAATTAATCAAATGGAAACCCCAAACCAAATGCAGCGCAGGCAAATTAGCCATAACTGAAACAAGACCGAAAGCAAAGCCCAAGTCGGAGCCGAAAACCCATGGAAAAAATCAAGTGGCAAGAGCCAAATGGGAACTTTTTTCCCACACTGAGCGGCGATCAAAGCGGACCGAATGTTCCTCGAACACTCGTACTCGCACGGAGAACAACGCCCCTGAAATGGAATCGATATAATTATTTGCATTATTAATAATTACCATTGTCTCGCTTGGATTTGGACTTCGACTCGGAATCGGAATCAGAATCGGAGTCGGAGTCGCTTTCGGAGATATGAAATTCAAATTCAAATTCAAATTTGAATGCGTTGGCGTTGCCGTTGCCGTTGCCGTATAGGACCGCACACATAGGACCGAAGAACAGAGCCATAGAGATTAGCTTCGTTCGAGTTCTCCTTCTCCCCCCTGCTTCACCCTCTCTCTCTCTACCCGTAACATGCAAAAGAACAAGCAAGACTTTGCTTCGCGGCGGCTAATTAATTCAAACCGCAGCAACCGAGCAAAAACTTAAACTTCAATACGGAAATAAGCTTAATCTTTCCACCGCAACAGCGACAGCAAAAGCAACGGCAAGAAAAAGCAATTTGAAAATTTAATACGCAAGCCCCCAGTTGGACTACGATATGGAACTGAGGCTGAGGCGCCAGAGGCTAGACAATTGCACCGACCCGCCAGTGTCCAAGTCCATGTGTGGGCCACCCACACCAGAGACGCCGAACAGAGAGCAAATCCACAGCCAAAGCCAACCCGGGCACGTCAACGGTCGCAATGAGGCACCGCTTCAACGGGGCGACAGCACATATCAAAACTGAAATGTGCCCGAGACAGGCCAGAAAGTATGGCCCATGAGAATGAGGGATCCAAGTCCCAATCCCAACCTGACCATGTACCACGCAAACGCTTCAACTTGTCAGCGCGCTAAGTGCTCGAAAAATATAATATAAAGAAAACAGTGCGATAAATACAATACTCGAATACTCGAATGTGTGGTAAATGGTAAATGGCCAACTATGAGGCATTGTTCTGTAGTGTAGCGCCTCCACCTGGGATGGGCGTTCAACCCGCACAGGTCGCCATAGCCATCGTCATCGCCATCGCCATCGATGGTGTCCAAAGTGTTGGTGCTGGTGCTGGTGCTAGGTCCACATTGCGGAGCAACCTGTTGCTCCCTCGCTCCGGACACCCGAAGACGGATTTATCTTATTACAGACACACAAACGGCGATATACGATAGACGAAAGATTTAATTGTGCCCGTACCGCATATTAGTTTCCACCAGCACTGGAATCTAACGAGCTCCAAATACACTTTCCATGGATAGAGTATTCTTGGTATATTTCCCGCACTACCACCTAAACAGCGAACAATGATTCAAAGAGGTTTGCGGGGACACTAAAAGTGTCCTCCACGTACAGGCAACAGTGCATGGCACTCATCGGTGACAGTTGCTCGTTATCCCCATGTAAAGCCAGGTACTCCCTTCTATATCAAAGCAGGGTATATCTTAGACCTATCAAAGATGAGGAGGGCGTGGGTGTTCGGCCCGGCGCCGTCATCGCTGACGTCGCTGTCGCCATTAAGAGGGCGTCGGAGATGGAGACGGAGACAAAAGCCATCCAGTCCCAAAATTGACATTTCGCTTTCAGCGGCAGTAGTTGCGAACAAAACCCCGAATAATGAATAAAAAAAACAGAACAGTACGAGTACGTCTAGGAGTAGAGGTAAAACGGAAAAAATCATATTTTGCACGTTTTTTGTGTCGAGTGGCGATGAGCGAAACAAAAGACTTAGGCAACGAACTTGCTGCAAAGGGCTCGGAGCCGGCCTGCCCCATGTCGCTCGCTTGTTGCAAAGTGTCAAGTTGCGCAACTTGTCAGCAAACTGCCGTGGCTCAGTGCCTCGGTGGCTCAGTGGCTCAGTGGCTCAGTCTCTGGGTATCTGTGGTGTGTTGCCTTATGCATAAAGCCTTTTTTAATTAAACCGACGACAGCCACTAAACATGCCCCATTATCATGTCATATCTATGTGTACTATCTGCATGCGCCTATCAGGTCGGGGGGACTGAGAGTGAGCCCAGGACTGGGGCTGGCCCGTACGAGTGGCCCGGGCTATTTGCCGGGTATATGCCGGAGCGCTGACATAAACGCTGACATTAATTGAGTAATTTATAACGATGCCAGGCAGACCGGGCATCGCGACGGGGAGACGAGGGGACGGGGAGACTGTGAGACGGACTGACATCGAGAGCCGACATCAAAAGCTCGGCAAGCGCATGTCTCGGGGCGCTCAAGAGAGGAGACCCGGGCACAACATGATATTGTTATTATTATTATGATTACCAGCGACATGAATTCAATTAACACTTGTCAGATATAGTCAGCTCCGAGCACTGAAACACTGAAACACTGAAATACTGAAACACTGGAGCCCCGAAACAAGCTCACGATTCGCCGGCACAGATAAGTTTTGAAATTTATGTTTCAGCTTTGGATTTGCCTCGGATCTGGCCAACTTTTGATCAGTCCATAGTTCTATTCCGCAAACAGCTCTCTCTCTCTCACTCTCCAGCCACTGCGGTTCGGTCCGGTGCGGGAGCTCGTAGGTTAACCTCTTCATCGCGTTAGCCCGATACTCGTTGCATTACTGGCAGTAGTGCCTGGTACCCGATAATTGCAAAAGAAACCTTTTTGGTCTGCTGCTAATGAGCCGAACATCGCCGGATCGTTTCTGCATTTAGGCCTAATAACTGTCTGCGAGAGAGAAAAGTCGGCAGGCGAATCGCCGGGAGGCCGAGGGGCCGAGGGGCCTCCCGAAAAAGGCGCACAAGTCAAAGCAAATTAAAATAAGAATCACGACAGGTTACCATGCGATGCTCCACTCCGACTCCGACTCCGACTCTGAGTCTGAGTCTTAGTCTGACTCCATCTCCATCTGCATGGAGCTGCAGCCCCATTCGGAACAAACACGAAACGCCGCCAGAAAAGTTCAAATCGGCCATCGAGAGAAATGTACAAGTGTTAAATGTCGAACGAACGCTTTTTGGTAGTCCGGGGAAATGCGTGCTGACCGGCTTTCGGCACGAAGCAAACACGGAAACGGTGGACAAATGAACCCCAGGTAGGGTTACCATACCTTACCATACCTCCATCCTCCTTCTCCTTCTCCTCTCCCATCCACCAATGATGGTCCGTGGTCAGACAAATGGCGTACGTGTTAATGGCATTTGAATTTGACCAAATATGGAATTGTCTTCGCTGCCGTCGTCGCTGCCTGTCACTTTGCATGTTCCGCCTGGGCCGTGCGATCCCAGAGGCTGGCAAGTGAAGGCACCGTCCCCAATATCCAATATCCAATATCCAATCCGCAATCCCAAGTCCCACTGCCGGACAAATGCTTGCCAGAAGTCGTGTCTCTTTCGCTTTCCGAATTAAATCAGTGCCATTGGTGGTGGCAGTAGCAGTCGTACGACACGCATCCATCGATCGATCGTCTACGGCTGTTGGGCGCCCGCATTAAGATTATTTTTTGGTCAGCTTTCTAATGGATCGTGACTCTGTGGCGGGCATGTGGATGAGTCCGCTGCTATGATGGCCAGTTGACACATTTGCAATGACAGCAAATTAGCCGAAAATGTTGCCAAATCTGGGCAGCCTGGGCAGACTGCTGGGCTGGACTGCTGCATTGGCAATTGAGCTGGGAATCGGAATATGCTTAAAAGTATATTCGCAGCAATTCACTTGCCAACCCATCTGGCCATCTGCCCATCTGCCAACTGAGATCTGTATTTTCCAATTTGCACATTTGCAAACTCATTCACTAAATACAGTATATGGCTATATGGCCGGGCTAATCAACTCACAGCATCTGACAGGCCCTAAAGCAATTTCCTGATTATTTATAGAGGTAACATCACATGCCATCGGTCGCAGACCCACACGGCCACACGAACCTCACCGGCAGGCTGCTGCTGATGCTGATGCTGAGATGTGGTTCAATTGAAGTTCGGTTCAATAAACCAGACCGGGCTTCGAGATCCGAGTATAGTGCCGTCGCAATCCCAATCGACTACCACCCCCCCTTGTCTCAGGCCCAGTCCCAGTCCCAGTCTCAGGCCCAGTCCCAATCCCAATCCAAATGACAGGCAACAACAAACAAGTTTAATTATAGCTCATGTAAATAATTTCTCAATTGTAAGCTGTTATCAAAGAAAACTTCAATCAATCATAGAATACGTAAGGCTGTGTAAGTATGAACCTGAGAGGCAGTCACCACACAATGGCAAGATCTGGCCTGGCATCGGCATAGCCATCACAGCTTCAGCTCCAGCTCCAGCTCCAGGCGTGGGCTGTGCAGTTTGAACTAGCCAAATCTTGGCTAATTAATCAAAATAATAATCAAGCAATCAGTGGATCATATGGCCAGACACTAGACACCAGCACAAAGCTCAAGTTCGAGATATTTTTTTTCGTTTTTTGTTGAGCCTCTCTTTACTTTTGGTTGAGCCACGACGCACGCCAAAGTGGGGCCCATGGATGGATAGAGATGGCAGCGTGACAGCACTGTATCGCAGATCGTATTCATCGTATATGTATATACATATATTCTGGCATACTTCCGTCAAGCTATTCCTCACAAAGATCGACATGGATCTACTTATGTATCGTATCGGGTCGCCTCACGCTACACTCGCTAGGGCAGACGGGAAGCATGACTTCAACCGCTGTCATTGCTCACGAGTTATTGGGCTTTTTGTTTTGTTTCGAATTTCAGGTGCTTGTATGATTCAAACTATTCAGCCATTCATTCATTGAGACATGCAACTTGTTTTGTTCTCTCACTCGCCCCGACACTTGGTACCCACAGAACACAACACATCCATACATATGTATATCCATATGTATATCCGCGAGTACGTACGTGTATGGATCCCCTCCATATATGGGTAACACACAATCATAGTAGATTTTGACATTACGAGCTGGAGCGGAGCTAGAGCTGATGCTGAAGTTGAAGTTGAACCTGTAGCCTGACTGACTGGCTGAGTGACTGAAAGCGTTAAGTAACGTCTACGCGTTTGAAACAATTAATCACCTGTCGTCGTCATTTGCTCGATTGGTATTTTTTTTGGTTTTTGGTTTTTGAGATTTGGTTTCAGACACCCAGAGAGAGAGAGAGAGAGAGAGAGATAGAAAGACCGCCAGACTGTTATGTGGTTTAGTGGCCTTTTCTGGCAGTACAACTGCTGGCCTGGCTGGTGCATGATCTGCTATGGGTCTGTATGTTGATTGCTCTGAGCCGGTGATAAATCATCTGGGGCTGCTGTTCGGGAATCGTGTTGATCTTCGGCTCTAACAGCGAAATGTCAAAAGCGGTTTACAAGTTTTGTTTTGTTTGGTTGGGAAATGTCCGGAGATAAGATCTAATTGGCATACTTTTCACTGCACCCATTTCGACCTGTTCAATTACTGACAAATTACTGTACTCCGCCAACCTGTACCCGCCAACCTGTTCTAAGCAATGGGTGATCGTTGGGGTTCTCTTTTATCGAAGGAATATGGGAAACCTCTGCTGCGACTGATGTTTCCCAGCTATTTTTCAGCTGGAAAACCTTTCGATCTTTCCGATCGGGCCAGCAATCTCTCTTCAGGCTGTGAACTTTTCCCCAAGCAGGGCTACACCTTCCGAAGATAGTTTCCTCCGTCCTCGTCAGAGTCGTAGTCGGAGTCGGAGTCGTGTCGCCAACGCGGTACGAGTACAAGTGAAAAGCGCATAAATCGACGCCCAACACCTCGCACCAACCCAGATCGGGAAAGACTTTGCCTTGACATGCAAGTGAAATTTAACAAGCCACTCCCAGAGATCTGGCTATGGGCCGGGCCGAGCCGGGCCGGGCCGCAACAATAGCAAAATGAGAGAATGAGAGTCGAAAGCGGTGATTTTTCAAGCGTGCAGCGAACCCAAAATACGTCACATTTCGGGAGGTGGAAATATTGTGGCAGACAAACAAAAAAGTGGGCACAGCCGAAGAAATGCTACACGCCCCCAGACCCGCAGACAGAGTCGAGGAGGGAAAGAGAAGCCCTTGCGCATATAATTAAATCAAATTAAAAGAACTAACGAAATGGAGGCAGGCAACCAGGGAAACAGGCGTCCTGGCAGGAGGTGCTGCAGTGTTCCACTTGTCTCCTCTGGAGACGAAAGTTGCGTAAAGCCGGATCGAGTGCCGCACCTGGAGCTGATCTTGGACTCGCCCTCAGCTTCAGCCTCAGCGCCAACGCAAATTCAATGATCTTGGCTGCTTCTCTGCCTCTGCCTCTGCCTCCACCTCCGCCTCTGCCGTAGTCCTCCTCCCGAAGTCCTCCTGAAACTGGAAACTGGAGGCGCAAAAAGCGAGTCACTGTCTCTAATTGAATTCGTCGGTTTAAATAAAATAATTCAGCTGCAGGGGGATTGCAGATAAATTTCGCCAGCCTAGGCCCAGCGCTTCTTTCGACTAGCAGCACTATGGCTGCAGCTAAAGCTTATCCCCTACCCATCCCATCCCATCACATCCCAATACTCCATCCTCCTTTGATTGCCCACTAAATGCTCTTCCACATTGATTTCTGCGTTTTCTCTCCTGGCTGGTCTGGCAAGTGTCTTGGCCCGCTCGAAGGCGCAGCAAATCAATCTGCAAACATGCCGCCAAGCCAAGTGTAAGGGGCGCAGACTCAGACTCAGACACAGACACAGACACAGACGCCAAGACCCAGAGACCGACCCCAGAGTACACCTTGAGAAAGATTGCTCAATTGGCAGATCTGGCCGTCAGGGTGTTGATCGGACCTTCTTTAACTGAACCATGGGGAATTTCTTCGAGTGGATTTAGTCAGTCCCCTGTCTGTCTGTCTGTCTGTCTGTCTGCAGTGTCTGTCCTTTATGTGGGCATCACTTTCTGCTGTTGTTGGGCTGTTGTTGTGGTGGCTTTGGTGCCGTAATAAATACATTTGGTGAATTTTAATGTCCTCCTCCCATTTTTCAGGCAATTTGAGCGCTACGTCTTCGGGACTTCCTTTGCGGCAGGCACCGATCCACCAGCAAACCAGCAAGCCAGCGAGTAAGCGAGTAAGCGATGTTCAAGTATCGAGGCAAACACTTTGGTGCCCTTTTTGGGGCAACTCCTCTGGATTTGTGCGCGGTTTGGCAATAAATATTTTGAATCAGAAAACATATAAATTTAGTGATTTGCCAGTCAGAGTCAGAGTCGGATTCCGATTCCGATTCGGAGTCAGCGAGTGTGTAAGCTTCTTCGACGTGGACATGGGCCAGAGTTCGGCTGGAAGTTGGGCGAGGACTGCTGACTGCTGACTGCTGTCTGCAGACTCCAGACCGTGGACTGTGAAACGGATCAGATCGGATCGCCTCACCGCAGTTCAACATAAATTGGTAAATTGTTTTTGGCGGCTTCCCGGCACATATTTTTGTATATTGCATTTTTAGTTGCATCTTCTGACTGTCTGGCTGTCTGGCTGTCTGCGCGGTAAGTAGGTCAAACCTGAGTCCGCGACTGCGACTGCGACTGGGACTGGGACTGCGTCTGCGGTAGCCGGCATTCAAAGTAGGTGATGAAGTTCCAATGCTTCCTGATTTGTGATAAGCTTCATATTTTTAGGGTTTAATTCAATGAAAGTTGCGTCGACAATGGGCAGGCACTGGAGGGATCCACCGATCTGGCAGTCGGCAGTCGACAGTCGACAGTCGACAGCCAGTGAAATTATGCAGTCCGTGGACGTGGATGTGGATGTGGACGGGCTTGGATGTGCTTGGGGTTTGCGTGAAAATTTGCTTTATGCCGGGCCAGAGTTCAGCAGGGCCAATCGAGCCAGAAGAGAGAATTCGTCCGCAAAGTCATAAAATTGATTTTAAGCATTGGCCGGGAGAGAAAGCGACTGGAGATAGCAGGGAGTGGGGGGAGCAGCTGCTGTTCACTTTGCGAGGTCTTTGATTGGGGCAGAAGTGCGGTTCGGATTCGGCTTAGTTGGAGATAGAATAAGCCAAAGTGTCCTCCAAAGCTCAGAGTGGGGGGTTGGCTACGACTACTCGTATTTCACTTCCAGGAAGATTTTCCAAGAAGATTTCCATCACTTTGTGAAGCACATAGCCTAACTGGAACCACAGACATCGGTACACCTTTTTATGATTTATCATCGTACTCTAGGACACCGAGAAAGATTCTTATGGACTTACTTTTGATACCATAAATGAAGAGCTATCCCTGGGATGAAATCCTTCTAGTCCCTGCATGTAAAAGGTAGAGTTTTTCAGCAGATGGATACCATCTCGATTGTATATGTAGATTACCTATATAGTGATCTCTGATGCAGCTGCTGATGGCACTCATTTGCGGTTCTTTCGTCCAGACATTCGAGTATCCAAATATGAGTGGGCGGGCACGGTTCAACAGTCGAAGTATTCCTGGCCGTTCCTCTTCTAGAGGTCCATGACCAATTATGCCATTTGCCAAAATCAAACTATCAACTTTGACACTCATTAGCGTCAAGTTATAGCGCGTGCAGGAGCGTCTTAGTCGGCGTCGGACTCGGCGCTGCCACGGGGGCAGGGGTGAAGGCGAACGGCAGAAGTCCGAGTACAAAAACCTCGTAAATCCATAAAAGCAATCGTAAATTTTTATTGTCATGCCACTTGCCAAGTCACAGAGTTCGAGTACGAATACGAGTATGAGGAAAATGCCCCGGCGCACCGATGCTGAGAACTTTTCTCAGGGGAAAACCAAACACCCAGGCCCACAGACGCCTTCGGCCTGGGTTCCAGTGGCTTCGGTTTAGCTGGGACTGAGGCTGGGACTGGGACTGGGACTGGGGCTGGGTAGCCCGTTTGCTGGTTGGCTTGGCATATTCAACCAATGCGCACATATTTCATAACGAAATTTATGAAGGGCCATTAACTTTAAGAATCTTTGCTGCAATTTAACAGTGGAGGGAGTTGGAAGCGGAGGCGGAGGCGGAGGTGGAGATGGTGCTGGTGCTGGAGATGGAGATGGAGGCGGCGACGGAGGCCACGACGCGCCAAAGTAGCGCCAAT
The DNA here is from genome assembly GCA_008121215.1 of Drosophila athabasca. Taxonomy (NCBI): domain Eukaryota; kingdom Metazoa; phylum Arthropoda; class Insecta; order Diptera; family Drosophilidae; genus Drosophila; species Drosophila athabasca. Next base: position 3,397,253 of record CM017794.1, read on the forward strand.
TTTTCGTCTAACAATTGGAGGCGACCTAATGCCCCGTTTGGAAATGCAATCGATGTGGTGGCTGGATCCGGAACCGATGCCGTTGCCGAAGCCGAAGCCGGCCAACGTCGCGTCGTTTAATTCAATAAGAAGATCTGCTGGGAGGTGGTGCAGAGAGCGAACAGAAGCGAGGCAGTAGAGGCTCATGAAGTTCACATGAATGCCATGAAACAATAAATTATGTTATTAATAAATAATAAATGTAATGGGAGACTGCAATTGCCAGGAGCCGAGAGCCGAGAGCCGGGGCTGCTACCTGTTTTCAGCCCTCTTCCAGTTGCCGCTCCACTCCGCTCCGCTCCATTATTATACAGCCCGGCTAACTACTGTGTCAAAAGCGGCTTGGAACAACTAACGAAATTATTGCGGGCTAAATCGATTATTGAATACGCTTCATAGAAAGAGTGACCCTAAGGGAAGGGGCACTGGGGACAAGGAAGTAATACATATTATTTTCCAACTGATTTTTCACAGAACTCTCTCGGAGATGTATAAGTCGCATGACAAAGTCATGGTACCCCAAGGAGGATCGGATCCCTACCAAAGCGAGAGCAGAAACAATTGCATTTTGGTCTTTGGCAACTGTTGAGTGGAAGGCCCAGATCGCTATGAGACCAGCATCACGCGATGCACTGGGAAGAGAAAGAGTAGGAGGAGAATCATCGCCTTTAAATTGCTAATCATCCATGCAACAGCAACGGCAATGAGCTAGACAACATCGAGTGCTCCAAGAGCTGCTCCCAGAGCTGCTGATTGCGCGTGATCTTCGAGTAATTGAAATTTCAAATTTCTGTACACGAAAATTGGCCGAACAGAATCGCAATTGAAATTGCAATTAAAGGTTTTGAGTCATAATTTTCCGAGCACACTTGTCGCCCATAACCATACCCAGGCTCTTTCCCCGCTCACATTATATAGGTATGAATATGTGACTAAGAAAATTGTCATTCCAGGTGTAGAGATTCCCGCTAAAGGCCAATCTGCGAAAGGTCTGCGATCCGAACTTGAGCCACTTTTTCACATCTGAAAATTGGTAAAACAGTAGCCACCAGGATAGACAAGAGACAGCTCATCGCCAATCGCCCATCGCCACTCGCCCATCGCCCATCGTCCATCGCACCACCCTGCAGCCCAGGTCCAAGTCCCAGAAAAGAGGAGCAGCTGCCCGCACGCGCATATATTTAAATAAAACGTGACTGCCGAAATGGTCTCCATATCTCTCTCCCAGTCTCGTTTGCCTGGACACTTGTGTGCGCTACCGCTACCTGATATTTCTATACCCCACATCCGTGGCAGGGTAGTGGGCATGTGAAGGTTGCGTCGGTGCCAAATGGAAGATGTAACATACCGGGAGACCACGACATCCTCGATGTTCGTCAATCGCGTACTCCTTGTATTCCTTTCTCGAAGTAACTCGAGAAGGGTGGATAAGCTAAAGCGAACGATTCGACCCGCATTGCTAATGAATCCTTTACATTTTGGGAATTTGAAGCGTATCCAAACCTCGACTTGGCTCCCTCCATGCATGCCTCGGGACTATTCAAAGACATTGGCATCCTGCTGCGAGAAGTGAACTTTTCCTGCCTGCCGGGCCGACCATCGCCATACGCTCAATTCATATAGACAATATAAATATTTCATCTAATGCTGGCAATCTGCACTTGTGCCATCGCCAAGAGGCAGCCGAGGAGTTAAGAAGGAGCATCTATGCACCCTGTTCTCCATCTCCATCTCCGTCATCATCATCATCATCATCCGCATCGTCGTCATCTGGAGTGGGCTGCTCTCTGTGTTGGCCTCTGTGGGCCGTATCGCGCTTTTGATTTAATTTCTTTCCGTTGCCGCTGCCGTTGCCATTGCCTTCCTTATTTTTTTGGTTTTTGGATGCAACAGAGATGTCGATGAGGATGTGGAGCGATGCGATCTTTCTTCTCATGTAAATTAGCACACGTTTCTGGGCAAAAAATAGGTTGGCGGCTTGTCTTTTTTTGGAGGGAGCTAGTTCTTAAAACTGCTAAATGAACTCATATGCAAATGCTGTCTGCACTAAGTGGGCTGCCCGTGGAGCGAAGGTGGGCAGAGTAGCCTGGTTAGCCTGGTCTTCAACCTTCTCCTCCTCTGGCCTCTGCCTGCATTCAGTTCAATGATTAATGCCTAAGCCCAGCGATTCGAAGAAACTCCAAGCCGTGCTCGAATCCCCAAAAAATCCCTCATACGACTCATGTGACGCATCTTTGTCTCTACTTAATCCCATCAAAGCGAGTCCAAGTCGATCCCCAAAGCTCCCCAAATCCCCCCATAAAAACATCAAACTCACAGCTGGCTGACCTGTCCCGTCATTGAAGAGATCGCTTAATAGGTTTCCAGCGATCATCGTCCGGCCATCTCATGTCCGCGATGTATGATGGAACAATGCCAGCCTGGTCTCGTAAAGTATCGCTCAATCAAGTCAGCGTATAATTTCCCCCGCCTTATGGATCGCCCACCTCTTCTGCTGCTGGCGGCTTTTATCTGAGAGCCACTGAAAGAAATTAAAATAAATTAAATAAATTAATATTTTCACTCCCTCGGCAAGCAGCTCGACCGACAGCGATACCCTTTCTGTGCAGCTCTATTCGCCGAAAGATATTCCCTCTTGGACACTAAGACATCCAGAAGATGGGGAATACTACATTTTCCCGGCCAGACCTTTTCCCAGTTGCTCTTATTTTGACTCCTCGCTTTGTTCAGGTTTTATCTCTCTTATTTGATGTTGTGATATTGTGTTGTTTTAATATTTTGTTTCGTCGATCTTAATCAATAATTTAAATTTGTTATTTGAATTTTTATAGCATTCGTGTTTAACGATGGCTGCCGCTGCAGCTGCCGCTTCTGCTCCGATATTACTTTCGGTGTTGGAGTTTCCTTTGTGTTAAATTTGTGATGCTTTTTGTTTGCGTGCCGTAATATGTTGTTTAAATTTTTATGGCTCTTCATTGGAAAGATTAACTCTCATTGGTGGGTACTTTGTCTCCGATTTGGCAGGCACTAAAACGCTTTATTGGCCGCCATATTTGGAGCGGATTTCGGGAGATAACACGTATATACGTGTTAATTTATGAAGGAGCTGAGGCAGCACTTCATGAGTGGCAGCCGAGTGTGAGAAAGAGTAGTTGGTGGAAGATTTCTTTGAGGGCCTCTAATCCCCTTACTCGAAGTGATCCAATTAAATGAAAATGCACACAAAATGCTCCATTTGCATTTCCCACGCTTGATTCGATGCTTCACTCCTCCGCCGCGGCATTCCACACCTGACTTTCTCTTCGGTCCACCATCTCACATCTCACATCTCCCATCGCCCATCTAGCTGGTCCAAGATGTAGGTGTTCGCAAACACTTGTTTCCCCTTGTTGTGCCGAATCCTCACAGCTCTCGAGCGGCCGGCGAACAAATTTTATAATTTTTTTGCCCCAACCAGAAGAGAGAGGCAAGCAGAGTCACTGCCACCGGCCGGTGTGGCATCTACTTATTAACATATCAGAAGGCGACTCTGGGAGACCGAGCGCACCGTCACTCGGAGATCGGAGAGCGCCGAACATGATGCACATTAACTTGTTGGCCTAACGAGCTGCTCCATTTGACTCGGTAACAATTCGTTATGCCCTCCACTTTCCGGGGAGCTGGAGCTGTCGAGTCGAACTTTGTCGAGCCTCAGCCCGGAGGCGAGAGCGAGAGCAAACAAACCACAGACTCATCCCCACAACCCCAGCCCCAGCTCCAGCCCCAGCTCCAGCCCCAGCCACATCCAAATCAACAGCAGCATCATCGCCCTGACGTGCCCACAGTTATCGCTTATCACAATCAGTGATAATTTTAACAGTAATCAACCTGTCCCTGGCCCGTCTTCTGCTTCTGCTTCTGCCCGATGACTGACAGCCGACTAGCCGAGCATCTTCTCCGGGCCATGGGGACTCCAAGACAGGTTGTCTTGTCGGTCCGCGTCCGCATCTTCGCCGCCGTCGTCGCCGTCGCCGTCGCCTTTGACTCTGACTTTCGGCTTCTTCATTGTGTATAATTTTCAGTGAAATTGTTTAAATTTCGTTTTAATTTAATGATGCCGATCCTCAGCCACGGATCCGAGCGCCAGTTGCGCAAAAACAAAGACTCGGAAACTAAATAAATACAAAAAATACAACAAAATAAAATATATTAAAGCGAACAGAAGAAACAAAAACCCATATGAGAAATGTGGAGTCTTGAAAAAATTATCAAAAGCTGCCGCGGACATGTCTGCGTTTGATCTTTTGGTAGCACGATCCGATGTATACTTGACCAAGAGGTTGTCTTCGGCTGCTACTGAAGGCCCCCCGCTAGAGGGTATCAAGGTATACCAAGTCCTGGTGCAAATTGACGTTAGCAGTGGAACTGAAACACCGTATTCTACTGATTGAGTGGGTCCGAAGATCGGACCCCATTGGGTCTGTCCCGTTCTCAATGGGCATTCCATAGTCCTAAGTAGTCCTGCCTGCCATTGCACTGTGGTCCAAATGCACGATATTTTGGCATATCATAAAGTTCAATTTTAGGTATTTTTTTAATTAAAGCGAAGTCCAATTGTAAATATTGAGAGCACATTACTAGGACTCTACTATCATCTAAAATCAGCAAAAGTTACCGTGTTTCATACACATAATTATTTTGTTTAACCATAAACATAAAACCATTAAATAAACAGCAATGAATGACATGAAATATATCCCCTTACTCAACGGCAAAAACACCTTTTCAGAAATATTAATATGTACATATGTATACCTATGTTATATAAAAAAACAAAAATGTTCTTGAGATTTACTAATACCTGTACCTTTTTGTATATGTGTGTATAACAAATTTGAAGACTATTGCTTTGAGGAGATGCTGTTTTGCACCCCACTTCAAGCCTCTTGAATTATGAAGCTTAAACAAAATAATAGCACAGAAGAGCCCTACGACTGACAAAATCAAATTAAATCTTAGCTTAGTGGTGTGCAAGTTTTTCAATAGTATTTTAAAAGATTTAAAAGATAGTTTGATCTGATTTCAATGCGTGATTTTTACATTTAACATAATAGTCAGATATGTACCTATGTATATAGATGGTGTTCTATTGCGAAAAATAGTTTTTAAATTGAATTTTATGCCAACCAAAATAGGGCCCTTTGACCATAGTGCATTTGTAGTATGTATATATGTACATATGTATGTATGTATGAGTATTCACTGGCTTCTTACCTGCTCTCGGCTGCTGCCGCTGCTGGGGGGGAGGGGGACTTGTTAGCGGCGATGTTTTCATATTTATTTTTTCGCTACCCTTCCGCGACGGTTTATTTATGGTCTTAGATTTGGGTCTCGGCTCCCCTTTGGCACCGCGGTTTTTGCGTTTTTGTGTGTATTAATTTTATTGTGTCATTCGATTTTAGCATTGACAAAACTACTCGCAGAGTCGGTGGGAACCTTTCGGTCGTATCGGAGTCTTCGGAGCCACTTCGCTGGCCAAGTTATTTGATTTGTGGTGTCCCCTTTCAGCAGCCTCGGACTCGAGAGATCGAGAGCTCGAGAGTCGAGCTGGAATCAGAGTAATCTCTTTGAACTAATAGCTACCGTGGTGGCACGCCCTCCTATGTGGCATAGGTACCTGCTCTGCCCTTTTAATTACCACATGCCGCGTTTTCGAGTCGAGCTAAATTATATTTCCTGTTCTCTCTCGGACTCTACAGCCTCCCCGCCTGCCCGCCTGCCTCGGCGCCTGCCAGCCTTCTCACCCAAAATAATCCGAAAAGCATTGAGAAGTTTCTTTTTCCATTTGATTTAAGCCGCTCCATCCACTAGATGGCCCCCGCTTCGGCTCTAGCTCCGGTCGGTCAAACGAGAACCCAGTTCCAGCTGCCACGCCCTCGTCGGAGCAGCTAGCGTAAAATGTAGCAACTTTATTGGCACAACGGGCGTGCATATTAAATTAATAAAATATCCAAGGGGGCTCCGGAGATGGAATGGAAGTTTTTTCCTTTGCCTATTGATAACCCCAATCCATGGTGTACCCTATACACATACATAATTGTTGATCGTACTACAAGTACCATGTTTATGGAAACAATGAAAGATCGAGGGGTATTTTTGCTCTGCTAACAGAAAAGTAGGCGATTTTGCCACACATTAGGTCTAGCTTGAATTCATACTGGATACCTCGAACTCCTACTTATCCCCCATCGCACACACTCTCCGCAGCTCTATTATACCTCATCCCATTCCACCCTATTATACCTCAATATCTAGATACACAGATACTCGCATAACAAAGGCCATGCGATCAATTTCTGGGAAAAGGCAACCGAAATTAGTTTGTATGTAGATTTTGTTCGCTCGTTTGGTGGCCTCTATTTTAGCCAGGCTCGGTAAAATTTGCACACAGCCTCCGCTCGGACACGGACACGGACACGGACACACGCTAAAAACAGGGGGAATATTGTTTTGTCAGCTTTTTATTGGCCTACATGGGCCATAAAGCTACTCAAGTAGTATTTTTGCGATAAAATACAACAGAAAACACACGGCGAATAGACAGTGTAGGGACCAGGGACCAGGGACCAGAGCTAGGGACCCGGGATTAGGGGCCCGTCCCCGTCACCAGACAGGATGGGAGCTAGTGCTGGAGCTGAGAGCCGGTCAGAACAGAATGCAACACACAAACAAAACAAGAAGAGCAGATTATGCAGACGCATAGGATAAAAGTCTCGGGACAAGCTGGCCAAGATATCGTAGAAACAGGCAGAACAGCTCCACAGCTCCACACAGCAATGGCAACAGGCAAAAAAAGGCAGGCGACAAAGGCAACAACAGGCCGGAGCACTTTAGGCCTGCTCTGCTCGCGAGCTAGAGAGGTGGAGAGCTGGAGAGCAGGAGAGCTGGAGAGCTGGACATTGGGGCAAGGCAAAGTAACTTGTAAAGTCTTCGGGATCTGATGGGGCATTGCGCGGGTGTGGAAAACCTCGCAACTGAAGCTTGTACGGATAATTGGCGGACCTGGCGGTGGTGGTAGCGTGGTGCAGGCAGTGGCAGTGGCAGTGGCAGCGGCAGCAGCAGCTGCCGCAGTGTCTGGTGCCATGCCATTTGACCATAAACGAGCTAGAAATTTGTTCAACGTCGTCAAGTGCAGCATTTTGGATAATGTATCTGCAGCAGACGCTCTCTCGCTTCGCTTCTCTTCTGCCGTCTCCCTTAAGGGATCGGGATCGAAAATGTGAAAAGCTTTTCTAGCATTTCGCTATCATTATTTATTGGGCAATCGCTGCCTAGCCGCCCCCAACACTGTCCTAACGCAAGAAGAAGCTGCCGCAGCAGCAGCAGGAGCAGCAGGAGCAGCAAGTGCTATCAACAAGAAACCCGCTTTACAGGAGTTGCGGAGGGAGGGAGGGAGGGAGGGAGGGAAGGCGCATGCAACATTTTACAACGAAAAGCGATAAAGTTACGATTTATTAGCCAAGAGTCGCTTTAAAATCAATTATGCCGGAATGTGGAACGCTCCAGCGGCAGCAGGGGCCATCCGAGAGGACACCCAAGCACCAAGCACCAAGAACAAAGATTATGCAATGCAAACACTTGGTCGATCCAAAAGAAAGCTTACTCCGTTTTATATAGACTATTCGACGTGGGAATACCCCGCAGTCAGTTCAGACAGCAGATCGGGAGATCCCACGGGCAAGTCAAACCAAACAATTTCGTGGAATGCATGCAGAAATTTCAGAAAAAATGTGGCACACAATTATATTTTTTATTTTGTCTCAGGAAACTTCTTTAATGTTTATTACCCAAAGATGTCAATTTTTATAATCTCTATTAATTTTGCTTCCATTAAGACATAATCTTGATTGTTCCGCCTTTCGAGACTGACTCTAATCTGTTTCCTATCTGTGGCATTCTGATCCACAGACCCGGCATATCCCAAGTACCCTCTGATGATACCGTAGAATAGGATGGAAAAAAGTTGCTTAACCCAGGCGTAACCTCTACTTAGTCCCCGACCGGCGAGTCCACCGACAACTCTCGCCTTGTCTATGGATGATAAATTAAAAGCCTAACTTGACAATCACTTAAGCATAGTTTGTAAGGCGTCCGCATAGATTTTTAGCTGCCGTTGGCTCCCAGTTTGTTGTCTGGCCAAAGGAGTAGGCAACAGCCGCCAGCCACCAGCCAGCCCGAGCAAGGGACCAGACCAGGCTAAAGGCAACCTCCAAAGCCGACGACAACGACAACGACGGCGGCGGCGGCGACGACGACGACGACGTGAACACGTTCCTATTAGTGGCGAAAGATCAGCGAAAAATAGAACGACGGTTCATTAAAATGAGAATCCAGATGAGGTCGGGTGCAGGGCAGGGCGGATGGCGGATGGCGGTTGGGTTCTGAAGGCGGTGGCGGTGGCGGTGTCGGTGGCCAGAGCCATGCCAGAGGTTAGAGTCGGTGGCTGCCGCTGCCAGCCGGCTATGCCAAGGAGCTGTGCCGCCGGCCCGGGCTTAAAGAATAATGATAGCGGTATTCTTAAGCTATTGTAAAGGCAAAGGGGCAGGAGCCCAAGAACCTTCCTTCCCCCTCCCCCTCCCCTTCCCCTCTCCACGCCAGCCCATGTTCACTTTCGCGCCCGCTCTTTAGAACTGTGAACATACAAATTCACTCAGCTTTGATAGTAGCATCCAAATAGGAAATCCAGCAAATCCTGCAGTGGAAGTGAGCTGGACCAAGGCAGAACTGGGGATGCTGGGGATACCCTAACACCATCTCCCACCTACTCGCACTAGGACTCGTCCCCAGTTCCATTTCCAGGGTATGCGACCATGCAGATACCAGATTCCAGATGCCGCATTCGAAGCCAAGACGAGTCGAGTCGAGTCGGGGGCGTTGCTGGTTGGGCCTCGGGGCGTGCATTGGAAACAAGTTGGCCGCATATTTTGTAGGAGTTCAAAGTTCATCCCGGCGATCAGTGGCTGCCAGACGGGCCGACAGCTAGACAGGCTGATCCAGGCGGCTCAGAGCCAGAGCCTGAGCCAGAGACCGGCTACTCTTGGCCACTTGTCGTCGCCAGTTAGCCAGTAAGCCCGATGTCCGCTGTCCGATGTCCGATGTCCGCTGTCTCTAGTGCGCACTGGTCTGTGGTTTGGCTTGTCATTGTCACCGCCTGCGACGAGGTTGTTGTCTGACATTTGCCTATAAACCAGCCAACATTGCAATGGCAATTGCGAATGCGAAATACGAAATGCGAAAATTTGCGGTTCGGTTCGGTTTGGTTCGGGCCGGTCGGCAGTTGCCTCCTCCTCGCATCGCAGTGGTATTGTTGCCACATATTTCAAGTGTCAAACGAGCAAATTGCATACCATGTTCCTGTTTCGATACTGAAAGTCTATTTACATGTTCTTGTAGGCGTACTTAAGATGCCTGAAATGCCATCGAGCCGGGCTAACAAGTCTCTGCCTTTTGCTTACCAATTTGCTTACCGTTTTCGGTGCTGTACTGTGCTGCCAATTGTCGCCATGATTTAAAATTCCTAGCGACAACGTGGACGCTGGAAACGGACATGACTGTGTTCCTTGAACCTGTTGCTGTGGTTCGATCCAGGCCCCTACCCCATCCGATCCGAGCCAAGCTGTTCTCCATCACAACCAGAACAAAATCGGGTGAAATTTAATGTCTTCACGGGCATTAGCAGAGAAAGGAGAAAGAAGAAATGTAGACAACAGATGAGCTCGATTAATCATAGCTGGAACTCCATTTCGTGGCAGGCGAGAGGCTTCAAAGAACTCCGGCCTGGCCCGCCCGCCCGCTGCTGCGGCCAGATGACAGCCGAAGGTAGATTTTTAATTTCCTACTTGTTTTTGCCTAAAATTATGCAGCCAGAACCACAAGGATTGCATGACTAGGGCCGCGGCCATATGCTGCCGCTGCTTGAATATTCCATGAGTTACACAAATTAAAAACGAAGCCCCAGACGTAGAGTCCTGGCCCAGACTAAGCACTCGTACAAGCCACTTGATTAATTTAGCGTACAGAATGATTAAGTACTTTTGGGCATCTCTCGCTGCAGAGGATAGAGGGCGGGGAGGCCGGGAAAGCCGGAGAGACCGTTCAGGAAGCGACGCAGGACCTTTCGTTCCAACTTCACCCTCAACTCCAACCGTCCTTCAGTCATCTGTTCCTGTCCAAGTGCATCGACGGAGCTTGCAGTAAGCTGGAAATTACGTTTACCTTTTTATGCATTTTGTGCCGGATCAGCTTTTTACGGCTGTCACAATTTACATAAAACCAAGCAACACACCCCGAACTACCTCGAACTACTGTCCAACCCCATCTCTGGCTACACTCGGAAAAACCGAACGATAGTTCTATACATGCGAACTTTGTTTCAATTTGGTTAAATATCTGCGAAGTTTTCATTTCTTCAAATGACACACTCATTAATAAGAAATTATATACAGATAGTGGTTATAAATATAATGAATACATAATGAAGTACATATCCTCGAAGATCAAGATCTGCATTCCAACAGACAGATCAAAATCCACAATTGTCGCGAAAGCTTAGGCTTACATTTTTCGCAGTGTACTACCTGTTAGCGTTGGACGCACTCTATAAAAAAAATAAATAATAATTAATGTGGCACGAGCGCGTGAGAAGGATAGCAACAATGAGCAGGAAAACCAGCACAAAACAAAGTTTCCTCGCCTTTTCAATTAGGCATAAAAACGCACACACACACATACAGGGGATTCGATGCAGGGGAGGATTGGGAATTCGACGCGTGCCCTCGCCTTTTCGCCTGTCCGCCCCTCTACCTCACAAGTACCTAGACAGGAGCTGCACCCAGTACCAGTCCTAGTGCCAGTCGCAGTCGCAGTCGGGCGCGTCCTTTGGAAAACAACCGAAACGAAAACGAAAACGAAAACAGAAACAGAAACCAATAAAAGCGAACCAGGAAGAAGCGCAGGACAGGACGAGTGATATGGATGTGGTCCGTCCGCGGCTGCGGCTTGGATGAGTCACGTGACGCATTTGCAGCACAGCGGATTCGGCTTATTTTTGGATGCACAAGTCCCGCCCTGGGGAGCGTCACGCAACGTGAAGTTGGCTTGGACCCCCTCGCACTCCCCCTCTCCCTTCATCAGCGCCAATAGCGGCTCTGTTGCGGCTCTGTACATACATTAAAATTAATAATAAACGATTTCGGTGTAATAACAATAATTTTTAACCGAAATTTAGTGCCCGCTTGCATTCGGCTTCACTGGGTGCTCGTACTCGTGCAGGAGTACAGGAGTACAGGAGGAGTACATATTGTTTTTGGTTTTGGGGAAATGTAGTCGGAGTTAGGAGTTTGCTTTAAGTGGGCGTGGGTGCAAATGGCAAACATTGGAACACGCAATGGCCCCCATCCAGGCAAACAGACAGACGGACAAACTGCCTCAAACTTTATGACGTGGGCGTTTCAATTAAATTGACGATGGGAGGGGAGGGGAGGGGGAGGGGGCGGTCTAGGTGGAGAGGAGTAACAGCAGGAAGCTCTGACAAGTTGGACACATTTTTTGATGCGGTCTCTGGCAGCGGACAGCGGACAGCGGCCAGCGTACAGGAGGCAGTTGTTTTGAGTCCGCCTGTCGAGGCGATTTACTGATCAGGCCGGGCAAAGTGAGTTGGACACCGAGTGAAGGGGATGGGAAAGGGGAAGGGGAGGGAGATTTGTGGGTTTTGGGACGGACTTTGAAGGGGAAAAAGTATAGCCAGGGGCTAGGAATGGATTGCTCAAGCTGGCAGTAAGTCCATCCATCTTAATTCAAACTCTCGTCTCACTCTTCGGAACGAAGTTCATTCACATTTTCTAATCTTATCTTTTCCTCTTTCCTTAATTGGTGTCGCTATCGTCACAATTTCCCCCCTAATGCCACATTCGGGGCTTCCATTCACCTTTTGCTCCAATTTAAATCAACTACAAACTAGAGACCCGTCCCCCGTCTTGATATCTCAACCGATGGCATGTTGAATATTTGGATGCAAATTCCGAGATATTCCATAATTATCGCATCTAAATGCTGTAACCAATTAAACCCATACACAAATTTCGTTACACATTCCCCACCGAAACTTCATTAAAAAACAATCAACCCAGGGGAAATGGTCGGGAAAATTGAAAAACAAAAAGATGGAACGATGGAAGGAAAAATTAGAATACAAATGCGAGCGAGCAAATCAAAGAGACAAGCGGCGACGCATCGCATCGCATCGCGACCTTATCAAGTGGATGGAATGGAATGGGAGTCCAACTAAAAAGCGATGACTGTCACTTTATAGGACCGTAAAAATTATACAAATTTTATGACGGCTCGATGACAAAACTGATTGAGATTGGGACTCTGCCTGTGCCCCTGATTTGGAGCGGAAAACAAGTTGGGCCGATCGATCGGTGGCTGCCTTGAATAATTTAGTCAAATTAGACGCCATTAGCGACAAAAACTAACTGGCCATGGCCCATGGGCCATCATCATGCGACACCAGACACCAGACACCAAACACCAGACCGACTCCATCGCTATGAATCCGAATCTGAATCTGCCATCTGCCACGAATCTGAAATAAATTCAAAACTGCCTTCCAACAACCAACACCTGATTCGCTGCTGTCCAACCAGAGCGGACTGAGGTAGCCATGGGGATCTGTCCAACTGGCGACAAGTGCTATGCAGCCCCCAAGTCGAGCCGTTCGGCTAATTAAAAAAGTTCCGATCTGCGATCCGATATTTATAGCTACTTTTATGGGGACTTTGGGGCTCAACTTTGTTGCGCTTGGAAATTAGTTTGTCAAATTTTGAAACGACTGCAGGATTCTCCACTCGCGTCTCTCTTAACGCAAATATTGACCCACGAGAACGAATATACACATCAAAATAATAAAAATAAACTCTTAGAATTTATGGCACTTGAAGTGGAGCCGAACCCGAGTTATTTATTTTTATGTGCGCTCAACAAAAATACGAAAATTTGCATGGCCTGGCATTTGTGTTGAGCCGAAAAGTAAAACACGAAACTCTCATTAGGTGATCTCAAAAATAATATTATTATGGCCCCCTACCCAGACCCATACCCATATCCCATACCCGTATCGTCGATATTTCGAATGCGCCATTGGGGGATTTTGATATTTTCCTCGTCCAAATTATTCCCCGACAGGTTTGCGAACCCCAAATAACTCGTTTAGAATTTATACAAAATGTGAATCGACTAATTTGTGTAAAAAAGGCGACGAATTTACAATTCGAATCAGCTTACAAAATGGCCGACGCGACGCTCTCTGGCAGCTTTATTATTCGGCCTGCACATGGCACATGGCACATGGCAATCGACATCTTGGAACCGTATTCGGAGTTGGAGGCAGAGGCAGAGTCAGAGTCAGAGTCGCCGCCAGAGGGCAATGCACACGCAATGCAAAAAGTGCCATGCCGAGGAGGAAGATCTCCAGCTGGAAGTGGAAGTGGGTGCAATGGCTTTTAATGAGCTGGTAAAGTGGATGTTGCCTGGCTTTTCTTTTCGCAATCGCCATCTATGGCTGCCTTGCACCTGATGTGGGCTTAACCCTAGAAAATAGGCATTTCTTGCTGGGGAGATTGAAAGATACATGCTTGGAAAATGAGATTCGATTCCAAAGTATCACAACAACAATATAATATTTCTATCATACTTAACAAAATACTTCATAAATAGTTCCTGTTTCCACTACAATAAAGGATGTTGCATAGACAACTTGATAGTGATTCAAATACTATCAGGATCCTTAAAGTTTGGACTTGGACTTGGACATCCGAATAGTATTCCAGCATAATTCGAAGCTTGGCCATTCCCCACATCGATCGTGCTGGGCTTCAGCGGGTTAATGTGCTGTGCACTTGGCATCCAGTGGAGTAACCAGAGCACCCTCCCAGACATGCAAAGTCATCTTCTTCAGGTCCGGCTCGGCCTCGGCCTCGGCTCGTGGCCAGAAGTTGTCTCGTGCTGCAGCCTCTGCAGTGCTGGTGCTGTTGCTGTTGCTCTTGCCGGTGCTTTCGGAGGCTGATAAAGTTATTGTCGCACCGTGGAGACATTTAATAAATGGCGTAGGCATTAGAGCGGGCCTGCGAGGAAGACATGGCATGTTGCATGAGCCGGGCGATATGATACGCGGCCACTAGGAGGACTGGCAGAGGCCGAGTCGCCCCGGCATAATGAGTGAGTAGCAGACGGAGCAATGAGACGCTACAGACAGTTGTCAACATAATTTAGGCGCATGCAAAATGCCAGCAGCAGCAGCAGCACAAGCAGCAAGTACAAGCAGCACTTTCCAGCGGCAGCTCCATCTCCACATCTCCAGATCTCCACTCCACTCCAAGTCCAAGTCCGGCTGCAGCCTCAACTCGAGCTCCACTTCATTGGTACTTGTCTCGAATCGGAACGCTCGGAGTCGTATGTTGGTGTAACATAAGTGCGAAGCACACTTTATTGTATCAGAAATGCCATATTTTCTCATTACGATTGGACATGATGCATGTGGAATGCCCGCGGGCGACACGCAACTCCGCCGGGGCCAAGTGCCAGTGGAGAATCGAAATAATTAAATCCGTCAAGTGTTGGCAACCGAAGCGAGCTGGCCAGCGCGACTCCGAGAGCAACTCGAATGGCAACCTGTCACCCTGGCAGACCTGGCAGACCTGGGAGCAGGGGAGATGGTTCCGTGACACGGATATAAGAGTCGTCGGGTAGGGTCTCTGGGGAGTGCAAGGATGGGGCTGAAAATGGCACGCAGGGAAGATCAGATAGCGATAATGACGAGAATCTATTTGATATTAAATTTATTAAATTAGAAGCTCTTTTTTGGTTATTTCTTCATTGGTGCCCCATGAATCACTTTTATTCACTAGTTCCATCGCTAGGAAGAATCATGAATTTATTCCTCGCTTTATGCCAAGGAATATCGCAACACATTGCGTCCAGCATTGAGTCCAACCAGCAGCGGATTGATCTTGTTTATGGGAGCTTGTTGCACATAAAGCAGACGCCAGGAACATGCAAAGCTGGAAAAAGGAAAAAAGGAGAACAATCCACACAACTGAAAAGAACCGATACCTGGATACCTGGAGGACACTCAACACGTTGAGAAGTTTATTTGGCACCTGAAGATGATAATCGGTTACAAATTAATTGCAACTATGTTGACATTGTCCGATCCGGTCCGCTCTCCACAGAGGGGGAGACCGAGGGGATCATTCCCGAGACCGAGACCGAGACCGACCAGCGGTCTCAATTTATATAGACAGTTGGCAACTGTAAATAAATAAAATTGTCAACAGCCAGCCGCCTGCACTTGCGAACTCTTCCAGATTGTGCCTTGTGCCTCCTTGATTGCCTCGGTCTTAAATTGTGCTGCCAACTTTTCAAAAGCAAAGGGAAAACTGAACGAATCCGAATCTGCAAATTTACTCAGAAATCTTGGAGCGAGCTAAGGAACGAAGGAACCTCGACCAATGCACTGGTAAAGTGTTTTACATACATACATCTCCCCACACTTTTCCCCCCTCCTCTTTTACTGCTTTTATGGAACGCATTCCTTCTGACAGCTCCAGCGGGGGCCGTCATCAAGTGAGTTACTTGTTGTCTACATTCTGGAGCAGGTCCAGGACTGTCTCTGCCTCTGCCTCGTCCTCTGCATCGGCATCGGCATCAGCGTCCATGTGGCATGCGTAAATTGGATTAATGCATTTGATTCGCCCCAAAAGACGCCAGCGCCAAAAGACTCAAACTCGTTGACTTTGAGTCCGCGTCCGTGTCCGTGTCCGCGTCTGGGTCTGGGTCTGATTCTGAAGTGTGACAATTGTCTGAGCACTCGGATCTGGAGGTTCATTCGCATTGTTCCAATTTGGCTTGTTCTTGGTGCATGCTGTATGCTGTATGCTGCATGCTGCTTGTTGCAAGTTGTGTTTGTGGCTGTTGCTGTTGCTGCTGGTACAGGTACAGGTGATATATCAGACAAGTGACGACGGGCGGTACCCAGCTCTCCCCGAACTCCTTCTGCCAGCCGCAGCCGCAGCCACAGCAACAGCCGCAGCCCTCCATCTGCGATGACGTGCAGCGATAATGGAGCTGCCTGAGAGCTCCAATGGAATGTTGACGTCCGCTCCGACGGTGTAGCTCTTGTGGGTGTAGGTGTAAAATCTGTAGGTTTCTGCTTGGGTCCGTCCGTCCGACTCTGTCCAGGGTCTCTGTCGGTCGGGCTTGTCTTGATGGCGAATGCCTTGTCCAGGCGAAGCGATTCCGAGGCAAAGGTCAAGGATGTGTTCAAAATATTGCCTTGGGCATCGGTTGAAGATGCTAAGCGAAGATCTCAATGTAATTGAAAAGTTCAAGGGTTTATGAATGTATGGCAGAATAGTCCCTTTCACAATCTCTCCGTGACCCAAATATTTCTCCTTTATGCAACTCATTAGTCACCTGCTCATTACGGACAAATGAGGAAAATCAAAAATTCACATCATATTTGCCATAATTTCGTAGCAGCTCTGCCAACAGAGTGGCCAAATATGAAAGCGCGTGAAATGCCCAGCCAGAAGCGGACAGTGTCCAGTCTCCAGTGGGGATCTTTCATAAGTGTGCACCGCACCTCATCCACACACCATCGCATCCCAGACGCAATCATACGCAGAGGGGATCCATCATCTTTTGTGGAGTTATGTGCGCCTTATTAGCACATCATTTAAGCGAGTTACTCGACACTTCTCCACATCGACATCGACATCCCCATGCCATCGCCATCGCCAAGCAGATCCACATGCATGTGCCACGACCAGGTCCATCACTGAGCACTCTCTTCCTTGTGCGGTAGTCGGTCTCCGTCCCCGTCTCCATCCTCGTCCCGGCAGCTTCCTTGCTCATTAAATTTGAAAATATAGCCAGCGTTGTCATATAAATCTTGTTTCCATCAATATTGACCTGTCAATGTCGCCGCTGCAGCGTTCCCTGGCTCGCTTGAGGCTGGCCCTTTGGTCAGCTCGACGTATCAAAAATTCAATATAATCACACCAAACGCATCTTCCCAACGGCTTCCCGTTGCCAGCCTCGGTGTCCACAACCCCAACCCCAACCACATCGACATCCACATCCACGTCGTTGTCGGTGTTGGCAATTATTTTTGATTTTTTCTGCGATTTTCGCAGACTGAGACGGAGACCGAGATGAAGTCGAAGCCGGAGACGGAGACGGCGACGGCGACGCACTTGGCCGAGAGCAGAGGGCCGAGAGCGTCCATTGTACACTTGCTGGGGCACTTGTGGCCACACTCGTGCGTAAGAAGCTGTCAATAAGCAAACAAACGAGCCAGAGCCTCGGCCTGAACCTGAGCCGCACACCTCTAGCCTGGTGCTGGCCATCATCCCGCTCCTTCTGTTACGCCTTGTGCCTATTAGTCGGTGGCGCACTGCCACACAGTCTTTGGGCTGAGTGTTGCATGCCCCCGCTAGCCCGCCGGGCCGCCGGCCCCACGGAACCCCGGCCATTGATGTGTCAGGGCATATGTTCTTTTATGTCATCATTTCACAGCTAAGTGGCAGGCTACCGTTGGCCAGTTGCCCTGACCAGGCAACCTGCCCCTTTCCTTGCTTGTGGCAAGTGCAAATTCAAATGGGGCTCCACCTCCACCCCCACCTCCGTCTCCGCCACCAACTCTCTCCCGGTACAAATCAATTCCAGGGACTCGAAAAAAACAAATACCAGAGCCAATTAGATTTTTCACGCTCTCCCCTGGCAAAGTCCGGCGAAGAAAGAAAAAATCAACAGCCTAATTGACATTTCCAGTGCAAGAATTTATTGTGCCCAGAGCGTACATAAGTTATTCCCTTTGGAAATGAATACATACGAGTCTCTGACATGGACACTGGCACTGGCACAGGCTGGAGCTGGAGCTGGAGCTGGGGTTGGAGCTGAAGCTGCAGCAGGAGTTGGGAGCTACGTGCCGGGGCTTACGGGCAAACTCTCTTTGGCTTTCGGCTTTCGCGCTGCGTGGCCATAAAGTACCTACAAAGTTGACTCGGCCACAGGCAGAGAGACACACTCTCGTCCACGTCCGCGTACACCCAGATCTCACCCCCACGCAGCGCCAGGCCAGGCTCCAAAGTCGCAAGTGCTCCATTGTATTTGTTGTAGGAGTTTAGATGCCCCCGTAGTGGTGGGAGAGCACTGCGGCGTGAGAGCAAATTAGTGAAAATTAATCAAAGTTTGAGGTCTATTAAGAAATAATTTAAAAACCCATTCTGACAAAACCTACATATGGATGTTTGATTCATTTCTTTATTTTTTATAATAAACTTTTCCCGAATTTGGCCCTAATCACGCACCCATCTCTAGCTGCATCTCCCATCCGGAGAGCTGGCTGCAGCATCCAAAAGCAGCAACAACAAATGTCACCTTTAGTTTATTGTTGTTGCTGGTGTCATTTGACTTGGGGGCTGCCTTTTGGGCCATTTCAGACAGTTGGCAGCGCGCTAATTTGTAAGCTTTTGCTGCATTTGGAAGCTGATAAGACCCCTGGATGTGGATATCCAGAGAAAGAGGAGAGAGAGCTGCTGCTGCCTGCTGCTGCCTGCTGGCCATATTCGTAGAGAAACTTTTTGCTGGGACTGTGGTGTGGTTGGGATGTTGGGCTGCTGGGAAGCCGTTGGCCGTTGGGCGTTTGACGATTCACGTTTGATGTTTGGCGGCGACGACGCGCATCACGAAACCATCAAATGTCAGTCGGCAGTCGGCAGTCGGCAGTAGGCCGTCGGGCAGCACCGGCCATGTGGGAGAAAATGGTAGTGCCCGTGCCAGTGCCCGTGCCCGCAGGGCAGAGGCGGTATGTCGATGGGAACAGTTGGACCTAGTAGCCATTAGCTAATGTCATGTTGAGATTAGACGATGGCGATTAGGAAATTTGTTTGCTTTGGAGGCAGGACAAAAGCCCGAACTTTTCAGCAATGAGAGTCCATGGTGTTGCCGCCTAAAGTGGATACAGTGCTGTTCCCAGCTCCTGCAATGATAAGTTCCGAATTTGTTAGTAATAATTAATGGAACATAAATATACCTATGAGAAATGATTCCAAAACCGACTTAGCTAGACTCGACCAATAAATGCCTCACTATGATCCGATATGCACGCCATCCATCTATAACCATCATCGCCGAAAGATGCACTTGCTCTATCGAGTGCTATTACTACTATGGTTACCCAAAGTCATTCCCCGTGAAAATGCCGTGCATAAATTAGAGATTGAATAACGGCAAACAACACACAAATGCACCCAAGCAGCAGTCACACACGAGGCGGCCGACTCACACATAGACAACGACTTAATTACGCCAAAATCAACGAGCAATTGCCATCAATAACAGCCGCTATTAATATTCTTCCGCCGCCAAAGCTTGTTTATTACCACTTTAAGCCACAATTAAACAGTATGCCCAAACGACAGATGACGCGTCGACCAATGCGAGCAACAAGACCAACAGCCACCACGTCGAGACTGGCCACTCGTCTCGCGGCTGGCAAATAAAAATTTGTAGTAATAGCAAAACTATGTAAATAATCAGCCACAACCACACCACACCACAGCGCAGCACAGCACAGCACAGCAACTGCAGAAATGCGTGTGTGATTCATGTTCGGAGCGGAGAAGCCAGGTGGAGATTGCCTCGGTGTCTTGGTGTCCTGGTGTCCCTCTGGCCATAGCTAGAGCCAGACCTAGAGTCGGTGCCCAGAGTCAGAGAGTGGGACAAGCCGTGGCACGAGCCGCTGCCAAAAGTGGGCAACTTTGGGAAATCTCGCACTAGTTTTTCCAGCCTGCGCGCCTGCGTTTGTAATGCGAAACCAGCGTCGGGCGGAAATGCAAATGAAATTAATGTGCTGACAAGCCAGGCGCGCATGCGCGTTGACACCTTCGAAATAGAGAGATACTCACAGCGCGGGGCCGGGGACGGGGCTGGAGAACTGCCTCTGCAGGCCATGGTCCGACCGGGAGAAATTACAATTACACATGGCAGCATGTGCTATATTTCTGCTTCTCCTGGTCCCTGTCCCGGTCCCGGTCCCGTACTCGGACCCAGTCCCGAACCCTCTTGGATCCGACTGTGGGTCGTCGTTGTCGTCAGCCTTGTTGTCGCTGATGTCGCATGTTGAAGTTGATGTTGGGGCTGATGTTGTCGCCTGGCTAAACAGGTACTTCGGACTACCAACTACACTTGTTAACATGCTTCCAGAGCAATGCCCTTGCGGCGGATTGGGAGCGGACCGGAAGGGAATATCACACAAGTGGATATTAAAAGCTGATGGATGAACAATTGAGGATGAACAATTCTGCAACTAATGCAAGCAATAAAAGCATATGAAAACAAATCTGTGAACTCAGCCTTTATTTATCTTTGGTGTTTATTAGCAAATATTCTAGATTTCATGCTATGTTCATCAAAAGACTTCGCCTTACTGTTCGGATTGTAGTCCTTAAGATAGAAACTCTGTATCCTGGTCTTTGTTGTGGACAAAGATCTGCTAGATCAGCCATGTGGATTGCTGTCTCGCTGGCTTGCACCTCATAAATATGCATTAGCTGGGGGAACATTGGGGGGATACATTGACGACAGCCACTAATCAACACTTGGCATGGGCCAGACATGTCCTGCTGCTCCTCGGAAAATCGGCTCTGTCAGAGCTGCCCATAAATCAAACATCAAACATCGCGACAGGGAAACAGGCAAACAGGCGAACAGGCGAAGCAGCGCCAAACAGCGCCAAACAGCGCCAAACACCTTTCACCCGTAGATGGCCTGGCCAGTTGACCATAAACTCGGATTCTGACTGACGCACTTGCCTTCTAATGATAACATTAAAACTGTGTTAAGAAATTAGCTAAAAGAGGGAGGTGCAGGCACGGGCTGAGCAGGCAGAGGGAGGGGGTACAGCAGCAGGAGCGGCGGCCACAAGTCGTAAATCATTCCTAGAGACAGAAGAGGAGATTCCTGGCCAAGCGAAGCCAGACCTGTCCCGGCCCCAGCCCCAGCCCCAGCCCCAGGCAAGACCCAGCAGCATTTTCACATTATGCGATAGCGAAATGTGCACGTCAATTAAGATACGCCGAGGAATGCCATGCGAAAACAGACGAAGACAGGTGGAATCGAGTGCCTGGAGGAGAGCAGGGACTGGAGAGCAGGCTACAGAGACTGCAGAGACTGAAGACTGCTCCCGGAGTTGGGGCTGTGGCTGTGGCTGTTGCTGTTGCTGTTGCAAACCAGAAGCTTGTCTCTGGCACTTTTGTCAACTTACTTAACAGTTTTTACGCCTGTCAGCTCGTAAATCTTCGCACTGCGGGGCCATTGTAGAAGACTTGTAGGGGCGACTCCTAGCCCCTGCGAAGCGAGCGCCCAGACTCCTGGCTACTCCGGGCTGAGGCTGAGGCTGAGCTAATTTAAATGAATGCTACTGAATGCCCAAGCTGGCCAAGCGAAGCGACGAGAAGGGGCTGGGACACTGATCGGGGCAGTGTATCAACTGGTAGCATTTATTAAAAGTCAATAAATTAATAAATTATCGCATTAAAATAAATTGCATATAAATGTCCTAGGTTGCACATTAATTAAGCAGATTGCTTGATTTATTGCCGTATCAAGTGTCGTCCGCATCCCCATACCCATACCCATCCCCATGCCCATCTTTATCTCCGTCTTTGTCTACTGCTGAGCCTGCACTCTTCCTGATTTTAATCATCATCATCAGCACCATCATCGGCATCGCCATCAGCATCATCGTACCCGTCGTCGTCATTCTTGCCCATCAAGAAGTGAATGCCCCACTCCTATCCCGGGCCGGGCCGGGCCGGGCTGGGCCCTTCTTGCCACACATTTTATGTGTCCATTTACGTAGCTCAAATTGCCGGCATTCTAGGCAGCAAAACAGAGGCAGTGGCAGTGGCAGGCAGTAGCAGTAGCAGTAGGCCCCGACTTGGGCTGCGGCTTGGGCCATCCTCAAGACCGCTGCGCTGGCTTTGGCCTCTGCAGGCTCCAACGGGTTGTCCACTCGGCTTCTTGTGCGTGCCAATTTTCCCCTTATTAATAAAGATAAATAACTTAATGACTATTACGTTTAAAGTGTTTAATTTTGCAGACATTTAGGCGGCGCTCTGCGCCATTCCGTTCTCTCTGTTCCCCACGGTGATTGTTGATTCCTTCTCATTGAAATTAAGCTATTAAGTTGTAATCGCTTGACGATGGGGAAGAACCACTAGAGGAAGATAACTAACGGAAAAACTTAAACAATAATTGACACTCTGATATTGTATAATATTAAATAATAAATACAAATTCATAGGCTCCTAGGGACTAGATTCCCTCTTCTCGGCAGCTTTCCTCTCCCAATATTTACATGAGAACTCACCTTTCCTTAAAAGACTTTCCTTGAAATCTTTTGTACCCCATTACCATTTCTCAGGCTAGTCCCAGCTGCACCGCACCTACACATCAAACAAGTATGTGTATCCTTGAGGTTCATCGACTGCTTTAACCCCCGTCCCTGGCAGCCCCTTGAGATCAGCAGCCACGTTTCGAGCCAGCTTCCTTGCCAGTCAGCCAGTCAGCCAGTCGGGCCTGTCCGTCTGTCAATATCGGCCCTAAAAACGATTATTTAACAACTGTTTAAACAGAAATTTATGTTTATTAATAATATCAACAGCATTTTGCAAGTAGTGCCTGCTGGAAAACGTTTAATCAACGCGCTGGCCTGTGCCTATGAATCAGCCATACGGATCAAGATCAAGTGGAGCAGGAGTACGTATACGAGACTCGTACTCAGGTCCAGAATGAGACTGAGACTCAGGCAGAAACAGAGACAGAGACAGAGACGAGGGCGTCTCGAGCGCCAACGGTAGACGCGTTTTCGCTGTATTTTTTTCGGATACTTCGATATATACACAATCGAATAAACATATATATACGGTTGGGTGTATACTATACATATGTGTATGTTTTTGCGGTGTAACAAGTTTTTGCCGCCTGGCCCTCTCAGTGACAGCGGCGGAGGAGTCAGCCACTAATGCAAAAAATACAGCAACAAACAAAAAAACAGAAAAAATTCTTGTTTCTACTGGAGATGCTGGATCTCTGAAAACAAAAATTCAAGGTTAGCCGCTGCGGCACGCTCGAGAGATGTTGAGAACGACTCGCAGCGGCGGCAGTGGTGGCAGTGGCGGCACCCAACACCAGTCTCGGCCAAAGCCTCAGAGCAGGTGGGGCAGTCAGGGGTAGACGCAGACGGACATCCAACAAATGAATTTCATTATATTGGACGCATTCGTGCATTCTACCGCACACGTCGGTCCCAGAGAGGTGCAGCCCCAGCCCCAGCCCCAGCCCCATGCCCATGCCCATACCCATGCCCAGACCCAGGGACTTGTAATCAGTTGGCAGGCGAACGCATAAAGTAATTGCTAACCATTTGCGTTGGCACCGCCGACAACGGACCCGCCGAAGTACGTATACACCTCCGACTCCGACTACGACTCCTCCTGCCCTGCCCTACCCGGACTCCTTTGCGAGCATTTGAGTATCCGAGTATAGGTGGAACCCCCTTCGGGCCCCTGGTTCTGCGCGGGCGTTCATTAACAGCAACCTGTTGAGTGTTGCGGCTGGGGCGACAAACGTTGCCTTTTCTGGCAGTGCGCGAACAATAGGGCACTCCGACTCAGACTCAATGGAAGGAATCATGGCTGCCGTTGATTGGCATCGACTAGGCGATACCCAGTAGCACTAAGTGAATGCTCGTAGGGTTTGAATGAAAGATACTGGAAGTATTGAAATAGTATTGCTGCCCAATACGCTTTAGTATCGCGCAGTTCCCTGCAAGTATCGGGTGTATGGGTGCATGGAGGAGGCACAACAAAGGGAGAACCTTTAGAATTAATAACCAGTCGGGCTTTTGGGCTCCTCCTGAGCACGAGCTGCTGCGGCATTAATCAAGCCAGGAACAAGAGGCAAGGCTGGGCAGCCAAGAAATCGAAAGTCCAGACGACTGCACTGCACTGCACTGCACTGCACTTGTTGTAGTGGATGTGCAGTGGATACACACTCTGGATCACACTCGGGTTTCTTTTCCCAGCGTAATTGGCCAAATTGACGTTTATATGCGCGAGACTTGGGCCCTGGTTTATGGCCGGGATTATAGCATTGACAGTCTGCGCCAAAAGTTCAGGCCCAATACAGCAAGCAAGGCACAGCACAACAGGCACAGCATCGCAGTTGGCAGTTGGCAGATCGCAAACCCTTGCGGCCTTTAAACTTGGCAAATTTACGTGCCTAAAACGTGTATTTTCGAAACGGGCACGAAGCGATTTCTGCGTCTCTGCTCTCGCGAGCGCTCTTTGAGCAGTTTTAATTAAAATGCCATAAATTCGTGAAGAGGAAATTATCATTAAAATTCCCCTACGAATAAAAACTTAATTTCTTCCTTATGCTCGCAAGCAGGTTGGCAGTTCCCCTTGGCAAGGTTGTTGCGATAAAGCGAAGGCAACACACACGTCGAGACAGTCCGATTTCAATGAATCAGATACTTTCAAGAGATAGCTACGTTGCAGGAAGTGAACAAACCCAGAAGAGAACCTTAAGGAAGTGTCTTTTGTGCTTTCCATACTCTTATGCGAACATCAAAGATCCATATCTTGAAGATATTTACACTAATAGAGTACAGATGCAGATTAAATTCGGGTAAATGAAACAGCCACACTCATCAGATCATAATCAACAGAACAAGCCTCTCTCCCGCCATCTCTCAGTCTTACTCTATACTCTCTCCCAGTGAGGTTTAGCAGTAAGAGCCGAACAAGAGCCTATGCAGTTTTTAATAATGATTTACAGGTCAATATTGTCGAAAATTTCAAAGTAATTTTGTAGAATGAAATCGCTGTTGGAAGAGAAGAAAGACTTTCGAATATTTCAAAGTCGCTTCCAATATAAAATCCGTCAGTAATTTAACTTTCGATATTCCTTCTGTAGGGAATCCACCTTTGATAGCTGCTTGAACAGCTTTACTAGCTCTTTAGAATGCTTAGACCTTCCCAGCCGCTCATTCCCAGCAATTTGAAATATTCTCCAGGCCCCCGAAGCCCAACAGGTTGCATTTCAGTCCGTCTTCGGCGATCACCTTTCCGATGAACCCATAAAGATTGCCGCATTGCATTATGAAATATTCTCCTACGACGACGATGACGACGATGATGACGACGGGGTGGGAGGAAGGCTTATCCGCACTGGCAATGGCCAGCCGCAGGTAGCTGCGATGCGGGCGAAACACGAATTACATACATCAAGCACTAACTACCGACTTTGGGGAGAGTTGGAGCCCAAGTCCGATCTCAGGCCTGAGCAGAGCGGTAGATGGAAGCCGGTACGTAATCTGCGGCCAAAAGCCTAAGCCACGTACGCATATATCTTCTTGACCGATAAGGTGAAGAGGTGAGAGGATGAGAGGGAAAGCGCACTAGGTAGAGATGTTCAATAATGTTGCCACTTTTGTTTTGTAACCTGTCGAAGGTGTTGAAGATGATCATCTTGCTCCCTCTACCTCTACCTCTACCTCTCCCGCTCTGTCTCTATCTTTGTCTCTGTCTTGGAACAATGAATTGCATAAATGTACGGGCAAAAACAAGAAGAAGACTCATACAAAGTCGAAGAACCATCGCAGACAACAACAATTGAGCCGCCATACGCTGATGATCATCGCTGGCCAAGTACAATTGCCACCATAAAGGCTCATCCAATACCATCCCATCCCATCCCATTCCACCCCATCCCATTCCAGCCAAATCCATCGATCGCATCGTCTTCGTCTCATCGTCTCAGTCACCTCCACCTCCTCCTCCCCCTCCACTGCCGTCTCGCACTTGGTTTTGCCGATTGCCGCGATCAATGATCGCTGCTCTGGGCTCTGTTCTGGAGTCTCCGCTGCCTGGTTGCCTGGTCTCCCGTCCCAGGGCTCTTTGACTCGGTCGCGGCCCGGACCGGACCGGACCGGACCCGATCTCTGTCCATGCCACTTATACACTTGTTGCTGCGGGTTTGCGGTCGTGGCTGGTCGCTCGCATTTCGGTTAATTTTGTTTGATACCCTTCGCGAGAGTATCGCCAGTTCTGCACGATGTTCGATCAGCCTGGAGGTCGGGAAATACGAAATAATTTTGGCATACTTGATCTCTCGTACCACACATTCAGAACACTAAAACGAAATGATTCATGACCGATTGAAGATCGATTTAGTGGATGGCTTTAGGAGATTGATTAAAGATCAAGAGAATCAGAGATTCTTCGACGATCTTTTCAAAGTACGCGTAGAATGCGTAACGCCTGTTTTTTGGCTAGAATGATTTATTTAATGGAGAATGCACAAGAGTATTTAAAGTTCTGTTCGTCAGATCATGCATACAATTTCTTCCCCTATTCTCCTGAGCTGCTGGAGTGGCTGTGGCTCCCACTTGAGTCTACGCATTCATTTGCGGGCTCATTGTGGCCTGGGCTCATCCTCATCGTCATCGTCTGGTTCTTCGGTGTCTAGAGAAGTGACCGCCGTCGCTGTAGCCGTCGCTGTAGCCGTCGCCGTCGACGTCGACATCACCCTCACCCTCGTCACTTGCTAGGGCCTCTTTTGTTCTTCTTCAGCTTTTATTTATTTTAAATTCTTTTCTTTTGGGGGCTCTCTCCTACACACCACACTCTCGAATAGCAGCAGGCCAGTCCAGTTGGGTTTTAACTCGTTAAAACGCGCCTGGAACAGACTTGGGACTCGCGACTCGGGTCCGAGGAACAGGCAAGGAGACGAGGCATTCTTTTATAATTCCATTTCGCGAGAATTGCCCAATGCGCCCTTGGAGTCGAGCCCTGGCACGAAGTCGTTTCTGTTCTCTTCTGTTCTGTTGAGCCTCCGCTCCACGCTCGTTCCATAGAATCTTCTGCGGCTCGACCGCATCGCACCGCATCGCATGGCATGGCATAGCATGGCATAGCATCGCATTGTGTGTAGTGCGTGGATTATTGGTTCGCATCTCTGGGCCTGGTCTGGTCTGGTCTGGTCTGGCCTGGTCTGGTCTGGGCCTGGCCTAGAGGCGACTGGCAAGTACCTGTTGTCGTGGCTTTTTGTTGAGGTTTGAGATCAGGTCCCGGTCCCGGTCTCAGGTCTCAGGTCTCAAGCCTCGAACGTGCACCGATCTCGTTGATTTGCTTCGCCCTTCGCCTTCATTTTGCTTTTATTTTTAACTCATTTTTTCCTCCTACTTTGTTTAGGAACGTTTGCCTTTAATGTTGGGTAATAATATTATGCCATGACCCTGCCCTGCCCTGCCCGGCCCTGCTGAAGCAGCAGGTTCACGATTACGTTTATTTTTATGCTGGTACAGGTGGAGCAGGCCCGCGTTACCCAGAGTCCAGGCGAGGGCACAGCCAATGGCTTGGGGCATGCAACCGATTCTATGAAAATTGAAATTGAAATTTCCGTTCTATCGACTGAGCGAGCTCTTCGAGGGGAAATATTATAATTAACCGCAGAGAGAACGCTTAGCGGGCATCTTGGGCCGTCAAGAAGAGTGCCAAGGCGGTGGGGGAGGGGGAGGGGAACCCTTTCAAGCCCCACTTGACATTTTTTCTTGACGTTCCAATTACGAAACGCAAACACTCCGCATAATAAAAACAGAAAAAACAGAAAACAGAAATATCGTAAACAATTGCTGGGCGTACTTGGAAGTCGCATTGGACTCCACACTTGGGCCCACACATGGATCGGATCTCCTCACTCTCTTACCCGCTTCCAGCACTTCGAGCACCAAATCAGATGCCAAACTGTTGACACATTCTCGATATGGGACGAACTTCGGGCGAATAAACAAAAACATTAGAACACTCGTAAGTCAGAACTCCAGCTCGGAGTACGGAATACGGAATACGGAATTCAGAATTGTGGAACCATTAACAAATCTGTTAGAAGAACGAGCCTGAGACCATGACTGACGAGTGACCATGACATGGTTATTGGAGATGGAAGCACGGCAGAGGAGAGGGCATTAGGAGCCCATTATAGTAGGTTCTGCCAGCGAGGTGGTCTCCGCTTATCCGAGGGCTGATAAGCCCAACTGAATTGGGAAATTGAATTGTTTCTGGGGTGCGAAAGACAAATTGATGGCGTTGCCGGGCGGGCTGCGGCAGGTCTTAGATCTCGCGCTGAAGCTCATAAATCACTCTGTAAAGGGGCATAAAATTTGACTAATGAAAGGGTTAATAGATCAATCTGTGAGCTGTAAGTCTTTACAGCCTGTAAAGAGACGCCACGATGGAAGAGAGACCTGCTACGTAGAAACAGTCTTCTTGGAAGGCACCACCAGCCCAGACATTCTCCATATAGGATTTCGGTTTTTATTCGCATTGCGTTGAGTCCCACCCATCAGCATCCAGAACCATTTGGAGCCATGCCCAAAACATATATTCATCCACTTCCACTCTCGAGATCACGGAACTGCCACCTGCCACATGCCACATGCCACCACATGGAGAAAGACTGCACCCAGCGGGCAGGCATCAGCAGCTATTACTATTATTAAGACTTTGCCCACTTTGAGAAGACAGACCACAGTTAAAGCTAATAAAGCCATTTCACACCTGCCTGCAAAAATTGATGCAGTTTGCCCCCATTAACGTGTTACAGATTGCTTATAATTAAATTATAATCAACCCCACGGAGCCCCCAGGAACGGGAAAGGAACGGACCACAGCGGACCGGATCTTGCACCGCATCTGACATGCATCTAACAAGCCGTAGCAACTATCTAATCAACGTACAACGTCAAAACATCAACACCTCAAGTAATCAAAATCACTTTAGAATTTCAAATCAGATGATGGCCCGGAGAGGCAAGGCAGTCCACTCCGTCAGCCAGCCAGCCAGACCGTCCGTCCGTCCGTCCGTCCGTCCGTCCGTCTGTCAGCCGAGACAGTCAGCCCGCCCATAGCCAAGTGGCGTTTAGTGGAGCAAGAGCGAGCCAGCTCCAAGCCTCGATCATCATTCGCAGCCGCAGTGGCAACCGCAGTCCCAAGCCCAGGCACAGGCAGAGCCACAGCCTCATCTTCATCATTCTCCGGGCTCATCCTCATCCTCGGCACGCAAGCAACGACAGTTGCAGATAAAAAAAAACTAAGATTATTCAAATTTAATGGGCGACGGGGAAGCGCCTTGAGAGTCACGAGTAGAAATGGTCCAATGGGGGGAATGTGCTGAGCGAATCACTGAGAGAAAATGTGTTACATATTGTGTTAAAAACAAAGATTTCCCATCGGGGATATACTATTTTCACTCGTTTTTCATTCACAATGAATATCGCATCACTTATTTGATTTGAATGATTCGTATTTGAATTTAAAGTGATACTTGATCCCTTCTGGATATTTTTTGCAAGTATTTACTACCGCACACCAATTTGGGCGAGTGTACTGCGAGCGCATTGCGACTGGACTTGGGCTTGTCATCATGATTGATACGTTTGATGGATTGATTTGAGTGGATTCGGTGCGGTGTCCAGTGTTAGAGCATCGGCTGGGACTTTTGCTGATTGATCGCAACGCGTTGATTACAATCGCAGTTGCAGTTTCAGTTGAGGCAAGAGGCGAGCTTTGGAGTTGGAGTCGGAACAACGCACACGCTGCTGGGAATTCAATCAAAAGTGTCAGCGCCGGGGCCACCACCAGCAGCACCAGCAGCAACAGCAACGAAGAGGAAACATCTAACTGGGAGCTGCACTAACTAGCCGAGAGGCAGTGGCTCAAACCGAACAGCGATCCCCAATGCGAAACAGGTACTTTTTCGCGCTTTGATGATGATGATGATGATGGTAGCGATGGCGATGGCAATGGCGATGGCGATGACGATGATGGCTGGGAGATGGCGGCAAGTGTCTGTTGTGTCTTTTAGTGCCATGTTATATGCCACCTTAATGATCTTGTCTTGGCCAGTGCAGTAACTGAGGCAATACCCAGCTCCGCTCCACTCTCCTCTGGCCGACACGAGGCTCTGCAACATTTTGACCACCAACGGCGCCTTTATTGACTTCACAGTCTCGGCCAAACTGGGTGGCCCAACTCAGTCTCTATCTCTGTCCCAGCCAGAGTCCGCAACTGGGCCTATTAAGTCATAGCTCTGGCTTATTTCGAATCATTTCACAGCTGTGTGGAGACCTGCCCAGGCCGGATTCGGATCCGGAGTTGGAGTTGGAGTTGGAGCTAGAGTCTCTGCATCTGCCTCTGCCTCTGCCCCTTTCCATATGCCATACCTCATTTGGATTTTGGATTATGTTGTAGTACAATTTTCACAAAGAAAAATTGCTAATTAGTGGAAATTAAATTGAATGTTCGTAACTTTTAATTGGGTTTTTTTTTGCAGAACAGCAGTTGGTCGTTGAAATTTGTCATGAATGAAATAGGCTACAACAACGTTTGCCTCCATTTCCTCCAGCCAGTTGTAAGTGCTACAGTTTACAGTTGTGTGGATGTACATGCCACACTTGTCGGCCTTTCGAATCCGTTTGAAGTGCCCGCTCTTGCTCTCTCTCTTTTTCTCAACCTTTATCTGTGGGCCTCCATAGAATATTGAAATTGCTCTTGTACGAGCAGTGCCGGCAAAAAAGTTTCTTCTTTCATTTGCTGGTCCTGATTAATGGTGTTTTAATAGAGCGTGAGAAAAGCAAGTATTCTTGTTTTGGCAATGGCTTTCGGACTGGAAGACTGTACGGCTGTACGGCTGAAGGGCTGTGAGGCACCTTGCATTCGTTGTGGCTCACTTGGCGTATGATTGATAAAGCCGTGTGTGTTTCCCTCTCCGCGAAGACTAATTAGTGTCTGGCCGGTAAGGTGAGGCCGGGGTAATGATCTCGGGCATTCGCTGAGAATCTGTAAATAACTCAAAGTGGAGCACAGCAGGGGATCATGTAAATGGGAGAATTCTCGACATTGGCCGGAGGCCTGAGAAATTGAGATATGTCGGGTACCGCTAAAACCGAATATCCCGTATCCCTCATCCCTCATCCCGTATCCCGAATATCTTCCCGCAAATGAACACAACAAATTCTTTAATTTCAATGTACAACCTGCTGCGACTTCAGTGAGACACAGAACAGAACAAGCGCCAAGCGAAAGACTCAGGACACGAACTTGTCTTACACAGAACCACAGGCACAGCCACAGCCACAGCCACAACCACTGAGGGAAAACAGCAACAGAACAGAGGCTGGCCCCCGAAAAACTTTACGTAATTAAGCAGAGAACTTCGAGCTAATGTCGCACATAAGTCACACGGAGCACTCCCGACATCGGCGAACAAAACGGTTAATGTTTTTGCCTCCCCCTCTCCTTGTCCGTCCACCACTGCACCACTGCACCACTCTGCGGCTTTGCCTGCCAAATTTGCCTGCCAACTTGCCAGCTAAGTAACAGCAGCATGCACCCATGCACCCAAGGAATAGCTGCTGCTGCCGCTGCTGCCGCCGCTGTTGCTTTGGCTTTGGCTTTGGCCTGGCTCATTCACGCGAATTTTTTTGGCAATTGAACTTGGCTTTGGAAACATTTCGTTTGAATTCGATTTTTTTAAAACAGCTTCGGCGTCAGCGTCGGCGTCTCAGGGCAACGCGTTTGTGAATAGCTTTCCGCATTTTAGCGGCATTTGGCACTCGGCAACAGCAGCCCAGCAGCCCCGCCATCCCGCAACCCCGCTGCAGGGGAAAAGGAGTCAAAGTAGCAGACGACGACGACGATGGCCAGGCCAAATGTGATGCTTATCAGGAATCACGAATATTTGTTTGCCGCTGCAGCCAAACGAACTGAAGAAGTTGTGTTCAAATGGTTGTCCTCTTCTTGTGGGACTTCTGGGATTGCCACTGCCACTGCGCCCGGCACACAGACGGGGGATCGGATCGATGGCAACGAATCATTCCTGCAGGAACAAGAAATCCCAAACTTGACTCACGACGCATTTTTCCTTCAGCTATATATACATATATACATATATATATACCTATCTCTATATATATTTAATTTCAGTGCATCAAGCGTCAAGTGTATCGAATGACCAAAATGAGCATTTGCAAGGGAAAATATTATATTGAATAGAGCAAAGATTGGATGCTCTTTTTGTGCTATAGTCACGTTATACTATCGATACTCGAATCGATGATTCATTGATCATTATTTGGGGAACAGCAACTTCTTTCAGCGCCAATTGTTTTGATATACATTTCTGATAGCCAAATCCCATTCGCTACGTTAATTGGAATACAACAGGAATCAGCTGTGATTATTCGCGAACCGCCAAAGGGTTGCAGGCTCGACAACGAAGCCGCTTAACCCTTCCGGGCCGAACGAGAAGTGGAGATTATTCAAACAGTTGCATAAACAGTTGGCAGAGTTTTATTGGCGCCCGAGAGTCACCAGACTCGCGCCCACGCGCCTCGTAGGAGGTGGGGGCGATGGCGATGGCGTTGCCACATCGTCGCGCAGAGTGGCGAACGGTGGAGCGGTGGAGCGTGGGCGTCCCACTGGGGGCCTCTTACAAATGATTTTTCCAAAATATTCAACGTATGCATATTTTTTATAATTTTCACAAATTGATAAACAAAATTGCAAGTGATTTTTCATTGTTGCGCCGCGCATTCAGCATTCAGCGGCTAGCGGCTCGGCTCGGCTCTCCCGCCAGCCGATCCCGCCGCTCCGATCATGAGTCACAGCAGCGGGATAATTATGATGCCAGATAATGCGATATTGAACACAGTTTCCTTCTCATTTCCACAGTTCCACAGTATCACTCGTATATCCATTTGCCACACGACACGGTGGCAGTCTGTGACAGCTGTGCCGCAATGGACACTCGGCAGCCTGCAGCCTGCAGCCTGGCAGCAGCAGCAGATCGAGCACCATACTACGTGGCGCCCTCCTTTTGTCGGGTCTATCCACTTTTGTCGCACTGATTTCCCGCCCGGCCCGGCCCGACCCGTCCCAGCCCCTCTTCCCTCCCCGTGGCGGCACAAGTCGGTGCCACTTGTGGCCATGTGGATGTGGGTTCCTTCAACCAGCACCGAAAACACCACTCGTAATGCAGTCCATTGTCTGAGGCCGGACTGCATTTTACGAGCGGCTTTGTTTGCGCTTTGAGAATTATTATGTCATAAATTAATAGGCGCAATTTTTACAACCTATGGGGGAAACTTTACATACCCCCAGATACAATAAGGGACACTGGGTACTGGATACTGGGTACTGGATACTGGGTACTGGATACTGGGTGCTGGGTAAGTGAAAAATGCTTTACCGGCAGCGCATTAGGCTAATGTCTGGCGATTTTCCATGTCTCACGTGCTCAGATACAATCGAATGGCCGGGGCCAGCGAGCGGAATGAGCGGAAAAATGGGGAAATGGAAACGAAATTAAAATTGGCTACGCCGCGTGAAAGGTAAATTATTTCCGTTCAACCTAATTGGAAGTGTGGAAATATTAAACAAATATTTATGAATAATGTTTAATTGCTATCCAAGGAATTCATCCTTAAATTGAATATTGTTTTTATTTCGGAATTGGATGGCTTCCCTATTTTGGCTGCTTTCCTTCCCTATCATTCCGTCTCCCTAACCTGAAAGGAATATCAGCTCTTAGCAAACTTTTGTTACATTATTATTCCCTAATGCAAATATCGAAATCGAATATATATTTATGATTATTTGGTAGAATTGTTTTGGCTTGATATGTTTCGAGATACTTCTTATAAAATTTCATCCATTGGACATTGTCACAGGAACACTCATTGGTAATAAAAACGCGTATGATAAAAACATTTCATTTACGATTATCAAGCCTGTGAGGATTGTCTTTTTGTGACCGTCCGAATCGCTTTTGAGGTGGAAATATATTCTGAGTATATGAAAAAGTCTCTAAAAGTTGTATGGCACCCAGAGATGTATCCATTTTCACGTCAACATAGACGTATGGAAATTAGGGCTCATTGAGTATTGAAAGAGCAGGCAGAAAGCCAATTTCACTTCTAAACTATTGTCAACTTCCCTGATATAATTTCGGTAAATCTCTTCAGGCTTTTATGTGTGGCTCCCCATCGATCCGAACTGATTCATTGGGTTCATGTAGCCAAAAACTAAAGCATTTTCTATGTGCAGTTTTAACCTTTTAGGCCGCGTTTCGACTTCATCTACACTTTGCATGTTATTTCATTTCATACTCGCTGTTGCTGTTGTTGTGGCTCAGAGCCAGAGCACAGCATGTTTGTTAGCAACAAAATGTATAAAAAGAGAAGGAAATAACGCCGAGAGTAAAAACAACACGCCCCGTAGCACCAGACAAACACCCCCCTCTTCCCCTCTCCGCCTGCCCCACTTTGATGCAAGTCTGCACAGCTGTCTGGGGCGCAAAGTTCGGTTTTCATTCTCATTTTGTTGTTGTTTTGGCTTGGCTCTGGCTGTGGCTGTGGCTGTGACTTTGGCCGAGTGACTCATTGGGGTCTGCAGCTTGTCTGCCCTGCCGCTATTTGTTGCATATATGATTTTATTAGTTATCCGCGGAGCCGAGTTTTGTTCTCCTCTACTCTTACCCGTACTACGACGAGTATATGTTGCATGCCTGTATTTTCGTTTGTACGTTTCGTGTTTTTCCCAATTTTTTTTTTATATTTGTATTTGTATTTGTATTTATTTTTTGTTTTTTTCATTCATTTTACTACACCGAATCGCCGCTGGTTGTTGGCTGTTGGCTGTTGGTCAGTCAGTCGCATGTCCCAGTGTGTGTTTTGTCAATTAAGCAGCAAATTTGCCAAACAAATTCAAAAATCGCGTTTTACAAATTTTTACCCAAATTAAATCAAACCTTGTTCTCACATAGATACTGGCACTGTACACACTGGCACTGCATTTTTCCTATTTACAGTACATTCGATGTGTCTGTGGCTCCTTTGGTAGCTCTGCGTCAGACCAAAGCCAAAGTAGTCTTATCACAGCCACGACATCGTCAAAATATCGACTCAAATGACCATTATTAGCGGTAAATAAACTCAACTTCCACTCAGCCGCAATCGCAGTCAAGCAAAGCAACCGCAGAGCCCAGAGCCCGGCAAACACACCGCCACAGCCCGAGCCCGAGCCCGAGCCCGAGTCTAAGCCCGATCTCGAGCCCCAGCCCGAAGCCGAACACTAGTGGAAGTAGTGGAAGTACGAGTAATAAAAGATCATGTTAACACAGTGGAGAACAACGGCAATAAAAGAGGAGAGCAGAGTGCCGAGGAGGCACCTGGGACTGGACTGGGAAGAGCCATCGTCGGTGGGACATGCCGAAGGCGGAATACTCTTGGAGACAATGCAAGGCGAATCCCATGAACACCCATCCTCAATGTCTCAAGCAATCCAGATAGTCTTACTAACTTAGGGTTGGTTAAACGAAAGAGAATCTGTATTATTACTTATATTAGTCTCCTCCTGGCAGGAGGCTAGCTATATACGATATATTATTCTGATTCGTCTTGGCATTAGAAAACATACTTTCTCTTGCAGTCACCATACCCCTTCGGCAGTTCGAACAAAGGAAAAACCCAATGGCAATGCCAAAGTCAATGGAAGGAAAACTTACATCTGATAAATGATATAGAAGAGCTTTTGCGGCTGCAACGCAGCAACTGCAGAAATATTGTCACAAAACCCAGTTGCGGATGGTTGCAGAGTCGGGGAATCGGAGACGCGGGGAGGCTGAGGCTGAGGTTGAGGCTGAGGCAGAGGCAAGTATGTGGCTTAACCTGTTGCTGCCGCTCGGTTCAATCCTGGCCATTGTTCTGCCAGGAGGCTTATCGCTCCCTGGCTGCCCAGGCTATGGAAGCCAATTAGGCGACATTTTTTGCACCATCTGCCTTTGGCAATTATGAAAATTGCAATTTTTATTGCACCCAAGTGGCAAGCAGAGAATTCCTCCGGTGCTGCGGTGCTCCAGCACTCCAGCGCCTTCTTGGACTCCACGGCAATGGCCGTTGCCACCTCCTCCGCTTATAGAATCTTTAATAATTAAGCTAATTGGCAGCCAGGTGCTTGGAAATGACTTTCGGGGTTACCATTCGCCGACTGCCAACCGCCAACTGCCGACCGCCAACAGCATCGACTGGGCTCTGGGATTCTGCTCTACGAGTAGTATTCGAGTATTCCAGTATACGAGCCAACAAAAAATTAATTTCGCATGCCGCTGCACGTTCCGCACGGGCAGGCAATCTCTTAATGGTCATGTAGCCGCGCGTGATTCGGTTTGACCTCCTCCAGAGCTAAATACTCGAGCCAGGCCGCTCATCATGCTCCAAATCTACATAAATCTGTAACCGATTTTCAGCTGCAGCTCCAGCCACAGCCACAGCTCCAGCTCTGCTCTCCATACAAATGTGGGATGCACAGCCCCATAGCCAACAGTCGGGCCATGTGTGAGCGGAGCAGCCTCTTTTTGGTCTTTGTTAAAATTGTTTGCCATTCGGCGGATTGTTATGCGGAAGAACGGATAGGGGGCCCCTACTCCGGTACGCTCCCTCTCGCTCCCTCCTTCTGTGTTTGGCTGGAACACGATCTGTGGGATTTTAAATTTATTAAAATGAATTAATTTGAGCATTTCAGCGTACTTTTCTACGGCTCGCCAAATGTGAGGCATTTTAATGATGTCCCCCAAACCGGCGGCCAGCCATTACGAGTATCTATGGTCACAAATTGTATTAGCATTCGCTTAACCTTTTGGGCTCTTGGGGTGGGGTCCTGCCACGAGATAGGGCCACGGACTCTGGAAACCAACTTGGATATTTCTAATTATGAAAATTCTCGGGCCATTCCCATCACTGATAGGGAATCCTATCTCCAATAGGAAAGGACAAACATAGTGCAGGAAATAGTTTCAGGAGTTGGAAAACTATTCCCAAATTGTATACTTCCGGTATGGACAACATAACCTTAAACTCCAAACCTTGGCGATTTTTGGTTCCTGTCTGCTTTGGATGATGGATGTTCGTTCGAGTCGGCGAGTATCTGTGAGCCGGAATAACTTTCTCCGACTTGGGCACGAAGCACACACAAGGCGCACGCATAAAAAATATCCTCTGACCCTTGGCTCTATCAAATGGCAAAAGCCACAGCCCGGCAGACCCGGCAAAAAAGGCACTTAAAATGCCAAAGTCAATCCCAGCCAATCGACCGAGAGACACCGAATGAGCAAACGCCTGTCAATGCACTGCGGACAATGAAATTAGGTAATAAGCAGGCCATATAGAAACACATTTATGTCCCGTCCAGTCGGGGGCCAGTCCGGGCAGTCGGGTCGAATCCCCATCCCGTCCCAGTCTGAGTCTCAGTCTCAGTCGCAGTCTCAGTTCCATTCCAAGTCCAAGTCACTTTTCATTTCCAAATGGCAACGGCAAGTGCGCCACAGACTCTCCAAATCGAAGTTGGAGGCAGGGAGAAATAATTTATAAGCCTCAATGCCCCGGCCAGACGACCATAAAAGTCCTGGACCCGGCCAGGTCCCACTGTCCAGCCGCACGGCCTGCAGGCGGCTCTGTCAGTTCGACTGTCAATTGACTGGCAACACTTCGCAAATGCGGCGCCCGTCGCGACCAAACAAAGCCACAAAACTCGGACATTCAGACTGCGACTCGGACACTAAAATGAATTGAAACTAATATGCCAAAGTGAGTGGAGTGGAGTGGAGTGGAGTGGAGTCGTCTGACAATGGTTCGATTCCCCATGATTCTGAGCTCCCAGCCTCAGGGGCAGCCGCCACAAAAAACGAAGCGAAAGGATACACAATGACCAAAAAGAAAAAAAATGCTGTACCGCATGCATGATTACCTAATGCTGTTAGCCTGTCTTCGAATCGCTCTAGAGATGTGAGCGTGACATCAGAGCAGTTTCCACTTACAGCATGAGGATGTCACATCATCCTTCAAATCAAAGGAGAAGCAATAGGAGCTTCAGTTTCTTTGGATACTGGATCGATCTATGGCACTCACGGAATCATCACTGAATCGAGCACGGTTTGGGGTTTGGTGACCGAAAAGTGTGACTATTGTGATTAATTTTAATCGCTGGCTTTTGAACGGTGATTTATTGGCGCACTGATATAAATCATTTAAAAATGCAAGCAATGCGATTTTTGTCAGACACATTTAATTATGCACTAAATAAGAGGTGTCGCCCGAAAATGTTTACAATAAATTAATTGAAAATCAATTAGCGGGCCCAGAGAGCGGCTGCAAAGCCAATCGATATGCGGCTGCGGCTGCCACTGAATTATTGTCAACTCTCGAAATGGCTAAGGTAAATGGCAAAAATTATTATTGAGTACTCTAAATTATGGGGCGCAGCAGTGGCCACAGCGACAGCGGCAGCGGCAGCACCAGCACCAGGATCCAGATCCATAAAAATCACCACACAACTTTGGCATTTGTTCGATGTGGCTGAGACTCTGGCAACTTTTGGCTGCAGGTGAAATGGAAATATTCGCCCAGAAATATACGACTATGGCAACAAATTAAAGTGCATTGCCGTGTATATGGCCATAAAATTTTATATTATTTGCATGCAGGCCAAACTCAATTCGTATTTATTAATTAGTACAAAAAACACTTGGCTCAGACTTGGCCCAGACTCCGTTCCATATAATTTTAGTTGGTCGCTGAGGTGTTAATTGCACAGTGGTGGGTAGCCCCGCAAAGCGTCGCAGGGGCCCACAGTGCGCCCCACTTCCACTTCGGGCGGTATTTTGGTAATGCTCGAACTCCCAGTCTCAGTCGCAGTCGCAGTCCTCCCATGTGCCTGCCGGTTTGTGTCGATTGAAAGTGTGAAATTGCAAGCAATTGTGATTGTGATTGGGGAACCCAGTGGATTTTCGTACCAAAACAAAAGTTCGGAGGGGGCTTTGCAATTGGCAAATTGCATCAGGTGTGCAAGAGGCCGGGGGAGGCCAAGGGGGTTGGGGTTGGGTGCAGCTTATGATTTGTATATGTGCTGATTAGCCTGTGGGTGTGGCTTGAACGATTGGCCCCGTTAACATGTGGAGAGTCTGAGATCTAATAAACTAGATCTCGACTCGGCTCCTGCTCGAAGTTCTCCGAAATTGAGCAATCGTAAGCTACCCAATTATTATCGCTATTCTACACAGTATTTACCAAAGTAATGATCTGTCGTATGTTTTAACAGGAATTCATATTTGGTCAAATATCGATCTCCTGATAGATCCAGTATTTCGAAAGTCCTGAATACTCCCCCAGCCTTCATGAAGTCTCAGTTTGGGACCGACTATCATCCAGTGGGAGAAAGTTATCAACAACAGCATGCATATGAGCCCCATCGATCACACAATCATTGGGAAAAAAACAGGGAAAAAAGAGCAAAATGTAAGGGACAGCCGCAGAAAGTGTTTTCCCCCATGTCCCCCTGTTTTCCCGCTGCCTCAGCGAAGACGAGGTTTCCCCCTCCTGCACCGCTGAGGAACAACCAAATGCAGTGCAATAAATTTACTTTAATTTCTCATAAATTTCGGCTTTGCATATTTTTTGCATACTGGAAAGACAATAGATCTGTGCTGGGCCAACACCCGCGCACATTTACATGCAAATGAGCCTGGGAGATGGGGAGCCTGTGGAGTACGTCTGGGTCCAGGCACCAGCCGAAGCCCAGAGCCAGAGCCAGAGCCAGACCCAGACCCAGGACCAGGCCTCAGAGAGTGGGTGACGCTAAGCACCATTTGACGCCATTCGCTTCTTTGCCGTGGCCGTTGCTGTTGCCGTTGCTGTTGCCCCTTTGCACATGCCGCCCCAGGCCAAGACGCTGGCGACTCGTCGACTAGGCGACACTTTTTAGGCCGGCTAGCCAACTGGTCGGAGTGGAAGTCGGATACTGAGTCGTCGCTGGCTGCGACAAGATGTCCATCAACGCCTGCGTGTCTAACGAAGGCCCAGAGCCGCGTCACATCAAAGCCTTTGGCGCCACCCCGGTCCAGGCCCAGGCCCAGGCCCAGGCAGGATTCGGAAAGACGCAAGGCGAACTTTATGGCTGACACCAATCAACTTTGGCTCGCCAGAGCCTACGATGTCTAATGCCTTTGTTTATGCCCTCGGCGGGTCTGGCCCGCTCTCCGGTATGGTACATAACTCTAAGGAGAAAATGGACTTGGCACTTTAGGGGACACCTTCTACTCCACGCACATACGAGTACCTCCTATGTATGTATTTATTTATGTACGTAGACAACCGACCACGAGCGTAGACTCTCGGTTCTCCAGGGGGGACCCGAGAGGGTTCCATAAAGCATCAAGTGCCTGTTTGGCCTGTCTGTCCTGCCTTTCCTGTCTCCTGCCTGCAGTCGACACCCACAAACAATTTTCAATAAGCTCAACAGCTCATCATCAGCTTCCTTTGACAGGCCTTGCCCTGCTCGTTCTGCTGGTGCCAGCAAATGCCACATTTAATTGGCCTTTTATCTGTCTGCACCCTCCGTGGATTTTGTGCTTTTTGTGCCCCATCGACGCCGATCGAAATCCTTGACAAATCTGCACTTTTATTTGTTGGCAATTTTTCGATTCGGCAGGCGACAGGGCACCAGGGCGATGACGACGACGACGACGACGACACGTGTCTTGAAGACGTTACGGAAATGAGCACCATTTGTTTTTGCCAACGATTTGCAATGGGACAGAGAGAGGTTTAGGGGCGGGCGGTAAAGGATTTGCCAAGGAAATGCCAAACTCGACAATATGCACTGAGAGAAATGGAAGTGTATCAGTGTATAGTTGCTAAAATGTTCTAGGAGCAGCATGAAAATAATCGCTTTTTTATCTATTCCAATATTTTTACTTCAAAATTGATTCCCTATAGCACCAAAATATCCAGTCTAATAGCCAGAGCAGTCACCTTACCACTCAACTCAATATCCTTTGCAATTCCCCATATAATATTTAAATGTGTTGCGGATCCACTAAAAGGCTTCTGTTTAAGGATACTTGATGACGTTGCATGCAATATAGAGTCATTCATCAGTTGTCTCATAGGAGTACTATGAGTGTTATCGGTAATTCTAGTTACTCCCCTACTCCTCCGCCCAGGAGTGCCCTTTCAGTGCTCTCAGTGTAGAGCTGAAAAAACCGCCCCTGTAGCGACATCGCGAAACACGAACAAACGAAAACAAACCAAATCTTAGGTCCAACTTTTGGCAATCTCATCACAAAATCCCAATCTGGTAAAGAGACAAACCTCAGATAAATAAGGGTGACGAATCCCCGCACACAACACAGAGCACACAGCACACAGCGGAACCACTGAAGAGAAATATTAATTTATTTTATTTGGAATGCTGCAGCATGCCGCAAAGTGTGATTGTGACAGGTACAGGCAGCCGGGAGGCAGGATGCGGCACGTGACACGTGGCGACGCACTGCAAATATGCATAAAATCTGTAGATGCCATTGGCCGCTCAAATTGATAGTGTGCGCACACGGCCATTAAAAGCAAAACTGGCCCCCGGAGAGGGGGAAACGTTGCGAAAGCATATGCTCGGCTTCACAGGAAAAGGAACATGCAGGAGATGGCAATGGAAATGGTTCCCACACCACCACCGGCCTTCGACCAGCCTAGCCACAGGCTATTGACAACGCACAGAATTCGATTGTAAACTCAAGTGGCCTCCGTTCAGGTCCATTCAGGACACGCCAAGGATGCGAATGATAAGTACCAGAAAGGACTGGCCCAGACCTCCAGGCACTGAGAAATTAAAGCCTTGCACGCACCCACCGCCATCCTCAATCCTCAATCCTCAATCAACCCTCCCCTCCCTACCCCATCCACCGCATTACTGCAAAATTGATGGCCAGCAGACGCTCGCTGTCTGCCGCAGATACAAATGTATCTCTTCTCGCACGTCAAACCGCCGAGTGCGTACTGCGTCCTGCGTTCGGGGTTCGCCCGCCGAAGAGTTTCCCACGACCCGTCCTTAAAGTCCGTAAAGTGTTGCTTATGTCCTGGCTGCTGTAACAACAACAGCGACTGTTTGCCGAGGGCTGGGTAGGGTTGGGTTGGTCTCGGTCTCGGTCCCGGTCCCGGAGTTCTCCCCGTTTTAATTGCCGTCCCCCTTCAGCCAGACATCAGCTTAGCAGCCGGATCATCCCCTGGATTCAACCTATTTCTGGGCGCTCTTTCCGATACCCCTGCTGCTCCTGCTCCCGGAGTAGACGGAGCTGGTGCCGCTGTCAGCTTCATTATTTGCTATTTTAGCAATTTGATGGTAAACTTTGACCACGGCTCAATGAGTGCCTGTCAGACTGAATGCGACTGCCGTGTCATGGCTAGGTCTTGCTCGCCTGCTGCTGCTTTTCCACGGGTGCACAAGAACTCACTCAGGGCCCACACAATGGATACACACGTTGCCACTTCCATGCCGATTGTGCCTGCCACTGTGGCCTTTATTGTTGGGCCCTGTCGCGGCTCGGCCCGGGTACATTATTAATTGCTTATGGACCTTAGCGTATCTGTCTATCATAAACATGAGAACCTTGACCTCCCACTCAGCAAGGGGCCAGGGGCCAGATGACGTCGACTTGGGAGGGTAACTATTACGTACATTCATAGAAGAGGATTTCATGTGCTATGGAAACTACTCCCCCATACGGGATAAAATTACTTCATAATAATTGGATTTTGTCGATTTGAGTAGGGGGAGCGATGCTGTGGCTCTTATCTGAAAAGAGAATTTTCAAACTGAATATCAATCGGTCATAAGATTAAGCCAAGATCTCCTCTCTGTC
This sequence comes from Drosophila athabasca, assembly GCA_008121215.1. Lineage (NCBI taxonomy): Eukaryota > Metazoa > Arthropoda > Insecta > Diptera > Drosophilidae > Drosophila > Drosophila athabasca. The sequence continues at coordinate 3,440,210 of CM017794.1, forward strand.
TATAAGTCCTCTCCTTATAAAGACATTTTTGATCGGAGTGATTTGGAGAAGAAAACTTAGTAAATCAATTATTTCAGGGCACTTCTGCGTTCCAATATCTGCAATATATTTTATTATCAGTATTAAGTATTGGATATGAATATTTGAGAGCAGCTGTCACATATTAGCATGTGATCCATGGAGCTTGGAAGGAATTTGGCAACTTGGCGGCGACGTTGGCGGAGTGGAACACCTGAGGCTAATTTGGACTGTCCGACTGTCCGCATTGTCGCATGTCATTAAGGACTAGATGGCCGAAAGCCGAAAGCCGAGTCCAAGTACTAATGGCCAGCCCCTTTCCACTTGTCAGCCCACACACCCTCTCGATCTCTCGATCTCTCGATCCCTCGATCCGCGCACTTCTGTCCAGTTTGTCTCTAATTTAATTTGCATTTTAACAACTTTTTGCGTGTGGTTCGGGCTCTTTTCTGGATATGCGAGTAGACCGCTGTCCGACTGCGATCGGGCGGGCGGGTGGCCAGTCGGCAACAAAAGGCGTGACTGCAACATGCGCCAAGTGCGTGAAACGCCGAAATAACACAGCAACCTGCCAAGACAGCATCAGCTTCAGCATCTTACCTGCGGGCGCGCACCCAAGCACCCAGGCACCCAAGCACCCAAGCCGCGCACAAATTAAATTAGTTTGAATAAACAGCGAGCCGCAAAAACGAAACTAAAATAAAATAAAACCAAAATGCAAAATGCATAATAAATGAACCGACCGAAACGAGCCGAACTGGGCGCAGCCTGAAAATGGCCAGAACGGCCAGAGGGAGCAAGAGCGAGATGGAGATGGAGATGGAGAGCGAGAGCGGGAGCAAGGGAAACACTCGCAATAAGAGGAAACCGGGCAAAAATCAAGGCAAAGTCGGACGGCCGTGAAGACCAGACCCAGACCCAGACCCATCCCCAGTTAACCCGAAGCTGTGGCTGTGGCTCCGACTGGGTCCATGAATGCCACAGCGACAGCGTCGGGCACTGCAACTGCGACGGCGGCTGCGACTGCGGCTGCGGCTGCGTGGGCGCAAAAGCCTGCGCAGGTGATTTTAATCGCATGCCAGGAATCTGGCATAAACAGGTGAACCTCCGAAGACTCCAACTCCAATCCGACTCCGACTGCGACTGCGACTGCTACTCTGACTCAAACTACAACTCGGAAATGGACCGCAAGGCAAAAAGGCACAAAATTAAATCAGACACAGAAGGAAGGTCCCAGAACTCCAGGCAAGGGATGGACGTGTGACACGAACGGGGAAACACTTCAAAGAATGGAGAACCAATCAAACTGAGTCAGAGTCAACAATTTATACCAATTCTGGCCAAATTCAACCAAATAATAACTCAATATAAATAGGAGTGTAAATAGGAGTATAAATCGTAATCGAAGTCCAAGAATAACTTCCGTATTTACATATGTTAGGCTAAATTCAAATTCATTATTCATTCGTGTCTGTCATAGGGACGTGTCGTGTCACGCGACCATCGCAAAGTCTCAGCATCAGAGCACCGCAAATGAGCCCAAAAGGATGAGGCTTTGTGGGACTGGAGAGCAGGAAAACGAAACGAAAATTGTAAATCACGAATTTTGCTGGAAGATATGCAAAAGCGGCGCACATTTTGTAGCAAATTGAATTTTCAGCAGAAAATCCCCAAGAAAGGAGGGAGAGAAGTTTTGTAGGCCTTGTTAAAGGCGAAAAAATAAGAATCAGCCGCGCGCGCTTGCGCATAAATTTCCAGAGAGGGCACGGGCCCGTGTGCACAGAGCTAAAGAAAAAAAAATAAATAAAAACAAGAGCTGCAACAGGTTGCAGCAACAGCAACAGCAACGGCAACGGCAGCCAAGTTCGTATGCCCCAATCTGCATATACAAGCCATAAAGCAATTTCCATTTGGAAGCAGGCGGCTGCGGCTGCCCGACTACCCAAAAAAGGCGACAAGGGCGAGGCGAGGCAGTAATGGCAAGAGGCAACCTTGATCCTTGTCAACTGCAGCACCCAGCACCCAGCAGAGGGCAGAAGGCAGAAGGAGGAGCAGGAGCAGGAAGGCCCCCGCAAGGCAGAAGAGTTTCCAGCTCCATCTGACTCTGACTCTGACTCAAACTCCAACTCCAACTCTCTGATGCCGATCCCGATCCCGATGTAGTCGTAGCCGCCAACAACTTTAATAAGTTCGCAGCTCGGAGGATTTCTGGTTCTGCTCTGTTCTGATTTCTAGCCACCCTCCGCTCTCTACGCATTTCGTGTTTTATTTACTCGATTTTTATGCAAATTTTTATTTTTATTTTTGTTCGCCCAAGGAGGAAAGGAGGAAATCGAGCAAGGAACGGAACGGCAATGCGCGAAGGAAGGCTTTTGCTGCGAAACGAGCAATGACGACGACGAATTCATTTCGTTTTGTTTGTCGTATGCAAAAATTGTTATGGCCGTCCCGTCCCGGCCCGGCTCGGCTCTAGGCCCGGCCTGGCCGATACTACAGTCTCATAGAGTCTGAGACTGAGTCTGCCTAGTGCTGTCTCGGTCTCGACGCTGCTGTTACCATTTATAGCCGCTGGTGGTTTTTCGTTGCCAAATTAGTGAATTTACATGTTGAACAATGATCAATGTTTTGTTAGCACATGTTTGCCCCGCTGCTGATGCTGAGCTGAGCTGAAGCTGATGCTGTTGTTGCTACATGCGATCCGGCAGATATACTCGCAGCGGCGGGAGAGGAATCGGCTGAATATGCAAAACAATGAGAAATTTTCTGAAAGCCAAGCAGAGCTCTGGCCACATAACTGAGGTAATAACAAGTGCAAGAGTGGGTGGAAAATTTGAATGGTCGTATACTCGAAGAGCATACTCGAATCGTGTGGAATGCTGTGCAAATCGGAGTAAATTGTATTTTAGATACATAAATTCTAAGCATATCTTTTTCTTCAATTTGATTAAAAGTCAAGGTACAAAAAAGATACCCATGCAAACTATTGCTTCCTTTTTATAAGCATAGGCTATCGAACGGATAGTTTGTATTGAATCACTTTGCATAGCACCAGAATAACAATTAATTTACGAGTATACATTTTAGAGATTGCCAAATCATAAACAACGAATTGGATCCAATTGGCAGCTTTTTAAAATATTATCCGAGTTCTTTCCCTTCGATAAGTTCTGAAAGTGTAACAAAAAATGTCCGATTTCCATCGGGATACTTAATATGTGACCCCATCGGAGCCACATCCATTCACATCTCTCCCTCAGGTTTTCCGATTGTGTTGGGCACGGAAAAAGACCCGGCCGGCCTGTTAGCGGTGTTTAGTGGATGATGCAACAGCTCGGAACACCTCGTAATGGCTTCCTCTTGTCCCAGAAGCGACTGGAAACCAGGAGAGACAAAGTAAAAACGCCGCTAGAGGAGCTTTGTTCGAGTACGAGTCGCTTGCACAATGCCAGGCGACACATGCAACACGGCAAAAGTAGAAACAAAGATGCTTCCCAAAAATGGAAGGAAAAAACTAAACTCTGTTAACTGTGCTTTGGATTGGTGTCTGGTGTTTCTGTTTTCTGTTTTCTCACCTCGGAGGAGTGGAAGTGGAGGCAATCAGTGCACCCACCACCGGCAAAACGTTAACACTTGTTTGGCCAGCTAATCGCATCGGCTTCGATATGAAAGGCAGCAGCCACCAGCCACAGGAGAGGGCGGAAGAGCCGCAGCAGACACAGTTTTAAGTAGAATTAAGCATCCACATCCACATTCATGAGTCAACTTGCCGCACGAGAAGGCGAAGGCTTTGTGGGGCTCCTTTGGCTCTTTTTTGGCCGAATACTTTTGTTTTTTTGGCTTTTAGGTTTTGGCTTTGGTTTTTTTTTGGTTTGCTTTTTGATTTGTGTGGCTTAATAAAATACCAAGAAGTCGTCGCCATCGCCATCGCTTGGGCTTGAGATTGGGATGGGGACTGGAACTGGGACTGGGGGATTGGAAGATTGGGAAACAATGAATGCTTCCGCCGCGCTGTCAATGATTCTACCCCGAAAAGCGAAAAGCGACGAAAAAATAAATAAAGATTCGTGTGTGCCGGTGATTTATGTGGCTCGTTTTTGGCCAATTTTCGTTTTTAGTCCAGAGTTAAATAATGCTCTTCCGAGAATATAACCCAGCAAAAAAATACTCTCATATATAAAATAAAGCCCAAGCCAAACGAAACGAAAAAACAAACCAAAGCTCTTCGCTGCATATTCCCCATCTATTGGGGGGCCTTGAATATGCATTCGAATATGCTATTTATTTATGTAGTATTTACTGTGTGGGGCTCCGATCCGAGTACTCATATATTCATAATTTAATTCGTTATTTGTCATTGTTGCTGAAAGTCTTGATTTTTGATTCGGCCACTTCGGTGGGAGCCAACATGTTGATTTTCTGGGCAATTAACATGATTGACTGCCAAAATTGTTGCGGGCTGCGGTTACTTTGCGGCTTGGATTGGATCGCATCGGATCGGCTTGGTTCAGAGGGATAGAAAGAGAGAGAGATAGAGAGAGAGAGAGAGGGGCAGATACAGAGGTTCTTTTGATCTAGCCTGGCCAAATGAGGGGTGAGTGAGTTATAAATCTGTCGAGCATACATCATGAGCATGAAGTGCTATTAATTAAAAAGCTATGATATAAGCGAGTCAAGGCGACTTCAAAACGATGATGATTACGAGTGCGATGATTTTTGGGGAAAGAAATGTTCGCTTGGCAACGGAAATTCCAGGCAGTCGGAAGACAATCCATGCGATTGATATTATTTAGTGGCAGGACTTTAGTGGGCCTAACCTTCAACCCCTCTCTATGATCATTCCCAAATAATTGATTCATTTGTCAATCAGCGATTGATTATTCCGAGTGTGGCATCAGCCTGTAGCTGCCACCAGTGCTCCACCAGTTGCAGTAATATTCGCAGCAATTTTCTATCATTACCATCTATCATCGGCAACTGTTCTCAATCAAAGACTGTTTTTAGAGAAATCAATTAAATTTCTCTATAATATTTTGCTCTGTGCTTGGGTTAGCAAATGTTTTGCCTTCTGTGATCTGTCGGTATCCGAATGCCTTTCGAAAATCCCAGTCCAAATCCAAAGCCAAAGCCAACTCCGACCCAAGTTCGTTGTCTAAGTCTTTTGATTGCAACTGTGAGAGACAAAAAGGTTGCTCCGATTCGGAGCTCGATTTTCGTGGATTGTGTAGTCAGTTTTTGGACAATAAACACATTGCAACGATGTTATCAACTAGCCAACAACATGGCCACCTGCCAGCCACACCCCTTTCTGGCCGGAGCTGGGCCGGAGCTAGAGCTATTTCTTGTTGTTGGGATTATTACGGGGCGTTTGCCCCACTGATTAGCTGTTGCCAATTTTTGCCGGCAATAAAAATTAGTCGCAAGGCTTTGCACGAATGTGCTTTACTTCTCCTTCACCCTCTACCTCTCCCTCTCCCTCTCCGTTGTTTTTTTCGGATCGGATCGGATCGGTTTGGTTCCTTTTCAAATTTGAATTTGAATTTGAATTTTTCGAGTAGCGCGATTCGAATGCAAAATTGAAAACTCTTTTCGCCGATTTTAGTGGCTGGCTGCCAATCGAACGTTAATTAATTACGATTTATTGACTAAATTTGTTGATTAGACAATTGACGTCTGTCTATGTTGCCTATTGCCTATTGCCTATCGCCTATTACCTGTTGCATTGGCTGTTGTTGCCGCATTTATTGCTTTTTTTTGGAGCATTGCTTGTTGCCACACATTTTGCTCGCTTGCCACAATTGTCGTCAATTAATTTTGTTTTGATTTCGCTGATTCGATAGGCCGCAACGCCGCCTCGCAGGTGGCATTGGGCTGGAGATTTCAATGTTTCGTATTCACTTGAAAATTGCTTCCAAATCGAAGCAAATCAATCATTAATTACACAGATAAATCGATCAAATGTCTTGGGCAATGCTGTATTATTTTCGAAATTCGAAAGAAAGAAAAAGTTAAACTCATTTTGATCTCAAAACTAAACTCAAATGGGAGTGGAAACAACTTTAATAACAAGAAAGGAAGGCAGATTGATATCTACTCTAGGAGTACCAACCTGATCCTGGCGGCTATAGGTTATTTTACATTATATTTCTACATTTTTTATAATGGTATTTTCTTCAAAATTTCTTTTCGATGGAGAGAAATAGGAAATCATTTCCATTTACAATTGGGTAACCATTCGAAATTCCAATTCGCTTCAGCAAAGCGAGATATGACTGACAAGTGTAAGGCAGGAAATTTCCATAGACCTTCGGTGGAGGAGGGGAGTGGTGTGTGGTGGTGTGGCGGTGTGGCGGTGTGGCGGAGTCCAGTGCTGGTGTGAAAATCCCGGCTCGCCGCACTTGTGGCCACATCTTGCCGCATCAATCAACGGCGGCAGCTTAAATGCTGCATCATGACAAAACCATTACACTTGACCAGGCTCAAAGTGCAGGCAGGCAGGCAGGCAGGAAGGCTGGCAGGCAGCAAGGCAGGGAGAAGAGACTCTGAAGAGAGTCGGCAGATGCTCAGATGACTAGGCTTCTTGGCCGTGATTGATTGATTGGCAGCGTGAGGTGAACCTGAGCAACCCGACTGATGCTTTTGTCTAAAAGCCGTTTAGAATAACACCAAAACGAGCAGAGACCCAGAGCCATAGCCATAGCCATAGCCATAGCTAGAGTCAGGCGGAGTCCGGATCACAGTTGGAGTTGGAGTGGGAGTACAGTCCGGTCCAGGCCAGGCCAGGCCAGCAGCGCGAAATTATTCATTGTATTGGGAGATAAACCAAGAAGACGAAAACAAAAATAATGTTTAATCTGCGCAGTGCACCCTCACCTGGCCTCAACTGAAACATTCTGATACACTTGGAGAAAACGGCAGCTAAAAGGAGTGAACGAGTGTGGAACTTTTGTTAGTCGGGGTATCGTTTCGGGATGTCCTTCTCTTGTCCTCAAACACTCCTCATTTCAATCACGGCTTCTGGTAATCCCAGACACCCTTTTCTCCCTGTGTGAGAGTCTCTCATACTGGCTCATTCTGGAGGATCACTGCCGCTGGCCGTCGACTTGATTGCGCCTTCATTATTATGCCAAACTGTGCGCTGGCATTCGTTGAATTCGGCTTTTGCAATTTGCTCTCAATGCCGACCTGCCTCCTTTCGGCCATTACCAGACCATCCTTCTCCATCTCCATCCCCATCGTTTTGGGGGCATTAAAAATGAGCTCGACGTAACAGGTGGATGCCAATGCCGATGCCGATGCCAATGCCCGTGCCGGAGTCGGTGCTGGTGGTGCTGGTGGTGGTGCCGATGCCGACGATGCTCGACGTGATTTTGGCCAAATCGTTTAGATTATTTCGAGATTGCTTGCGCCAGTCTCTCGACAGTCTCTCCTCCACGACTCTTGGCACTCCTTCAGTTCACTTCGCTCCACTCCACTCCATAGCCGATAGTCCATGGTCCGCACCTTGCATTTGAACTTGAAACATTTCATTTTTTCTGTTTTCTGTTTTCTGTTTTAGCTGTTGTAGCTGGGGGCGCATCGAGCATCGAGCATCCAGCATCCAATTCCTTGGCTCAGACCCGATCGATTAGTGGCATTCTATTGCGTTCAATTTTCCATGTGCAACGTTGAAGCGATCGTCGGACGCTGTCGCTGCCTCTGCTGCCTCTGCTGCTGCTGCTGCTGCCGTCGCTGTTGCCGCTGGCACAATAAACACGCGATTTATTTCATGCCAAGCATTCAAGTGCCGCCTCAGTCGGTCAAAGCCGAGGAGGAGCCCAGTCTCAGTCCCAGTCCCAGTCACAGTCCCAGCCTCCTCCTCGTCCAGGCCTGGACTGGACCTTGCCTTGCCTTGGCTTGCCTTGGCTTGTGGTATGTGATAATGGGATGATGGTATGATGATGCATGGCCAGCATACACAACAACAGCAAGCAGTCTGAATCACAGGAGTACAAGGGGAGCATCCGGGATACACGCTGAACATTGAATGCTCTATGGCAGAGGATACCTCAGTACATCGTACATTTCAGGGACTGTCTTCAGATTCTATCCGGCATTATGCTGACGAATTGGGGATGCGCTTAGATCGAACTCTTATCCAATATTCTACCAATCAATTTCTATGTGTAATCCATATATATTATTTGGAAAGGATATTCATGGAGTTTTAAGCAAAACCTTTAGCAACCTTCAGTGTGTATTCAGGAGCATCCCCAGCTGATTCGAAGGGTATACACAACAGTAATAATAGCTGCCCACTATTCGATTTTTTCTCTCTTTAACTAGCGGCCAAGGTTAGTCGCTGCCTCACTATATAGTCTTATAGTCTTGCTGGCAAGTTGCAACAACTATTGCTCGTACGAGGCTGAGGCAGAGGCTCTGACTCTGCCTCTGCCTCTGCTTCTGCCTCTACCGCATTTTAGTCGGTAATTGCTTGTGATGTATGATTTTGAGTTCTAGTTTTCCTGCCCGACTCCACTCCACTCCACTCCACTCCACACTCGACTCGAATCGACTCTGCTCGGCCTGGGAATATTTCTGGCCAGAGCAGGCCGGAGCTTTTGTTGTTCGGCTGATTGCTGACGATGCCTATATATGCGGGTGATGTATGTTATATAGTCGGCTATGGGCCACAGGTATAAGCTATAGCCGTAGATATTGATTTGGCAGGCTCTAGATGACCACGGACGACCGTGATGTGGATGGCCACGTCGTTGACGCTGATGATGGGAGAGCAGAGTCTTGTCACACTTTCTAGGCCTAAGCCAGATCCAGACCAGGAGAGCACTTTCACCCAATTAGAGTATGATATGACCGAGTATTGACCGTGGCCATTATACGTACATACTCTCCTATATGCAAAATATGTAAAATATGCAAAATGTCTCTGCCCGGGCCCCCGCCCTGCCCATGCTACTGCCCTGCTCCCCTGATGACAATCTTTTGTTTTCACTTCTGCAGAAACAAAAGCCATAAAGGATAAATTGTGAGCTCTCCCGGCTATCCCTGGCTCCCCTCGGATCTGTTTGGTAGCCGCGCATTGAACTCTTGGCTTCGACAAGTGCACAGCGGGGCGTCTACAAAGCCCAGAGCAGATTTCCGATATCCTACGCCCGAAAAAACAGACAAAAAAACAGAAACAACAGCGGCGTATACCCCGAAAAGTTTCGAAAAGTCGAAAAGTCGAAAAGTCGAAAAGTCGAAAAGCCGAAACCCTGGCAATTTTGTTTTCATTGTGAGCTAAATGGAATTGACCAAGGTGATCGTATCGCTTTATTGTTTGCCTTTAACAATTGGGCCAAGTCTCCGAGCTCCGAGCTTCTATCTATCGTTCACATGATTGATTGAGCCACAGGTTGATGGGGGGGGGGGGGGGGGGGGGGGGGGGGGGGTGATGCGAAGAGCTGCGGGAGAACCACCAACCAATATTCTTTACATGAAAACAATTTCTCTCCCCACCCCACCTCACCTCACCTCACCTCACCGCTCTGCCTCACCACCGCAGAAGTGACGTTGAGCTATGCGATGTCTTCTCGTTGTTTTCGTTGTGCTTTTCATGCCATTTCGATACGGGCCTCATTTTTCTTGCCACAATTAAGAAGAAAGTTGGCAGCAATTAGAAAACGCACATCGATCAAAAACTGACTCCCCCTCCCCTCTCCACCATCCCGACAGCAAACGTCATGTTACCCACTCCCCATTCCCGATCAATGCTTTTATGTGTTTTGTCTTCAACCTGCAGCGGTGCGGGTGATCAGGGGGCGGGGTTAGGGGGCAGCCAACTGTCTGCAGATTCCAACAGTACCTGCAAGACTGGAATTCATTTAAATCTTACCGGAAAACCTATCCACAGATGCCACTTTCTCAGATCTGTATTCGTAAGTGAAACATATTTCATCGAGTACGTAGTGGGCTTTTGCCTCACTTTCATTTCAAGTACAAAAAAGTCCCGCCCCCACTGGATATATTCAAAATTCCAGCAACATTCACAGCTCCACAACAATGTCAGTGCCTGGCGCCAGAAAGGACCTGCCCCGTGCAATGGAGAAGGCCCAGGAATTGCGACAACAGATCAGCCGCCACTCGCAGGAGATAAGCTTCAACTTCTGGCAGGAGTTCGAGCGGGTTCGCGCCGTCCAGATGCAGCGCTTGCTGGAGGAGCGCCAGAAGCGGCAGCGGATCACCACGATGATGGCCGATGCCGGCGCGGAGGCGCACCAGTTGACAGAGGAATTGAGTCGATCTATAGTTTCTCCGGGCTTGAGCATCGAGAACATGTCGCTGCCGTCCCCCACGGCGGCCACCACCACCACCACAACAAACACCACCCCTTCAGCGGCTAAGCAAAACCCACAAAAGCTACCGCACACAGGGGTAGGAGATGCGGTTACCCAAAAACGTCCGACACTGAATGTGCGCTTCCAAGTGGCCAACAAGTCGAATGCCCCAGCTAGGCGCATTTCTAAGGCAGCATCCAAGCCGGAACCGACCCGTGCCGCTCCTTCGCGTGCCCCTTCCTTGCGTGCCCCTCCTTTGCGTGCCCCTCCTTCGCGTGTTGCAAGTGTCCCAGTCAGCAACAGGGGCCACAAGGTCACAAGGAACTCGCCATCAAAGGCGGCAAGGCTCGCCGGCTCGAAAGCAACTCGGGATATATCGAAGCTTCGACTGAGAAAAGCTTCCAAGAAATCCACTAACTAATCCTTTTTCATAATCCTCTTTCCCTGGAATTGGCTTTGGGTGAAGCTCGGATCCCCAATCCCTTCTTCCTGCGTTTGGCATACAACATTTTCTTATTGGATTAATTAGTTGAAAAATAAAAAGCATAACTAATGTATCAACTAATCAATTCTAGCACTACTTCGAGGCTGTCGTGTGCTCTCCTGCTTTTAAGAATAATGTTATAATTAGTGATCATCCACCCTAGCGATAAATCCCTCTCTGTGCCGCAATCTGTGCCCCGCATAAGCCGAAGCAAGCCCCAGTCGCAACCGACTGACAAATGCCACCCGGCGCGCACTTTGCAGTACAAATTCCAACAAAAATACGTACCACCAAAAATCAACTTGGACGCGGAAAAAACTTGCAAATTAATTAACGGTACACGGGCCCCCATACTCACACTCTCCGCCGAGCCGATGGAGAGGAGATGGAGTGGAGATGGAGATGGAGATCCGAAACAAGCCAGACACGCACTCCAGACACCTGAGTAATCAACATTATGTGGGCATGGCATCGACTCGCTGACGCGGCTGCTGGTGCTGTTGCTGTTGTTGGTGTTGCTGCTTTTCGATAAATCACGGATAAAAAACAATCAACGAAAATGTAACGTTATTCATCACAGGTGGTAAATATTTCAAGCCGAGGCTGACAACAAACGCGCGCCGAGCACAAAAGTTTGTACGAATATTCATGCCTCATGCCAGGTCCAAGCCAGGTCGAAGCCACTCCAAGGCGTTGCCTCAGTTTCTGTGGCTGTGGCTGTGGCTGTTCTCCGATTTCCGATACTTAACAGAGTACGGATTCGGACGATTTCTGGGTCAGAATAATTAATAAGCGCGGAGCATGACTGGGCCAAAACAAAGCTTTTGCAGGGAGTCCGCTGGCGTCGCTGGATTCGCTGGCGTCGCAGTTTTGTCGTCGATGTGGCCCATGCACACCAATAATCAATCAAAACGTCTTAAACAAATCACTCCAATCGCATGTGCAACTACCAAAAACACCAGCAAAGACAAAAGATTACAGAGCCGACGACTGACTGCCTGACAAACTTACAAACTGACAAACTGACTGACTGACTGACTGACTGGCAACTGGCAAGTTTGGCAACTCTGCAGAACTGTGATGGACAACAGTCACGATTTGCATGTGCGACAACTGTTGCCAGACCAACGAAGCAAGCCACCAACATCCACCAACATCCAGCAGCAGCAGCAGCAGTGGCAACAAATCGCGGGGCACATTGAACTGTCATTGACACGGGCCAGACTCCAAGAGAACGCCACGCCAGTGCGAGAGTCTGAGAGCAGAGTCCGGGGATCGGAGACCGGAGACTGGAGACCGGAGATCGGAGACACCTGTAGCAACAGCAGAAGTTGAAAGGCAAAAGGCGAACCGAACCCCCTCGCACAGTGGGTTGAAATAACTGCGAAAAACCCCAATGATTTTCAATTGTCAAAGATGCGATTTGCAAATAGTTTATGAATCTATTTATTATGTAGTACGGAACCAGATCTGACAGAATATTAACTTCTTATTAGCTTAATTCATTCAGATTAGTTATGGATCATGTCCGATATTACCGGAATATGTGTGCCAAATAGCACTTCTCTTTCTCAGATATAATAGTAGTAATTTCCTGAATGTTCCAGTTCTTCTTCAGATCTCGAACCACTGTGCTCGCCCGTTCTGGGTTTGTTGGGTTTGTTTGGTGGGTGCGGCGGTTTCAGTAGCCACCAACAGCTGGACCCCAGCCCACCTCAGGCCGCACCCCCCACTGCACCGCCACTACCACACTGCCGCAGCGGACTCTGGGGCCAATTACTGCAAACAAATTCGAATGCGAATGCGCATTGAAATTGTGGCAAGGTTGGTAATTTAAGACTCACGCCGTGACAGAGAGCGGGATTCCCGCGGAAGAGAGAAAGAGACAGAGTAGAGAACCGTTTCTCTGTCGCACTGTTGCATTTGTCCAGGGAAATCCTCCAAGTCCGGCCGCCCGCCTCCACCTCCGCCCCCGCCCCCGCCACCGACCGGCTCCGTCCAGGTGATTGAATTGCTGATTTAACGGTTTCTGTTGTCAAATTAATGGCATTCATTCATTCCATGTGGCCGCCCGAGCAATCCCCGCAGACTTGGCCAAAACGGTAGTTTTTATTGCCGCTCTGGCAAATTGCAGCGCGTGTTATTACGAGTATTGTTGTTACAACATTACCGTCCCCCTGCCACTGCCACTGTCGCTGCCACTGCCACTGCCACTGCCGTTGTCATTGCTGTTATTAATGCAGTTATTAAATATTTACAACTGCCGCCGAGACGCTAAGAACGTGCCCCAAACGGGCCACGGAGAGGGATAGGCGGATAGCCCGAGTTCACAGTTGGGTGTCAGAGTGCAAAAGTTTAGCGCAAAGTTCTTGTCATTATTTGTTTGCGGCTTGTTGTCTGCCTGTCTGCCTGTCTGCCTCGGATTTCCTTGTAAAGTGAAAGGAAACGCAAATCTATTCTGGGCTGCCTTGAGTTTAAGGCTTAATTAATGACTCTTTTATATAATTTAATTAGTTGTTAATGATTTGCTGATTGGACTGGCGCGGGTGGCGGCCCCCCATGAATCAAATGCTAACCAGACCGAGTGCGCAGGGGCTTGGCAGATGGCAGATGTCAGGGTTGCCCCGTTGCCGTTGCATTTGCCCCGCGAAGGGGCACTCTAGCTCTAATGGCCCCGTCATGACTGGAGCCTGTGATAGCGGCTAATGGCGGCGTCCAGCCACCAGCCAACAACCAACAACTGGGTCAAAAGCTGAAGAATTGTCAACTGTTTTTGGGAGGACAGATACGGATTCGGATGCGGAAAAAGTTCTCCACATTTGGCATTACTTTCAGCTGTTGCATCCGATTCATTTATTATATTCTATGGCTTTTTAAAAGTGTTCCCAATTTAAGTGGATTTCACAATGGAAATCATATCAACAAAAAACTCGCTTATAAGTCATTAGCGATTATGAAAAAGGATAAAGAAATTATTTGTAATTTCCCCTCCCACAAAAATCCTCATCATTTAATAATACAGACCCCCATGCAATATAGTGCTAATCCCACCAACAAAAATCCAATTTCTAGACAATTCCAAAATAATACATACAGCCGTGCTCCGGTTTCCGCCAATTTTTAAAATTACGATTTCGCACTTCTCGTACGAATTGAAATTTTCGTGCTCCGGTTTTCGGAACATTTTAGCGATATATTTGCATGAAAACAGCTGTTTTTTCTGGGCAATCAGTTGATATATTTTTGTTTTATATGCCTTTCGTCCTCGCCATTACGTTACAAGAAGTCAAACTAATATTATCTGATGGAAATAGTAAATATCTGTAATATAACTATATATAAGGATACACTAACCTAACATCAAGCGCAATTATGACGCTATTGAAAGTGGTGATAGCATACTCCTATAATAATATGGATGCCTGTGACTGCAAAAGGTGGACTCACAAAATAAAATATATACTTAGAAGTATAGACGGATATAGTACGTATGTTGTCGATAAAGATAAGATAAGATAAGATAAAGATGGTGCGGAATGGCACCAATTTGGAATCTTCGAAACAGAAGCTGCTCCAAATCCAGCAGAGCCAAAGACAACCAAGTAATATGCCAGCAATTCTTTGTTTGAGTCTAATAGGTAATCAAATTTACGCCTCCCCGACTTGCCATTGACCCAACCGCCCACTGCTCCCAGCCGCGCCGTCTCCTCCGCCAGCTCCTTTTCCTGCTGTCCTGCTGTCCTGCTCTGCTGCTGGGCTGCTGCGCCGCTGAATAACTTGCCCCAAAAAAAGTAAGCGGAGGCCAAATCAAACATGGCAGGCTAGACAAAATGCTTGTTGTCGATTTCGCGTTCGATTCGGACAAATCCCCCAAACTGCGATAAATAGACAGAAAAGAGTAAAGCAGCCAGCAGTCAGTGCCAGTCTGTACCCATTGCGTATTCAGCATGCAGCATGCGTAGTGCACTGAGTAGACCTCTCGATAAATAATTTTGGAAAATGTTTTTCAATTTGTCACAATTTCAGCGATTGCGTGGCCCAAAACAGCAAAAAAGGCAGACAAAAAAAAAGTAACCATTTGAAGGCTTTTATAATATTTATCGGAAAAGCGATTTCCTCGCCAATTAGTCAAGGCTTATGGGGGCGTTAGGCGAGTGCTTAACCGTGGCATGGAAATTGCCGCCAGATGGGCCACAGATAGGCGACACATGGGGCACACACACCACACGGCCGATAAGGTGGCTCGACGGCTTAAGCGGGAGCGACCTGTCAATGTTCCGTTTGATTGATTTCGACTCAATACGCTTCAATTCCATGCGATTCCATGCCCCACTCCAAGTCCATTCGCATTTTCGAAAGCCAGATGCAAAAGTGCCCGCTCGTTCGAGTGTCTCCGCCACACTGCAAATGCAATCTAAATCGTAATTCAAGTGCCCCACATTAGGAATCGAAATCCGTGTCTGGCTATCGTTTTCTGCGCATTTTATTGCCACGCCGTGCCAATAATCTAAATGCTCATATCAAAAACGCATGTCGGGAGCAACGCAAACCCAAACAAATCCCCAAGACCAAGACCAAGACCAAGACCGAACCCAAAACCCAAAACCCAAACCCAGCCAAAAACCATGACGCTGACGCTGACGATGACGATGGCAGTGGCACACGCAACAGGCGGAAAGGCGGAACGGAAAGGAGGCTTCGCAGGGAGTTGGCTGCTCTTGATTTTGTACTTCGCTTATACTCGTACTCACTTTTGTGTCGCTGCAGTAACTCAATATTAACCACTTACACGTTAATTTAGGCACAAATTGAATTAATAAACCATGTTCGACATTGTGTGCGGTCCAGGGACCAGGGACCAGGGACGTCAGAGAGCCCAGAGAAACCAACTCCTTTTCATATTTCATTAATTTATGCACGGAGCACAGCTCAATGAACCACGAAAACAAGCGGCTGCATGGCAGAGCCGGCACAGAGCCGGAGAACGCACCTACCCAACGTTCGAATGGCCGAAACGGCAACCAAAATTTGAATTTACAAGCACGTAACCTGTGCGAACCCTCTCCACCCCCTCCACCACACCCCTTCATACCCCTCCTGCTGGCTGCTGGCTGCTGGCTGCTTGCTGCCTGCTGCTGGCTTCCTTCTCTCTCTTGGCCAAATGTTGACGTGATTGGCTTTGAATTTGGTTCCTTTCGGTTCCACTCGCTTGTAAATTAGAACACGATCGAAACGAAAATGTTACCTCCACAATTTGCATGTCGCTGCTCCCCATAAAAATGAGACCCCATGACGATGCTCTCGCCGGACCCCCTCTCGTGGAACCACCCCACAACGCTGGCTGACCCGCGGCAAGTGTCCGCCACTCGTATACGTACGAGAGGTACGAGGTACTGCAGAGAGCCAGAGGTCCGACATCCCCTCGATCCGAGGCGAGTTGCGTAAATCTGACTTTCATTTACACCTTGGTCGTGGTATGCGCAGGGGGTGCTGGAGGAAGAGTGGTGCAACAAGTGCTGCAAGGGATACTTTTGATGTAGCCGATTGGGGAGTTGGTTGGGGAGCTGGCTGTTGCATTTTAAGGAATTTCACACTAAAATGGTAAGGGAAAAAGGAATATCAAATTTGGATATAATTTTCAGAATATTTTCAAATCTATTTAATATTTGACCTTCCCTATGTGTCTCTTTGCAGTTTACAGTGGTTTTTAAATATAAGCCAAAACTTTGCCTTTCTGCGACATTGGGGTTAGCTGCCTCAGCCCCTCCCCCATGCATGGCCCGCCCTTTCCCGCATCCGAATTCCACTCAATGTTGGCCACACAATGCACTGACTCGTGCCGCACTGTTGCAAGTGTCCCAAGGAAAGGCTCCGCTATGCTCCGCTTATATAAGAAAGCTCTCCTTCCGCATGACAAAACAGAAAACAGAAAAACGAAAACCAAATCCAAAATTTCATATGATTTATTGTCATTTTGAGTTCAAGAATTTGCACATAAAAAAAGCAACAGAAAAAAAGGGTAAAGGTAATAAATTGTATTATTGTTGTTGATATACAAATCCATGCCCCACGCTCCCCTACCCCTCCCCCTTCTTGGACCACCACCTGACCGACTGTTTTATTTTCGTTTCAATTTTCAGGCAGCAGGCAGCAGCCACAGCACTGAAAGCAGCCACAACCCTGCCACACTGTCTCCATCTCTCTCGCTCTCTCTCTCTCTCTTTCTCCGTGGCGTAGGCTTGTGGCAAATGCTTGAACTGCGGGGCCCCAAAAGAGCCAACTTCATTCGCTCGTGGCCGGGGTTAAGGGTTAAAATGTGGGAGTCACGATTCCTGGCTAAACGATTTTTTTTTTTTTGTCTCTCCACTACGCGCTCTCTTCACGGACCTCTGCCTCTGGTCGCCCCCTCCGCCTGGTCGCCGCCTCAAATGAAGTTACCAAACAAAAAAATCAAATCAAGTACCGTTGTACATATACTCGTACGATTATAGGTGTATAAGTATCTGGATACATGGATAGAATTAAGGTGACCTGCCCACCATTTCAAACGGGTACGGGTGACGGGTGACGGGGGACTGGGGACGGGGCACAGGGGACTCCAACTCTTGGGGTTTATCAATAAATTATTGAGCCATTATTGTTATTACAATTTCTTTATAATGTTGGCAGCGTGCGCCGGCAAGCTTGTTGCAGTTAGCATACTTGTTGCATTTATGCGGGGTATCTACGGGCATATATGCACTTGCGGGACTGGGTACGGGAAGGGCTTGCACTGTTGCTGCCCTTTCCATGTCCCATGCATGTGCATGGTGCATTACAGTCGAACCCTTGGCACTGGCACTGGCACCCGCTGCCATCCACTGCCACCACTCTCTGCCACTCTCTGTGGCAGTTGTTGACCATTAGCGTGTACTTGCAGCAACGGCCGCCAACGGGGTTGAGGTCTCGCCGCGCGGGTCCCAGCCCCATCATGTGCACAATGGAGAGCAGGTCGAATAATCTTCGGTCTTCGGTTTTAGGTTTTAGGTTTTCGGTCTCTGGTCGTCGGTCGTTTTGTGTTTGAAGCTGCCTGGCCTGCAATGCCCTGCCCTGCCCTGGCCTGGCCTGGCCTGCCCCTGTCTGGTCTGGTAGGGTCGAGTCGGACCTGGGCCCAGGCCAGGCCAGGCCGGATCGGGCAGGTTCATGACAAATGCATTAGAGTTTCTGGAAAATGTTTCGCTGGCCATCATGGAAATGGGCGGCACTTTTTGCGCCTTATTGTTATTTTATGAATATGGTAAATGGTTTAATGAGTTTTAATTGAGTTGGCTGCCCCATCAGCCCCGTCAGAGGGGGAAATAATATGCATCTGCATCCCCGGAATCCCCTCTGTGTCTGTGTGTGTAATGAGTTTAATTGATGGGGAAAACCTGAAGCTCTGGCGGCCCTTTGAATAGACCCAAATGAGAATGAGGTGAAAGCGAATATTGCTCGAATGGGCCGTAACCCGAGATGCCCTGGAATGCCTTCTGTTGGGCAATCTCTCCCTATCCCCAACGCGCACACACACACACACACAGCAGCAGCACATTACGCTTACGAAGAAATCCATTGGCATTTCTTTTCCCTTTTTCCGGGAGCTGTCAGTAACCGTTGAACGGAATGACTTTGGCTCTGGCCTGGCACTGATAACAGGCACGCGCCCGTTCAGGCCCGAAATCAAAGGCAAATGCCAAAGAATTGGCACAGCCTCGTAACTCAGGCCAATGAATCATGCAACAGGTTGGGTGGCAGTCGCCGAGGGGCGTCGGGGAGCCGGGGGAGTCGGGTCCGGACGACAGACGCAATCACAACACTGGCAACTTGACCATTGATCTTTCGCACAAGAGGAACAGGCACGGTCGCTGGTTGGGGGGACCAGCAGCGTGTGGGCCCATAATCAAAAAAAAATGCATTAGTCCTGCCACAAGTTCGTATACCCTTACAGCGCACAGATATAGCCATCTGATTCCAATCGAAATTGAGTGAGGAGCGGACACACGTGCCCACAGTTTATGGAATAGAATATCCTTTCGTGTGCTCGTTGCAAGCACCCCGCACAAGTTGTGGTATCCTCTGAAAGGGTATGGAACCGAACTTGTTGGCTTTTGACATTTTTTCGACGCTGGTTTCTTTTTAGCGCGAATATTTTGCATTTTAACATTGTATTAGTCACAGCCACAACGCGTTGCAACGGCCCGAAGGCAGCTGGAGAACTCAGACAGAGAACTGGGAACAGAAACGGAAACCTGCCGCAGGCTGGCATGATTTAATGATTCTTTTGGCACTTTTTACACTGTCCAGCTGGGAAGAGACAATGCTAATAGACCAAAGAGCAGCGACACAATTACTCAACCATTATAGGCCCAGGCCCAGGCCCAGGCCCAGTGGCATGGATGTGGATGACTTTCCCATCACTTGTCGACTGCAACCATCAGGGCCACCGTCAGGGCCGTGCCAGCCTCAAAAGCGGATCACCTAACGGACCCTAATTTATTCGAGCCGCCACACCAGATCCAATCCCCAGCTTCGGCTTTGAAGCCATTTGATGTGGAGCCGCAAATAAATCTCCCGGCTAGATACTTCCTCATACACAAATGAACACTTCAGTGACCACAACGAAAATACGCTACCCGTACCCTCAGCCGTACCCTCAGCCGTACCCCTAACCCGTACGACCCTATCCATGCCATCCATCTACAAACACATGTCGCCGCCAATTAACAGAAATCCAAAACAACATTTATAAAAAATATTTACCAGCCAAACTTCAAGCCGAACCAAAAAACCCAAAAAAAACCAAACAAGGATTAAAATCAGAAATTGAGAAAATGCTTTTAGGCTAATCCCAGCAACAAGCCGAACGTGTGCGTCTCATATTGCCATTGCCCTGCGTCCCCATTCCCCCATCCCCCCATCCCCCCATAGATATTGTCATTCTATACCAAGATGTTGTTGTTGTTGTTGTTGTTGTTGTTGTTGCTGCTGGACACACTTGTCGGGCTGACTCAAAGCGACATTTCCCACATCAAAAAATTTCGTCACGCTTAATTTTGTTTTTATTTTTCGTTTGAAAATTAGTTTCCGAAGAATCGAAATTATTAAGTCATGCAGAAGACAATTGGATCATTTGTTTATAGGTGTGTTGTGTGCCGAGAGCCGCAGCAGCCGCAGCAGCCGCATGCAACAGGTTAAATTTGAGTGACGTGTACCTTTTGCCTCTGGGGCATTTGTCAACGGACACGGACAGAGACGCAGTCGCAGACCGGCTGACCGTATTTTGTATTTCTCATTATTTTTGTTCGTTGCTCCGGAGCCCAAAATCAGCTTAAATATAATTAATGGCGGCATTGGCCAGTGACAAGTCCATTAAAATGAATTTCTGGATTAAAAACTGTGCTGTGTTCAGGAAGTCAAATGTAGAGGGGATGGGATAATATGGAGCGAAGACCACTTGAAATATTTCCCATAACTTGGAAACATTCGATGGGCTTTGCCGCCATATTAGGCCGGGTTCAAACCCATTCCAATCAAAGCTCAATTTGAACCTGTTCCCGTCGTTCAATAAAATTAAAGAGCCATAAAGCAAATTTACTGCAACGTGCAACAAATTAAAACATCATAAAAATCAAAGACAGACCCGAAAGAGATCTCCGGCCGGCCGATGGTAAAGGAAAATGCCGCCATCGCCTTAGCCATCGCTATAGCCATCCGTCCGTGGAAAAACGCGAACAGAAGTTGAGCGGCGGCCCCAAATTAGACGCCGCCTCCTCCACGAGGCCGAGTCATGGGCCAGAGAGGAGAGCCAGGAGCCAGGAGCCCGGAGCTCGGAGCCCAGCTGAGATCCCAAAAGCCGGCTGCCATGCCACGGCTAATGATGACCTTTTCACTGAGGCACGACAACTTAAGGTCATAAGCAATCAAAAGCTGCTGCAACTGGTGGCAATTGGCGCGAAGGCGAAGGCGCTTCACCATCGCAGTTTCGTCTTTATTTTCGGGTTCCTTTGGACGGTTTTTTCTTCCATTTTTCCCTCTTTGCAGCTACCAAGCAACGCTAATAGTTAATAATAATTATTATTTCATTTCTGGCAAGCGCAACTCCCACTGGCTGACACCAACTGAAAGCCATAGAGCCAAAAACAATAAAGCTTCCAAGACCTGGCAGGACTGTACCATGGGACGGACCGGTGCCGATGCCGATGCCGAAGAAAGGATTTCCTTATTGGGCATTTGTGAAGACTCAAATATTTTTTGGACTCACATTCGCTCACTGAATGATAATCTTTTTATTATTAAATATTATTTAATGAATTTAATCAAATTAAGTTTGTAATTTCAATGGTGATTCGATGCTATGTATCAACTATTAGCTGCAATCAAAATAGATCTAAAATAGATCCCAAAATGGGCGATCACTTACTTTTTTCACTTACTTATGTATGTAACTTGCACTTGTCCGATTCCATTAAAGCATTTTACAATTAGTTTATAATTTTCAAGCAAACGTTAAACAAAAAACTATCGCATTTTCCGAGCTATAACCAAACTGAATCAAAGAAGAAACAGCAGTAGATATTTCCATTAAAGGACCTGCCTATCCTCCCAAGTGTACAGCAGATTTTTGTACGCTTGTTGAGCTGCGGGCTCCACTGTGCTCCACTCGTATCGGACAGACAACGGTAACATGGCGTGTTTGTTTATTGCGCATGCGCGCCGGCAATCGCACTGGCAGAGATCAGGCGGCGGCTGCGGCGGCGGCGGCGTAGTACTTATGGCCCCCGCTTTGGTACGGTTTCCCCCATTACTTTAGCCCACTTAGCTCCGCATCGGCAAGTCAGGATCTCGGCACTGGCCCAGCTCCGCTCCAGCTCTCGTTGGCCCTCCATCCGACATCCGACATCCCACGTCCCCCCACAGCCCGCTCTGCTCGCGCTCTCTCACGCGATAGTTATCCTAATGGGTTGACTTTCGTTTGAAATTGTGCTGCCTGGGCCTGGGCCTCAGCCTCAGCCTCAGCATCAGCCTGAGCTGTAGCCTGAGCCACATCTATCAGGGGAGCACTCCTCGGACGGTTTGTGGGTCTCAGTTTTTTGTTTAAGTGAGATGTTGGTAATACAGCAGCAATTTGTTAACTTTCCAGGCAGCAGCGGCAGCGGTCGCGCTCATTTAGCTACCTCATTGGCGGCTCTTGTTCGCTCGTTGCCGCGATGAGTCGTGATGGCGACTGGATCTCCGGAGTGCTGGGAGAGAGATTCGCCCATTCGCATTTCTCTGTTAGCTCAGCTCATTATGCAAGTCCTGCCAGGAAGGAGTGCCCGAGTGGCAGCTGAAGAGGCCATGGTGGTTATAGTGGAAATTGAACATGCAAACTATCCCATTGTTCTAGCCGGAGCAAGCAACAAGTGCCTCGATGCCTCGATGCCTCAATGCCTTCATGCCTGTTTCTGTTGCTGTTGGCAAACAAGCAAACAGTAGCCATCGCCATCCCAAAACAAATGTCCATAAATATGGTCAATGGCCAAGCAACAGCAAGAGCAACAAGCAGGAAAATGTGGGAAAATCCATGCTGCTACGACTCGTTCTCGGATTGCACATTAACACCCAGCATCTGAGCATCCCAACATCCCAACATCGGACCCTGCCGGGAGAGTCCTCTCTCTCTTCTGTTCTCTTCTGTTTTGTTCTGTTCGTTTTTTTTTTTAGATTATGACATAAGCTGCACGTTCTGCCTTTGATATATCTCTGGGGATTCGCGCATCTGCGAAATTGACACTTTACAACGTACAACCCATATAAACGTGACCCAGACAAGGGACCATTATTTGCATAAGCAAGCAGAAGGACAAGCACTAGGATCGCGATAGGACGAAGATCGTATACCCTTGAGGAGATCCACTTTACAAATGTGCCGCTCCAATCCAATCCCCTCAACTGGTTCCATAACTAGCTACGTATTCGGCATACCCCTCAAGATTAATATTCGTTTAAAGATGCGTTTTGGCCGAAACCCAGAAAGCCCCTGCAAAAATACAAATAAAACCTGAGAAATACGTAGAGAAGTAGAGGGCAAGGGCGAGGGACTGAGACTGAGACTGGGACTGGGATTGGGAGATGAGTTTAAGGACGCAGACACGATCCCGAAATGCAAACATTCTTTATGCGCAATGCGCAAACAACAATAAAAATATGATGCTACCAATGCCAGATCGCCCCAAAGTCGTGTAAAGTCAATGTTAATGTTAATGCCGATGCCGATGCCGATGTTGGGGACTTGGTGTGGCACTGGGGACCATGGCATGGGGCATTGGGACCGTGGACTGTGGACTGTGGTGCTTGGAGCGTGGACTGGTTACTGCCAATGTGCCCATTGTTCCAGAGCTGCGGCGTCTCGTCTCGTCTTGTCTCGCATTCATGGCCACTGCCGAAGGAGTCGTCGCTGTGTCAGTGCCTCCGTCTCCGTCCGCCATGCACTTGGGAGCATAGGAGTATGGGAGTATCGGAGTATCGGAGTATCTGGGTATCGGAGTAGAGCAGGCCAGCTAGAGATTCAGAAATTATTGGCTCTGCGTGCGGAGAAAGTGCACGTTTTGCTTGTTAAAAAGCACGAATTGTAATGAAAACAACCTGTTAATCTAAATATCTCACTCGATTGTGGTTGTGGCAGCAGCATCCACAGCAGCGGCAGGCACAGGCACTGGCACTGGCACAGGCACTGGCAACAACAACAACTATTATTATATATAGTCTAGTCGTGGAACTAACTGTTCCCCGTACTATTCGCGTACTGCTTGCCTACTGTGGCCTAAACTGCCAATAACACACAAATGGCATTACGTCCGATCTTATTAAAATATCATAAACAGGCCACGAACCCGGGTCGCGACTTGCAACCCGCGACTTTGGACTGCCGCTCGATGCCCCCAACTGAAGCCCATTTGTACCTGTCGATTTGTTGCACAAATATGCAGTTTCACTCCACTGTGCACTCGATTAACGATGAACGATGAACGCGTGGGCCGCCTCAAACTAATTGAATAGATAATGGGGATGGAAAAGGGCATAATAAAGGTGCCCCAATGATGACTGGCACTGTACTTACCGATCTCTGAAGGGTTCTTAACTATTGAGAACATTGCGAGATGTGGTATCGATACTTCGGAATACCAGGTTACTTTTAAAGCACAAATTATTGGATTATAATCCTACGAGAGTGACTCACCAATTGGTGGGATTCATTAAATAGAACTATAATTAAAAGTATACTACTACAGTGAAACTATTGTTTGTAGGATTGTAGCGGATCACAGGAGCTGTAAATGTTATTAGAATATGATATGTTTCTTTTTATAATTGAGCTGAATCTTTCCTGAGATATATATTTTAAACGCAGAATATAGAAAATAATATTAATAGACTGAGCGACAGATATAGACAATGATACTTTAAATTAAAATTAAAATTCAGTCGCTGTTTTGTGGGTTCCATCGGAGTTTTATATCCGATCTCACTATCCTAATATCACAGATGTACCTATAGTATGTAGCACTTGTTTGAGGAAGTGAAATGGAGCGTGGAGAATGGTTAACTTCAGTCTAACATAATTCTAAAGGCATGTCTTTGCGATGGCACCACGAGTCTCTGTACTCAGAACAAAATGTATTGATGAGACACTGTTATAGGGTCTGCACTGCGCTATCCCCCCACCCCCATTTCCCTTCACAATGGGAACAAAGAGAAACAAGGGATTTCAGACTCGAGAAATTAGCACATTTGAAGAGAAGTGAAGTGAAGTTATACCCGTGCATAATGCAAATGAGTGATAACAAAGCTGCAGCTAATTGCTGAATCTGGATCAGGCCACATTCGGAATGACTCACACAACTTGCTCCACATTCAGATTCAGATGCGGTCGCTTGTGTGAGGCTGGCTGTTGATTCAAATGCTACCGTAAGTCGGCCAACAACCAGCCAGCAGCCGTCTTCTGTGCCCTGGGCCCTGGGCCCGTGCATGGAGGAGCACCTTTGAGAGTATCGTATCCATAGACATAGAGTACATTATTGCCGTGTCATAGTGGGAAAGTGAAGTGCCGGGTCGGGCCGGGCCGGTGCCCACTTCGGTTGTCCAATTATGCCGCTCTTTGCGGTGGCATTCAAACAATATCGAAATCTCTCTAATGAAGTTGAAGATCGTCCCGGCTACTGTCGGGCGTAATTTACAGTGGGGTGGTGGGGTTGTGGGGCTGTGGGGTGGGTGATCTTTCAATTTCAATATCCAACTTGTCGGGCCACAAAAAGCTCGTTATGCTCGCTTTGATCCATCTACCTGTTTTCAATGCTGAACAAATTAAAATAAATCCCCTAGATTTCAGATCTCAGGTGATCTTCGGCGTAAATGATCTACAAGGAAAGAGCGAAACGACGTTACTGCCATTCCCATTCGATTCGGCCCAAAATTGAAGACTGCCAGAATTTAGAACAGCGGCAGTTTATCATCGACAAGTCTCTCAAGGCGCAAGAGGTAATTGCCAAAGTTTTACTTTCAAAATATGTCAAAAGGAAATCAAATTGCAGCGAACTTAATGGCCAAATTTATGGCTTGATTATTTGCTTATGATTCGTTCGGAAAGCCGAAAACCTCCCATTTTTCTGGCAACTTTAATTGGACTTATCATGGAGATTGGAACTGAGCCAGAGTTTTCCCTCAATTTCCCTCGTTTTCCTGCCCAATTGCCTCGGACTCGGACGTCAAGCACTTCGAAGCTTTCTTTTATGGCCGCTTGGAATAATGATTCGGAGCCCGGCTGTTTGAATTTATCACCCACTCGAAAAGCATTTTTCCATACGTATACGTTCCATACCCCTCCCGAGACCCGAACCCCTCCACCCCACACCACTCCACTCCACTCCGTCTCGAACTCGAAGTGGAATAGAGTGCAGTGCAGTGCAGTGGAGTGGAGTGGAGTGGAGTTTGGAGTCCATGTACCTGCCATGGCCAAAGCAATAATTCAATAAATCTATTGCATTGCGTTATTGGCAATATGATGATGAGGCTTGCCAGTGGATCTTGACTTGACTTGCATTATGCAGAAGAAGAACGACGGATGCGGCTCCAGCTTCGTCTTCGTCTGCGTCCTGGACTTGGACTTGGACCTGGACCTGGACTTGGGCCAGAACTTGAACTCCAACTTGACTTTGACTTAAAGTCCATCAATTGGAGGCTCGGAGGCTGCTACGATTCGACTGTCTGTGGTTTGTTTTTATTATATTTAGCGGAGAGCATAATAATTCTTTCCACTCGAACGTTCGTTGATAACGTTCGCCAATGATATGGCGGAGTGGGAGGAGCAGGAACAGGAGCAGCAGCAGCAGCAGATGCAGATGGAGGCACAGGCGGTGGCGGAGGTGGCTGCAGAGGAATGCAAATTTCTGGCAGCATATTGGCATTGGCATTGGCGTCGCTGAGTTGCCTTCAAGTGCATCGGCCAAAACGATGCCCACTCGACTGCACTACCCTTTTGGCCCAGGCGTAGGCCAGATCCAGACAGGATCTGCCTCAGCTTCAGCCTCAGCAGCTGATGAAATATTATTCATGGCTCTCGCTGGCAACTTGTTCCTCTCTAGTACTGTTCTGTTCAGCGCAAATCTGCATATGAAAAATTATTATTGTAATCCATTTGAGAGGAAAGGCCGGCCTCGCTCTGGCTCTGGCTCGGACCGGCACCGGCACCCGCCTGGCCTGCCACAAAATTATGCAGCATTTTGTTTTTACTGCCAAGGAACTGCCCACCCTGTCCCGCCCCCGACCCGAAAGAAAGGCGTCAAGAGATTTATGCTTCAAGTTTTTGAAGATTTCCGTGCCAGCCGCTGCCTCTGCCTCTGCCGCTGACGCTGACGCTGTTCTGATTCCTTCTGGGGGTCTTAGAAAATTTGTAGAACATTGCGCTTGTTGCGGTGTTTCCCATAACTCAGCATTGTCCGTTCGACGCTCCGTCGACGTTCCGTTTCGTTCCTCCTGCGGCGGCCTCTCGGTGTTGAAATCATTTGTAGTGCAAATTTCGTACCTTGATATATGTGGCAAGTGTGAAAATATATTTGATCAAATAGCTCACAGAGAAAGACCCGAAGAGGGGCGAGATTTACGGGCTTTCCTGTGCCTGGATGGGGTATATCCAGGAGATGGATGCATGGATGCATAGATGCTGGGTACAAATGGGTGGGTGGACGATTGGCCAACACCAACAGCAACACCACTGCAAGCGAGCAAAAAGGAGTCTATGGGCAAACGATTGGCAAAGTAATTGAAATCTAAGTGAGCCGCATTGAGAAACCACTTTCAACAGCGTTCACCGCTCACCCACTTTCATCCGCAAAGCAAACACACTTAGCCCCGAAAATCAAGCTTTTTAACCCACTGTCATAACTCAATAAATCACGGAGCCATCATCAGGCTAACACCTACCCAACCCAAAAGCGTTGGAGTTATATAACCGATCGCTGATCGCCGATCGGCGAATAACAGCAGATCTCAGGTGAAATTTTCGAACAGCAGACAACACCAGACAAAATCGAGCCCGCATCCTCAAGCTAATCCGGCGCCACAGACCGCAACATACTCCGCTTCGTATTCGCTTGGAGAGGGAGGAAGAGAAGGAGAAAGAGGTGGAAAGGAGAGATGCTCGTACACTTGAGGGTCTTCATCAGAGACACAAACTGTGCAGAGTCGACTCCCAGTACGACTTTGTAGCTAATGATGCGACACATTTGCTAATTTCTATTGAAGCCCACTTGCTGGCTCCGGCTCTGGCTGTGGCTGTGGCTATGGCTATGGCTCTGGCTCTGGGCCAGGTCAACCGCGAAAACAGGTCTCAAGTACAAAGAGAGTTGGCTGAAGAGCTGGGAAGAGGAGATCATCATCAATAGGCAATAGGCAATGGGCAATAGGCACCGCCACCCGAAGCTTTCTATTGTGCGAAATGAAATTAAACCGTGTTGGCATTAGCTCTCTACGAATTGTTAATTATTTCTGGACTTCTCAACTGGGAAAGTGTGCAAAATTCAGATTCAGCTCGATCTGTCTGCCAGTCCGCCAGTCCGCCAGTCAGTCCATCAATCAGTCAATCAGTCAAATGCTCCGTCATTCCATCCCAATCAATTTGTGGTTCACGTTCACGTCTATAGCATTTCCATTGCTTGAACTGGAGTTGGAGTTGGAGTTGGAGCTGGAGATGGAGCTGGACTCCAGGTCCCACTTTCTGGTGTGTCTCCATCATGGCTGGATTTATGATTTGCATAAAAAATCGTTGGCCAATTCTTTCTTTCTTCTCGGTACTTTTACCTTTTGCTTGAGATTATTTGTTTTCGTCATTTCCTTCGCGCTTCTCGCTCTTTTATTTCTATTTGTATTTGTATTTGTTTGTGTATTTTTGTATCTTTTTCGTTTGTCCGACCTTTGAACTTTTCACTTACAATTCTCCATTCGATTCGCCGTTGCCAAATCTTTTAAGGAAATAGCGCTGCGAAAAATACCAAAATGGACATTTCGCAGACATTTCCATTTCCTTAAATGCTCAAAAGAGTGAAAACCGAATCACGCGTGCCCTCGCCTCGATTTTCCTTTTGAACGCAGAGAAGAACCGAACAGTGAAATCTTTTGATTCGACCACGACATTGGACCATTGCGAAGAATTAATTTATACACTAAAAAGTCACCAATTGATTAATCAAGTAACTTATAAGTACAAGTATAAGGTATAATTTTGGGATCTTTATTTCAATTGGAGCTATCATTTTTGGGTTTTGAAACCGCTCTTGAAAATGAATTTGAATTTCAAATAATTCCAAAAATGCGAGAAATTGGATATAAATTGCGTGTTTATTTCAATTTCATAATACCGTGATGGAAGCAATAGTTGACCTATTTCTATATTGGAACATTCCATGTGTGCAGAAAAAGCATAGAGCTGTATCTAAGGATACTCCAAAAGATACTCTCTACTTTTAAGGCTGAACTCTTCATACATAGATGATCGATGATAAAAAACCGATATATGTCTTATAAAAAGGGCCATGCAAGGTCTAGGCTTCCTCCCAGGTAACCCGATATCAAAACCCCATTAGCCGTACTTTAAGCGAAGTCTCGGTCTGGCCTCTGGCCTCCCCCTCTCCGCCTCTGCAGGTAATCGGATAGGCGAAAGTCTTCCCCTCTTTTCTCCACTCTTCCCGCTTCTCCGCTGCCTCCCCCTCTGCCCATTGCACTATTAGTTTGTTATTGTTATAATTTCTTTATTATCATTATTGTGGGGAAGCCAATACCAATACAAGTACCAATACCAACACCGCAACAGTGCGGGCCACATTTGTAATTACCTACATACGTGTGTGTGCGTGTACGTGTATGTGTTGATACAGCCAAAGCCAACCGCAAATCCACTTGGAGCGGAGCCGGTCCACTTGGTGGCGGAGAAGAGGCCCCAAACCACTTGAAATTTATGCGGCTGTTAGCTACCAGATAACGCTTTTGATTATGACAACTGGCATGGAAATTATGGCCGCTGCCTCCCAAGCGGCCTCTGTGCTCCCACTGCACTCCTACTCCTCCAGCTTTCGAAACCCGCAGCAGCTGTCGGCCTAGCGGGGGTGCTGCGCTGCTCTCCTCCGGCTCAAACCATCCTCAATACTCTCTACTCTACTCACACAGAGATGGCCAAAGCCAAAGCCAAAGCCGAAGCCGAAGCCAAAGCCATCACAGCCTACCGCCTGCCGCTGCATCTTTCGAAATCAGTTTCTGTTTATTTCTGTTTGTGGATGTGCCACTGTGCCCCACTCAGCGGAATATCTTGAATTTGGCTCGAGCTCACTTTTCATGCTGATGGAGTGGAAGGCTTTTCGCTTTGGCTCTGGCTCTGACTACGACTTCACAGTTCTTTCGCTCCCGCTTGGAGGGGAGTGGGGTAAAGGGGGGGCTACGAAATGCATAAACAATCGAAAACAAATTTCGAGCAGAGCTTTTGGAGAGCTACCGAGTATATGCGAGTATGAATTGTTTGAAATCTCTTCCCCCTGGGTTTTGTTTATTGTTCTGGACTCAAATAAAATCAAATAAAGTCAATGCAGATATGGGAGCTCTATTTGTCGGGGTAACAGTGGGTTTGTGTCCATCAAAGTTCGCTAGGCTCAGAATCGAAATAAATTAAATATTTACCCATTCTGTGTCCAAGATAGTTTTCTATTTCCTTATCACTGCTTTTGGCCCACTGTGGCCTGAACATACCAGACATATTTTCATAGCATTTGAGTGACTGTGGGGCAAAAGCACCGCCACTGCCACTGCCACCGCCACCCCGGCCGCGGCCGCGGCCTCAGATGGTAAATGAGTAAAAAATTGAAGAGAAGACAAAAAGCTGAGACAATTAAGCTTAAGGAGCATTTCATTTCATTTCATTTGATTTCGATTCGAATACGAATACGAAGAAAGTTCAACGAGCCGCCGCCAAAGAGAAACCCGGGTTGCCTCTAGCCCAGGGCTGATCTACAACGATTGGACGAAGACTTCAACTGGGGACTGGAGCTCGGGCTGGCGGAGCTGGAGCTGGGATGTGGAGGTGGGTGGAGGTGGTCTTGGGTCTTGGTCTTGTGGTTTTTAAAGGCACTTAGACCAATGGACCTTGAAGACCACAAATGTACTACCAGCTACTGCAAGTGTGTGTGTGTGAGTGGCTTACGTCTGTGGAATCATGAATCATAGGAAAGCATTTGAATTGCAAAAGACCCAAGACGTATGTATGTATGTATATACGTATATGCGAGTA
This sequence comes from Drosophila athabasca, assembly GCA_008121215.1. NCBI lineage: Eukaryota > Metazoa > Arthropoda > Insecta > Diptera > Drosophilidae > Drosophila > Drosophila athabasca. The sequence goes on from CM017794.1 coordinate 3,470,850, forward strand.
TGAGTATTTCTTTGACATTTACGGATCATAACAATTTGAATTTAACATACGCAAAATGAGACCATTTTTGGTAGCTCTGGAAGCCCGGCAATGCCCTGGGGCATCAATTTGGACATGTGCCGAGATGATTGTTGGAAAATATTTTAAGTGGCCGCCAGAAAAACGATCAGAATGTGTCAAGAGCTGGCGAGAGAGGCACTCTGGGCTGGCGATCCACAATATTTGATACATTTACGGTTCTGGGGGATCTCTTCCCAACGGAATTCACACAGCATGCTCTCCCCCTCCCTGCCCCAGTCCAGGTGTGTTCTATTAATCAACACAGAAGAGAAGATCCTGTTATGTTTGTTGAAATGGAAATGGAAATGAAAATTAACATAAATTATAAGCAAACATGACAGGGCAGAGATTTCATATCCTGCTGTCCCCGGCGAACGGTTTCCACATCCGACTCGACTCGACTCGAGCCCCGAATTTCCCATGACCCCAGGAGATGAGAGCTCGATTCTCCCGATGATGCCCGCTTGTCAGCATTCATTCCCATCCCCCCACTCACACTCTCATAATAATCTCGATCCCGAATCCTCTCATCTCTATGCAGGGGCACGTCCAGAGCCTCAGAGGATGGGGGAGTAGACGGAACAGGTTCTTTTTCCTGCTTGGATTCGGATTCTGATTTTGATTCTTCTTCGTTTTCTATTCTTTTTTTTTTTGTTTTTTTTTTTGGTAATTTGATCCGATCTGGCTGCGATCCGCGGAAATAGAGCAATGGGATCTCAAACATGTGAATGCCATTCCTGTGTGGATAATATGGGTTCAGTGCACCTTGTGGAGGACTGGGGATGAATGGGGATGTACAGACTTTTCATAAGTGTGGGAGCAGGGAGTTTTTTTTATTTCTTGATGAGACACTGACAGCGAGGGTCAATTGCCAGAAGATGGTGTGGGCCACCAGGTGGGGCATGTTGGGCAGAAGGAAATGGATCGAAGACTCGAAGATGAAGCTTCCCACAGGACTAATAGGTAGATCGATACACAGATGCAGAGAAAAAAGAAAATTGTACACAGAAAAACATAAGCATTAATGTTCTGAATGGATGTAAAGGCTGTAAAGATATGTAGTATATTTTGGATAATGATTCTTACAAAATGGAAAGCCCCATCTCGAGTACATATGTACATATGTAATTGTAAGCTTAATTTCATCGAATATGGGTCAAACGTGGCGTAATAATGGTCTACACATAGGAAGTAGATCTGCTTGCACATCTCTCTGAAAGTAACAGAACATTTTCTGGGTGGTGTGCCTCGGTTTCGTTTTAATTGCCAGCTGCAAAAATTTAACGAAGATTCATTTATTCTAAGCCAGGAATAAAGCCCACAAGTAACCCCGGTCCCGGGCCCAATCTTTTCATGTCGATCGAGTAGTAAACGCACTCGGTTTAAGCCAGCTTTAAGCGGGATTCAGTGGAGGAGTGGGCCGACCCGGAGCCGGAGCAGGACCCGCAGTGGCAATGGCAGTTGCAGTGGACAAAGTGCATTTCACACAAAACGTGCAAATAATAACACCATCTACGCTAATGATCAACGCCATGATGGTTGCTGGGCCCCAGCTGCCCCACTGTACCCATAAAACAACTCACGCACACACACACACACACAGACACACACAAATAGATAGCGAGTAGGAGAGTGGGAGAGCACGAGAGTGCGAGTGGGAGAGAAACAGAGAGATGAGATGGTGGCCGGCCACTTGCAAACAGACAATAAAGCGCGTTAACTGCTGCTATGCCTGCTGCCACAATTGTAGTGTAACGTAGCTGAGCTTTGTCTACGAGTAAGTGCCCCCTCCGCTCACAGAGAGCACGCCACGCAGCGAACGAGCAGCCACTAACTAATTGGCCAAACAGCAGCAACAACAACTTTGAACTTAGTCGGCGGCTAGTCTGTAGAGTAGCGGGGCGGCAGCAGGTTGGTTTTTCGCTCTTTCTCTCTCTCTCTCTCTCTAGGCCTGAAGATGATATCGTTGCCTTTCCACTCACGCACTCACTAACACACACTCACTAACACACAGTCACACACACTGACACACTCAATCGGCGTCGTTTCTCTCACTCTGTTGCTCTCGGTCAGCGAGAGTGTGGCGACGAAAAATAGCAACAAGCAATGCGTGAAAGCTGAAAAACAGCAGCCGCGCCGAAAACTGTACACCCTTTCCGCTCGACAATCAGCTGCAGATTCAGACGATGCTGAAAATACAAGCAAATAACATATTAAGAGTGTTTCTGCACAGTATTTAAGAGTTGGATCTCATTGTTCTCATATATGTATTTACTGGAGAGTTAAAACTCAAAGCTTATGTAGTTTAGAAGCAAACGGACAGCCAGTGTATTGTTCTTGTGGTTGTAGCTGTTCGCTCACACAAATTAGCAACGAAGTGCAGGACACAGCAGAAAAAGAGACACGGACAGACATATGTATATGTAGAAAGAGAAAGAGAGCTAGTACGGTTGCCTCATTTTCTGCATTTCGTGCCTTCTGTGTTATCTCTGGAACAATGAGATTTGCCGTATGACAGTATTTCTCTAGATTTTTTGCAGGAAAATTTTGGTCGCTATATGGGATTATGGTTAGAGACTGCTTTGTCGTGATATACATATGTACATAAAATGTTTATATACATATTTTTTAGGGATAAAAGGTTTGAGCTACCAAGGCCATTAAAATAAAAAATTGGATTCCTTTAACACAGATAAGGACAATGTTAACCAAACATTTCGCTAAAGTTCAAATTTTAAGAACAAAAACAATAGAGGCTATTGAATAATTTGAGGTTAAAACACGAGTCGTATCCCGTTGGTTTTGAATTTTCCCTAATAACTATTGTAAGAATTAAAGGAATTTGGTTTTTTCAAAGATCGCTTATCCAAAGAATAGTTTTTACATGTCTGATGTTTAGAACACCTAAGTTATAGTTCAATCTACAAACATCTCCATGTATGTATGGTCCTTTTTTTAATGGAATTTCAATGTTTAATTTTTGCACCTACAAAACACAGGTGCGTTATATATTTACCGCTATATCTGTGTAGACTTTGGGGATACCAATGTCTCCCTGCCTTCGACTGGGACTCCTATTCCGAATCCGAATCCAAGACCGCGTCAGACGGTCGCGCAAAAAAGCACACTTCGTCGTGACAAACAAAATGCTCACGTTTATCGCGGACAAAAGATCTCCATTTTTACGCTAAATTTCATTTCAGTTTGCGCTTTTTGTCGCTCGGCTTCCCCTCCGCTCCTCTCTCCACCCGCAGCACCCTGTGTGGCTCCCGTACCCGTACCCGTACTCGTACCGTACCCCCTCCCCGCTCTGAGTTCGCTTCTGCTCTGGATCAATCGGTTTTTCGGGGAGCCTGCCTTCTGTGCGGTGTGGTGTGTGCGCTGTTTGCCTTTTGTTTGGAAAGTTTTTCATTTTGGCTCGTTAAAAAATTTGAAATTCAAAAAAAAACTTTTTTCTTTGTCAAAAGGGTGACGGAGGTGGCGTGTGGGCAAGGGGGGTCGGTCCGTCGGTCTCCCAACTGCTTTTTATCTTTGCATATTCATAAAGCTTCGATCTGTTTACCATTTTGCGTTGTCGTTTGACTTTTAGCTGCTTTATTATGGTGCAGCGTTTCTGCCAAAATCGTCAGGTTTTATCAGTGGCAGGCAGCAAAGCGAGAGGCAGCAGCAGCAAAGGGGGAGGGGAGTCAACCTAGGGAACCTCGAGGTGGAAGACCAGACACAGACAGACAGCTGCAGTTGCAGTTGCGAAAAACGTCATGAAAGTGATATTTGTTTATTGTTAACGAATTGAAATGGAACTTGGAGCCGATCTGGGGTTGCCGAAAGGTATGTCAGCTATTGGAGGAGTTTCGGGACGATCCTTGATTGTGGATAATAGCCAACTACTACATCCTATTAAGGGTATATTTCTCAAAGGATGGAATAAGGATCCCTTAACGGCTTAAAGCTCACAAATCGTTTCTTAGCAGGAGTGCCTTGGTTCCCAAAACCATTCCTATGATCCTCGCAGTAGAGTTCATTGACTCTATAAAATATGGTCCTTATTTCACACAGACCCACTCATATGAGATCATTTGCCTAACATAAATAAGTCGCCACAAAGTTAGGACCCCAAAATCAGTCAAATTGTCTGTGGTCTGTGGCCTTACCCAAAAGATCTTCATCGTAGCAATGTACGAGCAACCCCAGATGGACCCACTCCTCGCCGTAAAATTGTTGGAAAAAAAATGCACCGATCAAGCGCGAAATTTGGCACAAATAAAATAAAATAATCAGAAATAAAAACCCAAGCGGTTTTTATTCGTTTTGGGTAGGGAGAGGGTCAAGCCAGGCAGTTACCCTCCCGTTTTGCTGTTGTCCATGTTTTCGGATATTTTTTATTTCTTTTTCTATTTTTTATTCCCTCGATCTTTGTTATCGCGCTGAAGATAGACTTGGAGCTGGAGCCCGAGTCAGGCTAAGGTAAAGGCACACAAAAGGCCCTAAATGCGAGTCTATTTTGTTACAATTTAAGACGCTTATTAGAAATCGTTTGCAAATTGTTTAGCAAGAAAGCAGGCACGAACGCTGATCGTTTTGGGGGCTCAGCTCAGCTCAGGTTTTGAGAGCTCGAGTCTGGAGTCTGTGGATCTGCAGCCTGGGCTGGTAACCCGAGATCGGAGGAGGAGAAGGAGGAGACTGGGATGGAGGCAGTCGAGCCACGAAATGCGTGCATATTAATTTTCGCTGGTTCGGGGCTTGTGCTGGTGGGATCTCTGTACAGATCTCTGCACACGTGAAACTTGTTGCTGCCGCTCCGTGGCTGGCTGGCTGGCTGGCTGCCTGATGATCTAATTTGGCAACAATTGTCGTGGTCGTCGATCGCTGTTCGTTGTTCGCTGCTCGGCCGGATCCCCACACACATGTGCGATCTCTGGCTGGGACTCTACTCTGGGCCTTTGGAGTCTAGACCCCGCCTGGCGATCGATTGATCTCGATAATGAGTTTCGTTACGTTCGACTTCGGCTTGGGAGGACGCACCCATAATTTCATATGCTCTGTCACCCAAACGTTACCTTTCGATGATGGCGTCTCCTCCTCCTCAGCCTCCTCCTCTTTTCCGCATGGATGCATCGATCACACTTGGGGATCTTGCCTAGTCGGAGACTCTATTTCTTCTCTCCTTCATTAAAATCTGCCTCATGTCTAATAAGACTTTGGCGAGGCGCGGATCTACTCAGGCTTGAAGTTTGGGTTTTGATTTAGTGACTGCCATTTTGTACGTGTGCGGAAATTTAAATATAATTTATGATCAGCATAGCATATAAAAAGCTTTTTTCGAGTATGTTTGTTTTTCTGGGCAGACCATAAAATGTCGCGATTGGCTGGTTGGCTCTCCGGCGGGCCACATTTCTCGATCGACTCGCTTCGATTTGTTTATTCGCCTCAAAAAGAAGAGCATGACCCAAAAAAGGGAAGAGCTCCCAAGTTTTATGCCGTCTGTCCGTCCATCCGTCCGTCCGTCCGTCCGTCAGTTCACGATTATTTCAGATTTCGTTGAACTTACTTTCGGAACACGGAATGAAATAGAGTTAAGAATGATTGCTAGATCTAATAAACATTCAATTGGAAGAAAATATATATACGTACATATGTATGTACATATATGTATAATATATATAATAATACATATATAATTAAATCAATTAAATTAACCATATTACATAAATAAATACAAAAGATCCATGTCTTTGCATAGATATAATTTGGGTGATATCTGGGTATTACACACATCCTTTATCACCAAAAATCGAATATTCCCCCATACTCTTCGAGTATCGGGTATAAAAAGAAATAAAAAGTAAAAGTAAAAAAATAATGTAAGTTAATTTAAAAAAAAATTTTTAATTAATGCCAAATATTGTTTAGATTTAAGATTAAAAGAATATTGCTGTTTAGTGAATTGTGCATTAAAAATAAGTTCAAGAAGTTCACCATCCACAATTACTGGAAAAATAAAGAATATTTCATACCATAAATCAGCTAAAAAACTTGGATGATCGTCGTATCGTTAAAAACCCTACAAATACGAATAAATTGAAATTTAAACCAAAAAATTTATATTTTTTTCCTGAAAACGCAAAATAATCAAAAAGTTGATGATCGCGCTCATCTGTTAAAGAGAAGTCTCTCGAAATCAATTCTAGATCTTTCTGCTGAAATGGAAAAATGGAGGAGCCCCTTACACCCAATAACAATAATAATAATAGTAATTTTGTATACTTGTGTAAATAAAATGTATTTCATTCTTTCATATGTCGTCTGATGTAATAAATTACTTAAAAATATAAAACATTTCCGTATCAAAATATTCCGTTAGCTTATTTATCCTCACTTAACCTACTCGTAATGTAGAACATTTTCAATGTATACGTAAAAGTTGTGGTCATATCAAAAATAGTGTACGATCTACAGCTAGGCTAAAAATACTCGCAATATGGATAGAAACGTACATACTTATATAGTAAGTATGTCTTCGTTCAACTTGGATATCATACATCTAAAGTTACATAAGATTGTCTGGTCTTCAGCTTAGGATCTACAGTTAGACGCTGGGGCGTAATACACCCTTCGTGGTAAATGTACATAGTATACAGGATATCTGAAGAATACTTTACAAAGTTCGGCTTAGGATTTTGTGTACGAAATAGTATTGAAAATAATGCGGAGACAAAATTTAAAATTAAAATCAAATGAACTTCCGTTTTAATTTTCTCTTGCAAAGAAAATGCTGACTAGAAAATAATCAAAAATAACCAAAATACAAATAAAAAGTACTGAATTCTGCGTGTCTACATAGTTTTTTGTGGCACTGTGCACTGGGAGTGTCTGGGTTAAGTGAGAGTTCGGTTGTTCATTTGGGAACTTGGAGCTGCCGGTCTCTTAATCGAGCTAGGAACTAATTTTTGGTGGAACATGGCTTGAATACAACGTGTGGATCATAGGTGATGTGATCGATCCTCTGGGTGATCCTATGGCTCGGCATAGCCGGCGTAGGATAGCTCGCTGGTGGAGCCGGCATTGGAGCTGGGACTGCTGCCGCCCGGACAGCCGCCCTCGGAGTGCTTCGTCAGGAGGGACATGCGCGAGAAGGTCTTGGAGCAGCTGGTGCACGAGTACTTCTTGATGTCCGAGTGCGTCTGCAGGTGGGCGCGCAGGTTGGAGCGGTCGGCGAAGGCGCGGTGGCAATGCTGGCAGCTGAAGGGCTTCTCCCCCGTGTGGGTGCGGATGTGACCCTGCAGCAGCCAGGGGCGCGAGAAGGCCTTGCCGCACATGTTGCACTTGCAGGGCAGCGTATGGGTGCGGATGTGCATCTTGAGGGCGCCCAGAGAGACGTACGTTTTGTCGCAGTCCTTGCAGCTGAAGGACTTCTTCACCTGGTTGCCCTCAGCCGCGGGACAGTGGAACTGCTGGTGCTTCGTGAGCCCGGAGAAGGTTGAGTAGGACTTCTGGCAGTCGGGGCACTGATAGCGAGGTGGCGACTTGTCCTTCTTAGCGGGGCTCGGCGAGGCGGAGCTGCTGGCGGATCCACTGGTTGAGGGGCCTGCTCCCGCCTTGACGCTGCTGGCGGCCTCCTGTCCCATCGGCTTGTGCTTGAGGGAGAGGTCCTCGGGCACCGAGGAGCAGCTGGACTCGGGTGTCATGGAGCGCATGGAGTAGTAGGAGCTCTCCGAGTAAGCCGGCGAAATGGGTGCATGGTGGTGGTAGCCCAGCGCGGGGTAGGGCGTCTGTTGGTGATAGGCGGCGGCTGGAAGCGGCGGATACGGAAGGAACCGGTGCTGCTGGCGCACTCCGATGGGTCTGTGGATGATCTCGGAACGCATCGGTGGCGACACCGAGCTGGCCCGGCCGTGCAGGTAGTGGTGTGGCGGTGGCGACAGCGACCCCAGAGAGTCGGAGGGCGAGCTGGGCGCCAGGAGGTCGCCTCGCAGAGGGGATATCTGCTGCTGGGCGGCGGTGGCTGCGACGGCGGCCAGGTGCGGCTGGTTGATGGTGCGGTAGAACTCGGCCGTGTACGGGGACATGTGGAAGTTCCATGGCTGTAGGCCATACTTGGGATACGTGGGAGTGGGCACGACCACGGCTGCAGCGGCAGCAGATGCGGCGGCCACGGCGGCGGCTGCGGCCAGGGCGGCGGCCTGTGTCTGGTTGGGATCAGTGTCTACATCCACACAGTCCACGGTCACGTCGTCTTCCTCCAAGTCCATGTGCTCGTCGTCGGTGTGGTCAACGTCCACGCCCTCGTCCTCGCAGCAGTCGCTGACGTTGATCACCTCTTCCGAGGCGGAGGCCGTCGCAGGGTTGGCTTCCATCTCCTCAGACTCTGTTTTCTTCAGGCAAAGATCCTGGGGCTCATTGACGGGGGTCTGGGCGGACGCCTCGAACTGGTAGTTCACGGGCCGCTTCTTCAAAGGACACTTGCTGTAGTTTTTTTCCACCAACATGTCTTCCACGGTATGCATTTTGTTGCTTTGTATATTGTCGATTGCTTTTGCAAATAAAAAGTTCTCAAATTGTTTCTCGATTATTTCAGCCACATTGCTCGCGCACACAAAACACAGAACGAACAGTTATTCTCAGAAACGAATCGAAACCAAACGAAGCGCGGTCGCTTTTTCTTGTTGCTATTGCTTTTGCTTAGATGCTTGCAGCGATGCGGGTGTCAGCGGAGTCAGAGCTAGTCCGTCGTTGTGCGGGCTTTATATACGCGCGCAACCCGAAGCCAGCAGCGCAGGCGCAGCCCGAGAGAGCGCGCCGAAAGAGAGCCGCTCTCTCGGCGTGCGTGCGTTTTCATTCAGGTAGTCGTGGTAGTCCACATGCATGGGTAATGTGTTGCTTGCGAGTGTGTGTGTGTGAGTGCGTTCGGCCAATCGTAGCGTTCGGGTGGCAAACCTGTTTCGGCTTGCTTATGTACCTCACGTGTACGTACACTTGCACCAATCGCCACCGACGCCGTCGCAACAACAACGATTCACAGCTAAATATAAATGCCGTTATAATTGCACTGGTGTTTGCCTGCACACGTATTCTATGCTGCTCTTGGTGTTGGAAATGGTGAGAGAGGCTGCTGGAGAGACGATACGAGACTCACTCTCGTTGGGGCGCTCTTTTTTAACTCAATGCGCAATTAGGTGGAGGAGCGGATGGGATGGTTCTGCGTCGATTAACAGTTGTGTGCTGCGGATAGGGAAAATCGGGAATATCCCAAGAAAGGGGGGATTAACGACAAGGGCTACTTGCCTCATTATCAGGTGCATCTGGGTCATTAGTTGACCTGCACCTTACGCGCACTAAAAAGAGATCAGGTAGGAGTCGAACACGTGCGTGCGAGGGCTTCCTTTTGACTCAAATGTCAAAGGTTGAACGGGAGGGGAGGCCAGGTACCAATTTGCATTAATGAATGTTTTTTTGTTTTTGCCACCGTCAAAGGAGTGAGAGAAATTACAGCGTCGAGTGAGTAGCTTCGTTGAAATGTAATCTGCTGCATTAATTTAATCCATTATTCAATACTGTAGATCCAAGTGGACTTCCAGCAAAATAAATACGAAATTTCGTAGCTCTTAAGACTCTTCTCGGTTGCATTGAAATAATTTTAATAAATTATGCAAATGAATAAGAGTTATCTCCACAAACTAATATTTGAATAAAGTCAACAAGATCGATCTGTTCCGAATGAAAGAGCTCACAGCGCGTTCTCTTCGATCCAGCTCTCTTAATCGTGTTCCGTTTCCAAGTCGTTTCTCTGCGCTCTTAATCATCTTTCCCTCTCTCTCTCTCTCTGTCTCTTACGAGGCCCGAATCAGAGCCGAAGCAGCACGAGAAGGAATATTTCTTAATCTGTCCGCTTAACCGTTGAATGTTGAATGACTATTTGCAGCATTTTAATAAAGGTTTTTAAAACATACCCTAGTGCTGCTGTTAGTTCTCATTCGTTGAAAATTGAAAACCAAAAAAATGTATCTCAAGTGGCACCCGCACTAAGTGGCAGCTGTATGTTGCAGCAAAACAAACAAACACGACGCGGCGACGAGTGGAAAGGAAAGTGTTCCCTTGTCAGATAAGAGGTGTTGCTGCCGCACATATGTACTCGTAGATGTATGCATAAATCATAGGGATACCCGGGAGAGTGGGGGTGGGGGAATCTGTGCCAATTTTCAGGAATGGCCCACACAGAGCGAACATTTAACTTAATTAGCGTCTTATCGAATGTTTGTCCCTGTGGCAGGGCCCACTGCTGTGCAGTGCATGCGGATCCAGATCCAGATTGAGATTGAGATTCCTAGGAATATGCCGGCCGGCTGGCCGTCCGGCCGACAGCTATACGGGCGCACAAGTGCGATCTCCTCTCCAGGCGATGCACAAACCAGGAACCCGAAAACCGCCAGCATAAATTAATAGATAAACATGTGCAGACCAGACTTGGGACTCGGTACTCGGATCGGACTCTGCTTTGGGCCACGTACTCCGATTTACATGCCCATGTCCAGGTACTTTTCCTCTCTGATCTCGTGTCTTCGCCTCCCAGTTCCACTTTTAGTTCCAGCCCTCCCTCTCTCTCTCTCTCTCTCTCTCTCACTCTAGTTCTCTTATCTTATCGCACGTCGCTGGGCTAGCCGTGGCTGTGGAGGCTGGCGTACGAGTACGAGTACGAGTATGGTCTCCTCTAATGCCTCTCGACTCGGACGTTGCTGTCGTTGCTCGATTGGCTGTTAACAAAGATTTAATGATCTTGTTAACTAATTTTTTCTTGACTATGTTCTAGGAGAGGCCCGGCACCGGCACCGGGACTGGGACCGAGACCGAGACCGCGGACCACCCACTGCCCAAGCTTTGAGCCGCTTCGACCGCTGTGCAAGTTAATTAGCTTGGGCTTGGGCTCGGACTTGGAGCTGGAACTGGAGCTGCAGTTGGCCTTAAATCACACTCGAACAAGTTTATTGGGAGCAATCCTCTTGCAAGTTGACAAATCGCATCTCCTGGGGGATGGAAATGGGTTAAGGAATATCTCGATTTACTATTAATTGTAATGTAATGTATAGTACATTTTCCTCGCAATTTGCACATTTTTCCTGTCATCGCTTTATAAAATATTCTCATTTTGTTTAAAAAAAAACCCAATCGTAAAACCTCCAATAAGGTGACCCAAATAACCAAACCACAAGACCAATTTCAGATTTTGAACCGAACCATTCACCGAGCATCGATCCGTCGATCCATATCCCTGTCCTGGCTCCCATAATATTTTGAAAGCGTGTAAAATGATGATTTTTTGGATGCTGCCACATAGCCTGGCCAGCAGCCAGCACTAGCAACAAAACGATACAACGATACAATGCCAAAAAAAAAAAGAGGCCAAGCCGCAACAGGCTAATCCTATTTTGGAGCCAATGAAACATAAATAATAAAACTCTTTTACGACAAGCTCTAAAAAACAGAAACACAAATCCGGCGCGCGAAGATGTTCAGTTCAGTTCAGTTCAGGGACTTTACTTTGGTTGGGATCTGTTCCCGTCTGATCGGTTCCCTAACCCGTACCCCATCCCGTTCCCTTTGGTCGTTTTTGGTAGGTTTCTGGTAAGGTCTGCTGGCCTGGTCTGCTTTCGTCTGGTCTGGAGCGAGCAACAAATTATTAACGACATTTTAAATGCAACGCCTCTTGGCTGGCTGGGCCATACTGGCATGAAAAAGGGTCACAGCACCACCACCACCACCACAAGAGGACGACTGACGGACGACTGACTGGCCACGATTTGTGAGACTGCGACTGGGGCTGGGACTCGGGCTGGGCCTGGATCTGCTCCTTGCGACGCGACGCCTTTTAATGAGATTTGTCTGCTGCGGTGTTGTCGGAGCTCGGAGCTTGGAACATGAAAAACTTTTGTAATTCCCTCATTTTCAGGACACGCAGCAAGAAGCGAGCGACAAAAGTCTGCGGAGCAGAGCAGAGCAGAGACAGACACCGAATCACTTGCAACGGCCAACGTGTGGCATCAACAAGTGTGTGCTGCAAGTTGTGTCTTATGTTTTATGCTCTGGCTGTTAAAATTGAAAATTGCTTTTGGCCCAGTCTGAGCACCAGTCTCAGAAATGTGGATCTGGGGATCTGTGGATCCGGGGCCTACCGCATTTGAAAGCTGAGACAATAATTGCACTGTGAAAATTACAATCGAGCGTTTTTATTATTGCCACAGACTCTGTCCTGTCACGGATCTGAGGGGAACTCCAGTCCCCCAGTCCATACCCGATCCGATGAAAGTGCGTGTGGGTTGTTGTCGTTACTCTGCAACCGTCCAACCGCTTCGCTTGCCCTCCCTTCGCCTGCCCCGTGGGGGTTTTTTGGTTTTGTTTTTGCTTAAGGTCTCTGCAAAGGAAAGTTTTCTCTCCGCCACTCCACTCTACAGGATATTATGTTTGATTAACGAAACGCAGGGAAGAGTTCACCCAATTCGAGTCCCCGACAGACCCAGACCCAGACCCAGACAGACCCCAATAACTGTTGTAAATACGTTTTACAACCTTAAATGCCACCGGGACGACGTAAAAACGAGAAGCAATTGAAATGTCTGAATTATGTTTCTTCGAATCATTGAATTATAGGTGGTCGAAAGAGTCGGACAAATCGAACGATGCGATATGCGGTACATGTATATGACCCAAAAATTAATTACCAACTGGATCTCACTCGTATTGAGATATACAGGATCGAGTTGCATACGAGCTTCTATCATGGAGATATTGTGGAATTTCAATGGTGTAACTATTGGCTCTACTCTTCAATACTATTTATAGTAATAGTATAAATTCAGTTTTGAATACTGCGACCTATTTCTGTAAATTTGAATCTGTTCTTTCAGTAGAAGAGTATTTTAGGAAAAATGCGTACGAGGAGGCCACTGTGTACTGCCTTTTCTCGTACCCTCAATAAGAAAAACCTAAAGTTTTCTCTCTGAAAAATGTGCATATATGTATTTAGAAGATATCTATTGGGGTTTAATGGAAAAGCCCACAGTTTCCATTCAATACTTACTTACGAGTATTTATACTATATTTAAGGAACATTTGCATTCCAGAAGCATCCAGCACCCCAGTAGCCGAAGCTTCATTCCATTTGAAGTGAAACAGGTAGCCACACATTATAACCACATTAACATCCATAAAAGAAGAGCAGCGAGTGCTGCTTTAAGTATAATACGAGGGGCATGCCACGAACGTAATGATGCACTTCCCCAAAAAATATACTCGTCGACGGAGGAGACACGCTGACTGCGAAAATTATTACATACGGCGGGTGGGGAGGGGAGGGGAGGGAATTCAGCATGAACATGACGCGCGATGCCACCATAAACCGGGCAATAACCCGCTCGATCCATGACCCAGTCGAGGCGGAGAGGCCGAAGGAGGCGGCAACCAGCCGGCGAAATATCATATGCAAAATGGGGCGGTATGTGGCGCGGTGGGGCTGGGCGGCTTAATGTTATGCTGTTAGCCTGGCGGCGTGCATGGCCCGTGGCCCCCACACTGGGCGATGGGCGACGGGCGAAGACATGGGACAAGTCCACTCCACTCCACTCGGTTTCAGAGCCATCCAGCGTCAGTCAGTCCATCCCACTGGCATCAACCTGTAAAATGTATAACGACAGCATTAAGCTCGTGCCACCAGCCTCGTATGTATGCCACTTGGCGATCGCGGACTAGATGGAAGGGGCGAACGATGTTGCAACTTGCAGCGCTGTGGCACAACGGTACACTCCACCGGGCAGGTTCAGGCGGGTTCAGCAAACGGCAAACGGCCGATCTGATTTGTGTCATCGTTCCGCCTCCTCCCTTCTCTCGCTGCCACAACCGAAAGGGAGACACAGACACTTGCTACCCTGTACACATGCCACATATACGATTGTTGGATATTTTGGGGAATTTCATACCATACCATTCCATTACTCCCCAGGCATCTCCTTGGTCGATCCCATTCCACTGTCGCATTCTTCACATTTTACTTTATAAGTAATACAATTTTAATATTGTAATTTTAGCGACTTTGCCAGGGCATGCCTGTTGTTAAGTCTCCAACTTATGGATTCTCCGTGGGGTTCTCCATATGGCAACCTGTTCCAGTTCTAAGTAGCCCGGTGGCTCAGTGGTGCTTTGTTTTCCAAATCACGGCCAGGTGCCATGTGCCAGTATGCAGTCAGCAGGCGGACAGGCGGACGGAAAGGATCTCTGGTTGCATTCAAGCGAATGCGGGAGACAGGCGGCACTTGGCAGATGCCGGGGCGCAGTTCCAATTAGGGCTCAACACTCGGGATGCATTATCCTGCTGCACGTTGATTTATAGGCCACCAAGCGGCGCACGTTTCATTCTTTTCAATTACTCAGCGCTCCACGTCGGCGTCTTGTCGGCTTCAGGGAGTTCATCTACCTCTGCCTCCGCCTCCACCTCTGGATCCGGCTCGGCTCTACTGCAGCTCCCGTTTCGCCTGTCATGTTTCCTTTTCTTTTCATTTCATTTCATTTCCATTCTATTTATTTATTTATTCAAATGCAGCGTGCACCGAGTGGCTGCACTAATGAACAAATCCAGCAGCTCGTCCTTCTGAATGGATCCTGAATGGATTTCCCTTCCGTGGAAACATCTGCGTGTGCGATTGAAGAGGATTTTGGTTTGACGCTCGTACTCGTACTCGTCCTGGCACTCCCATTCGTATGTGGATAAGTGTGCCGGGATGGCAGTGCGTTGGTCCTTGAAAAGGATCGGATCCATGGTAATGTTTGACAAGACATAGAGACACCCATTCAAACAGAAATCGACACACTTCTCCTATTGCAAGATGATGGTTCGCTGATGGATGGAATGGAGCTATAGAGAATAATATTATGTCTTAAAGATTACAAATATACTAGTAAGACTTAAAGCTTTGCCACATATATAGTCGTATATTTTCTCTTACAGTAATAGACATTTGTCGGTATTTTCTTGCCCCCTTCAGTGTCCAATTCGATCGCATGTGCAGCAACTCTTCTTTTCCTTTACTTCGCCCAATCTCTTCAACCCAATTACGAGCCGCGATCTCTCTTGGGACCTCCCACGTGACTCTATACTCGTAAAATAAAACTTTATTCAGTCTGCATTCCAGCCGCCAGACAGACTGCCCCACTACCACCAGGCATCAGGCAGCAGGCACCAGGCAACAGGCAACAGCGACAACTCGCATTTTCACCTACAACCCATCAAATTGATGGACATGATTAGAGTCTCCGTCTCTCCGCCAGGCCAGGGAGAAAATGAAAGAGGAAAGTGCGACCTTTGGCGCCCCAGACTCTGACTGACTGACTGACGGACTGACTGACTGGAGAATGACAGACCGATCCCCGAAATAGGCAGATGCACGCGGCACTCATACGAGTGCAGGGCCAGGGCTTGAGGGATAATTGATGAGCTTTTAGCATTTAAGCATCGAAAACATAAGAGGCTTCTCTCTGAACTAACGCACTTCAATGGAGATGGAGTTGGAGATGGAGTTGGAGGTGGTTATGTTATGTTATGGAGATGGAGGTGGAGACGAGACAGAGCGGGAGTCAAGGTGCTAAAGGCGAGAGGAGAGGCCAGGCAAAATGATTAATCATTTGGCAGGTGCTTAGTCGCGGTCCAACGGGGCAACGGGGCAACATAAAAGAGAACGGTACTCGACAAAAGGGTTCACCAAAACCGAAATCACCAAAATCAACGGCCACGAGATGGCCAGGCCCTTTAACAAGAAACTATTTAACTTGATTTCAACGGTTTGCATTTTTGGTTAAACTGTCAAGTGGACGGAGGAGACCGAGAGAGCGACTACACAAAGGATCCGATGGCCAGAAAAGGATTACCGGCTCTTATTTGGCTTGCCTGTGCCACACCTACGCCTGCGACCGTCGGTCCGTCCGTCCGTCCGTCCGCTCGAAAGGTGCGCTTAGGGCTGGCCCTAAGTGTGGTGTGTGGGCGTGGTCCATCCTTACCTGGTCCCCTCCCTGGTCCCTGGTCGAGTAGGCTGGCCGCTGTTGGCATCATTATATAATTTGACGAAAGCAGATCGAGGATCGGGGATCGGGGATGGGATCTGGGCACGCATTGAAAGAGTTTACGGGTTGAAATCAAAGCCACAGACACAGTGGCTCTAATTCTTTGGCGCGGAATAAATAGTAAATATATTCTTTAAGTGGATTCAACTATAATCAACTATAATGCGGCATATAGATTATAGTAGATAGTATATGTAGTTTTTACAGGCCATCACATTTCCCATTTCCAACACTCTCGGCCCACTGTATCGCTGCCTAATGACAGGTTAAATGTCTTTGGAACTTTGCAGCTTGAACCGAGTCGCGGGCTCGGGCGCTCACGCGGACCGACCTTATTATTATGATTCTTATTATTGATCCAAGATTTATGGCAATTAATAATAGGTATAAGGCAATCCGAATGGATGCCACTTCCGCTCCCAATCAATTAAAAAGGTCTCAACCTTCCCCGAGAGTCTCCCCACCAAAATTATGACAAACTATCTATAATCCAGATTTATGCTGACATTTTCTATCTAAGGACCACCTAGCCGTCCGGCTAGGGCAAGTCGATGATGTAATCAAGACCCAGCGAGCAGAGCACCTTGCCAAAATCCTGATCCCCCCTCGGGCAGCTGGCCTGTGTTCCACCAAGGATCGGAGATCGGAGAGGACAAGGAAAGACCTCGTCTCTACGGATTTGTCAGCTGTCTGTGAGCCCGCTTTTGTTTGGGCTCCTTTTTGTTCTCTCCAGCCTCTTCTTTTTTTTTTTGCGAATAATAGATCGAATAGAGATAGGCATCGTTATCCTAGGCACAGGACAGGTTCGTTTTCGCCTGACTTCTGCTGCTGTTTTGCGGCTCTATTCGATGAACAATGGCACGAAAAACAATAAGAAAGATGTTCCTCACCTGTCCTTGTGGATGCAGGGATGTGGAAGAGCCAGAGCTGGGATTTAATTTTTTGCCAATGAAGAGATCATTTGTATCCCGATGTCTGTCCTGTTTTGACCTCAGGTATTGGCATGTGCTGCTTCGAGACTAGCTCCCACTGGAAAGCATATTAAAGATGGAAATATTTTAGTCTGATTCTCGAAGAACTCGCCATAGATCCCATCTAAAATCATTGCGAAAATTGAATTTATGTTTACATACGAGTATATCTATACATATGTATGTGTAGTACACTCTCATTGGTCTACTTGCCACACTAGGAGCTGAGATCGACCACCGTACAGCAATCTGTCGACACATGAATACCATGGGATCGTATTAGTGAAAGGATAACCAAAATTATCAACCGCAAACTATCTTATCTGGCCCAATTTCCCCTCAAGGGCTAGACAGACCAGTCAGACAGACAGACAGACAGACAGACAGACACTTGTAAAGCAGTTGCCACAAATAGTCTCTACTCCGGTAAACACTTGCGGACGACTGAACAAATATTAACTCGAGCTAGACCGCAGGAAAAACCAAGCGTTAGATAAATGAAGTGTCGTTTGGACACGCACACTGGCTGGCTGGCTGGCTGGCTGGTTGGCACCTGAATTCCCATCGTGTTTGCGGAGATACATAGCCATCGTAACCGTGGTATCCATAGTATCCAAGGTGATCGTGATTTTCGATGACATGAGCATATTTACCACAAAATGGGAATGGGTTATTTGCTCGCTTATGCTCGTATCGCACATATTTGATTGGGCTGTAGATGTTGTTGATGTTGGGCAGGTGCTAAACGATAAGATGTGGCCAGATATGGACAGTCTTTCTCGTGTCTGAGCTGTGGGTAGGTCACATCGCACATCGCACATAGCACAGACAGGCATGTCTAATGTCTAATGTATAACCCGTAACCCGTAACCCGTAGCCATAGCCTCTTGCTTGACAACATCGTTAGAAAGCCATTCAATTTGGTTTAGCATTGTTTCGAGCCCTCATCCTTTGTCTTGGGTTCTTGGCACAAATGATATCCTGAGCATCCGCACTTGCCCAGCGAGTGCCTTCCTGCGCTGCGCGCTCCCGTGGATTTTGCGCAGTTTCTGCTTTCTAATGGAACCCGTCTTTGTCCTCCTTTGTGTGTCGGTAGCAGTAGGTGGCGTATTAGCGTCTGCCTGAGTCCGCCTCCTGAGGCACGCTGGCATCAGGATCAGGTGTGCTGGGATGCTGGTACATCTGGCTGGAACAGCTGCTCGACTGGGATCGCTCTCTGGAATGATATAGATACGTAGGAGTAAGTATTCGAAGATTGTTTTGAGAAACAGCATTACAGAATTCGCAAACGGACATTGTCTTGTCTTGTCTCCTCCCGGGAGCGGCAACATCTTCATTATAGAAGAGAGTATTCCCTCGATAATGCATCCCTCATGCCGCTCCTCTATTGTACGCAAATCTGCACCAAATTTATGCAAATTGAAATTCCATAGCAACACCTGGAACACAGAGACAAACACACAGATACAGCTACAGCTACAGATACAGATGAGCACACAGATGAGCAATTGTTTCAATGATGAATGTGCTGTGGTGTGGGATTGTTCCACAAACCAAATCCAACCTAACCAAGCCAGAGCCTGTCTGCCAGACATCTTGGCGCGGACGAAACTGTAGCAATACTCACAGACACCACACACATGGCATGCCATGGCATGGCATGGCCCATGCCCCTTCCAGACCAACAGACCAACAGACCAAGAGACAAGCAGACCAGCAGACCAAGTGGCAAGGTGTCAGTTCTGGGAAATCTGCTCAGCGGGCAAACAATGCTCGCGCAGCGGGAGCCCCTGCCCTGGCATTGGCAAGAAGGCAGGAAAATTGTTATGGCCATTGCTGCTCCCTGGCTTGGTGACAATGACAATGGCCATGACCATGGTGTGGGGCAGGCCATCCAGGCAGCCCACAAAGAAGCCCAGACAACATTATTGTCATCGCTCGAAAGTAGTCCAGTGGGCTGTGGGAGAATCCAATCCTATCCTCCTGGCAGCGCTCCAATTTAGCTCTCGGTTCGGTTCGGTTCGATTCGGTTCCACTCACTTATTCTTCTTCCCACAAGCAATTTGCATATGCAGGCTCCTGCGTTGCACTTTGCATGGACTGCCCCATGCCTTTATTTATTTAGTAAATGTTGATGATTTTGCATATTCCGATCCGCCTTCCAGTGTTGGGTAACAGCACGGCGAGCAGCATCGGCTGACTATCGATGTGCAGCACGGAACCTGTTTTCCACACTTGTTATTCTTTCTGCACAAGGAGAGGAGACGAGACGAGACGGGGTTCTTGTGTTCCTGTGATCCCTGGAACAATGCCAATCTGAATGGAGAGGGGCGGGGAGTTCTGGGAACGGAAACGGAATGCTGTAAAAATAAATTACGAGTGAGAACAACAATCATGCTGTAGGTGTAGGTGTAGGTGCACTATAGGTGTCTCCGTTGTCCCATTTGGTAGAGTGTCAACCTACTTCCGCCAGTCTTGAGAACCATTTTGGAGTGAAATGAGACTAGGCAGGTGTTCCTCCTCATGCATTTGACTCTGGTTATTGCTTTCATATTAATTACTGTCTAAAATACTAATAATTGAAACATTTTGCTGCCTGCTAGCCATTTCCATAAGCCAAACAGATCGCTTCCTGCGGATCGGGATCGGGCTAACATTTTCAAATGCCCCCACGCCCACTTAAGTGCGGCTTCGCGGCTTCGGAGAAAACCAGTAGCAAACTGGCAAATGGCTGCGAGGCTGCGGCTACGGCTGCGGCTGCTGCAATCAAAGCCATCACCGGCAGCAGGCAGCAGGCAGCAGAGTCCACGTCGTCGTCGTCATCATCATCATCATCGTAAAACGTTGCCATGGCCAAGATTGATCATCGGGCCTGGCCCGGCCCAGCGCAGACGGAGACGCTTCTCATCCATTTTTCGCTTGGCTCGGCCTCGGCCGCGGCTTGCCCAATCAGCCACACCCACAAGATGTGCAACGCTCATATTAAAATGGCTTAAAAAGGCAGGCCAGCGCTGAAAGTGGCAACACACAATAACAGCAACAAGCAGCAGCCGCCAGAGCCTCGCAGATCTCTAAGATGCCTCGCTTCCGTTCCAGCTGCAAGGTGTGTGGTGTGGCAGCAACAAAACCAAAAGCCAAACAGTAGCCTGCCACTGGCACTGGCACTGCCACCGCCACCGAAGCGCAACAATTGCCAATTTCATTTGCTGCTCCCCGAAAACGCAGCTCCAGCAGGTACGCAGAGCAAACGACAGCTACGACTGCGGCTTCGGCTTCGGCTTGGGCCTGGACGTGGATGTGGATGTGGCTGGTGGGTACCATTCGAAACAGTAGAGACTGCCTTGGAGGAACACACCATCTGCGATCTGTGAGGGGATGTGCGGTTCTCTTTGGGCTGTGTCTACAGTTTGCACAACTTTCTACGACTGCGACACGCTGTGATCTCTATGAATGGCTGGTGGGGAGGGAGGAGAGTGCATAGAGCTGGTGCTGTTGCTGTTGCTGGCGCTGGTGCTGGTGGTGCTACATCATCGTCAAACCCGTCGAG
The DNA here is from genome assembly GCA_008121215.1 of Drosophila athabasca. Taxonomy (NCBI): domain Eukaryota; kingdom Metazoa; phylum Arthropoda; class Insecta; order Diptera; family Drosophilidae; genus Drosophila; species Drosophila athabasca. Next base: position 3,491,526 of record CM017794.1, read on the forward strand.
TTGCGACTTCGATTTCCTGTGCGCTCGCTGCTGCCTTTGACGTCTCGCAGGTCACTTGCCACAAAACGCTGGGCTGCGCCTGGCTGTGGCAGCATTCGTAATTGCTCCGAAACGAAATTTCCATATGATAATATTTATTCGCTGGAATATGCCTCCATCTCACCGACTCCATCCGTCCATCCCTCCATCCGTCCTTCCTCTGGATGTCCCTTACACGCCTGCGCTCCACGCAGCACTCCATTGCAGTCCGTTGTTGGTTTTCTTGTCTATTTGACACTGCGCAGGCGGCGAGGATGCTCTGGCTCTGGCTCTGGATCTGTCTCTAACTCCGTCTCTGGCCCAGATGTGTGGGTGGTCGTTTGAATGGCCTGACTGCCTTGTTGCCTCGCTGCCAGCCCGGCTGTGGCTCTTGCCCCCTTCGACTGTCGGCCGGCCGACCGGCAGTCAGTTTCGTGTTCGCAGTTTTATTTCCATTTTCCATCTTTCCACAAACTGCGCACTCAGTCGATCACAAAGGCCAATGCTTCCACTTCTTCATCGATTTGAGTTTTATTATCTGGTTGGCATTTTAGTTGAATTGTTAGCTTAGTTTATGCGGCCGTCCGAGCCGGGACGGGACGGGCCAGGCCGGCTCTGCCTGGCTCTGGCTCTGCTCCTTGCAAATGGAAATAGCAGGCGGTGGAGGGAGGAGGGCGGTGGAGGCCTCTCTGGCGCTGCCTTCGCCTCCATGTGTGGATTATGCAAGTGCGGCTGGAATGGGGCAAATCTGCATTTTTAACTGTTGGGTGGCATATTACACGATGCGAGTGCCACCAGGGAAGCGCATCTCCACAAATGGCGGAGCATCACATAGTTGTGGGAGTACAATGTAAAATTCCTTCTAAGATCCCAGATGAGGGAATGTGCGATAGGTGTAGCAGTGTTGCAAAGCGAAATTCATTTCGTTTCCTGTTTTTTAATCAGAAGTAAAGAAAACCATTATGTACTCCGCTGTGGATCCATTTTGGGCATCTATGAGCATCTTTTTCAAAGCTTGAACTATAATTTCTCAATTTGCCCATAACCGATATATCAGTGTTGTAAATCGATTAAAAACGTGACACCACTGATGTGAAGTCTGAAGTTTCTCAATAAATTCCTCTGCGCAAAATAGATATTCGAATTTTCGTGACCTGGCTGCGTAGAACAGCTTGCACCTTGCATTTGTGGCAAGCGACACACCGGCAGCCGAAGCAGCAGCAGGCACCCCTATGGGCAGGCAGGCGTAAGGCAGGGGTAAGTTGAGGAATTAACAAACTAAAAAATAAACAGGTAATTAGGTCAACGCCTCCGTCGACTGTCGAGTGTCGCCAGCACGCGTAATGAACCTGTTCGGGAGCAAATGCTAGGTCCACGACAGACACGACGCAAGCAGAGACACAGACAAAGACAGAGACAAAGCCAAAGCCGTCGCAGAGCACCTTGACTAGAATATCTAATAAATTTCTAGCCAGGTTACAGACACGTCAAAACAACACGCGCCTGCCTGCCTGTTTCGGCTTCTGCTCCTGGCTTGCGCGTGGCTTAGTATGCGCACAAGCACCCTCATCCTCGTGGGCCGAGTCTTGGTCTGTCTTGGCCACGATATGCTAGGCTGGGCATGATCTTTCGGGCCAGAAGTGGAAGTTCAGTGGTGCACGGAAATGTGCGGGACGGGACGGGACGGGACAGACAGGCGTTGGGCGACAGTCGCGCGCGCCGCTTTTTAATATCCGCTCACCCCGGTCGTTTTCGTTGTCTGGGTGGTTATCCTAGGGCTAGGCATTCCATCAGACAGCCTTTCCATTTGAATAATTAGTTACTCGTGCCAGAAACTGGCCGCTCGCCGGTCGTCGGTCGTCGGTCGCCAGGCTCACCTTGCATTCCTGTGCACTTTGCATAACGTGTCCTTCTCCTGTTGCCTGTCGGCCGGGTGTGGCAGGTTCGGTTAGGTGGCCACTGGAGAGGAACAAGTGCTAGGTCAGGGCAGTGGGCAGTGGGCCGTATGAAGATGTGCGGTCGGTCAGGGGGTGGATGCATTCGACCGGTAAGGATCATGCTGGCATATGGCTCTTTTCCGGCGTTGGTGCAGCAGGCTCGTGCCAAGAACTAGCACCTGGATGGACGGGACGGGATGGGTTGTAATTCGATAGTTCTGGTGGACTTATGGAGAGCTTTCTCTTTGCAGATTCAAGGAGATCGAACATACAAGAATTGGTTCCTAAGAAGCCTTCCGTTCCTCACAAGTAAAACAAAAAAAAAAAACAAATTTAATGTTGGAGAACCAATTCAAACCGATTCATTTCTAGATTCTGGAGCATGATGGCGCGCCTCGTCAATGTCCCCCCGGGAAATCCGGGATTACTGAGAAAAGAGCCCACCAATCAGGACCATCCTCTGGTGTCGTACTTTCGACGGAACAGCATTTTGACCATACTGATGAAACACATCGCCTTGCGGGGAGAGCCGGGACAGAGGTACAGTTTTGAGCACTGCGAGGGCCTACTGGACACGTTTCTAAGGGCACTGGCAATCTACTTGGAGACTGCCTTGAAGGAGATCATAGAACGCTGCGAGCACCGGTCTGCCTATCATCTCTACGAAGATCCCCGTTGCGAGATGATCTACGATACGAAAGCCAAAATGGAACGCCTCGACGAAAGGGATCGGAAGGAGCATTGCCTGTCGGACGACGATGACCACATCAAACGTGTGGCGCCTCCCTCGGACTTCGGACTAGGCACAACCAGGCGCCTGACGACGGTCAACGACACGGCCCTGAACGCCATTGGACCCCGGAACCGCCAGGCTCCACTGGCACACTCCACACCCAGGACTGTGGCAGTAAAACCACTGTCCCTGCCCCTGCGGCCAGCAGCTAAGCGCTGGAAGTACATCTGCGTCGCCGATGTGATTCGGTTCCTCAAAGACGACAAGCGCTATGCTCAAACGCGGATGCTGATCGTTGCCAACTCCAATTACGACTACTAGGGCGGATTCCTCCTTCTGTTCGTCCAGTTCATGCACGCGCGTTCCGATTTCAATTGCAGCCATTCGGAGTTCAGTGAACTTCCTCTTTGAATAAATCTCAGCCAAATCCCAAGGAAACAGGTGGTGTGGTGTGTCCTTTGTTCGCCTGCACTTCGCATTTCAATGGATCCCATTCCCGAGCCGCGATCCCCGATTCCGATCAAGGGAAACCCATGATTGCTGCTCTCCTACATGCACTTTGAACTTTTGTGCTGCTCTGACGCTGGCCCAGACGTAGCCCCGCCGACGACTGCGACTGCGACGGACGACAAAGCGGAGTACTCAAAGGAATTTCCGGCGAGACAGGAAGCATATGCGCACCGGGCATTGCGCATGCGCCGCCGCGGCTGCAGTGCGAGCGCGGTCTTTGGGTCTTTGGTTTTCGGTCTTGGTTTTGGATGTGGATAGGAAACGTGATGCTATCAGCGCGGCTCATTATGCTAAGTGCTGGCAATAAAATCAAAGCGCACGAGGGCGACACATCTCATCGAACTTCAATTGAAGCCGTGCGCCCGCTCTGCCATTCGTCGGATGACTGGCCTGGCCCGCTCACGTACCAGGCCGAGACATGCCGGAGGATCGTGCCAAGAACTCTTTCGGGGTAGCATTAATTTCCATGTAATTGTGGGCACTGGCACTTCAAATCGGTGAGAGTTCGAGCTGGAGTTGGAGTTAGAGTGATTAAAAATGCATTGGGGCTTGGAATATTTAAATATTCTATGGGTCTATGGGTTGCCCAGCACACTCCTCTTCTTGTTCGCCTTAGATCATTTATGTATATTTTGTAAGTTGTAGAATAACGCTACCAAGCGTTCAAAGGGTATCCAATTGCAACTCATCGTTCAATGAAGGATAATACGTAATCCACAACAATGCAACCACAAAAACTGTACCTCTTTGTAGATAACTGTTAGATAAGTGCCTAATGTTTAAACAAATTTCAAGTGGGTCCCTTCGGCAGGGCCACCACCTGTCGGAGGCCGCGAAGCTGGCCAACCACCCCTATCCCTATCCGTGTCCTAGCTATCCGAGGTGCACCCTCCCTCCCAGGTTACATGTTGCAACATTAACTCAGGCATATATCCCTTTTTCAAGGACTCGAGGAACAGCTGCCGGCTGCAGGAAAATATCGAGCGAGTGCGCGCGCTGTCAGGCGTAAACTTGACAGGTACTCTGGTGGCAGGAAAAGTTCCCCCCTATCGGTCCCGACCAGGAAAAAACCACCCCAAAGTTGCCGTTGCCGTTGCTGCTGCCACTTGAGTGTAGATCAGTTTTCCAGCCGGAAGGAGGAAGGAGAAGAAGGAGGCGACTCGCCAAGTATGCAAGGTGTATTTGAACAGAGGAACTCGGACCCAGGAACCTTGCACCCCCGGCAGCCCAGGCAGGAAGGCGAATTCCAGCACATGCACCCCAACGCCACCCGACCCGACACACTCGACAGCCATCCGTTAGGGTTCCTATGGGTTTCCCTCTACCATGAATGGATATTATCATATTATCATATTTGTATAGCAGGAACACACAAAGAGTTGCTTTTGTGTGGCCGAGGCTCTGCTCTGGCTCTGGCTCTGGCTATGGCTGTGGAAGAACACAAGTTGCACCTTTTTTGCATAACGTTCCGTTCTGTTCGGTTCCGTTCGGTCCGGTTCTGCTATGATATTTTCTATACGGATACGAGATATGTCCCGTCATCATTGTATTTGAAAGACGGGTCACGGCTCCTCTTCATTGAGGTAGCAGCTGTGCCAATACACAGCCCCGACCAGCCCTGTCGCTGTTTGCTCGCTGAGTGGAATACCAGCTCGGGGAATCGGATTCGGAATCGGAATTGATTGGAGCTGCGCGTGTTTGCCTGCTGATAAGGAACCCATCAGGTGATAGTGCCATCTTGACTCGCTCTTATGTATTTGCATATACACGTACATGCATGTACACGTACATGACAATTTATTTGTCTAGTCATTTGAGTAACCTCAATTGTCGAAGGCCAGCTCCTGGGGAGCTTTGGACGTGATCAAACCTAAGCTTGCACGTGTCCCCCTCCCATGAGATAGTGATAATAAATCCTTATAATTTTACTCTTGTATATGACTATATTTCTCATCTACATATAGTATTCGAGTTTTGATTTATTTCCAGGTTTAGATAATTGAATAATCATACAGAGGATAAAAAGTCTTACAACGCTTTTAAAATACTTTTATCGAAATTGAAATGCACCAAAAATATACAAAAATGAGGCTTTCCTTTGAGATATCTTTTCGTAACCTTAGATGCAAATTATGGTGCAAATAATAGTGGAGTTTCCTTGTTTTCCAATACATTTACACAAGTAATCATATCATATCCGAAAACAGAGAGGCGACTTCCAAAACATCCAAAATCTCCTGCGTAGATGGTCTATTTCGCAGTTCAGATAGATCATAAGCTGATGAATTGTATTTTGTATATTGTCGGGTATATAAAATCAATTTAGTTCCTCATACTCTCCCTCGCAGGCAGCGCAGCTCCGTTTCTAATCCGCAACAGATGCTGCCGGCTTGGTGGACCCCACCATCCGACCCGAGTGGGCACTCACAAAAGAAGCAATAAAAACACATGGACACGTAACGATTGGTGCCGCTCCAGACGCTACAGTCGCTACAGTCGCTACAGGCTTTGAGCTGCGGCTCCTCCAACTGCTGCGTGGCGCATTAGAGCTCGAAGCGGCCCAGGGTAACACAATTTATGACTTTATTAACTCCAAAACGCAACCAGGCGGACAACAAAGTGTTAAGCCAGCCAATCCGAGCCAGGTTTGCGCCTGCCTCTGTGCCTCCGCGATGCGACGCGACGCGACGCGTCGAGGCGATGAAGTTGTGTAAATGAAATTAATCTTCAATAGACACAGGGCAATAAACGAAGCTCGGCGGCATCCGCGGCAGCCGCAGCCGCAGCCGCGGCAGCATCGCGTCCCAGCCATTAGTCATTAAACAATTTTCCACTGAAGCAGCCGCTTCCATCTCCATCTCCATCTCCAAGCTGTGTAACTCCATATGAAACTCCTGCTCCTGCTGCTGCCGTTGCTGCTGCTGCTGCTGCCGTTGCTGCTGCGTATTTTGTCAGGTGTCATAAAAACCGAATTTATTGCGCATGCGCGGCGGCCGGTGAGGTGAGCTCTGAATCCGACACAAGACTTCAGCATTTTGTTACAGATTTTCATTTTTCGTTTTTATTATTTAATTTTCTCGCTGCCATCGCATAAATCAAGATGCGTGCGGCACTGAGGTGACAGCCCTTTAGGGCACATAAACACACATCAGCCTCAGCAGCGACAATAGCAGCGGGTCGGATCGGGTCGGATCGGGTCGGGTCCGAGTGGAGAGCAGGTTGCCGGAATTTTAATTAAATGGAACGCGATCTGTGCTGCGGCGATGCTTTAGAACAGAAGGAAAGCTCCTGGATTTTGTAGATTGAATTTCAGATATTCTACTTCAGCGAAACAAATCGCACATTGCGGCAAAGTGAAGCATTTTGACTGCACTCCGCACGTGCCTATTGAAAAACCTTTTTTTAAATATTCACCGCATTTTGTTGACTTTGCACTATTTAATAACTTTTACCGATAACTAACAAATCGATGGGTTCAAAATATAAATATGTAGATCTTTTGTCCTTTGTCTTGTGTCCCTACATTGGCTATAACCTGAAGATTTTTCAAGACAAAGTTGAAGTTTGGTACAAAAATTCGCAATTAAGCAATTACATATATATGTATATTCAGATATCTTATCGTTTTCAACAAACAACAAAGAGCGGAAACTCCACACTCCACACTCCGCGACGAAATCCTTCGCCCATCTTCTGCTTGCAAATTGGGCAGACGGGGCTTCGCGATGTTTTCCTATATGTTGATATGCAGGGCTGGCCCAGGAGGTGTTCACATTCCAGGGCCATGGGGCACCTATCGCCCTATGGTGGACCTTTTTGCGGAAATGCCCATATATAATTCAAAGGCGATAGTACTTTACTTTAGAACTAATTCAAGCAATGGATTCTTGTCCATATCGAACAAATTGCCCAAGCCTGTTGTCCTTAGAAGTATTTCTGCTTAAAATGAAGCCGTCTTAGTCCCTACATATGTACCTTCGTAGCTATCCTCTCGCACATTATGAATATGTCTTTCCCACCAACAAACTCTGCAAAACTCAACTGAATACTGAATTTGCAAGAAAGGCAAGAATCGTTCCCAAAAACTTGAATTTCACACGCTCCCGCCTGCGGGTGTTCCATCCTTGCCGAAAAAGAGCACGTAATGTGGTCGATGCTGCTTCTGCTGCTGCCGCTGCCGTTGCCGTTGATGCTGCACTTGTTCCCACAAATTCCGAGGCATAGGCAATTTCCATGAATGCCAAACAAGCAGAAATTTCACACTCCACTCGCAAGTGGAACACAAAAACTACATGTATGTATGTACATTGTGCATATACCGATATGAACCTGAATGGACGATTGAACCTGCCAGGCAGGGCCCTGGGAAACCTCCACCGCAGAGCGGGACAGAGACGGAGACACACAAGCATTGCTCGATCTCAATTCCGATTCCATCCCATAGCAGGGAAGGGAAGGGAGGGGCAAAGCAGACCCGAACAGAACAGAACAGAACAGAATCGGGAACCAGGCATCGGGCATCGGGCATCAGGCATCAGCATAATCAACAAGATCACGCATCAAACGAGACGACAGCCGCATAAGAATGCAAACATTAAGAGATTTTATGCGAGTCTGTTCACATGCCAAAAAATCGGCCAAAAAAGAGCGAAGAGAAGCGAAACGAAACGAAACGAAACAAAGGGGAACCCGAACAGGTACACAGGACGATTATCCTGTCATTCACTTGTTGCACAGCTCGCACAGCAAGAAGTCCAGATCTGGAAGCAAGAGGCTGTGCTGGCTTCTCAGGGAGTACGAGTACGACTACGACTACGAGTATGGAAACAGGTAGACAGAGAGCCAGCCTGAAATTTCAGCTACGCTTCCTGCAGATGAGGTGGTCCTGCCCGTGCTCCCTTTGAGGCTGGTTGGCGTGAGAACCTGTTTCGGGCACACTCCCCCCCGCTTCCTCTCCAACCACTCCCACTCCCCTCCTTCAAAGGCCAGTTTCGTTTTTTCGGCTCTCGATGCTAATCTCTGCCACAAATTTTTGCCAATTTCTGCAAATTTTTGTGTGTTTTAATAGACCACAACTGGGTCGGTGCGGTGGATCGGGCATTTCGTGTTTCTCGATAATTTATTACCGTTGCCCAAACGGACAAAACGGTTCCCCCCCCCCCACCCCAGCCACTAGGCACTTTTTTATTGTCATATTTATATTGGTTCGATTAGTTTTTCAGTTTTTCTGTTTTTCTTCTCCGTTTCAGGGTTTTTTCTAAAGCAACGAATTTCAAGTCGCACGCAAAAAATATATTCCCACGCATTTTCAGTTCGTGATATTTTTGGGGCTTTTATTTCTTCATTTCTTCGAGAGCACAAATCAAGCGAAAAATGCAAAAAGCGACGTTTTATTGTTCTTTTTTGTTCGCGCTGCCTGTAATTCAAAAGAGCTATCCAATTCGGAAATGTAAAGCTTTTTGAATAGATCGATTCGATATCAGAAGTTTCAAGATGAATCCAATCTCCATCCGATTGTAGTTTTCTTTAAATGTGTCCATCCCCTACTACTAGATACAATACCTCCTCTCCATTTCTGACAGAATTCCCTCAAATCTTATTTCACTTTCTCTAGACAATGCCATAGCAAAAACTCTTTTGTTTTCTGGCCAATCACTTGCTGTACAACTCGAAGCTCAGTGGCCAAGTGACAGATACAACAATTGTCCATACCACCATGATCTCTCCCCATTCCAGCCATTCAGCCATTCAGCCCCCTTCCCGCTTAAATGACATGCAAAACAGTTGACATTACATTTAAGCAGCAAGAGCCAGCCGCAGCAAGGAGAAATATAAAATAAAATGAAATTGCTTAAATTGTTGGCCATAAATCAACGGCAGACACCGAGGAGATCAAGATCCAACGAAACCCAAAAAATACATACAAAAAAAATAAAGAAAAAGAAACCAAACCAAAATTTTGGTTGCTTTGCTCGATTTCACTGCCAAAACAACAGGCAGAGACACAAAGCAAACTTCACCTGTTCGACGTTCAGACAATGCTCCAGCCAGGTGACAGGCATGTCCAGCCCCAGCACCAGCACCAGCTCCACCACCAGGAGGGGGCACTGGCACTGTTGACAAGTACCGAGAGAGGCAAGCGACTCAATTGCGGCACTTGTCGCACGACACTTCAGCTTCAGCTTCAGCAGCAATAAGAGACAGGTATGTACAGAGGAAGCAGCAGAGACACGGAGAAAGAGACGTCGACGGAGAAAGGAGAGATGAGAAAACACTGAAAATAATCAAAAATCCGGACCGAGTGAGTATGTCACTTTCGGGGGAGTCGAACGACCATTCGGGGCATGACAAGACAGAAAGAAAACAACACAAAATTTTGATTTCTTCACGTTGCAAAGTCTACAAAGCCACGAGTGTACCCATAGCAGTGCGAGCATATGGCTCTTGGGTCTCTTTCCTCGGGTCCCCCTTACAGGGTACGTCTGTCGAGCTAGCTCCGAGGGGCCGACACGTCCCAGAGTTGCGGACACGATAAGCACTAAATGACATGGAGCAGGGAGCAGGGAGCAGGGCCAGACAGCGTCTCGGCCAGGCTCTCTCTGGCACTCATTCGCATTATGAGTTAGCAGTTTAACAACGAGATCATCTCCTGATCTTCTGCCTGTCTGGGCCTGGGTCCGGACTCCAGATTTAATCGCCGGCGACTCGCGGCCGAATGCAAGGCGAATGCAAAGCATCCCCTTAATTGAGGGCCATGGCATCCATATTTTCACTAATTAAACGCGGCCCAGAAGGGCCGCAGAAAGGGCCATTGCTAAAAATGAAATTTCATCTCAGTTTGTTTAACAAATTCGCTGACATGAGCTGCCGACAGCAGAACAAAAAGATACAAACAGAAATAAGCAATCATAAAAATAATAATCATGAAAAAAAAACCAACCGAAAAAAAGCAAGACTTAAGCAACGAACTTGCCGCACACTTGACCCCCATATGGGCGGGAACAATGGCTCTGGAATCGGATTTTAGCCGCTTTCCCGCCAAAGAAATTAAGCCGAAATTTCAATTCGCACTTGGCCACACACAGACCAACACAATAACAATAGGCTTTCTCCGCTTCTCAAATGGCAAATCAATAGAAATTCACTCGGATCAGCTATACTTTTCTATACTTTTCTTTTCCCTGTACCTGTTCGGGTCTACTCGAAGCGGAGAAGACCTGAATGCCGCCGATGCCGATGCCGATGTATCATTCACTCCACTCGGGTAATTATTTGTTGGCCAAAACAAAGCCGAGAGAGAGATTGTGGAATTTTTGTCGCTCACAAAAGTGCGTGTGAACTGGCTCCATCTTTCCGTTCCGTGACGTGACTCTCCTTCCCAGTCGCAAATTCATTTGGAAATTGTTCGGCCAACGCCCACACAACAAGTGCTTGAGTTTCGGCGCATTGTCAGATGGCTTTTGAGCCAACAGGTAGCTACCGGAATTCGGGGAACACCTTTCAATGCCAACAGTGTGATACCTCGGCCGCAGCCCAGCCTCAGCCTGAGAGGCTGTGCTGTTTGCGGTGCTCTTGAATGGATTCTGGTGTGGATTGCACGGGATGGGAATCGGAATGGGATAGGAATGGGGGATGGGGGTAACTGAAATGAGAATGAGAGATTACTGATTGGGTTTCTGCACTTTATATACACGTACATACATGAATACATAGACATCAGACTACTGTATAGTTTTATTTTTCAATTTATAATATCTTATCTCTCTTAGCTGCCCTTGGAGATGCCACTGCTTCAGTTGTTGTCATTTGCCCGTAGTTTGTTTCAGTCGACGATGGCCTAGCGGTTAAGTTTTCTAATTTGTAAAAACATAAAAAATATATTAAAATGTAATATTTACGATCGATTGAAAATCTATTAAGTTAGGGAATGAATTTGGTTAGCTACTGACTCAAGTTAATTGTAATCGATTCATTCAATCCTCTTTGGATTATTTCCATGGAACCATGGAATTCATTCAGAAATCAGTGGATAGTGGATTCCCCCCGCATCTGGCGCCAGTCCACGTCCACGGGGATTCCTCTCTTACTCTCTTTCGTATTCGGATTGTTCCCAGTAAGCCATTCAAGATTCCTCCGCAATCTCCATGCAGGGAGGAGCTATCTCGACCATCTTTTCCATCAAAAACTGAAAGCAAAACCATGTGCATGGCATGGGCTCCTGTACGCCTGTACGCCTGTACGCCCGTTTTCGTGTTCTCCTGTTCTCGTCACGTATCTCGGGTATCGGGACTGGCATCTTGGGCAATTAATTTAAACGAACGCTATAATATCTCATTTTTTCGGCCTAAGAAAGAGAAAGAGGCAAAACGAGAATTCATAGAAGCAGAGCAGCCATCCAGCCATAAAGCAGCATTTGAAATCAGAAAAGTTCAGATATACGAGTATGCGAGTAAGCCTCCAGTGGAGGTAGCTTCTATGTATCTCTGAACCGCCCTGACGCCGCGGCGTATCCACTTGTTACTGCATTTACAAGTTACTGGGAAATGTGATTGAGATCGCACCAGGTACTGGGTACTGGGTACTGGGCACTCGGCTGGCCGGCCGAGTCGTAAAAAGCGAGTTTATTTGGAAATTTAGTTGTAAAAACGTAGCGGACACTAGTGGCCTGCCATATGGCCCCAAGTGTGGCAGGGCAAGTGCCACAAAGAGGCAAGCTCCAAGCTCCTAACAACAAAACCTGATACATAAATCTCGCCGGCAAACAATTTAATTTCCAAAACTTGGCCACTAAAAAATTAGACTAAAAACCGTTGACAAGTGTCGTTCCAGTCTTGGTTGGCCAATGCCCAATGTCCAATGGGCAATGGCCAAGATTTCCACTGCACAACCAGACAGCGGAAGTCGTCGGAGCCAAGAAGTTGCCCAGAAGTGGCCAAGAAGTGGCCAAGAAGTGGCCAAGAAGTGGCAATCACACAAAGTTGTCGCCGTGTGTCGCAGCCCTGACTCTGACTCTGACTCCGATCCCGACTCTGATTCCAGCTTTTTTCTGGTGGTTCGTGCGTCGCCAATGCCGCGCCGCCGCCGCCTTTGTGTGGCTTTTGTGGCTTTTGTGGCTTTGGCGCGAGTTTGACTAATTAAAGCGCAGACTTTGGGCATTTTTAATTTGTACGCTTGTAAAATGAAATTTACTTTTTCGTCGCTTTTTTTGGTCGACAAAGACGAGGGCGAGGGCGAGGGCGAAGGCGAAGCAAAGACTTCGTGCAGCGTGTTTCCTTTTGAACTTTGAAAGGGTGCGTGTCTCACTTTTGGGTGATACCCTGGTACCTGGTAGTGGGGGAGGGGTATTTTGAATATTTCAAGAAAAGTGCAAGTTGTTGGAAAATAAACAATATTTGCAGTTTTGTATGGGTCTAAGGTGGGTAGCTCATCGCGACTGTCAACACATTTTGCTCACGAAGTCTGGAGAAGGGCAAAAAGGGAAGCAAACAGAGAAGCATTCTATTGCGGATTCAATGAGGAGAAAGTCTCTGGTCTCTGGAGTAAGGGTATTCAATCGTTCGGCTCTCTCTCAGTCCGTTCAAGGTGGACCTTGTGGCTTGTCTCTGGCAGGTCGTTTGGTGCTTTACGGGCGGGCAACTTGAACTGTTCTGGGTGCTCCGTACAATGTTGTAGCCCACTCTTCCGAGAACCGCACGAATGGCCAATGACCGGCTGACCTCCATAGCTCCTCCGCGTCTCCGATTCTGTGTATCCATCTCGGATACATAAGTATATCTTGAGCTTTAACCAATTGAGGAGCCCCCAAATGTAATGTTGAACATTTCACTTTCAGCCAAAGCCAAAGCTGAAGCCGAATCCACAACGACATCTTCATCTTTGTTTGTGTTTTGTTTTTGTGGCTGCAACCCAAAAATGGCTGCCATTGTACAATTTCGGTGGGGGCACAAGCGTAGAATTGTGCCTGGGTAGGGAAGGTGCAGGTTGCAGGTGCAGCTAAACACATGTTAACTAGAAATGGCAAGGGGCAGGGGCAGGGACAGGGGCAGGAGGGAACCGTGCTCCATGTTGGCGCAAATGTCAAGCTATAAATACCGAATGGGAATTGAAATTGGATTCGGAATCGCAGAATTGGCCACAAATGCGTTGTACCCGCTACATATAACGCATATATGGACATGAGTGGTTGTTGCCAGAGCTTTTTGGTGGTTTCTTTGGGTTTCTGGTGGTGGTTTGTTGTATCCACAATTGTACAAATTTCGCAATTGAAATAAAGTTGCACCGAAACGCACTTGGAGCGGGCCACCACAATGCAATGGAACCTTTGGCGGAAGTCTCCCCACAACCATTTGGAGCCATTCAAATGAGGCAGACTGTATCTGCCGGACTGCGACTGGAACTGGCAGCCTATTTGCGTCTCCGATGATGTAATTTGGCAATTGTTGTGCCCGGCAAATTAACACATTTTTTCCCGGAGCCCAGCCAATGAGTTAATAATGGCACTGGCTCGAAACCCACATTTATCGCTGCAGCAGAAGTTACTTCTCCCAGTGTATGTATGCTGGGTATGGGTAGGGGCAGGGGTATGGTACTTTCACCCACAATGTTAGACAATAGAAACAAAAGTCGTACCTTTTGGTATCATATTTTTGGTTTTTTTATTTTTTGTAAACAATGACCGTATAAGACCCCCGGCATACCGACTCACCTGCAACAGTTGTTGATGTAACAAGCAGCGCCCCAACTCGGACCCGGGGAAAACCTTCCACTCCTGCCCTAAAATGCTAATGAAACTGGTTTGATCTGTCGAAAATTGGAAAAGAATACTACTCGTGTATGTCTTTCAGAGATAATGGAAGAGTCATTCAATAAGCAGCATGTGCCACACGCACGACATAAGTCATTTTTGTGGATTCGAAGCGTTTGGCGCATCAAATCGATTATGAATTACATGCACAGATCTACAGAGCTACAGATCTACAGAATACGCATTTCCAGAATCCAGAACTGAGTTTGGAATTGATTTATAGGCAACCTGCGAGGGCGTCCACGAGGCTGGAGGATATTCAATCACTTGGAGAATGGCTAAATGGGTACAGGAACTCAACTCACGAATCTACGATATTGCATTTCGATACGCTTTCTTGAACTCGATCTCTCGGACTCCCAAATCTCTCTCTCTCTCTCTCTCTCTCGTGTATCACTGCTTGGCCCCCAGGGTGCCATCAAAACACGTGTAACCCCATAAATAATGTCATTACATGGCAGAAGCCGCGAGGAAACCCGAACCCTATCACCCGCCATCGCTACCGAAGGCACCACCCGCTCGACTCGTCCCCGTGTGACAAGGGCTAACCCCAAAATTAATATGCAATCCGAATAATTTATGCACAAAACGCTCAAATTTATTAACACCGCAGTAGCCGAACCGAACACGGCGGAATACACGACGGAGCAGAAATTAAACCATTGCCAGACATAGCTAGGGAGATGGAGTTGGAGATGGAGATGGCGATCCAATGGAGTTGGGGACCATAACTCATGTGTCGGAGGGGTGTGTAGGTGCGGGATGGGGTGGTGTACGGGAAGAGATTTAGCCTCAACACGTGAGCATTGTATTATTTATAAATAATAATTATGGCAGCCACATGCGGTGCCTGCATGTGCGGGGGAAAGTGCAACATCCACTCGTAGAAGTCGAAGAAGTCGAAGAAGCATCCACTCCACGGTAGCTTGAAAGTGATTAGAGATGCACGAACGAGCCGGCATGGCGCAGGGGTGGGGAAGGGGGAGGAAGCGCCGAGGTGGCTTTCAAATTTGCTTCTCAGGACTGTCACCTTTCGCCCGAATCTGACTTTCCCCTATTGAGTTTTCGGGGATATGCTTCTTATTTATGAAATATCCAATCAATTGGCATTCGTTTTCAACACACTGACGGCCCTGGGAAAGTCCTAATCACCTCGGATCGTGTATCTGCGCTATGCGGTGGATGCACAAGATAAACGACGGTTCCGTTTCCAATTGGAAATCTTCTAATTGGGCATCGCTGCATTCTAGTCTGTCTCGTATACTGGACTGGTAGGATCGCTGTTTGGATAATCGCAGGTACTCAAAGAGTAAATGTATATACCTATGTATATTCCTGATCACCATCAATAGTCCAGTCGGTACAGCCATGTCTTTCTCTCCAAAAAGAGCACAGCTCTGTCCTGCTTGGTCTCTCTCCCAGTGTGACTCTTCTGTATTCACATCACTCTTTGGATTAGCTTGATATTTTATTATTATACCCGGTACTCGAAGAGTTTAAGGGTATATTAGATTTGTGGGGATAACGGTTGTGTGTAACGCCCAGAAGGAAGCGTTTCCGACCCCATAAAGTATATATATTCTTGATCAGCATCAATAGCCGAGTCGATATAGCCATGTCTGTCTGTCCGTCCGTCTGTCCGTCTGTCCGTCTTCATTTGCGCCTATATCTCAGAGACCATTTAAGCTAGAGCAACCAAGTTTTGTATCCAGTCTTCTCTGTGATCACACTACTCCAAATGTATTTTAAAATTTCGCCCCGCCCCTTTCCGCCCCCACAAAGGACGAAAGTCTGTGGCATGCACAATTTTGAAGATACAAGAAAAATAAATACGCAGAATCATAGAGAATGACCATTTCTATCAGAGTGTTGAATCTGGATCAGATCGGATTATTATTATAGCTACAATGAAGAAAACCATTTCGAAAGTCATCATTCCCTCTCGCTCTCTCTCACACGCGACCCTGTCTGTTTTGCCTATTCGTCTAAATGAGCGCCTAGTTCTCAGAGACTATAAGAGCTAGAGCAACCAAACTTTCTATCCAAGCTCCTGTGATATCGACCCAGCACAAATGTATTTTAAAATTTTGCCACGCCCCTTTCCGCCCCTACAAAGAACGAAAATCTGTGAAATCCACAATTTTTAAGATAAATGAAAACCAAAAACGCAGAATCATGGAAAATTACCATATCTACCAGATTGCCGAATATGGATCAGGTCGGATCAATATTATGGCCAGAAGAAACAAATTAAATTTCAGTGGCTACGCAACGCCTGCCAAGCGCTGACTCATTCCCTCTCTCTCTGTCGCAAACACTTGTACGTCTCAAATATGTAGTTATACATGTCATGTAGAAATTTAGAAGCAGTTGTAAAAAGCATATGCAAACAAAATTGAAAACATGTATAATATTCCAAAAATGATTTGACTTCATTTTTTGAAATATTATTTTTTGCCCAAAATTTAATTTGTCCCTTTTGCGAACATTGCTCATATATGTATGTATGTGTATACTGACTGAGTACCGGGTATAAGGTAGAGCCGCGGCCTTTGCCGCGGCTCACAACGTTCCCCCTCGTTTTTTGTATTGTTTTAATTTTATTATTAATTTTTTCAAGTATAAATCTGTATATCTGTATAATAAAAATACAAAATGTGTTTTATACTCGTATGACCCATTTCGAATTCAATTTTCAGTTCCGTAGTGCGTTTGAATCTGCATAGATATTTACCTACAACGATTGGCCATCTAAGCTAACTCCAGCAACTCAATTTCCTGTCAACTTGCCTCACATTCAGCACTTTTTGACACGTTGGGCATCCATCAACTTCGAAAGGCCAGAAATAAATTGCGGTAAATAGGCCTAACCAAGAGTTGTTGTTGCAGTTGCAGTGGCAGTGGCTGTTGCAGTTGCAATTACAACTCGAGCAAGTTATTGGGCAAATTTGGCAACTGCAAGGTGCCATTCATCAGCATCAGCCGAAAAAGCAAATGAAAACATCAATTCACGAACATTTATGAGGCATGAAAAAGTGCGTGTCGTGCCTGGAAAATCAAATACAACTCAAATCTGGCTATGGCTCTGGCTGTGGCTTAGGCTTTGGCACTTGGCGAGCATTTGGCGTGACATTTCAATTAAAATGCTAATTTCGCAACGGACAGAGAGACAATATCTTGTTAAAGGCTGCCCCCAGACCCATGCCCATACCCATACCCATACCCGTACTCCTTTCCGCTCCTCTCCTCTCCGCTTGCCAAATATCGGGAGGGTTTAAAATTGGCTGCCGGCTGCCGGCAACTATTTAGTGAAGTAAATTACTTTATTAGAGTCGGCCGTGGGCTGTCAAGGCGTGCCCCAGAGCTCAGCGGAGAGTCAGAGTCAGAGCCTGGCCTGTGCAAGTGCATTAATCAAGTCCCCACACACACACACACACACACACACACACGAGTGCACACATGGACACGCATAACCCACTCTTCGAGGAGCGAACATGTGGGGACTCCGCTACTCTCCTCGCTCTCGCTCTCGCACTCGCACTCACGCCCCAGCACTCGTGACTTTTCTAAGCTAATTTATCATTTTTCAAGAAGAGAAACCCAAAATTAATGCACTTTCTCCTTCTCCCATCGCCATCCCATTCGGTTCTGTAAATCAGTTTTCCATCAGTTTTTCCACCGCTCAACGGAAGTTCAAAAAACAAAAATAAATAGGTACGAATATGAAGCGCTGCCAGGATCGTCAGACAGTCAGCCAGCCCTTCACCTTCCACAAATGCAGCCTTCCACTTTCCAGGCACTTTCCCGCACTTTAATTGTGACACGTGATGGGAAATGGGGAAATGCCTAAACAGTTGCACAAAGCAACAACACTCGTGCGAGTGTCTCGACAGCGTACACATTGAAAGCTGACAATTAATCTCAGCCGATCCACAGCTCGATGCACAGCACAGTCTTCAGAGGTTGGGTTCGGGCCACGGATCGGATCGGAGCTGAAGCTGAAGCTGGATTGGATTGAAATGGAGAAAACTATTTTCAATCTCTAGTTGCTCATTCGAGACGGACGGACGGACGGACGGACGGGCATGTGGGTATGGGTATGGGTGTGGGTGTGGGTGGCAGAACATGCGAGGCAATTAAGGTCGTCACTGGGTTCGCTCCTCCGCTCTTTCTCCGACTGGGACTCCGACTGCTTGTATATTGTATATGCCATACATTATGCATGGATCCGAGGGATAGGGGCTTGGCCTTTCCTCAAGCACCTTTTAAGGCGTCAGTACGACAAGTATTTTGGATCAACTTTCGTATGATATATTATCATATAATCGTAAGCATAAGCATTATCATTACTTAAGGTAACTTTGCTATTGCCACCATCCAACCAATCGATGGTTGGATGAGGGAAACCTGCTACCAGCTGTGGCCTCATCCCAGTGTCAGCTTGGGGGAGAACAGAACTACTCGTATAGTAAGTTCCTCTGACATATGCATTTAGTATCTGTATTTCGGATCGGCAGATGAATGCTTCGAGTATCCAGGGCCCCAGTGCCCCCTTGGGGGTTGTGGTTATGCGTGATGGCAATCTGCTCGATTCATCAGAGAATCTGGTGGAAAACAAACCTGTTACCGGTAACGGCCTCATCAAAATCCTCATTAGAATCCAATGCCAACTCGGGGGACACAGCAGAGGTGCATATAAAAATTAATCAGGCAAGCAGGCAAGCGGGCAAAAAGTCCCCACCACGGAGCGACAAATTAACCAAACGAGCCCGAAAACGGAGGCAGAACAAGCAATAAAATCAAACCCAGACACAGCTCCAAAGCTGCCACAACAATGCCAAAAGTTGCAAATGCAGCTCCGCGGACGAGGACGCGGACGCGGAGGACAGACGGAGACGAAACAAATCTCCCCAGCGACAAAGCAAATGAGACCCACTGCGCTCCGAGGTTGAAGTCGAAGTCGAAGCCAAGCCAAAGCCGAAGGAGTAGGAGTAGGAGGCCAATGGGACAGTTAACCAAACCGGCCACGCCGCTGCCGTCGGCCACCGCTGGAGTCGGAGCTGAAGTCGCAGGCGAAGTTGAAGTTGAAGTTGAAGCTGAAGCGAGTGCTGTGCTGTGCTGCGCTCTTGCAACATGTCAAAATAAATCAATTGATTGATCTTGTTTTATTTATGTCCAATTCAATTTCGATCAATGAGCAGCGCACACGAATGCAGCATGTTAAGCGGGGCGAACGAGATGCGGGATGCCCCGATCCGTGCCGGAGTCTGGCCCGAAAGGTGCCCAGGGAAGACACGAGGAGTGAACGTGGACCCAACTGGCGCTTAGAGCCAAGCACCAGCCGCGGGGAGCAGGGCGCGTGCGTGTAATTATGTGGCAAGCAAGTAAAAAATGTGGCAAAGAGTTGATAAGGTTCGGCAGGAAGGTATCATGAAGATTTCTGAAAGATCGGGAAAGATGAAAATATAAGTATTAGTATTAATATGTATTAGTATTAAATTAAGTTTACGAATTAAATAATTCAGAGAGAGTCATGCCAATTTGTATTCGAACTTTTTGCAGATTTACCGCTATGCAAACCAACTTACACATGATGGACCCATGAATCATTACCAAATCAGATCAGAGATCAAAATTTAACTATCATTAAATATTTGCTTAATTTAGCATAAAATGCACTTGGAATACCAATTGGGGTGGCCTGGGGTGGGGGATTCTTTGCTCAAATCTAGGAAGTCTGAGCTTTGACCTCATTCGAAATACAAATGCATTTAGCAGTGACTGTTCGCTACTCTTGTAACCATGCAAATTTCACCTGCGCCGCAGACTTGGAAGATTTTCGGTTATCCGGGCTCTGGTCTGCATATTTTGTCATATCCTATTAAATATGTGCATGACATGGCTATGGCTATGGGTATGGATATGGCATGCTATGGAAATACAAACAATAGATGGATGTGTGGCAGAGCTGTGCAGAGAGTTATGGACATTGGCACTACCCATCAGGCCAAACTGTGGTCACTGATCACATGGTAGATACATTGATGGGTATCTTCTTTGAGCAGGGATTGGAGTAATTAGCATTGATAGTTTCAACAATTCGATCATCCTCTTTTCATCCGCATCTTGAGGCAGAGGTAGGGTAGGGTAGGGTATGGTAGGGTAGGGTAGACGTTTGGTCTCTAGAGCCTAGACCTTTGAGTGCATCATTCAGCATTCATAACAGCAAAAGCCAGACAGCAACAGAAACAAAAACGGCAAAAGTGCAATTGCATTTTTTTGCATTTCATTCGAAAAAGATCAATAAAAATCAAATAATACCAGAAAACTTGCTCCGACCGGGGGGGATCAATCACATTTATGCTAATTAAACTTACATAATATGGGTGGTGGGAGGTGGGAGAGGGTGGTGAGGGTGGAGAGGTACCGCTACGGTACCGGTGCCGAGGGAGTGCGGGAGTATGCCTTGACAAATTCAATTCGAATTTTGTTTTGACAAATTTCGTGTGTGCAGAAAATCGCAAAATCGGAGAATGTAAAATGCTTAGATAAGAGCCAGTCAGAAGCAAGATACAACTCGCACCAGATATATACACATACATATACATAGGTATGTACATACTTGGATGCAGATATAGACGGCAGAATGAAATGTGGAAACTTTATTATGCAGCTGTAAATGTTGGGGCGGGGCCGAAGCCGATCTGACTGCATTGTAGCACAATGAACGGCTCTTTCCTTGCTGGTTCTTGCACTTTCACTATATTAAAATGCATACCACCTACATTTGTGTTGCTCGCTTTTCTCGCCAAATCGCCAAAGCGAGTAGCAGTTCAGTGCCCACCCCACACCACACCACACCACCCCAGCCCACCCCACCGGTCGGCCAGATGCTGGATCTGTCGGATCTGTCGGGGCAGGAATCCGTTAATGCCGTGCATACTGCATAAAGCAGAAGGGAAATTGTTACGGGAAGACGATCAGCTCAGCTCAGCTCAGCGCTGCCCCGCTCGATACCGCCGATACCGCCGATGCCGTCGATGCGGATGCTTGAGCCATTGTTCTACTGCTGAATTGCAAATCGAACCAATAGTTCTCGATGCCTCTCCCTCTCCCCCACCGCCAGTCCCTCTGCCATGGAAGCTGCAATTTGCCGTTTGTTGGGGCAGGCAGCAACAGCAACAGGCACAGGCACAGGCACAGCAACTGTTCTTATTGTGATATTTCTCTGGTTTCCAGTTCAATCAACTCGAATGGTCAACGACTCTCCTCTCCGGCTGGACACACGTGGGTGTGGAGCGTGGATCGTGGATTGTGGAGACACTCGTTGGCGTGGCCTTGTCGCCTTGTCCTCTCCTCCAGGTTGAATGTACCGTTGTGTCTTTGAACTCGCTCGTCTTCTGCCAGGCCATCTTCTGCCATCCAGGGCTATGGCATAATGCCCATCGTCGTCCCCAGACACTCAGACGACGCCCGATGAATGAGACAACGAACCGCTGCTCTGGCTCTGCTCTGGCTCTGCTCTGGGAGGCAGCTCTGCTGCCGCCAAAAGCCCAACGAACGCCAGAACAAACAAAAAACAAAAAAAACAAAAGAAAAGAAAAAGAATAAAATAATAAATAAATACCAGTCGAACCCGAAATATACCTGACGCGATCTTCGCATGCAAATCTGTAAAGTTCTCTCGACTCGAGTCGAGAGCAATTAACATTACAAATTTTCCAGCATTGGGCAAAGGGAAGAGCTTCTTCTGGCCTGGCTCCCGCAATTAGCATCGCATCGCATCCCATCGCATCGCATCGGCCAGCTCTTTGGGGGAGGGGTGGGCGCTGATGCTGATATATGCATAAAGACGGAGACGTGACTTGAATGGGAGCGATCTGATGATCGCTGATGACAAAATCCTTGATCACAGCGTTCATTGATCTCCCACCGATCATGCAGTTCTCGCAGCTCTCGAAGATCTCGAGATGCTGTTGCCAAGTCGGAGCTGCAGCTCCAAGCTACGGCTTGACCACCAAAATGCAAACTGGATGCAATGGAATAATGAATTTATTCATAATTCAGTTATTGCATCCCTGCATCGGCACTTTACTTCGAGTGAACTTTGGCTTTTGATAGCATCTTTCCCACCACAACCACAACACATCGATGTGGCCAACAGGCTGATAAATAAATTCTGGCGTTAACTTGCCATATATTTTCATTATGTGCGACACAGAAAGTCGTGTTTTATTTCAACACAAGTGGATTTTAATAATAAAATGTGTCTAATTTGGTACCCACTCGAGAGAGCAGAAAGCAGAAAGGAAAACCTGATTGCAGCACCTTTTTACTTTTATTCGCCTGCCCACCACTGCACCACTGCACCACTGCACCACCGCACTACTGGCAGGCATCTGGGATGTGGTTGTGGATATGGTTGGAGTAGACTTTCCATGGACAGCCGCGGAGCAGCCTTCTTCTCGGATTGGGATTGTACGTGGTACGTGCGAGGCGTCAATGCTTCATTTCCACTGTCATCTTAAGTTGATTGCAAGTTACGATCGTGTTGACACCCTACCCTACCCTACCCTACCCTACCTGTCTCTCTCTCTCTCTCTCTCTCTCAGCCTCTCTGGGACATTCTGCATTTTGCATTGGTAACGGTAATTGCCGTTGCGCATGCGTGTGCCGGGGTTGTGCTTCAGCTCGGGTCGGGGTTAATTCCCTGGCCCAGCCATGTGCGGGCGGCTTATTAATCAGAGCTCTCGGACGTTGCACAACTTGCGAGCATGATTCATGCTTAATTGGCTTCCAGACATAGCTCCAACATCCCCAGGCCCAGGCACTGGCATAGGAATAGGCCGACCATAGTCAGAGCCAGACCCACAGGCCACTGGCCACATCCACATCCACAGCTGTATGCCGTGCAAATCTCACCCAAGTTGTCAATTTCACAGACATCACATTTCAATCAAACTTCGCCGTGCCATAAATAAACCGCCAAGTGGACAGATCCCAAAACCTGGTTCCACTCCAATCTTTTAAGTCTTTCGCTTAAATTACACATTGTATTTGTATTTGTGACTGTGGATTGTGGATTGTGGACTGTGGTAGTGGCTGCGCACGCCCAACGTTCACATTTTTCCACATGAAATTATGAAGTTACCATGGCAATTAATACGCATGAGCCGGGCTCTACTTCACTCCACTCCACGTCCGCGGTCCGCTGTCCGACTAGCCGTACTTAACCAAACGCCGCGGCGGCGGGTGCTGTCGTCCGTCTCCGTCTCAGTCTCGGTCTCGGTCTCGCATGTCAATTTGATGGCAATTAAGTTTGCTCTAGCTCTTGCTTTGTTTTAATAATAAATTTAATGAGCTGCCAAAAATGGTTGCAAATTTACGTGGCAATTAGCGGGCTAAACGACGACAGCATTGATGGCGACACTTGGCCAACAGATCGTGTGCTGCGCTGTGCTGCGGTGTGCCTGCCTAGGCGGACACAGTGGACAGTGTATTATTTTGCTAATGAGCGCTCCGATTTTTCCTCGTATCGTTTCGCTGGCCCGAGGTTGGTTCGAGGCTGGATGCTGGCTGCTGGAGGTGGTGCAGTGGTGTTTGGGCACGTCGAGGGTGTGGCGGCCAGATTTTGGAGCTGGCTAATACATAGCCGTATGTCTGCAGGGTGTCTGCAGGAACTAGGTATGGTACAATGTGAGTTTTAGGTTAGAGCATATCTAAATGCTATATATGTATATCAAGTATGCATCTATAAATAAACCTGGATTTTTGTGGGTAATTATCGCAGTTAAGTTGCATATATTTCAGTCTTATTCAACAAATTAAATATTAAACTGTATCTGGTGTCGACGCAGCTACACATTTATTTAAAACAAAGTGTTTCTAGACAGTATTTTTTCCATGCAGTTCCAGGCAGGCGTCTACCGCTGAAGAGCTGGTCTGCTGGTCTGCCTGCTGAGTAAAAGATTGAACTCAAATATTCAAATGTGTGTCCTGGAAGTCTGTTTTGGTAGATCGGGGGCAGATGGAGAGTGCGGGCTTTGGGCAGCTACAGCAGCACCTCTACATCTGCGGATGGTAGCCGTATTTTATGAGCAACTCCTCCTTGGAGAGCGTCCGCTCGATCTGATCCGGGTCCAGGTTGAAGTGTCGCGGCAGAATCTTCCAATGCAACTGGTTGAAGTAGTTGTACTCGCCGGACTCCTGGAAGCCGAGATAGACGTAGTTTGGATTATCCGGCTGTCGCCGGATCCAGAGGCACTCCTTCATGTTGTAGCGCCAGCTCCGTTCGGCCAACTCGGCGGCGGCCAGCATCTGCATCATGTCGCCGGGGCAGTTGTAAAAGAAGTAAAACAGCAGCTCGGCCTCCATCTGGTACATTTTTGGCTGCACCATGCCGAGTCGGCTAGCCATGCGCATGTCGATGGGCACTTTGCTGTTGAGTTCATTGGTGCCACAGCGAAAGCCCTGGAACGGCCCAGCAAAGGACGCACGAAGGTTGGGTTGGGAACTGTGGGTACGATAATCGGTCTCCAACTCCGTGCTGATAAGATCGTCTTCCCCATAGACCATGGGTATAATATCGGGATTATCGTGGGCTAATCCCAGCCTGCCCGCCAGTCCTAACAGACCGAAGTCCCCTTCAACCACGGATCCAGGGGTCTTGGGATCCTCTAGTTCAGTGGAAGGTTGCCATCCGAAAATTACGCCGCCCATGGGCATTCCTGTGTAATGTGTCATGAGGGAGGCGCTGATCCTGGCCTTCTCGAATCCAGGCGGGATCGTGTCTGCACATCTTCCATGTTGGGCACTGGGAGCTGGACGCAGTCGCCTAATGGTGCCATTCACTGCGCGTTGTCGCACACCCTCTTGGATGAACTGCTTTGAAAATATGAGACTCACTTCGCCAAGCAGCTCCACCGCTGAGTGTTCGTGAAGAAAGCTGCCGCCTTTGGGGATGTACTCGGCATTCTCTCCATTGACGTCGAATGAGGAAATGGAGCTGGAGTCGTTCTCCGTGAACGCAGACTTTGTTGACGTGTCGTCGCACTCGTACAAATTCTCATCATCGGGATAGCTGGTCGAGGACGTTTCGTCAGGTGTAGAGTGTGTGCGTGAGCTGTACAAGGATTTTGGCTCATCTACCATCAAATCGTCTTCGGTAGTCCCTGGGGGGGACGAAGAAGTCTCCGGAGATTTCGGAATGCCTAAAATCTCGTCTTCGTCGTCACTGATCATACTCGTCCAGTCGTCGGGCACCGAGGACACCGAGGGGGGCCTGGTCCCACCTGGCAGGGCCGGAAAATCCTCTCGGAATATGCTGAACTCGGGTGGTGCAAGTGTGGGTGGTGGCGCCGCTGTTGCAGGCACCTCCTTGGGAACGTTTTTCACAACATCCACATAGAGGACAGGACCCTGCGGAGGCGCTTCGAGTGGCAGGGACACCGGCTGCAGAGCCGTCGAATTCCTTGCCATATTGGCGGCTGCCGCCGCTGCAGCCATGGCCTTGGCATTGTAACGCTTCATCGTGGGCGGTACCGAGCGGTGAACAAAATTATTTCGGATTGTTAAATAACTGTGAAATTTCGATTCCGAACAACAAAAAGCAGATGTTTTTAATTGAAAGAAGAAGCAAAAGTCACAACTGAAAATACAAGCCCCGACAGTTCAGTTCAGTGTGACAAAAGCCTGCCAAACGGCACAATTTCCAACACTGACACAAAACAAGAAGCTGGTTTTCTGATTTGCCATCCCTGGCAAATGCAAAATTGCTGAAATTGCCTTGGAATTGTTGATAATAAATGAACATGTGTTGCTTTTGGAGTTGGAGTTGGACTTGGAGCTGGAGCTGGAGACCTGTCTGTCGCTGTGTGGGTGCTGAGGAAATTGCCATAAACCAATTTAAAAGCCAGGGCCATAAATTTGCCAGACCCAATCCCAATAGCGTACACAAATCCACCTGCAGCTGGAGTCGCATGGGCGAAGTGCAGTGCAACAGACGAGGCAGAAGAATGCAGTGCGCTTCTCGGGTCCATGTCCATGTCCATTCCATCTTCGAGTGTAAAAACTGGTCAGGGAGTCGGGGAGTATAACCCATTAACTTAAAATGACACCAGAGTAACATAAATCTCCTCTTTTGCTAGTTGCCTGCTGCACTTAGAGGCAAATGTCTGAAAATTGACAAAAGAAACGCCGCAGCGCTGTGGCCAGAGGTGTCGTGGTGTGGCAGGAGTGGCAGCAGCTCTTCTGCGGAGGTGTCGGGAAAGGCGTTGGCTTTGTGCGCTAATAGCCCAAGAGCCCGCACCGCACCGCACCAGGACCAGCCCACCACGTGCCGAGCTTGAGTCATTTGCCTGCGCTGGCGAAATTTATGCGAGCGTCAAATTAACGAACTTGTCCGGGATAGGAGCCGGAGCTGGAGCTGGAGCCTGCTCCGAGCCGAGCCGAGCCGAACCGAACCGAGCTGAGCATCTCTCTATGACAGTCACAACACTCGGAAAATCAGGTGCATGCCCGCGCTGTCCCGCCCTCCTACCTCCTCCCTCCGCCCTCTTGGGAAGCAAATTAAGCACAAACAATATGAAAATACAATAATGTAAAATCCCAGCCGCTGGCCAAGAAAAATGATACACATAAAGAAGCAGAGTCCAAGACCGTGTTCCTCTGTCCGCGACTGTGCAGCTAACGAACGGACAACGGGCAACCGGGAATCCAAGTCATCACGAACTGAAGGCAGAAGCTGCTGCTGCTGCTGCGGCTTTGGCTTCGGCTTCGGCCACATAGCCCACAATAAATCATACTCATGTTGCCAGAGACAGAGCCAGAGACAACGGCAACGACGCCTCGCCAACTGCAGACACTGTGCCCGCGATCGCCATGTGGACGTAGACGTCGATGGGTCAGGCAATTGCTGAGCCGTTAAATTTCCATTGCCATTGCCATTGCCATTGCCAGTCATTGAGGCCCGACCAAGGTCTAGGCCAAGAGGCATGAGACCAATAGGTGTTAACCAGAGCTGCTTATGGGGGGATCTTTAATTGGATGTCAGATTTTTCTGTATTATTCAGTACTTCTTCAAAGGACATCGTTAGAAGACTGCAATAAAAGTGCCTCGTGCACTCGCCGTGTCACGGGGCCATCTCCAATGCTTAACTTCCTAGATTACCGAGTCCAGGTCCATTCTTTGTATATTTGCAGAGGGACCCGGCCGCAGCTGGGATCGGATTGGGACCTGTTCGTCTCCGTCAAGGCGTACATTATGGAAATTAGTATCGGCTTAAGTGACGCCCCGTCCGCCAGCGGACTTAAATGACCCGACTGCAGCTCGCTCCATTGGGTGCGTGTTGCCATCTCTCCTAATGACCGTCGGGAGCGGCACTTGTACCTCCGTCTAAGACGGCGCAGACCGCAGACCCAGCCCCGCCAGTAGTCCCACCGTCAGATGAGTTTACGATCTCATTGGAACTGTGGCTGGTGGCTGCTGGCTGGTGACTGCTGGCTGCTGGCTGGTGGTGCCAAGCGGGCCATTAGCCGAAGCGTTCAACATAATGGCCACATGTTTATGGGGTTCTTTGCAGCCTTCAAAATTATGCACAATAAGGCGTAGATCACTCTTGGGATTTTGCCAACTTTGTGGGCGTTCGCCGAGTCAAGGTTACAGCGGGATACGTTTTTCCTTTTTTCTCTTACGAGCCTCAACTTACAAAACTAAGTTTGTAAGCTCTCCAAGTAAATTATACAAAGGTGCATTACTTTCTGGCCGTATCACCCCTTAAAGATCATTAAAGATCATTCTGTAAACCCAATAACCCAAAGAAAGTTATTTAGTGGTTTAGGAGTAAGCATTGGCCACCTTAGGAACTGCTCCTCGTCTGTCATGTGATATGGGATCTGAGACTACTGCAATAGCCGGAAAGGAGTTCCACAGGCCCTGGTCTTCCAATTCAAATCTGCTACAATAATATTTCCTTCAAGACTTAGATTAGCATAGTATTTGTTGTTGGTTTTAGTGCTTCCACGGTATTTATTTTGTATAATTTTCAGTTAAGTAAAATTATTATTAGTTCAGAAGATAACAGTACTATTTTACCTGCTAAAATGTATGTCCTTGCTGTGGGTCAAACAATTACGAGTTGGCTGCACATACATAGGGGGACTATACATACATATATACGCGATCAATCGGGATTTCTCCCACATAGCACAACAATTGGCATTGCAATCAGAGCAGCAGCAGCAGCAGTGGCAGTGGCAGTGGCAGAGAGTCACGCACTGCCGGCAAGTGAATGGCAGGCCAGGCGGCAAAAGTCGCGACAGGTAGACCCCCTTGGGCCTACTGTGAGCCAACGTAGGTGGCACTCTGGACACATTTGAAACAGGCAGCCGGTGGCACATGGCACATGGCGCTGCGGCAAGGGAGCGGGAGCGAGTCACCGAGCCACCAAGCCACTAACTGGCCAAGTGTCAAACTTGCCAAATTGAAAACGAAGTTACGATGCAATCGCAGATTGGTTTATGCTGCCGTTTTGACCGGACTGCAATTATATTTATTTTACTTTTGTATTTTTTACTTTTATTTTGGCTCTGCTTATTTTGTATTTGTATCGTATTTTTCCTGGCTTAAATTTAATGAAATATTACGCGCACGTGTCAACGGAGAGATAAAATTTATTTACGCAGCATTGCGGGGCGGGTCAAGTGAAAGCACATTTTTCTGTGCACAGACCTTCAAATTGAATTTACTCTGGGATTTCGGGGCTCGATCGCAACTTCTCCAGTACATACCAGGTACGGTAGGCAGTCCAGTACGGACCTCGAATCGAATCGAAACCGAATCGAAGCCGAAATCGAAACTTAAACCTGACTTTCGGGGGCCAGCATAAAAATGGGCGTAGGGCAGCCGCATTGACATGCGGCCATATTTTAAATGTCAACAGGAACGAAACGAAACGGATCGGACCGGACCGGACCGTACCGGAGATCCCATCGAAGCCCACCACAAGCCAAGGATGGAGCGGAGCCCTGGACAAATCCGCCTTGTCCAAGCCCATCAGAAATTCAATAAAATACCATTAAATTACAAAATGAAGACAATTCATTTTTCTTGTTTTTTTTTTGGCTGTTTCGCTGCGTTTTGTATAGTATTTTTTTTTTTTTTTGTCCCTTGCGATTGCATTTTGTTTCTTACAGCAGGAGCATTTAATGTCGCTTTGCGGGTATAAGCCATAAAATATACGAAATTATTATTGATTATAAACGTTGAAAGCGACATTTATCGTAATATTTTATGAAATCGGTGAATATTCGGTGAACGTACTCGTACTCATAGTACGAGTAGGTACGCATAGACCAGGCAACCGCCTCCCACCAAGTCTATCTTGCCTTGATGTACTAGCCAGACTCAAAACGTTGACAAGGTCAACAGTTATGGAGGAGCCTAACATGAGAGGCATAAGAGTGAGCTATTTATCATCAAATTCGAAGCATTTATCGATCTTATATTTAAGATCAATATCCTATACCAAGATGAGTATCTTGGATCATCCAAGACTCGGTTAGATTCAGCAACAACCACTCATGATTATAGTTCTTTGATTCGCAGTTTGCAGCGCATCTCAAGACCCGTACCGTACCGTAGCGTACCCTTCGAGCGGGTCATAACTTCTGCCATAATCGAGTGGTGGGTCAGAGGATGCGAAAGGAACAGAGATGGAGCCCCGCAAAGAGTAATGGCCAAGGGTTGGCCCAGGGCAACGCCCATAATATACTACCGAATCGAATACGACACAATTTTTTCACATTCGCCTTCAACTTTGCACTGCCAAAAATACGAGTACGAGTTCAGCCTACAACGGAAAATAAAAGCAAAATAAATCCAACCGCAGACCACAGCGCACTTTCAATTAATCAACGAAATTAATTAAGGCCTGCGATGGCGATGGCGAAGGCGATGGAGCAGTGGTTCAGTGACCAGCCAGCGGGCACCACTCTCCTCAGACTCAGCCTCAGCCTCAGCCATTGCAACATCATTTTCATTGGGCCCAGCATGCGTTTTCATCGTGGCGGTTATCATCTGGACACTTGGACTCATGGAAACTGGGAGACCTGGACACTGAATATCCCCATATCCCCGTGTATATTCGGACTGGGCCAGTGGTCTTTCGCGCGCTTTCTGCGGTTCAGTTCAGTCAATTAGCACGCATGTAACTCGCCAGGCTACGGCTATGGCTATGCCTATACTGGGGCGATAATAAAACGGCAGTCGGCAGCGAATCTGGTGACAATTGCACACGATTTATGCCGGGCCACGTGGAGATTGCGCAACAGTTTCCCAATAAATCTGCGTTTAATCGCACCACAAAATGCTACACGCTGTGATTAGGTCTGGTCAAAGCTGCGGTCGGCCGAACTACCGTTGCGATTTAATGGGTAACCAGGACATGCGCTAGTACTCTTCCCCTTGCTGGTAGTAGCTCAACACTATCAGTACGTCCATGTAGGTGGCTGTGGGCGAGAGGAGAGGAGAGGAGACAGTGATATCGCTTCAACCACTGACCAAGGACTTACATCCAATGGAGAAGTAGGAACTGGCCAACGTAATCGGGTGGGTCAGTTCCACGGCCGCGATCAGCAGGTGGGAAATCATTTCCAAAATCAGACCAGTAAGCTTTAGCACGATGTGCACAGGCAGAATGTTGTTCTTTTCCTATACGAATCATTTAGTAGTGGCAACACAAATTGGTGGGTGTCTTGTCTCTTACCCCCTGAATACCGACAAGAAGCAGCACGCATGAGAACAAATTGACGAGGTCGGCACAGGTCCAGAGACTCACGAGGTCAGAGCAGATATCCTTATTGTAAATGATCACAAAAATCAAATTACATATGGGATGTATCATCATGGTGTAGCCCATAGCTATGCACATGCCTCGCAGGGGCACGCAAGAGCAGTATTTTTCTAAAAATGGCATCCCAGAAACAGACAGACTTGAATGGAGTTCGATTTAGTATTTTCAAATGTGTGCTTCCTAGAATATTTGACACCTATTCCGAAGGCCATGTCTCGGAGGACATGATCCGACGGAGAAACGCTAGTAGGCAATGTCTGTAGGCTATATATTCATGATACCCAGGGTTATGAAAGCTATCTCGTGTGTCGAAGTTCATCTTGGATTTTTCACTACATTGCCTTAGTTATTTCCATCAATCATCAACGTTACAAGCTACTTTCCGGTTGTATAATCTGTAACACAGCGCAGATGTGTTCCACGGGACAGAAACGTGGTACAGTTCAGCGGCTCATTCCGCTGACCCCGGAACTAGTCCAAGATATGCTGGATCACCAGGGTATGGAATATCAGGCTCCACCAGGCCCCACCCTGGCCTTTTGCAAATCAGTGGAAGATGGCACAATCAGGGAGAACCCAGGATCTGCTGGAGAGATCGAGATGGTGGCCAACTCAGATCAGCTAAAGGTGGCGAGACAGTCGCAGTCCCAGACATTATCTTTGACAGTTTCCGGTGGAGAGTTATCGGAACCAGTGATGGCTGGTGATTTTCCGAATAACTGTTAATACAAATGACTTCCAGCTGTCTTCCAGCCCAAAAGAATGCGCTATTCGATCTAAAGAACGATAAAAATAAAACCAGGGTTCATAGATGTACATACAAACACATCGTAGCTACTCCACGATTCCGAGTCCATGGAGTAATATGCGGATTCAGTTCTCTCTCCGATAATGGGCGTGCGTCAGTGAAAGTTTAAAATAAAAAGACTTCTCACATTTTTTGTACATACTCGTAGGTGAAAAAAGCCGCTGCATGAGGAACCGCTTGTCATGTCTGGGTGCTGGGGAAAGGCTTCTAGCTTGAAAATATTGTGTGGTGTGGGGCCAACTGCTAAAACAAAAGCCGTGTTTCCATCATCGGACTTTTCCCGAAGCTATTAATCGAAGCTATGTAGCTTGTCTGGGCCTGGGCCTGGGCTTGGGCAGTTGTCATGTGTGAGCTTTCTTTTTTGGCATCTTTTGGTTAGATAAGGGCTAAATGGTTTCGGGGAAGGTGATGGTAGCTCACTGGACATCCATCCATCCATCCATCAGTCTCGTCTCGTCTCGGTTCTCAGTGGCTTGTTCTGCAATACTCTCTTATTAGATTCTATTTTTGAAAAAATTAATAGTCCTCTGTCGGAAGATGAAAATCTGTGTGAAAATCTGAGTAAAATATTGCACTACAAATTCACTTTAATTAAGGGGAAATCAAGTCGATTCACCAAGTCTCTGTATCTTCTGCGAGTATCTTCTCGAAATTCACCGACTTCGCCCATCATTGATCATCATTCTCTATATTTTGGAACTCTGCATCCCCTCAAAATTCAAACCTTAAATTAATCATATTACGTATAGTATTATTTGGTTTTAATGGCTAGCAATGCAAAAGAAATTCTTCGAAGAAGACCTCCGATTTTCTGCAATTGAAATGGGATTACTTGGGATTGTTTTCCCATGTGGATTACTACCCATATTACTACACGCACTGCAGTAGGTTAAACTTTGAAGGAGAAATCGAATTCCCCAGACTACTCCAATCCCCAGGTACAATCATGGCAACTTTTACTCATTTAACGGGCATTTCACTGACATTGCATGTAGATCAGAGAGACACTGCTCCTCCTCCTCGTCCTCCTTTCCCTTCTCCCACTACACTTGCCAATTTGGGGTCAAAGGAAAATGATTTTTATTGTGGCTAGGCCCCGGCATGGAAAACTCCTCATCCGACTCGGTCTGGACCCGCCAGGCAGCCACTTCGTCATGTCGTGGTTCGCCAGTAACCGCCGGCAGTATGCATTTTGGCCAAATATTAGCACACAATTCGATTTTGCATGCCATCGCTGCAGCGCTGCACCGCTGCACCGCTGCATCACTGCTCGGGGGAAGTGCTCGCTTTTTACAAGTGCAAGTGGCGACTTTTCCACGACACTCCACTCCGGGATCTCTCCCGTGGTCTCCCCCTGATCCTCCCCGCCAGTGGACCCCGCCAGTGGACCTGCCAGCTGCACGCTTTCACCTGTTGGCCGGAGTTATGTAAAAACCTACTGTCAAATTAATGGTGATTTATATATGGGGTTTAATGGCCACTTCACATGGGATGCGGGCTGGTCATCGTAGGGGAATGGCATGGAATGGATCATGGTCCATGTTCCATGGCTCAGGCCATGCAGATCCATGGCCATAGTGTTGGGAGAATGTATGGGGTAGATATTTCAAGTAGCCTTAAACAGCTCCAAGTCTGTCGGGATTGGGAGCAAGAGCAGGAGCAGGTGAGTGAGTTCTATGAACGCAAGGCATTAGAAGATGATTTAGGGTCAGCATGGCCCACTTTCGTCCGAGTGCAATAAAGTTGGAGTGAGTTATCTCCGTCCGATCGGCTCAGCATAATGCCATGTACAATGTACATACATAGTGGCCGATCCGATCCGATGTTATTCCGCTGGACATGATTATGCAAGGTCGCAACAGAGTCCAACAAGTTGTCCAGCCCGATCCGGCGACGGCCGGAGATCACGACCGTTTAGTGGGACATCTGCGGAATGTTAAGCCCATGCACTTAAAGATAATCCAAGTCAAACAAAATGCCTACAAGTGGTAGTGGAGCCAAGTGGCATGGCAGGGAGCTTTGGAGGCGACACTTGTCAAAGGCAATTACCTGGACGTCCAGGAGTGACGGCAGATGATGGGTCGGAGACGTCGAAGGCGTCGCGACAAAATGCCACCGCGCAGCGCAATCCACAGTCGCGTCTCCCGTCTCCCAAGCGGTGACAATAAAAGTGCAGAGCAATTTGCGAATGCGTCTCTAATTGAGCCTACTGGCTCCTACCTATCCGATCCCATCCAACCCCATCCCACTGCAGTGGGGGAACGGGACGTGGCATGGCGTGGCGCGACGCAACGCGACGTACACCGGGAGAAATGGGAAGTCGCACGATAATTTGTGCGCGTTTTAGCTTGGAGCTTGGAGGCTTGGAGAAAGGTGTTTGTGTCAAGGCTGTGATTTAGTCAAAGCTCCTCGGCCTTGCCCTCCTTCCTGGTCCGGGCCCAGGCCCAGGCCCGTCAGGCGACAATCAACTTGGATATTTCTGGCCGAAATTATTTCTTTAATTTTGTGCACACATGACACATGTGGCAGAGGCAGGAAGGAGAGCTCTGCCGAGCGCCAGTGCGATTGGAATTTCATTTCATTTAGAAAGTTGCACTTGGAAGTCGATTTGCATTCGCCAACTTTGAACGACATATGGCTGGGGGTCTGGGCATCTGGGGGTCTGGGCATCTGGGGGTCTGGGTCTGCACCGTGGAGCTATTTGTGGAGCTGTGGATGGAGCTGGAACTGAAGCGGAGAGCTGCTCAGACGGGCGACATTCTTCTCTGCTCGACATCGGAGTGGAGCTGCCTTCACTTTTTCTTGGGCCAAACAAAAAGCCGTTTAGGCACAACTAGGTCATTTAATAAAAATCAAATCGTAATCATAATGGAAGAGACACAGGCTGGGGGCTGGGGGCTGGGGGCACCTCACGATTTCATATTCTAATTCTGTCAATCATCTCCAACCGAGCAACTGCAACCGTTTGGGTTTCGGTTTGGGGTTTGGTTTGGGTTTCAGCTCCAGCCTGCCCCCCTCTCCCCTATCCCCTCTCCCCTCTAGTGCTCTATTTGATCTTGATTTCTATTTTGATTTTGATCTTTAACTTGTCTTGACGCACATTTGATTTTTGCCACGCCACTCCCTCTGCCGCCCTTTCTTTCCAGTGAAATGCTTTCTACTCCGCATTGACTGCCTTTGTCTGGGAAGAAACGTTTGGCTTTAATGGCTTTTGATTGATTATCGCGTGCCATGGCATGCTCGGCGCTGCTCGGTGATCTGTGGGTGCTCTTCAGCGCTCTGATCTCCAGGTGGTGTCGCTTAGCCCACGATCCACGAACCCCTCCCCACCCCACCCCGCTCTCTCTTGTTGGCTTTCATTCGAAGTCTGCTTAATTAGCTTGATACTCGCATGTGTGTCTGTGTCTGTGTGTGTGTGTGTGTGCTCCGCCTGCCTTGTTGACTCTGTGCACGTGCTGTGCTCCAATGTGCTTCGATGTGCTCTGATGTGATGCCAGTTCCTGGTACAAGCACCCGAGGAGGTGGAGGTGGAGGTGGCGGTATGCTATGGTATGGTATGAGTGGGCATATCAAATCGATTGTGAAGTTCAGAGTTGAAATTTGTTGTACAAGGTGGAGCAGAGGGTAGCCTACGTGACTGCTCGCCAGATGACGATTAGATTGGAGGAAGTTGTTGCTGTTGCTGTTGCTGTTGTGCATCATGTTCATAAAAGTAACCAAATCCATTTCCCAATGGATCTTCAGTAGATTTTGTATCTGCGAAGGAGTAGATGCTGGCTCCTGCCAATGTCTAACCTGAATTAATTTTCCATTAGGTGCATAGATAATCTCCCTCTTATAAACTTTCCACTCATTATGAATGTATGTTGACAATTTTGGCCCGGAGTTCATCGCTGGATCGGTGGATGCATCTCCGTCGCAGCCATCAACTGGCAACCGGCAGCCCCGAAGCTCCCGGGCTTCCTGG
Organism: Drosophila athabasca; assembly: GCA_008121215.1. Taxonomy (NCBI): domain Eukaryota; kingdom Metazoa; phylum Arthropoda; class Insecta; order Diptera; family Drosophilidae; genus Drosophila; species Drosophila athabasca. The sequence goes on from CM017794.1 coordinate 3,527,153, forward strand.
GCATCCCATCTCATCACAATAATGGCCCTAAGTGAAATCAAATCCCGTAAACGCTGGCGCATATGCTGTCAAAATCTTACTCAACAAAGTGCCAGTGAAGTGCGGTGTGGAGGAGGTTCCACTACTGGCCAGGGGGCTAGGGGCCAACTGCCAACTGGCTACATATGTCAACACCATGAACTTGAAACCCATGTACTTGACTGAAGCTGGAGCTGGAGCTGGAGTTGGAGTTGGAGTCGCCTCTAAAAGCATTTTGTATTCTAATTAGATTGTCAGCGGCACGACGGCAACAACCAACCTCATTTTGCCTCACAAAATGCCTTTCCACATTTGCATTAGCGCCAACGTGAAGAGCGAAGACAAAAATCTGCATAAGCCTTGGCCAGCTGGCAGTTGGCCAGAAGTGCACTGCGAGGAATAGGGCACAACATTACCGTTCCAACATTACCGCCAACCGAAGAGCTTCTAAGCAAGGAACCCTTTAAAAGTATCATCAAATATGATTTATAATAAACTAAATCGATTAGTTGATGGTGCAATGCCAAAAGGGTATCCGACTGCCATAGCTATTATAATATAACACCCAAAACAGCTCAAGTTTGACAACTGAAGCGACGGCTCATCTGTCGGTGCATAGTTGATGAATTTCGAATCGAGGGATTATTATTTAGTTACTATTTAGTAGTTATACCAGAGTGTACTCCATGCATGCATATTGGAGAAAAAGAGAATCACTTAGGTGCTCTCTCAGTTCTCTCAGTGCAGTGGAGGAGGAGTGTGCAGTTTGAAGTTCATTAACATGCACAGGTTAATTACCGTTGTTGTTGCCAGCTCAAGGAAATGAGCCATTAGAGGAGAGGAGCCCGGGCCAGGCCAGGCCAGACCAGGCCACGGCAGACCAGGCCGGGCCGGGATCGGAGACTCTGGAGCGCCGCAGTAGCCGAAAGCCGGCGATAAAGCTGGCTAAAAGCATACATAAAAAGACACATGTTAAGTGTGCACGGATGATCGCGGCCTGTGTGTGTGTGTGTGTGTTTGTTGTGGGGGGAGACTGTGACAAATGCCCAAGCCAGTGGAGGAGGAGGAGGATGAGGACGTGGCTGGGCTGCCACAACTGGCTGTCGCTGCTCCTTCCTGGCCAACATGCAAAATGTTGCACTGATAAGGGACACAAAGCCAGAGCCAGAGCCAAAGCCAAAGAGTCATCCCGTTTGCCCACAGTTTGCGGTACAGCGGTAAATGAGCATCCCGGGCACGATCATTAAAACAAAAGCGGCAGCCGAGGAGCCATCACTGACAAGCCATGACCAAGAGCAATGGCCAACAAAAAACTTACCGCAGTGGCAGTGGAGCTACCAGCTACCAGGTTGCTGCCTCCTGGTGTTGGATTGCCTTAAACGATCCGCGTGAATAACTAATTTCAATGGAGTCTGCTTCTGGCTCTGCCACTGCCACTGCCACCACCACTACCACTACCACTACTACTGCCTCAGAGGCGCGCACTCGCGACTCAACATTTATCACCCACCATCGGCGAAGGAGCTCAGGCCAAAGCTGCGGAGCTGAGGCTCTGCAGGAGCCCTAATCCCAGAAGAGAAGACAATGGGACAGTTCATTTATTTTTTGTTGTTCTCTGTTTCCATGTTTTTGCCGTCCAGACAATAAAAAGTTAGTTCAGGACTGCCCCTGCGTAGGACAAGCTGAACGGAACGCATCGCAGGAGCACTAGAAACACTTAATGAGCAGCCTGCAAGTCTACAAGCCTACAAGCCTGGCAGCCTAGAAAAAGAAGCCTCAGAGTGCGGTCAAGATGGGTTTCCGGAAAGCAGTGATTGCCAGAGATTTAGGTGAAGAGCAAGTGAGCATTACTTCTGCTCTGCCACAAACGAAGTGCGTTCAGGGTGTATATCAGATTTGTATATATAGTACATACACTCCCATGATTACCCCCCACCCAGTTTGAACGTGTAAATGCAGTTAAATATCTCAATGCTTTTATCAAATTCTTATCTTATCTGATCGTGATCTACGCAGCGGTTGGCCGGGTGAAGTAGATGGTGCTCTGTTTGTCCGCTGTCAGGGCCACCAATATGTTCTCCACCTCGCACTCGGAATTGTAGAGAGAGGCCTCGCTGAACGACGTAGCCGCTTGTCCTCTGGCGTTGTACTGCCTGGGAGCCTGGTTGACCGTGACCAGCTCAAAGGCGCTCTTGCAGGAGTCCTTGTCGTGATAGTTCTCATTGTAGTAGCCAAAGGGAATCAGGTTCGATTGCTTCCCGGGGTAAGTGATGCTCCCGATCAGCTGACGGTGCACTTGGGGGCTGGTCGAACCGCTGAGGTCTTGTTGTGGCTCGGAAATGTAGCCCCGAATGCTGCAGCCAGCGATCTCCACGTCCAGATAGTAAATGGCGTTGTTGACCAGATCGAAGTCGTAGTTGAAGCACTTGTAGCCGATGCCCTCCCCCCCAAAGGTGGAGCAATCGAAATTGTGCCCCGGCTGGGCGCCAACGGCATCCCAGACGGAGAAGATGACCGTGTACTTGGAGCTCTTGTCGTAGTTCTGCAGGCCGATGTAGCCGCCGGCCTGGTCGGAGAAGAATTGCAGGAAGTTGTAGATGCCGTCGTTGCGCTTGTTCTCGCCAGCCATCCACTGGAAGATGCCTCGGATGCCGCTGAACCCGTAGCTTTGGTAGTTGATCAGGGCCCGCGAGTTACCTAGTACGTTGTTGAATCGGCTGGAGGGCCTCTGATCTTGCCGAAGGACCCTCATGAATCGGGCCATATCCTCTGCGGCCTCCTCAGGACTGGGATGAGCCCCCAGGGCTCCCGTCAGGCACAGGTACAGGGCCAAGATGAGCAGGGAAAACAGGTGAAGTTTCGGTAGATTCATAGCAAACTCAGAACGATCTGTGGCCCGCCGTCGAGCAGCCACTCCTCTATATACGGGGTCGCCACGCAGGCAACGAGTTGGCTTCAAGTGTTTACCAGTGCTAGCCAGATAACGAGACTGTTCAACACTCCTCCACAGCTGATAGGCCAACTTAATTGGCCGATTCTGATATTCTTGAAGCTCGTGAGTAGGCCTTAACCTTATGCAATTGTAACGGTAGTGTTCAAATATGAACACATTATTGTACTTAAAGAACAAGAGTCGTTACACATTAACGAAGATAAACACAAAACCAATCTATTCTAACTAAAAAACATACATTAAGAATAGAATTTACGACTGCTAGGGTGCGAGCGGAGAAAGTATCTGTCAGCTCATTAACACACACGACACCCCAAAGTCAAGTGCAGTAAGCAATTAAGACCCTAATTTAGTCCAAAAATACTATACAATTGCCCCCATCCCTCATTGTAAAATTACATATAAGGCCCGACGTTTGTGAATAAAGATTAGTATGAATTCAACCTCTGCTCACAAGTGTCTAGGCTTTTCTTTTAAGGTCTAAACAGGTAGTGATCTAACACAACCGTCAGTCAAAGAGAGCCCACTTATGGCCTAGAAGCAGCCCTCGAATATTGACTTGAGTTGACCCACTAACACTAGCTGGAACTCAACTGGAAAATTGAACATTCGAGCATGTAGGTATGGGTCAGAGTCGGGCCAAGGCCTCTGATCATCTGCTCCTCTGCTCAGCCCAAAAGTCAAGAGCAAAGTAGCAGAGTTCAAGTCATAACTCAGCGCTCCTGCACTCCTGGACTTTGCCTTCACCTCCTCCTCTCCATCTCCATCAGCATCGTCATCATCCACATCAGGCAGTCAGAAAACGTAGCATTAAATCAAGCCCACATGGAGTTTAGTCGGAGACCAGCATCAGTTTTTCAGTTCCCCCGCTTTTGACAGTTTTGCGCACAGTAGCAGCAAGTTGATGCTGCAGCCGAAGCCCTAGACCAGGCCAGGCCAGGCCAGCAGGCTGACTCCCATAGTCGTTCTCCTGCGCATCATCATCATCGTCATCATCGCTGTGGCAAGATAAACATTCAAGCTGGCAGCTGGGTATGGGGATAGGGGATGCGGACAAGGCGCAGGGCGAACATGTGTTGGCTGTCGAAGATTTGGAAATCCAGAAAAAGCCTGGTCTAGCCGTGCCCGGCAGTGGGTCCGAGTTTTTGCTTGCTTCGCAGGAACTGGCACAACCTTTCGGTGGCTCACATAAATTTGAAATATCCGAGAGAGAGAGAGAGAGAGAGAGAGAGATGCGCTTGGGAGCAGGCCTTCCATATTTGGCAATGGCCCCCCATCCGGGTAATGCAGTTTTTACTCATTTTTATTGACGCGCTTTACGAGAAGGAGGCCGGGGACGGAGCAGGTCATTAGTTTGCTCGGTGCATCGGGGCGTATGAGTAATGCCCGGCAATGGGGAAATCTACACTCCCCGGAAGGATTAATTCGTTAACAACGTTTTCGCCGTTGTAGTATCCAAGACAATACTAATAAATCTATTAATTAAGCCGATATTTGTTTTGCATCGGTTGCGATTTCCTTTTCTCCGCACATTTTGATTAATTCGCACAGCCTACCAGAGTACCTATCCAGCATCCAGCATCCAGTATCCAATATCCAGAATCCAGAGTCCCGGCTGTGGGCTCTGGGTGGATTTGTTGAAATTTAAGACAGTGGGTGGTCCGAAACCGACACCGAAAACTGAATGAATCAACAGTGAATGAGTACAGTGAGGCAGGTCAGTGAGCGATGAATTAATATCACGAAAGTATTATGGTATTTCCGGAAAATAGACTAGCAATTGAAATGAAAGTTAGGCATCCACTCGTCATGTACGAGCATAGTAAACAAATAATATACTAGGATGTTCCGGAAGCTTCACTGTACTGGCCATAGAAAACCAATTGCCGACAAGAAACAGCAAACAGCTAACAGCAAACAGCAATCTGGCAAACTTCTGTTGGCGCTCGGTGGTCTCGGTGTGTATAAATTTGCCAAATTAAAAAGCGAGAGTCATTGGACCCTAAGAGCGGGTCGAAGGAGGACGAGGTGGGGGAGTCTCGAGACGCGAAAGCCACCCACCGCAGCCCCAGATGACGCAACAGGGTGCCTGTCGCAGTTGCCTCGTCTATAAATAAGCCCACCGCCAGAGTAAATCAAAACCTGGCACGAAAGCCGGCCCGACCCGAACATGTGGCGCTTGAAGTGGAGCTGGAGCTGTAGCTGGGGCTGTAACTGGCGCTGGACCGGCACTGGAGTCGGAGTCCCAGCCAGGATCAAGTGGACCGCCACTCGGGTGTGGTCGCGGATGTAATATGTGACTAGAATCGGATCGGATCGGATTTTGTGGATTTGTCATCCCAATCTGGGGCCATAAATTCGTTACGCATTTTCCAGCTTCAGACCGATCCGATACACAATGCAGCCATAATATTTCTGATCACTGGCCCATTCAGGTCTCCCATTCTGTCTTTTGATCTGGCGCGCTCTCTGGCTCCCTGTCTCGCTGGCTCCCTGACTGGCTGGCTTCTTGGTTCCATGGCTCCCTGGCTGGCGTTGTCAACATCTTATTCCAGCCTGTGACATGATTGATTTTTCATGTTCCATCTGAAAGGGCAGTCCAAGTGGCAGTGCTCCGCAGCCTTTCTGGGGTCAACTGTGACTTTCTAAAAAATATTTGACTCGGCGAAGAGGAGGATAGCCGCAGCCTGCACTCATCGCAAATGCATTGTGCGAAATATTCCAAATATTTTGGTTAAAAGTGAAGGAAATTGAGGCAGAGGCAGAGGCTTAGATGCTCTGCAAAATCATTTTGCAGGCTCTGACCTGAACATGGTTTTTCGGGTATACGTAAAGACTCGATTCTTAGAGCAGTTAAAGTGCTTTAAAGTAAAGTAATTGAAATTGATTGTGCTGAAAATGTTGCACAAATGATTTCGTTTGATATGGCCTGGCAAACAGGAGAGCAGGCGAGCAGGCGAACATCCAAGAGTGGTGCCGCTGGAGAACAGACGTGTCGGCTTTGTGGAGCAATCAATCGACTATATATGGCCAGAGACTGGGGAAAACACTTAGCGCTTGGCCAAGACAATTTCATTTGGCTTTATAGTTGACCAAAATTAGAAATGTGAGAAAACTGAGGCAGCAGAGGCATTGGAGGCATTGGAGGCAGCCAGCCAGGAGGTGCCACCGCCAGAAGACGAGGAAGAATTGGGCTGGGAAAAAGTTATTAATATGGGTCGATTCCCCGGGCTCCCCCCACCCCGTTCCCCTCACGTTGCACGGTTCCTTCTGCTTCTCCTTCTCCTTCTAGGCTCTCTAATCGCAAGCTACGCTGCGAGTGAGCTTCGGAGCTGGCTTCCAATTTTGGTAGCTTGATTTGTCACGATGCTCTTTTTCCTCGCTTTTTCTCTGGGCCCAGCATTTCGGTTTTCTTTTTTGTTGCTGCTTTTTTTTGCTGCAACTGCAACTGGGGAAGACAAACAAATTGGTCTGTAGTTGAAAATTGACAAGAATTTCGTGACTTTGTCACCTCTTTTTTCCCTTTTTTTGTTTGTATGCTGTAGTCGAGAGATCTTGCAACGCCCTCGAAGGCAGCCGCCGCTGCAGGACCACGAGCAGGAGCTGCAGCAGGGGCAAAGGCAGTGGCAGTGGCAGCGGCAGCGGCAGTGCAGGCTGCGCTTTCTTTCCTCGTTGCCTCCGCTGGCTCGTTAAGTGGCAGCCAGCGCGTGCGCATTGGAGTCGCTTCACCGGCTTCAAGTTGCAGCAGCGCCTTCCCACCCCTCCTCACATCCACAACCACATCCCTGCCAAGCCGTAGACCCCGCCCCGGCCCCCTAAAATCACTTCATCATCGGACAGCGGACAGCGGACATCGGACATCGGGGCATTCTAAAGTCAAAGCTGCGACTGCAAAACTCTTGTCAGATTTATTTGCGCCTGTTTGAGTCTCTTTCTGCTGCTTTGGCTGTTTTGCCTCTTTGGCCAAGTTATATTGTTGGCCAATGGCCATACCCTTTGACGGAGGGACACCGGTTTATCCAAGGTGGTTGGGCATTTCCATCAGGTACATAAAACACCAGATGTACATAAGTATTTAATGTAAATATTAATTCCAATCCAATTATGGGTTTTAGTATGATTGATTTGTAGTACTATAACTGTAGGAACTATTCTCTTAAAACTTGTATTTAACACGATAGTAATAAGTATCCCAAATAGGTAGCCTTTTCCTTTCGAAAGAGCATAGAAACGTCCTTTAAGGGGGATATACATTTTCCAGGTTATTTCATTTCGATGCGGTTCGTTTCTTTGGTTTGTTTGGCCCTTTTTTGTTTATTTTTTTGGGGTTTTTGTTTTGTTTTTTTTTTGCGGTGCTTACTCTACCTGTAACCTTTTGCACTTGGTACCCTTTTTTCAATTTAATGAATTTTTTCCGTCGTTTTCTCTTCCTGCACTCAATGACAGCTACAAGAAGCCAGGGACAGAAACAGAGACAGAAACAGAAACAGACACAGAGTGTGAGGTGGAGAAAGAGAGAGAGAGAGAGAGAGAGAGAGGGGACTATGGGTGCCTGTCGCCTTCGGAGTCTCGAAGCGTAGAATTTTCCTTTATTTGTTGCTGGGTGCTATCGGTGGAGCATCAGGTGGGGCCAGGTGGGGGTGAGGACAGACACATCAACCACTCCGGCAACGCCCTAAATATCCGCATTCATCGGGAATATGCATTTGTTCTGTCCCTCAGCGGCGACCCATTCAATTGTTATGTTTATGGTCAAGTTTGCAGAATTTTGGCCAGACACCAAATCGAGAAGAGCGAAGAACCAAATTCACAGTTCGTGTCTGGGCCTGGGTCTGGGTCTGCGCCTGGGACTGGGTCTGGTGGTTAGCCAGTGACACCACCTCCAACAAGCCGTTGTTGTGGCTTCTTCCTATGTAGGCCAACATGCCCCTGCCCCCAACGCCCTGGCCCCTACCCCCAGCCGCTGCCCCTGCCCTGGAGCATTATATGTTGACATTAGAGGAAGCATGGCCATGAGGCGCGACTGTGGGTACGTTTGGGTACCCATCGCCATCGACATCGCCCTGAACTGACCTCGTTGTACTTTGTTTTCAGGCTCTGACTGGCTCGCTGGCTGTCTGTCTGGCTGGCTGGCCGGCCATTGTTGCTGGCCAATTTGCTGCATTGCCAATTTCATTGCCCAGCTCCCCTCCGCCCCACGCCGAGTGTGCCATTTACCTGCGGAGATCATGTCGAGGCCAAAGGCAAAACGGCAAAACTGCAAAATGGGTGAAAATCGAGAAAATACTTGTAAAAGCCGAAATAAGTCAATGTTTGTCCAAAATTATGATCGAATTGGGTCGCATGATGCAATCTGAATGTTGGCCACTGTTGCAACTCTGGCCAACAGATGGTGCTACGAAAACTAATCATCGGAGCAGCTGCTCCCCCGACACACTAGAAGCAACGAAAGCCAGCCACATTTCTCCAGCGATAGCGGGCTGCCACGAAGCAGTGGTACTACTCGTAGAGTTAGCAGCTTCCAAACTCAAGAAATGTCTAGATAACGATACCATAGAATGGTTTAAAATCTTCAATTTTTTTATAGACATTATGGGTTTGGATGTCACGGATGTCTTCATTATCGAGGCTTGTCCTAGACTGACTCTGCCGCTCGCAGTCGGCGTGAGCGAGACCCTCAGTGAAGCTGGGAGAGTAATTCAAACGCTCCCCCAGATCCTTCATCTCTTTCAAGATGCTTTCCGCTGGTCGTGGCTCTCTCGCCAGAGTATCTGAGGATAAGATTTGATGGGTTTTGGTATAGTTGAAAATCGGATAATATTTATAAGTGATATATTGATTGTACTCTCATTTTAGAAACATCTCCTTGGATGTCTTTCCAATCTAAAACCCATTTCCATGCCAGGTGCTGAGAGCTAAGAGCTAACCCATTTATAATCTCAACCAGATCTCGTACACCCGCTGACCTTTCAGAAATATCTCCAAGGTTCTCGTTCGAGTATGAATTGTGCCACCAATAAACCATCTTTTAAAGATTTAATATCTCGCACGCGCCTTGTTTGCTCTCTCTCCGGCCGGGTCCCCGCCCCTGAGCAAACAGCGATCAATAAGGCCTCAGCTTCAGCTTCGGCTTCTGCCTCTGCCTCTGCCCCGCCCAGCCATATGTACCTACTCGTATACGAATACCTTTATGAATATGTGCCTGCCGCAAATTTGCCCCTGCCAATAATTCAATTAGAGATTGGGGAGTGGGGAGTGGGGAGAGAGACCTGCCGCACAGAGGAAGGACCGATCCGAGGCTGGAAGCGGCAGCAAAGCAGCAAAACATTTATTTCACAATTGGCGCACATTAATCAACGGGGCATGATCGGGGCGAGGGGTGGAGTCGGCAGCGCCAAGTGCCACAACAAGTACCTAAGCAGGAGCCACCATCAGGAGCGGTCCTGAGGCCAGGGGCATCGGCATCCCATGTGGGATGCAATTAAAAGTGGATTAATAATGCGCCTCCTCCAGATCAGGTGTAGACAGCGTTGTCCATGAGGTTGTCATCCTCACTTGGCTAGGACAAGGACTAGGGGACTAGGATGAGGCAGGGAGTGGGGAGCATGCAGCAGGCAGCGCGACCAGGCAACAGGCTGGTGACTGGCTGGCAATGGGTAATGTGGGGGGTGAGGGGGGGGACGGGACTAGCCCACTTTAATTGCACATTTCATACTTGTTAATTTTTCAATTTTCCTGCCCGCCGACTGCGACGTTGAGCGGTTGGCCACTTGCCAAATGTCGAACGTTGAACGTTGCACGTTCCATGTTGAATGCTGTATACTGGATGTTGGATACTGGATGCTGAATGTTCGTTTGTCATCGGAAGGCAGAGACTCGACTCTGGATCCAGTGGACCACACAGATGCCGCTCCGATGGGGTCCGGGTGGTTGCCACTGCTCCCAGTCGATACAGGTGGACATGCGACTGACCCACCTCGATGCACAGCGGGTGGTGCGGCTGCGGCGCAGCAGCTGCAACTGTGGGGGCGCCAGGCCCAGCTTCAGACCCAGACCCAGCCTCAGCCTCAGCCCGACCCCATCGTGGAAGGCTTTTCACTGCATTTGGACCAAATTAATTGCCAGCGATTAGGTTTCAAATTTTCCATGCAAGCCCAGAGCTGCTCCGAGTCCCATTGCAATCCCATTCGCTTCCGTGCGGCAACTTTTGCGTGAGCCACTCTACCATCCCGCCCCCTCCCCCTGCCCCTACCCCTACCCCTGCCCCCCCTGCGTTATAAAGTGAAAATCATTAGTTTTCATTTGTGGCGTTTAGGGCGTGTGCCAGCGACTGCGACTACGACTGCGCCTGCGCCTGCGCCTGGCCGGGATCTGGATCGGGATCGTGCAACTATTTTGCATTGCAAATTAACGAAGAAACAGCAAAAAGCCCACTAAAAATAAAACTAAAACTAAAACTAAAACTAAAGTGCAATTTTCACTAGCGCGAATGTAAAATGGCAAATTGAAAATGTGGCAGTGCATCGTTTTGGCAGTTGCATGTCAACTCTGGCTACCTGCGGCTAGATCTCTCCCCGCCCTAGTGTCCTGTCCAGATGCAGATGGAGCGGCGGTAATTAAAGCCATTCGAGAGCCATTCGGCGGTCCCCTGGCAGATCGGAGCAGAGTGTGGGCGTTGTGGATATTCGTGGTTCGAATGGTTGAGCTCGAAAAAAGAAAGGAAAATTACCCACTGAAAAGAAGCAGTTGTACTCCGAAATTAAACAATAATCATCCATTATAGTACATATGTATCTATTACGGCTGGGACGAGTGCAACCAATGGTTCCTCTCGGGGTAGTCGCACCCAATAACCCAATACCGTTCATGATAAACCACACCCTTAAAGCTCTACCTCTCGAGTATTTGTGTGTTGCAAGTTGCAACATACATGTGTAAATGGCATCGCATCAATTTCAACAATGGGAACTTCAAAATCATTGCAGCGAGTCGTCCTTGGAATTCGATGAGGTCCTCCCCCTTTAGCTTTAGCTTTAGCTTTAGATAAATGACTTCCATTCTATTTCCAGCAAATTGAGCCTTGCGTCGAGGGGCCCGACATCGCGTCGGGATTAGTCGCGTCAATAGCGCCATAAACATAAATCTGCCGGCTAATGGGCAAGAGGTGGGCCTAGACAACGTGGCTACCAGGCTGCCAGTCTGCCAGGCTGCCAGTCTGCCAGTCTACCAGGCTGCGCTCCTGGCCAGCTTCTGGCTCTTTTCATGGTGGCAGCCCAGCAATTACGCAGCAAATTAAAATCAAATAATTTAGCATGGAAATCGAGCGAGCCATAAAAATCACATGCAAATTATAGAGTATCCAATGACCAGACCCCAGCAAGTGGCGGTACCTGGTAGCCGCTGCGAGGGTCTGGCTCTTGCTCTGGCTCTCGCTCTCGCTCTGGATCTGGATCTGGCTGAGAAATTGTTGTAATTTGCGCCATCGAGAGACCTGTCCCCGGCCAGAGTCAGAGCCTCAGCATCGGCTCCATCGTCGGCGTCCGCTCTGGACCCGGCGGCGCTCCAATAAAGCTTTAAACAAATGAAGTTATTTGAGCCAATAAAAAATGGCAGCCACAAAATGATGGGGAGCCAGACAGGCATTCCATCCCATCCCATCGACAGGAGTATGTCAAGCCGAAAGGGAAAGTTTTTGATCATCTAGAAGCGGATATAATCAGGTGCGAAATGAGATTTTTCAACACGGTGTGGAGGAAATCCTAAACCCATAGAATGTGCTCAAAATCTTTGGAAAATGTACAGATTTGAGATGTTCTATTTGTCTGGTTGGGCCGTGCCCTGCAGGGCTTGAATCCGCACCTGTCGTAAATCATATGGGCATGGACATGATCCCAGAGCTGTGGGCTGGGAGCTGGAAGCTGGGGGCTACTCCTTCAACAAGTGCCATAAATATTGAGCAGCCAGCAACTTGTTCTGGGATCTTTGCTGGGATGGGATCCTTGAGGGTTCTGGTGCGGCTCTGGCCCTTTCTTAATGCACACCTTGCCATTTGCTGGAACTGAGAGGCAATGGCAATTTGTTATTTGCGGGTAATTATATGGCATCTTCTCGTTTGTGGTTGGCTTATTTAGAGCTTTATTTATTAAAGCATTTAATGTAAAATTGTTTGTAAAGGCCAGGGGCCATCATTAAATAAGCAAGATTACATATATGCTCGTATAAATCAATATGCGTCCTCTCCAGCTAATTAATATCAATGTTGATTGTGTCGGAGTGGATGTCGGCAGGGGCAGGGGCAGCGGCAAGTTCAACGGCAGCGGCTGCCCCTGCAACACCCACGAAGCTTTTCTGCTCTCAGTCTCAAGACGCCTGTGAAATTGCTTTTTCCGATCCGGGGACGGAACGTGCATATTTTATGCTCATAAAGTGGATCATATAAAGTAATTAATGCACTCAAATGCGACATCAAAATGCTCCGGGCAGAGGGAGCGAATTTCTTTCAACATTTCGGGGCATCTTCGTGGGCTGGCCCGCACCACCAGCACCACCAGCACCACCAGCCCCACCAAACAAAGCGTCTGCAATCAATCTTTCGGCGGCGTTTCCAGGGCGTGTTCTCTTTACTCTGCGTTGCACCTACGCCGGCCCAGACCGCCACACTGCCACACGAGGCTGCACCCAATCCCGGTTCCAGGTTCCAAGTTCCAGTCCGAGGCTTCAGTTTGCTGGGATTAAGACCCTTAGCAGCATTTTGGAAGAGGATCCTCTACCACCTCGTACTCGTACTCGTACATAATATATAATTACAGTGTATGTATTTTTGGTGCCTTTGTCTGGGCTTTCGGTATTTTTTTGGGATGCGTAAATATTCTGAAACGAAACGGGAACTTGCGCAGGGCTTTCTTTTTGCCCTCGCCCTCTGCTTCTCCCTCTGCTTCTCCCTCTGTCTCTGCCTCTGCCACTGCCTCTGACAGCGACTGACAGACAGCAATTTCCAAATAATAAATAATTAGTCGGGGCGGTGTATGGGGGCGTGGCACAATGACATGGCATGCATTTTTCATGGCGTTAAATCAAATATTGGCTGCACTTCTGCTAGAGAAAGCGAGTGCGACCCAAATTTCCTGATCGCGAATTAATAATCCCAAGGAAAAATGTTAATTAAGTTATTAACCCATACGCACCGCACAAGTATCAGTACGGGACAAGGGAAGGACATCGTGTTGGGGATTTGCAAAGGGATTTATGTACTTACCTCTTGCTCTGCGCCGCCTCAACTGGGATGCCATACTATCCTAATAGATTGATTTTAATAAACCTTCCATCCTTAGTTAATCGTAGAAAAAGGCTTGGTGGAATTTACATATGTGCACAACTTGATCAAGGAGGACGTAGATAGCCCCGATTTGTTGAGCCCAGTTCCTATTAGATCCACTAGAAACTGTATACCGTTGTCCCTTTCCTTTTTTCGAATCGAATTATTTCTTGCATGAACCGTTTAGGGTCTTTTGCTCGGATTATAATTCACTCTTCTTATAAACTACCAGACGCGCGGCTGGACTGATTTGATAATGGACAATCACCTAAATGAACTGCAACCGTATTAAAAACCAAAAACAAAAGTGTTTATATTTTTCTGTCCTTTTTCACCCTTTCACCCCCGCCCTTTTTCGGTCGGCTTGTTCTGTTGTTGTGCCGAGTTTTGGCAGCGCCAACCGCCATTGAGCAGGCATGCAAGGTGTACGGACTGGAGAGTCTCCATAGACATGGACCGCCCACTTTCCCAGACTGCGTGTAGAGGGGTCTAGAAAATAGTTGTTTTCTTGTGCATTGTTTTATATTTTACATGTAGTAGAACATGTAGAGATGTAGTTAGCAAGAATTTTTACAACTTTGACCGTGTATTTCCATGGCTGCGCTACTGTGAAAAACTGCCGTTGTCCGAAATTTTACATTCTCTTTATTTTTTGGATCAGTTTTAAATAAATTGCAGTTTTGTTTGCCTCGAACGATTGGGATTTCGATGTAAATCACGAAATAGTGTTCGATAGGCGGTCCAAGGCGGCTGAAAATGGCACATTTACATTATTTTTACGTGCATTCTGCTGCTCGACACCTGTTCGAAAGTTTGAGCGTTGTGTTCTCTTTTTCACTCTCCCTCTCATTCTCTGCTGATAACAGCTGGAAAAAACAAAAGCAGCAGCGCGCGGCTCCATCATTCCACAGTCCAGCTTCAGGTTTTGCAGTCTGTTTCTTAATCACTAAATAAAATGTCGACTATTGTGAGGAAGCTGATCAGCACAGTGAACGCTGCCAAGCCGGTCGCCCCCTACAAGTGAGTAAGAGAGAGATGGAGCAGCCTCCGAGTGCCCTCTGCCCCCGATCGATCGCTAATGTTCATTTGTTTCCTAGCCAAGCTGTGGTGGCCGATCGCACAGTGTATGTGTCCGGCTGCCTGGGCCTGGACAAGGACTCGATGAAACTGGTCCCTGGCGGCCCCACGGAGCAGGCAGAGAAGGCGCTGGAGAATCTGCAGGCCATACTGCAGGCTGCCGACTCCGGCGTGGACAAGGTGATCAAGAACACGGTCTTCCTCAAAGACCTGAACGACTTTGGTGCGGTCAACGAGGTGTACAAGCGGGGTGAGTGTGGAGTGCAGAGTGTAGGTCTCTGGCTTTAGGTCGATGCCGCTTGATAAGGCAATCGGAGCGGAGCGCCTTATCGCCGACTATACTCGTATGTGTGTTTATTCTCTGCTGTAAACCTTTACGACCAATCGTATTATTCTCATTATGCTTGCCTCGCTTATCTATCTCCGTAGTGTTCAATAAGGACTTTCCGGCCCGCAGCTGTTTCCAGGTGGCGAAGCTGCCGATGGACGCTCTCGTGGAGATCGAATGCATTGCACTAACCGGCCCAGTGCGCACGGAGACGGCTCAATAGCAATCAATATCCAGTAAGCTATGACTTTGATTCAGTAAAAATTCAGATCCGGGCTGTTACCGGAGGATCTTTAAACGAGTGTCTTACTTTACGGGGTCTTTACTCTACTGAATGGCTCTGAAACGAGCAGTAGAGGCGGTTCCGCCAGTGCAGGATAACGATTTGTGGCGGACGTTATGTAAACATACAGCGTGCAACATAAGCATGCAACACACTTTGCATTTAAACCTTATATAGTTTACAATTTAGCGTGCGGCAATTTATCTTTGTTGTGGCTGCTGTTGTTGCTGCTGTTGCTGTTGTTGCTGCTGTGCGCCTTTTGTATTATATTTCATCAAATATTGCTGCATAAATCATTGGCAACGCAACAACTGCAGCAGAGGCAGGAGGCAAGAGACAGGAGGCAAGAGGTAATCCCAAACAGCACGTTGCTAACGGTAGCCCGCTTAGACAAAGCGTTTATTTCACATTCAAATTTAAAAGTTATTCATAATGCCGACATCGAGGAGCAGTGCCTGTTGCTGTGGCAGTGGCTGTTGCGCTGTGGCAGAGTGGCGGCTGGGCCATGCTCCATATTGATGCGGCTGCATTTCGGGCAATGAATGCCTTTTACGGCCCCGACTACCGACTCCCGGACTCGTGTTTTGTGTGCATTTGTTTTGATTTTTATTCAAATTTCAGGGAATTTGTCTGCACTCGATGCTTGTTAGATGATTTATTGTCCTTGTTGCCGCGAGTGCCTGGTGCCTGGTGCCTGGTGTGAATATGAGTGGTAGCGATGGTGCACGATTATCGCTGGAGACCGACCTGGAGACTACGTGGAGACGGAGACGGCGACACAGCCAGTCACATGCGCACACACTCAAACATTCGCTGCTTAGTTTAGGAGTAGTTTGTGTTGCACCCGCGGTGCGGCAACATTCATGTTGAAGTGCCTGCCGTGTAATGAATGCGAGGCGCATCACAATCGTGTCCGATATACAGTGTGTACAATGTACATGTGTATCCATAATATAATAGTTATTGTACGCAACGCATAAATTGATTGCACCACTCCCCCTGCGGGGGGTGCGGGGGTAGGGTAGGGCAGTCGAACACCTACGCAGAACGCAGAGGCAGAGGCAGATGCTGATGCTGAGGCGAACATGAAGTGCGACTAATTAATTTCGACGCACAGCGAACGGCAAATGCGACAAATGAAGCAAAAGAAGGTACAGCGAATGCCACACAATAGCCTGCCACAGCGACAGCAACAGGCTGCCACATTGCCACACTGCGGCGCGGTGAAAGTGCGCATAATTTACACGCATTGGCCAAAGGCGGGCTTGGAGCCTGGAGCCTCAAGGAGTCTGGTGTCTGGCACGGGCCTTGGCCTGGTGCTTGGAGCTTGTAGGAGGTCGAAGAATTTATTTACAAATTAAACTCACAATTTTGTTGTAAATTTTTACCAATTTGCTTATCAGCAAAGCCCTGCCAGCCAGTGCGCCGTATCGCTGGCCAATTAAGAAAGCCACATGCGGCAGCCAGTCAGACCTGGATATCCATTTACAACAGTTGCTTGCTTAAGCAGCAGTTTCAAGTTGTCATAATTAAAATATTATTCCGCCAGGAGACCTTGCCGCAGGGTAATTAGTTGTTAAACGGAGCTTTCACTTGCTGTCCTGGCTCGTAACAACGTTGTATCACTCTTCAGTTGCAGTTCAGTTTCTAGGTTACATTTTCTATAGTCTAGATCTTCAAGGTATATTTATAATACATGTTTTGGTTCTGCTTAGAATTTTTAAGATGTCGGAGAATGAATAAATAATTTGAGTTTGAATTGCGCGCTGGTCATGTAGAATACATGTAATTGACATGAGTTGCACGCATACGGTACAGCGGCTACTTCTTGAACTAACTTGATTGCACCCATTGAAAAGGTTGCTGCTGTGGATATATTATTTGAGAGAAACTGGTGCATAATTACATTTTAAGTGTTTTTTGTTCTTTTATTCTTCTCTAAAAAAATATTAATAGCAACTATGAAGATAAGAGTTATATTAGCATGGTGAGAATAAGAAATCCACTTCGATTGAAAGGTAAGTTTGGCTGCTGCGCTGCCATATGTTTTCAACTATATAGATTTTACAGCACTGAAAGCTAGGGATGAGTTGTTTTGTCACGTTAAGTAAATGTTCAATTATGTGAATGTGACCCAAATTAAACAGCTATAACGTGTTCTAAGAGAATAATGTCTACGAATCGTTTCCGGGTGAATTTTGAAAATTTATTTAAAACCCATTGCAGTGATATTTGACGCTATTTCGCACTTGGCATCGCCGTGACTCATTTCAAATACTTGTGACCAGTAACAGGTACGAAAGTATCGTCCATCTCTATTACAAACTAGAATCAATACAATTGCATTAGCAAAGTGAATGCAATAAACAACGTTAAATGAGCAGATCAACTAAAACAAAATTTAAAGTCAGTGTATAAAGGTGAAACAAATCGAAAAAAGTCATATTCGAGGGAGCACCAAAAGGAACGCCGCTTAGAAAGCAGAGGTACAACAACATTTAACACACACACTCGCACACGAACACGGTCGGAGAGCGAAACAGACACTCTCACGCACTGACACACACTCGGACAGTATTTTCCATGACAAAGTGAAATAGAAGAAAAAAACTATAGAAAAGACAGCAGGAAAGTTAGTGAAAATTCCAAAGGACTTTCGTTTGCATATAGTTTTTTGTTTAAAATTGTGTGTTATTCTTGCACCGCAAGTGCCATTTCTGGGCCTCCATTTTCAGCTGCCTGCATCGCACGCACATACATAACAATTATTTTGTCGCCGTGTGAGTTTTTCTGTCTTCTTCGTTTCGCTTCGTTTCTGCTGCTGTTCGTGGAGCGATCCACAAGACACAAAACACAAGACAAGGGATATATGGGGTATAGTGGACACGACACATCGATATGCTGCAACAAAGGAAGTGCAGCCGCTGATGCCGATCCGCTGTCCGCTGGGAAGCGTCGGACTGGACTGTGATGGTAATGCGGGATGCGAGCGTCCGGGAGGGAAAAGTATTGCGAATCCGAATCCGCCGCCTCTCTAAATAGACGCTCCCCTTGCACATTCGAATAGTGACACCCTAACATTTTGGGTGGAATGTAGAAGTGAACTCATGGCAGACACACTTCGCGCCCTCCGGTCGTTACTGGCTGTTGTGGGTTTCCTAATCTGTCTACGAGTGTATAATACATACGTACCTTGACTTGCTGAAATCATACTCGTATATGTATAACCCTTGGAAATATTTTAAGCATTTTTATTGATAAGCCTGCAGATATTAACATGCGATTACGTTTTGCCAACAGAAATACTTAGATTGTCCAACGATTCATTGAACGATTGAAGCCGCCTATATCGCCGCATCTGCCAACGCCCGCCCGCCCCGCGTCCGTTGATTGGGTGAGCGCCGAGCGTACAGAGCTACTGCAGCAGCTCCCCCGCTCCGGAGACCGGACTACAGAAAAAGTGGAGGAGCAGTGTCGCCGCCTACAAATCATGAATCTAAGGGGAAATCCTCCCAAGAAGGAGGGAAAAATGCGCATACGCGCCTTTCCGGTGAGTCAAAACCAACCCAGAACCAAAACCAGAATTATTCGCGGTTTATTCGGTTGAGCAGACACAGTTTGTGGATAGGATAGTACTTTCACCCAAATGGCACAACCTCAGCAGTCTGTCCGTTGGTGCCAGGAGTATAACAGATTCACAGTCACCACAACACCATCACCAACACCTCACACCCTACACCCTACACCTGCTAACAATTCCGTTCGAAATTCTGTCAGGCAAAAATTAGAACAAAAAACACATTTTAGTTGTGCCTAGTGTTCCATTGTTGTTTATAGGAAAAGTTTTCGTTCCTACCAAACGGACGCACTGCCAGATTGTGCATGAGGAGAACAGGGTGACCAGGAAGTCAGTGCAAGGAACTCTGCGCGGCTCGGTAGACCATTTGGTGAATGTTGAAAGGGCCGTCATCATTAGGTCGACAGACAGAAGTCGCTCCCGCACGGCACCAGCGGGCCAACAGACCCGTCGGTTGTTGGCGCTGGGCGAGGAGGAACGAGGCGTGCAGCCACAGCCACAGCGGCAGGAGCCGCACCAGCAGGACTTGGAACGGGACAGCATTGCTAGCGAGCACCTCGAGACCCGTTGGCGCTACAGCTCGCGACTGCCACCAATGCACAGACGGGATCCCCGACTGCAGCCGCCGGAGCCCCTAAACAATCTTAACATTAATGGCCACTACCACAGCCGCATTGCTGCTGGCTCCAATAACTTCCCTCAATTGATCATTGGAGAAGGCGGAGTCGTCGGCGGCGGCGTTGGTGGTGGCAGTACAGAAAGTGGTGCAGCTTCCCGAGCTCATCGTTCCATTGTGGGGCACCGTCGCGCTCGTGTCCAAAACAGCAATCATGGTGTAAGCGTTCCTGGAAATATTATTTCCACGCAGCCTCAGTCAATGCATTTTCTGCAACCGATCCTTCAAAACGGCGCTAGATCGCACCGATCTCTGGCTCAGGCAGCACCTGTTTCGCCACACGAAAGTACAGGAGCGTCGCGTTTGAAAGAAATCGCACACAAGTATCCGCTCTGGCTGCCCGAGTACAAGCGAAGAGCCTTCAATGTTAGCCTATATCTCAGTAGCCGTGAAAGGACGCATGGGAAAGTCACATCTAATCGACTCTGTCTACTTTTCAGGCCTCCATGGACGAAAAATACGTGGAGACCATTTGGGCCAGCCTAAAGAATGCCATCCAGGAGATACAGAAGAAGAACAACTCGGGCCTGTCCTTCGAGCAGCTGTATCGAAATGCCTACAACATGGTGCTCCACAAGCACGGCAATCGACTGTACTATGGCCTCAGAGAAGTCGTCTCCGAGCACCTCGAACTCAAGGTGCGCCAAGAGGTGCTAGAGAACCTGCACAGCAATTTCCTACCCAAGCTGAACCAGGCCTGGACAGACCACCAGACGTCGATGGTGATGATACGCGACATACTCATGTATATGGACAGGGTTTACGTGCAGCAGCGGGAGGTGGACAACGTATATAACCTGGGACTGATTCTATTCAGAGATCAAGTGAGTGAGCAACCACATCCATCAACTTTAAAATGTTTCTTGTCGCCTTGTCCTAAATGTGTTCGTTTATCTCATACTCATTGTAGGTGGTTCGCCATTCGGAGATACAGAAGGCCCTGCGCGAAAAGCTGCTGGGCATGGTCATGGAGGAGCGGCATGGCGAGGCCATCAACCACTTGGCCATTAAGAATGCCTGCACCATGCTCATCACGCTGGGAATCAACTCGCGCACTGTCTACGAGGAGGACTTTGAGAAGCCCTTCCTGGCGCAGTCGGCGGCCTTTTACAAATTTGAATCACAAAACTTTCTTGCCGAGAACAACGCTGGCGTTTATATCAAGAAAGTGGAGGCACGCATCACCGAAGAGTCGTCGCGGGCCGCTCTTTATCTGGACAAGGACACGGAGCCACGTATTGTGAGGGTGGTTGAGGAGGAACTGATCAAGAAGCATATGCGGCCGATCGTTGAAATGGAGAACTCCGGCGTGGTGTACATGATCAAGAACTCAAAGACCGAGGACCTGGCTTGCACATACAAACTGTTTTCACGCTTGAAGGAGGAGGGTCTCAAGGTGATAGCCGACACGATGTCGGCATATCTGCGTGAACAAGGACGTATGCTGGTCAAGGAGGAGGAAAATGGCAACACAAATCCCATAACTTTTGTGCAAAACCTCCTGGATCTCAAAGATCGCTTCGATCAGTTCTTGGTGCACTCATTTAGCAACGATCGCATTTTCAAGAATGTGATCTCATCTGATTTCGAGCATTTCCTTAACTTGAACAACAAATCGCCCGAGTACTTGTCGCTCTTCATCGACGACAAACTGAAAAAGGGCGGGAAGGGAGTGAGTACTTAAATCAGTCTAAATTCTCTGTTCAGCCTAATGGCCCCATTTCCCTCCACAGATGAGCGAACAGGAGATCGAATCCATCTTGGACAAGACAATGGTGCTGTTCCGGTTCCTTCTTGAGAAGGATGTCTTCGAGCGCTATTACAAGACGCATCTGGCCAAGCGATTGCTGCTCAATAAATCAGTCTCAGATGATTTCGAAAAGAACATGATATCCAAACTAAAGGTTGCTACCTCTAGCCACTGACCGATTCCTATTTGTACATTCATTAATGCATGCACCCCCTTTTTACACCCTTGCAGACTGAATGCGGCTGTCAATTTACATCAAAGCTCGAGGGTATGTTCAAGGATATGTCCGTCTCCAACACGATAATGGATGAGTTCAAGAACTATGTAAATAACAACAACCTATCCTTGGTGGGTGTCGAGCTAACGGTACGCATACTAACCACAGGATTCTGGCCCACTCAAGTAAGTGTCTCATGTCTCAGTTCTCATGCCGTAAATCTCATACGAACTCTAACAGACAGCGACGCCCAACTGCAACATACCTGTAGCGCCCCGCGAAGCCTTTGAGATATTCAAGAGCTTTTATCTAAACAAGCACTCTGGACGCCAGCTGACGTTGCAACCGCAAATGGGTAAGCCATAACTCGGTGGTCATTCAACTCGATGGTGCGTGAGGTACGGTACTAATGCGTGACGCTATTTCTAACCCAGGCACGTCCTACATCAATGCCGTGTTCTATGGCCGCAAAGCTGCCGACTGCGACAAGGACAAAGATGCACCCAGCTCTAGTTCAAACGGATATACTGTGCCCACGACAACGCGCAAGCATATTCTGCAAGTGTCCACCTACCAGGTGAGATTCAACAAACGAATCGAATCAATCGTGGTATCTGCCATTATTATCCCTGTTTGTTTATTCCTGCAGATGTGTGTTTTGTTGCTGTTCAACAATCGCGAGGTCCTTACCTACGATGACATCCAACAAGAAACGGACATACCCGGACGAGAGCTGGTCAGAGCGCTCCAATCGCTGTCAATGGGCAAGCCAGCGCAGCGGTTGCTTGTGCGGAATTCCAAAACGAAAACGAAGGAAATTGAGCCCACAGATGAGTTCTACGTGAATGATGCCTTTGTATCGAAGTTCCACAGGTAAGCTGGAGGCCAGAAGCAAACTAAACAGTATAGGGTATGGGCACTAATGTCTATGATTCCAAACTACTGTGCAGAGTGAAGATACAAACGGTGGCCGCCAAGGGCGAATCAGAGCCAGAGCGCAAGGAGACGCGCGGCAAGGTGGACGAGGACCGGAAGCACGAAATCGAAGCAGCCATTGTACGCATAATGAAGGCGCGCAAGCGAATGGCTGTGAGTACATATAACCTGTTGCCATTCTAAATATATATGATAACGCGAGTTTCTTGAATGGTTTTAGCACAATTTGCTCGTTTCGGATGTGACGACGCAGCTGAAGTCGCGGTTCTTGCCCTCGCCCGTGTTCATCAAGAAGCGGATTGAAGGCCTCATCGAGCGTGAATACCTACAGCGATCACCAGAGGACCGAAAGGTCTACATTTACTTGGCTTAATCCAGTACAGGCAGGATCCAGATCATACTCATCATTAGATTGCATCCATTTCGGCAAGCAGGCAGGCAGGCACCCAAATCACAGCTGTAATAATATTTTTGACCAAGATGACATCATGACTTCCCTCTACCCCAACGCCCCACAATAATTACCGAAAGAAGCGGCCCAAACCATTAAATTTTATCTTTGAAACATTTTGTATGCCTGTGACATTCAAAATTGATCAGTTTACCATTGCTTTTGAGGATGAAAAGTCTCTCAGAAAGCTTAAGATAACCCCTAATACATACATTTCTTGATACTCTATAAGCATTGTTTTTGGTCATTTTCTTTCGCGGATAACACACGATGTATAGCAATAAGCCCCCGAAACTGCAAACCGTGCACCCCCACGCACTCCTACATAGACGCATCAACCCACAAGATCGTATCGTACGCAAAGCAACATAAGGAAGTAATGCATAATGCAAGGCCTAGTTTTAAGCAGGAAAATGATAAAAGAATATAAAAGAGAAGATAAGCACTCTGAGGAAAGAAAGAGAATATTAATAACTATAAATATAGCTAAAGTAATAAATTTATAAATGAATTATTAATTATAGTGAGCGTTTGATGTACATTTCTATGTCTGCCCCAAACACAATCCACTTGCAAATATATTCAACAACGTTTTGAGATTCATGTGAGCAGAATGAAAAGATTTTAAAGATTATACTATTATAACCATCTCTATGTTTGAATGCCTAACTTACGAATGCCCAAAGCAAATGTATTGTATGCAGAGAAGTGATTATGATAATCTATATGAAAGTTGTTTTATCTATTAGTTGATACATACATACATACATACCTATATGGATATACATATGTACTATATTTCAAGTATACATATGTGCAGAAGTTGTCTAATGCAGAAGATTTGAATTAAGTAGGACCCGCAGGATGATTCATTTTGAATGGGACAAAAACAAAACGAAAACGAAAAACAATTGAACACCGAACAAACAAACGCGATCTTAAATCTGTACATACATTTTTGTTCTTCTTACGCATGAAAAATATATATAAATAAAACGTGTATGAGCGTTAACATTTAACATTTGTTGTCTTACTTTGACTAGACCATCACAAACTTCGGTGACTATATACTATTAGAGGGTGGTATATAGGTGCAATACCTCCATGTACAAGATACTTTTTGATCAGCATCAGATGTCGCTAGTACGAGGATAGTCAGCTGGATCGGAGGATCACTGCCAGATCGTAATACTACCAGATCGTACTACTGCTTTTACATCACGATGATTTACCAGATTCTCCTGAGCGGGGATTATGATCCAATGCAATGCATTTGTATTTTCAGCGGTTGTGCAACAAATTCAAGTCCATATCCGAATTGCCCTACTACCACCATACCACCATGCAAATAGGCTTATCCAAAGGCAAATAGCCGTACCAATGACTTGACAAATAAATTGGTTATATGTATTATAGTATAATGGAAAGGGGGAAGATAGAACAAGTGGCCATAATCGAGTGGCCACCGAGCAACAACCGCAATTTTGGTAAATATCAATGATTTGCATGTTCCCGAAACAGAAAGTTTGCTTTGCTAAGTTTTTTGGTAAATACCGAGTGGGGTTGTTCGGGCGATGATCCGATCCGATCCGATTCGATTCGATCCGACGCACTGATAAGCTGGCTGAGGAGCTAGACAGAGAGAGAGAGAGAGAGCCTCCAAGTGAGAGCGGATCCGCTCGCACATGGTGAATCTATGTAAGGTGATCCGCTCCCACTACCACTCCCGCTCTGCCTTGAGTTGCTCTAAAGGTTAAACTGCGTTTGCCACTCTCAATCTCTATATTTTCTGTGCAGTTTGTTGTTGCGTTTCAAAGGGTTCAAGTCTCGTATTCACAGGGGCTTAACAGAAACAGAACCTGTATTTACGAGTAGGCCTGTTTCATAGGAGACCTTCATGGAAATGGATCACCCCGCGTAGATACACCTTGCCCCACACTGAGACGCGCTCAGTGTGCGGACTCAATCAGTCTACCTGAAATATACCTGTGTGAGGAACGCGTGTGCGCGGCATGAAATACTCGTCGCACAGCACAGCACAGCGCAGCACAGCGGCAGAAAAAGGAAAACCAGAACCAGAAAAATATACTCGCGAATAAACAAAACTACTTGCTACGTCAGAAGACTGCAAACAAAAGATATGAACGCAACGCGGCCGCGTTGCCGCTGACGTCGCTGCCAAGGTTCGTCTGGGCAGCGCTCTGGCGAATCGGATACTATAGTAGTATTATTTTCAGAGCAGAGCTTTTTCTTAGCATTTCGTTTCGTTTCGATTCGCGATTCTCTGTGCTGATTTGCGTGCGTGTGGATTCGTGTGCTCGTGGAGCTGACCTTAGGAGCGGAAAACTCGCCCATCAGCAGTGCCTTGAGATTCCACTTTCGAAGTGAACGTTCGATCTCGAGACTGGAAAACCTGGCACATGTACACTTCTCCGGACTACACTGAGAGAGTATAACTAGGCTCCAACTACTAAAAAAAAAAATAAAATTTTGAGTGATACTTGATACGCACGAGGATTGGATATCGGAACAATAATCGTCGAAACATGACCGACAGACGAGGATTCGTCCTGGACACGAAATCTATGTCTTATTCGGAGACGCCCACGACCTCGGGGGGGCAGCCAGCTCTGCAGGCTGAGCGAAGCCAAGAGGCTCCACAGCAGGACAGGACAGGGAACGTCAAAACCGAGTTCGATGTCCTCAAGCAATACAGCGGTCTGCTCCTCGATGAGGAAAATAAGGACCACCCCGGCTGCAATGCCAGCATTGAGCCCATAGCCACGGAGCATTTTCGCCGTCTACTGGAAGAACAGCCTAGGGAACACGGCGACGCCCACAAGATAAATCTCGAGCAGAACAAGATATTCCTAAAACGGCTGCAAGAGATCGACTCCCTCGACTCTCGGATCGGAGATTCAAAGGTGAGAGGCTAGAAAATCCGCCCCACCGGCTTCCACCCAAAACCCAACACCAAACCCCAATCTTTCTTGCAGTACCGCCCCCTCCAGCTGCGTCTGATCACTTTCCAAGAGTGGGTGGACTTCCTGCTGCACGTCAACAGCCTCATGTTCGCCAACTTGTCGGCACTTGAAGATGAGACATACTCAAAGGTCATGTCCTGCGTCCACTCGGTCGATGGGCAGCAACAGCAGATGCTGGACGACAATCGAAAGCTGCGCAGCGACATCAACGCAATTACAAAGCTCCTACAGAATGCCTATCACCGGAACACCTGGGCCTTTTCCAGCCTTTCACTGGAGACCCTGAGTGTCCACCAGTTGCTGGGCATAACCCGCGATCAGCCCCTTCCGGAGAGCGAGAGCGAAAAGGTAAGGCGCAGAGCAGGTCAACGATCAGGTTGCTTCACTCACTCGGTGTGTACCTCCTCCATAGAGCGATTCCGAAAGCGACGGGAGCTGCCTTATTGGCTCCTCCAGTCCCACATTCCCCATTCGGAAGTTGCGTTAGTTCTGAATCTGATGTTGTTTTTCAATAAATTTAAGTTTTCTATTGTTCTTGGAGCTGTTTTCATTCCACCGCACATTTGAACGTTTCCTCCTTCCAGATGGCGGAGTGCATGAAATCGCTGGTCAACGAAATGGCCTCCAAGCACGATGAGGTCTGCCATCTGAAGTCCCAGCTCTGTGCCCTCGACGAGGTCGTCCTGACGGCCAGGCAGAAGCTCATCCTGAAGGACCAATGCATTGCCCAGCTCAATCAGCAGGTGAGTGGAAAGGAAGGTGATCCCATGACAGGGATTGGAATAGGGACAGGCCTGTGCCTGGGACTGCTCTGGGACTGACTTTAGGAGACGTATGCATGCATGTATTTGCATACCTAATTATTTTATTTATAGACTCGGAACATTTTCTTATCAACCAATCGACTTAATCGACAGCGTTGATCAGCCTTCATTTCGGTTTTAACTCAATTTGTTTTGTTTGATACGTAGAAAAATTCAAGTCATTCTTGAAACAATACATTACAGCAAAACACAATAGAATATACACTAGATAAAGAATAGAACACAAAACAGACAAACAGATAGACAGATATACACAATAACAGAACAAATAGAACACAAAATGAAGCCAATTAACACACTATTGCCATTGGCTTGTCATCAGCTGCAGAAGATCACGGAGTGCCTTGCGAGTGTGCCACAGCCTGTGCCGTTCTACGAGATGCCGAAGGAAGGAGAGGAGGAGAGAGTCGGCGATCTGGTGGCATCCTGCTTTCTGGAAAAACTCACAGTGAAAGATAAGCAGGAGAGCCACATTCTGAAGATACTTAACAGGGAACTCAACGATCTGCTGGAGATGCACAGTAGGCATGAAATCCAGTCCGTGGAGACCTGCCGGAATCGTCTCTACAGCTTTTTCGAGAATTTCGTAAGCAATCTCGCACAACTTGCAACTCCCATTGCTCCTGCACCGTTTTATCTTGTAGAGCAAAGAACTCTTTGAAACCACAAGGAATCTAGAAAATGTTCGAAACCACCTGAATTTGCTCCGAAACGACGTGAATAAGCCCGGCTCTGATCCCTACAGCACTCCGATCAGTGCGGTTTGCTCCGATCCGGACGGAACGGCAATTGAGGCCTTGCGACGTCAGCTGCAGAACTACAACAATACCACCAAGGAAATGCACTGCAATTACCTACGTCTGCTTGAAGAAAACAAAGGTGGGTATCTCTGACTGATCTGTGATCCCAAAGATCCCCCTCCCCAAAGACTGACTGACTTCTTTCCACATTTCAGAATTACATTCAAAGCTCGAGTCGGAGAGTTTGATGAACACTAGGAGCGGCCAAGTTCTCAAGGGTTTAGCCGAAAAATTTGTTGAGATGGTGAGTTGATTGGGTTGGGTGGCACATCTACATATGGCCATTTCGAAGATGTCGTACCAGGCTTAACTTCCACTTCTTAAATAACTCCATAATTGGGGCTAAGGTTGATTCTAGGCAAGGGGACAAAAACATAATTCAAACCCCTATTTAAGCGAAGTATGAGGCAATATTTCAATGCGACTCATATTAGAATGTTTTCCATTTATGTCGTTAATTTGGCAACAGTGTTATATGGAAATGAGTCTACAGCAGATTTCCAGTTTGGTCCGAGTTTTAAAAAGTCCACAAAGACTTGGAGATTTTTGGGATATTTTAATACTATACCTATATGTATTATTGATAAATTCTTTCCTTCTGTTCAGGGCTTGGAACATTTCACGTATAAGGAAATATATGAAACCACCTCAACGAGCAATCCCTTCTGTGCTGCCCTCAATGAATTATGCGCAAAAAATGAGGAAAAAGTCGCCGTTGTGGAACAGCAGCTGGTGGGAGTTGTGAGTATCGCACGGCTTCGACATGGCCATTTATTGTTAATAATATTTAATATCAAATGCAGCAAAGCGACACAAAAACTCCACCGCACACAACAGGGCCCGCCAAAGACAAACCTGCAGCCATAACAAAATCGAAACCCACATCGAAAGCCACATCGAAATCCACATCGAAAGCTTCGATGAAACCAGCCACAACAAAAACAAAGTCCAGAAGTTCCAAGTAACTGGGTCCCGTCCCCCGTTGACCCATCGAAACAATTTACTTAAGCCTAGATAAATGATAAATGAATATTGGTTAAGTTTTCGCAACTCGCGTAGTTCAAGTACAAGTTTTAAGTGTATCTATTTATCGAGGAAACGAAACGGTTCTTCCCGCCAAAAAGCAAAGGGACTGACTTGTAAAATATATGTACACAGAGATAAGGTCTTGTTTATATGATGTACATACATACATGCATATGTACTAAACGTGTACATAAATGTGTCGCCCTAAAGTAACTTTTCCGAAGGGAGGGGGGAAACGAAAGCCAGCCTTATCATACATACTTATCGTATCAGTGCAATCCTAGGCCAAAGTACATATACATATCTGTATGTACAATTCCCTCGATACACTTGGAGATACCCTATGTGGTAAATGACATTCCCGTTCGAGTTACAGCCAGAGACCCTATGTGCACCTAGTACATAGTGCCTCTCCTCCCTGGTACTTATGTTTGTATCCAGGCTGAAATGTACATACTATATTCGAGTTGCCATTCGAGTCGTCTGATTTATTTACCCATATATTTT
This sequence comes from Drosophila athabasca, assembly GCA_008121215.1. NCBI lineage: Eukaryota > Metazoa > Arthropoda > Insecta > Diptera > Drosophilidae > Drosophila > Drosophila athabasca. Next base: position 3,555,875 of record CM017794.1, read on the forward strand.
GTACGAGCCAAAAGTAAAAGATTTCATTTCACGGCCTCCCCCCCTGGGGCTGTCTACATGCGACAAATACAAATCGGTCGCGAATGTGTTTATTGAGGAAACTCCACTATATGTAAGTTCATCTGGAATTGCCCTCCCCTCCTTCCTGCTTCCCACCTCCTTCCTCCTTTTCCTTTTCCTTTTCCATCCCCAACTGGGGATTCGGAAATAGGTTTCGTGTTATTTATTTACCCACAATCGACACGCGAGGCTGCCGAACAGTGATATGCATATCGATGAGTGAAGGGAAGACTAGAGGCTAGAGGTGTTCCGTGAATTCCGAAGCCCGTGAGCACGAGCCTCATGACCCCAGGGGAAAAATCGTTCCATTTCAGAGATACGACCTGAAAGGGTTTCGAACCCAACCAATGATTCAAAGTCGACGGTCCATTATCTGCATCCGCATTATGGATCATGCTTAAAAGATTTCCGAGCCCACGAGTGGATCATCTCACTCGTGAATCCCCCTTCACGTGATCATCTCTATCATAGCCAGCCAAGGCGAAACAAACAGTGCTCCGGAAACAGTCGGGGAGTTGTCGGCACTTGGAAGCGCAGTCCACATCAGAATCCCGTCATCCGTCGTTGGTTGCTGTTTATTCGGATTCGGATTCGGGTGAAACAAAGCCACGGAAGGCACAGGACTCTGGTCCAAAACGAAGCCCGTGAAAATCATTGGCCCGCGCCGCTGAACTAACACGTAAAACAGACAATTTACGAGCCCTAATTAGTCGCTTTCCCCCTCGCCCTCGCCCCCGCAGTCCTTCTGTCGCCCGCCCACTCACGAAAAGTTGTAGCCAAGTTTCCCGGTGGCAATGCGCGCGAAAACGAATGACGCGAAGAAGTCTTTCAACCTGGTCGGGTGGCCACGTGACGGAGCAACGGGGAGAGTGTGCAATTAGCCAAAAAGTTTGACAGCCGCACAGGTGATACATCGGAAAAGTTGGCCCAAACTGTAAATTGTTTTTGAGTGGCGGCAAGCACGGACAGGCGGTGGCAGGACTGTAAATGTGCAAACCGAGGCAGCGGAAGGTGCTGCCAAAACTAATTTCAAAACTACTTGCATATTTAGCGGATTTCGCTCCACTTGTGGGACAACTTTGGATGGGTACACAGATACAGAGGGAAATGCAACTGGAATGGAAGTTTCGGAAGGCCCCAACAAATCATAACAATTCATTGCCCCCAAGCCAAGCCAAGCCAATCCGAGCCAAGCCATTTGTCTTAATCGATTTTCACATTCCTATAGCCTATCATATTCAGCAGGATCGCTCGCTACGGTTCCTGGTTACTGGTTACTCCCTCGGCTCCTACTCCACAATAATATGCCTTTAAAAGTGTTTTAAGTACGCGTAGCCACGCTTCCCCTCCGCCAATCCAAGCCAAGCAGACGGACTGACTGCTTGACTGCCTGACTGCCTGACTGACGTCTCAGTTCAACGATAATACTACGTATATGTACACTCGTATACGAGTCTAGTATGTAATTCCCTGTCAGCCGTGGCAGCTTTATTTTCAAATCGTGTCAAACAGTCGGGCCCGGCCAGGCGAGGCCAGGGGCGGAATAAGTATAATAATGTCTATAAAACTACAGACAACCTTCGAGGGGGACTCCCGACTACCGACTCCCGGACTCCGACTGCCGAAGTGACAAAGAAGCAGAACTTTGAAATCCGATACCTTGCCACCTACGGCGCTATGGCAGTACGGCAGTACGACACTACTGAGCTCTAGATTCTAGAAGAAGAGAGTGTGAGGGGGGGAGGGAGTGTGGTGGGAGGCAGTGGCAGAGTCAATCAATTCGATTTGGTTTTATTTTCGTGACAAAGTTTTAATAGCAATATTATTGAAATGAAATGAAATGAAACGGTAATGAAGCCGAAATTCGTCTCGGAGACGAGTATGGTACGAGTATTTTTGGGTCTGTGCAATATGAAACTGACACGACACGAAAGGTGCGCCACTCACACGACGCCAAAAACAATTTAAGTCAACAGCAACAAGAAACCCAGCCAGAATAGAGCTTAGAGCTCTCGAACAGCCCGTAGACAACGTTGTCTGAGAGCTCTGACAGTGGATATTCCGTGTTCCCTCTCCGGGCATAGCATACGACACTTAGTTACTGATTCCGAGAGCATTCTTCCGAGCATTGCCATGGTAAGCCCTAGCACAGAGCAGAGCCAATGTCCCGTTCTTGCATTTCCACCTACTTATCGTGCGTGTACTCCAGGCCGACGAGGCGGCGGCGGACTGTCCTCATCGACAGGAGCTCGAGCACACCCTACTCCACTGCCAAACCCAATCGGAGATCTTGCTGGCCACGCGAGACAACTACCTGAGCATTATCGATGAGTTCAAGCGGGACCTTGAGGAGCTGACCGAGCAAGTGGAGCAGCAGCAGCAGCAGCAGCAGCATCCCGAATCAGAGCAGAGCTCGGACTCGGAGCTCGAAGAACCGCCCCGGGTCAACATTAACAGCGAACTAGAGATACAAGTTGGCCTCAAACACACACACAGATACAAACACAATAGACGCATTGACTGACTGCATTGTTAAACCCTTCACTTTCTTTAATCTCTGCCCTACCCAGAACCAGCGTTTGGCCGACCAGATTACTAGGCTGCAGGGAGAGCTTGGAGATCGCGATGCCGAAGTATCCCAACTGCAGAAAATGATCCATAGCTACTCCGATTTCAGCGAGAACCAACGACTCAAGGAGGAGATTCACAGCCTCAAGCAGGCACAAAGTCAGTTTCGATGAAGAGAAAAGATAGGTAGAAGTGGAGAGAACTAAACCCTTCCTTCGCAGGTGCACAGCTCCAAAAGATCCGTGAGATGGCCTCCTTGCTTAAGAACCGCGAGGATCAGCGCGCGGAACTCTTCCAAGAGCACGAACAGCTCACGTCGAATTACGAGGATCAGGGCAGGGAGCTGAAGAAGTCCAAGAAGCGCCAGCAAAGCCTCGAGGAATCTGTCTGTCGGGGGGAAAAGGAGCTAGAAACGATAACAGTAGAGGTAGGAGACCGACTCACAAACTCCATCTGAACTATCCCCACTAACAGTCCTATCCTTTCCCAGCGTAATCTGTTGCGGGACGAGGTCACGTCGCTTAAAGAGAAGGAAGCCAAAGCCACCGGACGCGAGCGGGCGTTCTGCGACCAGGAGAAGATCAGCCAGAAGGAGCTGGCCAATTCGCGGAGGATTATCCAAAGTCTGCAGGATCACGTGAAACAGGGGCAGCAAAAGCACCGCGAGGCCATCGAGCAGCTGCAGGTCGACAACGCCACCATGAGCCAGCAGCTTCGCGATTTCGAGGCCGAATTCCAGCAGATGCGGGCCAAGCTGAAGTAAGTATGCCGTATGGATGGATGTACATCAATCTAAGAGCAGATTCCGTGTGGACTGACAGGCAGCAAGCGGACGTAAACCAGCAGCAGGAGGAGATAATCAGTTCGTTTCGGCAGTGGAAGGATGCACAGATTAGGGTGGACGAGGCAAAGCGGCAGTGCGATAAGCGGGCGGAGGGGCACATCAAACAGCTAATGGAGGAGAACCAGATGCTGGTGTATGAGTACAGGTGCTTGCACCGGGACTATTCCCTTCTGGAAGCCGAGATACAGCGGGTCAAGCAGGCCATCCACCGCACCACATCCCCTCCAGCCTTCTCGTCGCAGCCAGACTGTGCCCGCGTGCCCCCACAGATGGGCGACGAAGTGAGTGATGAATGTTGGCTAAATTCTGCCCAAATCAATGCCCTGACCTGTCACTATTATAATTATTACAGCAAATGACCAACCGAATGCGCATCCTGGCCAATACATCGCAGCGCCTTGCCATCCACTCCAAAATGCTTAACGACCACTCAGTGCACCAAAATCAGCCGAGTTTGCGGAAAGGTGCTCAGCAGGAGCAAGAAGATCAATCCCTGTCAAGGAATACACAGCCCGCGGATAGCCCACTGTTTGAACAGCATCCCTAGTACGAATCGAATCCCTATTCCATCTCAACTTCATTTAGTTAAAGCCCATTTACCATTCGGCCAACATCATTTAAAATAAATTTAAGTGTAATCCAAAATAAACAAGCTGTGTGCTGGTGTAAAACTATTCCCCTAGCCGCTACCGATAGAGGCTGCTCACTGACGTGCCTCCTCCTGCAACAGCTTCTCACGCTCGCCTATCGCCAGCAGAGACATCTTGATTTGCGTCCGCTTTTTGATGCTCTCATCGCGCAAGACATCCGCCTCCTTGGTGAGTATCTTGACGCGCACATCGCTGAAGCGCTCCGCCTCAGCCATGCTCATTTCCAGGAATACGTCCTTGCCCACGTTCACCAGGATCTTGTCCATCTGCGTGACGCGCGCTTGCATGAACAGGTTGCTGCCAATGTTCACTTGGGTCTTGTATCCCTCCGGCAGGTGGGCGTCGAATGTCTGCAGGGTGTTCTTCAGCTGGACATACTCCATGATCTCCTGGTTGTATTGCCCGATCCAGTCCTCCAGTTCCCTGAGATCGCGTTTCAGGACTTCGTTGATGAACTCTTCGATCTGCGTAATGCGCGCTTGATGTGTGTTGGCTTGGGGACCACTGCAAACGTAATAAATGTATTTGGCAGGTCCTCCTGGGGTGTGTGCCGACTTACTTACCCTTGATTGTGCTCGCCTACGAGCACTCCTTTGGACTTTTCATACATTTTCGCAGCTTTTGGTTTGTTTTTGTTTGAAAGAGATATTTATTACAGCTGGCTGGCTCCCTATCGATGGGATTTTCTCCACTATCGATAGATGTTGTTGTCGAATAACGAAATTGAATCGTAACCATTATTAGCAAACAACGTACAACGTCGGTTATTTATTTAAATTTTTGTGGTTTATTGATTTCGTTGCAAATAATAACGCACTATTTACTATTAACAATACCCGAATTCCCCTACTGGCACTATCGATAGTTCTGTCTACAAGACCATCGATTGAGCCAACAGCTGATCGCTCTTCGCTTTCCAGCACTGCTACTATTGGGCGGTAAACCAAATTCAAGCTTGTGCATTATTAATAAATTCACCAAGGCTCTGATTAATTCAATCTCGAGCAGTCCACTGTCTGTGCACGCAATGATGAAGAAAGATTTCCCATAATTTTTCGAGTGCTTTGTCTCCGACTCACCGCAAATCAAAATGAATTCAAATGAAATTGAAATTGAAAGCGAGTGCAGACACCACCACTTTCATTAGCATTTTTAATGCTGCGTTAACCTTTTCATTTGAACCCTGTGAAACTGTTTCCTGGTCTGGTTGTGTCATCTGTCATCTGACCCTGGTGTAATCAATCAGTTCAGCTGTCAGGCTCATTTTATTTCATCCAGCCAGGCGTCAACAACTGTGTAAATTTTTTCCCCAAAATTGTCCATATTTTTTCTCTGGATACTTCACGGCTCTCCCGCACAGGTTTCGCCATGAGTTTGATGCAGAAACTTGTGCTACCGAAAAGGATGCTGACCGCGGCCGGGACTTTGACACAAGTGCGTCACCATGCCCCCATTTGTGGTCCACCACGATTCCCACTGTCGTCCGGACAGAAGCTGATCATGGGCGGGGGCTCACTGCTGGCCATGATGATCATTCCCTTGTGGGCCCTCTCCCAAATACCTCGTTGGTCCAAGCTGCATCGCGGCATCGAGGAAGAGGAGGACCAGAGCAAGGAGGAGGAGGAGCCCGCGCCGCCCGAGAAGGAGCCGCCGCCCCAGAAGGCGCCGCCGCCACAGAAGGACGAAAAGAAAGACCATTAACACTAAATACATGCTCAAAGATGAAGGAACACTTGCTACACGGAACATTGTCCATCCACACCTTGTACACTTTTAAACGGTGACTTCTAAAGGATCTCTTTTACTGGGTCCAACACACACTTCACACTGCACACTATCGACACTCACTACCATTCCACATTCCACTGGAATAATAATGTATAATTACTAATTACAATTTACCTATTAATGTACAAAGACAAACCACAGTCAAAGCTCAGCAACAGCGTGTAATTTGAAGCGATGTTATTAAAGCCCAAAAGAAACCACACAGATCTCTAGTTTTAAACGGCCTCAAGGGCGCGCTACGGCTACAGATGCAGAGGATTGTATTGGATCGGACCAGTATCCCCCAAAATGGAAGGAATACTCGAAAAAGCGAAGGGTTCTATCTGGAACACTGGAGGAAGACGAAGCCCGAAACAGGCAACAGTAGAAAGCTGTAGGAAGGAGCCAATAACTGCACATATTTCCAAGCACTTTTCACAGGTACTTTTGGAACTTTTCATATGTTTGTGAATGTTCTTAATTAGGAAAATGGCGGACTGGCTTTCTCTTTCTCAGATATACATAAATATACCTCTATATGCGATACCTCTTAGTTTTCAAAAATGGGATCACCTCGACATGGAGATATCAAAGGTATCTCGTGAAGTTATCTACCGAAAATATGCTATAAATTATATACTTTATGGAGAGTGTTTGTCCAATTATCAAGCTCTGTGTTTATCTAATGTGATTACTTTGATTTGATTTACTTTGTAATCTTAAGTGATCCGTGTCGCTGGCCTCCTACCAATTAAGGATCTTCCCCCACCCCTCCACTGACGACAATAAACCATCCATTGTCCACATCCAATTAGCCTCTGGAAAACACCTCCGCCAAGCGAACTGCTCCTTGGAAAACGCTCTTTTCGGCCTCTGCCTGCCACGAGTCCATTTTCCACGGTTGCCTGCCACAAATCAAAAACTGAACAACAACCGAAAAACCAACAACAAAACTAAACGAAACGAAGCCCCCCCCCCCACCTTCCAAAGCAGGCCAGAAAACCCAAAAAGCAAAGTGCCAACTTTCATTAAAAGTATTTCTGCGCTCATTGCCAATGCAAGACATTGCATTCAATTGTGGATTTTGCTTTGTTGGGTTTGTTAGTCCCAGCCACAGCCACATCTCAGACTCAGACTCAGCCTTAGCCTTAGCCTGCGACTTTGACCAAGCCACCATCCACCATCCAGCATCCACCATCCCACCATTCAGCATCCAGCGGCCAGTAGCCTAGCCGCCTAACTGCATAGCAGCCGCCCGTGGTCTGGGATCCGATCCTCATGATCTACAACACAGCGTGACCTTCTTCGCCTTCCAAGCCCATGGAGGATGGGATGGGATGGGATGGGATGGAGAGGCTGGCGGCAAGGCAAGGAAAAAAATGAAAATAACGAAAGACAAAAAAGAGTCGCACACAGAGTTTGAAAAAGTAAAAATCGTCGAAGGAAAGTGAATTTCTTTTTAAGCAAATCAACTGGCCACGCCTCCTGGTGTCCCCTGGTGTCCCCTGTGTCCCCTCTATCCCATGCGCCTCCTCCTCCCCGAGCTAGACTTGGAGATTCACAGATTTTTTGGTGAAATTTCATGTGCCATTAAACTGGTTCTGTCAGGCAGTAGTGGACTGTCGATCGGGTTTGTGTTTGTGTTTGGGTTTGGGTTCGGCGACTCCGACTCCAGCACTCCTTGCCGCCAGTCGGAGAGTGGGTCGACGACTATCCGGCGCCCTTTAACTGATTTCCTAATCATACAATATTTTTCTTCTGAGTAAATCGGATCTAATCGGATCCATCAAAGAAAAGCTGATATATAGCATTGGTGACTCCTTTTATCAGAATGCTCTTGGAAGGACCCAACATACCCGAGTGGCAATGCAACCTCACAGGGTAGGCCCCCCATCGGAATCTGAATCTGACTGTGACTCTGACTCCGAATCGTGTGAATGAGGAGGCATGCTCCCAGCTGGCAAGGCAATCCCCTTCCCAATCGCCTATAAACATGCTTAATTTTCATTTTTATGCCCCGCCATTGAAGTAGCATTTCTTTCTGGAAAGGAAGCTGTCTTCCTGCGGTGTCTGTGGCTGTGGGCTCGTGGGCGTTGCACGTTGCACGTTGCACGTTGGCGGTGCTGGCAGCTCTGCTCTGCACTTGTTGCACTTGCCACACGTTGCGTTGCGTCAGTTTAGTGTGTCAGAAGCCGCAAGAAGAAAGTTGGTCGGGCTTCCATCGCATTGATCCGGTTTGCTGGTCGCCAGGACAGGTTCGTTGTTCCTGCGGAGGAGCGAGCGGAGCAGCTCGGGGCCACATTTTACTTTCTGCTGCCACGAAAAATCGTCGTCCACTTTCGGTCGCAATTAATTATGCGGCGGGAGCTGAAAATGAAAGTGCGCTCAGGTTGCATTTTGGATCCAAGCCAGAGCAGCACCGATCTGGTGTGTTCTCACTCTCTCTCGCTCTCTCTCTCTCTCACTCTCTCTCTCTGGCTGCTGTTGTGCCTCTTTTTGTGGGGTCCATCGCTTTCCAAGTCGCTGCAAAACGGCTGGTTCCCATCATTAGACAACAAGCAGCTCTATTCCTTGCCAGGAAAGTGAGAACACTGTGGCGAGATCTTCATTATAGCAGTCGACAGTCCGACGGGAATGTCGGCAGCCATCCCATAAAGAGTTTGCTTTATGGTAGCCGCCGCCCCGTCCCGCCCCTCATCCGCCCCACATCCGCAGGTGGTCGCTTAGTTTATGAGTGTACTCGCTGTATAACCGATCCGATCCTCGCTGATTTGTCGCCTCCATTCGCAGACCGCCCCAGACCGCAGACCTAAAGTGTTCTCTGAATATTGACGCTAAATAATGAACCCCATCCCAACCTGTTGTCGGCACCTGTGTGGTGCGTGGTTGGTGGCTGGTGGCTGGGTCGTTGTCCATGCCAATGGCCACTGGGAGGAGCAGCATGTGGAGCCTTCAATGTTCTATATTTATTCCGGACCAGTGTGATATTTTTTGCGAGTGTCAAATAAGGGGGAGATAATGTTATCAGATATCGATTCCATGCAAGGAGTACAGAAAAATGGGAGAACAGTTTTCGAAAAGATCGCAATTGAATCATCAGATCAAGACAACAATTTTTATTACCCCAATTATATCCGCCTTCGGTGACTTGTGTGGCCTGCCTGTTGACCATTTTTAGCAACTTAAATTCTCCACTTCCAGAAATGAAAACCCCTCCCCCACACTCCGATCTAACTCGAATTTATCGGGCTGTCAACACGCCAGCCCCCGGCGCTATTGGGCCATTTGTTCCCATGGAAAAGCCATTTCGGTTGCGCGCTAATAAAAATTAAGCGCCATCCAATAAAAAGCGTAGACAATTCTGTAAATAAATAAGAGGAAAGCCCCCCCACACACACACATACACACACACATACGAAGGCCAAGAGACCGAATGGGAAAACAGCAATCGATCGCCGACGACACGACACGATCAGCGGTTCCATTTGATCTATATGGGAGGGAGGTGCTTTGGGGGGTGTGCCCGGGGGAGGAAGGGGAAGGGGATGGGGACTGTGACCCCGTCAGCCGAACAACAATGCGATATGGAAAACTGTGGCATGTTTTCCCAACATCAGTCGCAACTCCAACTGCAACCCGGAGCTCATAATCGTTTAGGACGAGGCTCGGATCGGATCGGTTCGGATCGGAACTGGCAGACTGAAAGTCTGAGGAGAAATAGCTCCAGACACAAATTATATATTAATGGTCTCCACTGGAGAAGAGGAGGAGGAGAGTATGGCATTTTGTCTCTGCACGAATCACGTTTTAGAAATTGCATTGCACATAGGAGGCAGGAGGTAGGAGGCAGTGGCAAGTACTCCGAGTACTCGTACTCGTACTCGTATTCGTATTCGTACTAAATGTGCCCCATTCCGAGGCTTTGGAGGCGGCATAGAGAGTCAACAATCCAATCTCTTTGTCTGTCAGGGCTTTTTGCGCAAGTTCTGAAAATAAGAAAAAGATTTTGGCCAGGCCAGAGCAGAGCAGAGCAGAGCAGGCTTAAGTGGCACTTAGTTTTAATACGTTGCCCTACCGTTTAAATGGGTCTTGCGCGTCTTGCAGTTACCTGAAATAATTACGCGAACACAAATTGGAGCGCTGCTAGGAATCGTTCTGCGATTTGTGCGATTACCATTCCATGCCATTCCATTCCATTCCATTCCATTCCTATATAGTGGTACTACCATTAGTACAGCTGCTTTCACTGGGCATGCCAAATCGCTCCATGGATCCATGGCTACACTGCTCCATGGCGATCCACGCAGAGATTCTCTCCGTGCCTGCCTTTGTCTCTTGTCACGTCTACTTGAGCACGGCCTTTTCTTTACTTCTCCCTCCCCGCCTCTTGCCGAATGGGCCGATACACTTAAGCCGCTAAAAAATGTTTTATAGCCAACGAAAATAATGCGTATTGTAGTAATTGAAGTGCCATTTGCCCCAATGGAAACCGAAAATATTCGTATCGCTTACTGCGCTTGCTTGCTCTTCTCGTGGCTGCTGGGGGTTTCTGGGTTAGCTGGTCTGGTATTTGGCACTTGGGTCAATGTGCCACATGTGGCACGGCACACGAGAGGTGTGATGAGTAATGGGTGTCAAGATGCCACCAGCAGCAGAACTGGGTCTCAATTACAGATGGTTGTAGCAATAGCAGTAGAGGGTGGGCTTCACGAATGCCATGGCCCATGGGAATGGGGGAAAGTTCACAAATTGGATAGCTATGAAACCCATCATTGTGTTACTTGGGCTATCTTTTAAATCCATATACACATAGCCCTTCCATTTACATTTATTTATAGTTTTCCCATAGGTCTTTTCAGTCCGATCTTCCTGACATTCGCCAATTAGCTCGTCCGATGTAACAATTAAGAAAAACAATTCTAAACTTTCTCATGCCTCCAGATGGATCGCTGTGTAGGTCTCCGGACTCCGGAACCCATTAAATCATGTACAAAGTTCTCACACTCGAAAATGATAATAAAAATAATACAAAATAATGAAGACATGAAAAAATTGATTACCCGATGGGGATGGGAAGAACTAGAGGAACACGTACGATAATCATAACTCTGGGCTCCCTTTTCACACTCGTTTTTTTTCCGTTTTGCCCCCAGTGTCTCCTGTCTTTGCCCGACTGCATCTGGGGGTCTCCATCTACGCCTCCTCTGAGGCCTAATTGCATCACGTTTTTAGAGCAGCCCCAACCAGTGGTCGGAGGCTGGGGAGAGGGCACACAAATGCCTACAGAATATTACACAATTGTAGCCTGGACGGAGGGACACAGAAATAACAACGCTAATAGCAAACACAATAACGCAGAGGAAAGAAATATAATGCACATTAGCTGCCATGATTTCCACACGTGAGTTAAGATCAGCCCTGAGCAGGTAAGCGGCATGTGGCGGTAGAAGGCGGCGGGGAGGCAGGGAGGCGGCTCCAACTCAAATGCCGTCTCTTCCGACTCCGACTCCGTCTCTGTCTTCGACTCTGACGGATTGAGGGAACGTCTGGCTGGCTGACTGGCTGACTGGCAGGTTTTGATCATTTTCTTTAATGAACGCGGTACGCGGTACGCGGTAGCTGTGACAACAATAACCATTTCGGAAGAAGAATGCCGCTGGGAGCTAGAAGACATTTAATTGCTCTCACATCGCACACATTACAGATGCCAACTATTTTGTTTGCTGCTTAATGCCAGGATTCCATTGGCCTCTGTTTGCTAATCAGAATCGATAAAAGCGAAGAGGATGGATCTTATGATAGCTGATATTGCACGTTCTTTTGACCGATATTTTATCTGAATTTTACAATACGCTTCACTGTGTCGAAGCAACCCTCGAGAAGGGCGACAGCCACGCCACGGCAGCAGATATCCATTATTATCCATTTTCTATTTTGCCATTTTGCCATTTTGCCATTTGGCCATTTGATGACTTCCTCGAAACGTACTCTCGTACTTTATGCAATTTTTGAGCAAAGTGTCAGGCGCAGCGAAGCGTTGCATCCTCTGCAGCAACAGCAGCAACAGCAATAGCATTGCAGCAGCAGCAGCAGCAACATGTGGCAATCGTACGCAATCTGCAGATACCAAATTTGGATAGACCTCGACTCGGCTTACTTGCGTTTTTGGCACAGATTCGCAAAGTTTTAGTTTCGTGCGCATTGAACGAGTAGAATCTGAGTAGAAGCCTGCATTTAAGGGGGTGGAGGGGCAGATCGAGCCCTAGCCGAAACGGATGCACGTTTCCGGTGCGAGTGGAGGGAGACGCCACGCCGTTGCATGACACACAATGCACGGAGCCACGCCCCACACCCAACCGACCGCGGGCTTGGAGCAGTCTATGGTTCGGACAACGACTGGAGTCGGGCCAAGTGCCACCCGCGCGACATATCGACTCGAATTTAATTGACCAAAAATGCCACGCTTCGCTGATCCGCCCAAATAGAACAGTCAACAGTCCACGCAGGCCGGGAAGGCCGGGAAGGCGTGCGAGAGGGTGCGGGAGGGTGTATGTGTTTGGGTAAGAGTATGGGTATGGGTATGGGTATGAGTGTACCCGACTGTCTAATTACTTCTATTGAAGTTGTTCGAAAAAGTAATGCAGTAATACATATATTGTTGTAGCACCTATAGCTATCGCAAACCTGAATGCTACGAAACTGTTAAAGCTGACTGCTATAACCTATGAATTTCTAGTCTGGAAAAACGAACATTCTGGGAAATGTAAACAGCACCTCCAATATTAAGCCAAAAGAAATCCTGTGGAGATATGAAGATATATGAAGATCATTCGGAACCATTCGTTAATTCGAAAATAAAGATTATTTTAAGTCACATTTGAATCTCGGATAATTTGTACGATTTTGTATCTATACATATGTATATAAGCATAAAGCCATACCGAATAAAACCAGCTTCAACTTAAAATCCTATAATTTCAGGAATAACTATTCACACCGAATGCTTCAAAACCTGTAAGTAAAGCTCGGGTTTTACCAGTTTTATTTATTAATTTGGATTTCGATTGGATTGGATTTAGTCTGGGTCAACATCAGAATCGATGGGACATTCAGAGATTGAATGGATGAGAGATTTCACCAATCTTGCACCGAAAAGCTAATAACTTGAAAACTAGAAGAAAAATCATCCCTGTTTTGTTTTTTTTTGCAAATATCGTAGAGGTATCGGACAATAGAAAAACTAAAAATATTCAAGCTTTTACCGTCCTGCATGGCTTATCAATTTTTGAATATATTCAGTTTGCGGGGCATCACAGCTTCGAGCACATCTATTCCCATGGTTTTCGGAGCCTTGTCTTTGCAATTCCGCTGGCTCTGGCCTGCTCGAATTATGAATGATTCATGGAAGTCAAGTTCTCATGTTGATCAAGAACAAAGACAGCAAGGGGCAGTGGGCAGTGGGCAATGCAATGGTGATTGGTGGGTGACTGTCGGCAGTGGGTTGAAGTTCGCCGCCGCGGCGGCTGTTGAACTCCGCGCGGAACTTGACCAGGTGCCCGTTTGGCGGAGCATTATTACTTTTATAGAAACTAAAGCCAACGCAATGGTGCCTGGCCTGGCTAATTAATTCATTAGCGATTGACACATAAAACGAGACAATTGCCATATCTTCGGATGGCGATTGGCGATGGTGTCCCAACTGGTGGCTTCTGCATGATGCTGTTGCTGATGTCGTCATCGGCCATGGCTGGCCAGCTGCACGGTGCTAGGTAGCAAGTAGGGGACACACTTTTTATGGCTATTCGATGATTACGTGGGCCCTGGACGAAGAGTCCGCCTCGGCTGCAGTTGCTGCCAATTAATAAAATGCACGTACAGAGAGAAATGTATTTTGTTAGTGTTTTATTTTTTATTAACGCGCAAAAACAAGTCGTTAAAGTTTACCGCAGATGCCCGATGCCCGATACCCGATTCCCGATTCCCTACACCCGGTGTACCCCAAACCCGCAGATGCCGATCCGATGCTGATGCTGTAATAATACTGTATGCAAATCTTTCCCCCAACAAACAAGTCGGCATGGCATTGATATAAAGTTTCAATTTACGGCTCATATATCATAACCTGGTCGTCGGTGTGAGCCGTACTTATGGGGTTTATTAAGTCGTAAAATGCAACTGAGAAGAAGATCCCTTACAAACGATGCTGCGAGCTGGGTGCGGGATGTTTCGCGGTTTTCCAATGTCCCCGAGGACCTTGAAACGATGATTGGTGGACTGCCCCAATTTTGTCCATTCTAAGAGAAGTTATCAGATAACGAATTTTGCGTACCGATTGTCCAATTAATTGTTTAATATTTAATACGATCATCCTTCGGCCAAGAAAGACAATCGCTCGAACACCTGCAACCTTTTGATCGGGCTACCATGTCGGACGGATATATATATTTGATCAAATTAAGTCAACAGCCCAATGTCTGTCTTAACAAACCTTAAAAATAGCCCAAATGTAATCAGCTACGAGCACTAACTCGGATCTAATTAGCCGCACTCTTTATAACCCGGCCATTTCCGCCAGCCCCAAAGAGTTTTTACAGACTTAGGGCGACTGGGGGCCGGAGCGCTGCGCAGCAGCTCCACTGAGCAGACTCCGCCTGACCTTAACTCGCGAATCGGCGAATCGAAATATTACGGCCCCCCCTCGCCAACAGAAGGTAACAGCAACTGAAAAGCAAACTCAAACGCAAAGACAGGCAAAAGCTCTTATCAGCCGAACAAAGCGCAAATACAACGAAAACCGGAATCAAAATAGAAATGCAGAGTGAGAGAGAGAGAGAGAGAGAGAGAGGGAGAGTGCGAGAGCGAACAGCTGAGCGGACAATTGTTGAGTCGCAAACATGTTTTCCAAGCGGCTTTTTCTCTCTCGTTCTCTCTTTCTCTCTCTCTCACTTATCGGTCTCTCACGCTCTCTCTCTCTGTCTCTCTCTCTATAGTCTTTGGTTAGTTTTGACTCTGTGGCTGCTTTTGCTTCTGCTGGCGCGCTTGTTTAAAACTTTTCTCTGAACCGAGCGGACACCAGGGCGGATAGACGACGACAGAGCAGAGATTACAATTTTTAAAATACACTTGACATAAAATTTAGAGTGTTTTTGCAGTTTAAAAGAAAGTAAACAAATATTAGTGCCCGTGATTTTGTTTAGCTCGAGCAGCTGGTGGAAAAAAATGAATATAGATTTAATACTCAGCTCAGTGTTGTGAAATTCGAAACAGGAGAAGCAAATAAGCAAGAGCCAAGCAAAGCAAAGCAAATCAAAGCAAAGCGAAGCAAAAGAAAAGTGCCGCAAAGAGCATCGCAAATAGGCAAACATAACGGCAACAGTGCATAAAAACGTGACGACAGCATAGCCCCCCCAAGCATAATTCTGTTATCTCTGTGCTCTGTGCTCTGTTCTCAGTGCTCTGCACTCTGCAGGTCGTTCTCGTATTTGTCTTGTATTTTTTGCCCCCCTTTTGTGTTAATCGTAATCTAAAATTCCAAGTGTTCAGTGTCTGATTTGACAAACATTCACCCACAGCTGTACCCATCATATATTTGTGTTTTACGTTACTTGCGTGTTGGAGAAAATCAAGTTCTGTGCTCCCATATCTGTTCAGTGTTACCCCGAACAATAGTGTATAATCGGGACCCAACTTGATCGCGACCTGCCATCGAGTGGAGCCGCACCGCAGATTCCGGGCTAACCCAGAGCAAAGCAATCGAATCTCCTTATATGTGGAGGGGTGCAACCGAGCCAAAGCCAGAGCCCGAGTCTGGATAGGCGGCCACCCGAGCGAGCCATGACCGAGCACCACATGGACGTGCACGAAGACGCGACGCAGAGTGCATCCGAGTCCGAGTCGAAGGCCTTGGCTGCGCCCAAGGGCAAGTTCTCGGGGGAGGCCGAGGAGTGCTTCCTCTCCACCTCGCCGGACAGCGCCAACGGGGATGCCCAGCAGGCCCATACCCACACTCACACTCACATCATCTCACAAGCGCACTCCAAGGGAGCTGCCAAAACCCTGAATGGAAACGGGACCCTGGCACTAGGACTGGAGATGGGGCTGGGGGCTCCGATGCCTGGCGGCAGTCGCCAGCTCCTTCGGCAAGCATTCTACCAGTGCTCGTGTCCGGAGCAGTGCGTCACCCTGAACAACATACTGGACTCGTTCAAGGCCCCGCTCTCCGAGGACCAGGCCTGGGCCCTCATCTACCAGTTCGGCTCTCTCTACTACAAGGTGGCTGCACAGGCCCACAAGTCCGGCGGCGACTACGAGGCCGACCTTCCCTCCCGCTTCGAGCTGCACTTCCACCGCGACGGCAATGTGCACTTCTCTGGCGCGGAGCGGCTGCCACAACTCGAGGAGTCCCAGCAGCAGGAGCAGGAGGAGTCACAGCAGCAGCAGCAGAAGCAGAAGCAGCCGCAAATGGATGACAGTGCCACCAGCAGCGTGGACAGCAATGCAGCCATTGAAAGAGGTAAGTGAATGCCTCGCTTGCAGTTGGGGTGCTCCGGGGAAAACGGAAATTTTGAATATTTCAGCGACATTCTACATATAGCAATCAGTTTTTTTTCTTTTCGCTCTGATGATTCCTATAAAACTGATATTTCTTATCTGATCTGTCTTTCTACATACATACATATATGTACATACATATGTATTATATATTGGGTTTACATAGTGTACAATTTCAATGATTATAGTTCTTAAATAATGCATACACTCATTTGAAGGGAAAGTGCCCATATTTGAGAACGAGAATACATATTTGTTTTTCTTTGCTTTTGCCAACTACATACATATGTTTGTATATTCCAGCATTTAGAGGTTAGAGGTCAGCGCCAAATGGCTATGACAGTGATGAGAACTCGGCTTTGGATTAGGTTTTGGCCCAGGGAACCGGTTAAAGTGATCTGGGGGTCTGTCTGGTGCTCTGTCCGGCAAACGCTTTCATTTTCACTTAATAAGCTACAGTTGGCTTCTTTCTTTCCATTTTCTGGGGACTGGGGCTTTTATTGTCCGACAGTTGCCCTGATGTGCGTTTCCGTGTGCCATCCATCTGGGCAGCTGGGCATCTATCTGGGCATCTGTCTGAGCATTGGCATCGCCGCTTTCCAAACAAACAACCCACACAACGGAGCCGATGATGACCTCTGCATTTAAGTTATGCAGCCCGCTTTGATTGAGGTTTTTCTCCAGTCTACAGTCTTCAGTCTCCAGTCCGCTTCTCCGTCTGATTGCGTGTTGTCTTGGGAAAGTGTAAACGGCGACTCCCATGAAGAAGGTCCCATCCAACCAACCCCATCCCCCCGTCTGCGAGTATCTATCTATTCACTTTCTTTTGTGGCTGGTGTGCTGGGGCTTTGCCTTCTCATCACAGCTTGGCATTTGTTTCTCTATTTTTCTCCTTCACTTTTCTGTAATTGATGAGGGATCTTCCCTTTCGATCTGTCCCCAAATCTTAAGATCTTTTTGGAGAACGTGTCGGGGTCGTGGTCGTGGTCTGAGTTCTCCAGCTAATTGTTTAATCATTCGATGCTGGGGACTGTGACTGTCAAAATACAGGCCGCTAAGCTATCGACTTTTAGATAAGCCACGTTAATTGGAAATTGTGTGTGTGTGTGTGTGTGTGTGGTGGCTGGAGTGGGATGGGATCATCTCCCGTTCCTTCTCTCACGTGTGGCCCGCCCCACACATCACACATTAAAGATCAGACAACAGACACCAGACACTAGACGACTCTTCCATGTGACTCGGGGCTTTTTGGGATGCATTCTACTGCATTTCCAATCTTCAGTGCGACCTCTCTCTCTCCCTCTCGCTCGCTCTTTATATGGCTATGGACCAAGTCTGTTTATAGCCATATGTCCGTATCGACAAGGCCTACAATTAGCCAGAGACGGGTATTTATTCTTAAGGGCATACAACACTCAGCTGCAAATACAGATACAGATACAGGAAGTTGTTTTAAGTTGGAAATATTAATTAAATTGTTGGTCCGCGAGTTGAAAGAACTGTCAAGGCATTAGCTAACGCTGTTGGTCCCACAAGGAGTTCCCTTTGGAAATCATTTACGATGAGATAATATTGATTCTCCGACTGAAATCTTCGAAAGAATCTTATAACTTTCCTCGGGGCAAATGCAACACCTTGATTACCACCAATTTAGAAGCTTCCCATTAGATACCCATTAGATACTCGCTCGCAAGCGTAAGCGTTAGAGATATCAAAGGGGTTACCTTCATCCGAGAGACCCTAGAGACCCAGCAGCGGCAATTAGTCTGCTCAAACAAGTTATTACAGGGGCCACAGAGATACACAGATGCCTTCTAATGGGGCTCTTTCGTTCTTCGGTCTTCGGTGTTATCCGAGCAGGTTCAAAGCGATTAAAACGTGTGAAAATCGGCGTTGAAAACTCGAGGGAATCGACGGAATCGAGGGAATCGTTTGGCAGGTTCCATTCTAAAGCTTTCAACTTGCCGCCCATTCGGCTCTTCGATTTTGGTTTGGGTGTGTGTGTGTTTTGGCCCCCGCCTTTCAGTCTTTGAGTGGCGGAATCGCGGTCTATCAGCTTCTGACAACCGCATCGCTCGGCGCAACGAATCATTGATTGTGCCCAGTCCCAGCACCAGTTCCAGTCCCAGAACCAGACCCAGACCACGACCACGACTATCAAATGGCGTGGGAGATGGTGCCGTGGTGGCGGCGGGTGCGTCGGCGGCGCCGTCAGGTCGCCGCGCCCTATGGCGCCTCGATTAGGCGCGCAGCCGGTGCTGCAAGCAGAGGTTGCTGGCTCCATTAATTCTTGGCCAAATTGGCGCTTGAATCTGTCAACACACAAACTCGCCATTACGATTTCCACCAGGCATGCAGGAAAATGCGCCAAGTGCGGAAAATGTTGGCAATGAAAGTCGGTTACCGTGGAAAACATGACGCTTCCCCAAGGTCAGGTGTCATGCGCAGTCCAACAAAATCGGAGGAAAATGTTGTGGTAGGTTCTTTCTCTCTCTCTCTCTCTCTCTCTCTGTGTCAGCTGTTGATAATTGTTTCGTTGAGTTTATTCTTAATCCCCCCCCCATCCCAAATCACCTCCCATTCTGTTCTTCCGCTGTGAACGAATTTCTCCTTCCCTCCCGCTATCTCCGAAGAAAGCGGCCAAAGATTCAGCCAGAAAGCCAGACAAAATCCCTCCGTACTTTCGACTAGTCCGATGGGTGATGATGATATTTCGTTTCATATTATCGTCTGGTCGTCTATGACTTTCTTGTTTTCTCTGCACTGGAAATGACCGGCGAAAAAACTGACAAAATAACAGCAGCAGCAGCAGCAGCAGTCGCTCCACTGGTTTAATGTATAAATAATTACACCTAAATATTGCCACAACGAGCCGCAGCCCTGCCCGAAACTAGAAAACAGAAAACCCCATCCCAAACCCAAACCCAAACCCCAACCCAAAGCCAAAACAAAATCATAACGAAACTAATTGTACAACAAATTGTATTAGTTTTTTCCCGAGGAAAGCCCTGGGCTAAGCGGCGACAAACAATGACATTTCAACATTTAATTATTGTTAGAAAATCCCAGAGTTTGCTCTTAATTTCTTCCTAAAGTCAACTCTTCCAGCGTCGCTTTAATCTGACTATACGGATCCACTTATGGCTTATGGCCTGCGACTTGTTTGATCGCTGATCGAACACTCTGGCATTATCCGTTTATACCAGTATCACATGCCTATGCCTGCCACTTGACCATCTCCAGGTGCCAGCCGTATAGGATTGGGCAGTCGATTAGGCCCACCCTGGATGCATTTGCCACGAGGGAGCTCTTGCCCCAGGGAGCTCTTGCCGCGAGCTTTTCTGCTTTTTCGGCCCGAATATAATTGCTGGCTATTGTTGGTGGTGCTCCAGTTTTGGGGTCAAATTAATATAATAATATTTCCATAATGACAGCAAATGACATAAGCACGAACCTGAACCCAATCCCAGTCCCCAGTCCCCTGTCCCCTCCGCCACCCGTGCGTCAAAGACCCAAAAGTGGTTTTGGCCTTTTTATTGGGCCTCTCCTATAAACTTGTCCACCTGTGCAGTTTGCATTTGTCTGCAGCTGTCTCTCGATCTGTCTGTCTGTCTGTCGGTCTGTCTGTCTGTTACGAAATTGTGCGACTGTGGGACTGTGGGACTGCATTTGGAAATGGAATGGCATTTTGAAATGGTCCAATAAATCAAACGATAATCCAAATTGTTGCTTTTCGTTTCATCTCTTGTTCCGATGACACTTGCCAGTGCCGTGCCACAATCTGTGGCGGCAGTGTGTGGGGTCTCGTCTCTGAGTGGCCGTGAACACCACACCACCTCCAGCTCCAGCTCCAGCTCCACCTTCAGCTCCATCTGATGGTGGTCATGCCCGGCCAAGGTTCATTGTTTCCCGCTTTGTGCGCTTTGAATTATAAATACATTTTGATGCAATTAAACGCAATCGAAAAAAATGGCAAAAGCCAAAAGCCATAAAGCAGAAATGCGACATCGAAAGAGCTGCTTTTCGTGTTCCTATCTTATCGGCATATGTACATATATACTACATATGTATGTGTGTGTGTGTGCTAGCCCAACACTCGCATCGAATCGAATGTGTGTCGAGTGGCAGCCGCAAAAACAAAACACTTCCCTGCGACGATTGCCCAGAAAAGTGCGTTAATCCCTGGAAAGGAATCTATTCTCAGGAAAGGACATCTTGGAGCCCCAACAATGGACATGAATGAATGGAGAACCCATATAGGGAACAAGGAAGGTGGATCCAAGAGTGCACGGATCGCTTTGTTTATAATGAATCTCTTGGAAGCTGAATGAAGTTGCCTTCAAAATTGGTCATAGAGCCACCATGGATCTCAATGGATCCAGCGATCCAATTTCTTTTGACACACTTACTTTGGGTGGGTGTGGGGCGTCGGGCGTGGATGGGGACGGGGACGAGTTGGGGTAATTCACCTTGATAGAGATTTTTGCATGGAGCCGCGATGACTGCGCAGGCGCGACTAAACTGTAATCGAGACTCTCGCTTTCTCGCTTTCCAGCTGGAGCTGGGGCTGCCTCTCGACTTGATGACTGTGAAATTAGACAGCAGTCAGCGGGTGCTGTCCCTCCCCGTATCGCTGTTATCATAACCGACTAACCGACCGACTGATTGACTGACTCTTGGCGTTGGCTCTGGCACTGGCACAGTGTCTGGGGAGGCTGCTTGGCTGGCTTCTGGCTCTTTCACTTTGCATACTGCTGCCATCCGACGATGAAATTACAATATAAATTTATACACACACACAGATACACACAGATACAGGCATATAGAAAGAAACAATCTTTAATCAGCATTTACGCTTTCATCTTTCACATTTCTCAAAGCCGGCGCGCCGCGAGTGAAAAACAACACCAGCAATATGGCTATAAACAACAATTCAACCTGTTGACGAGCAGCATGCTTGCCGCATGCCGTATAGCCAGATACAGATACAAATACTCCTCAGATACTCAAGGAGGAGGAGGAGGGGAAGGCCTTAGTGGCTGTTTTTGGCTTTGGCTTTGGTTCAGTTTAAAACTATTTTAATTTGCTGGCAAATTTGCATAGTCTGCATTTTTTACGAATTTGTTCGTCGATTTGTCTTCTGCTTTAATTCCGAATCGGAGGCCATAAACATTTGTACATTTCTCCCTCTCTCTCTATCTCTCTCTCTCTCTCTCTTTCACCGCTTCGGGAGCAACAAAAGATGAAAGCAAGAGTGACATTTAAAGGCCAGGCCTTTACTTTGGTTTATTCGGGGGAACCTTTTGTGAATCCAGCCCACATTTTGGGTGGAGGGATGGGCGGGGTGCCTTATGCAACACACACACACACAGAATGGGGCTTTGTGGTTTCTGTATGCCATTCAGAGGATTGTTTCCACAGTCAAGACCCAAGACCCCAGACCAGATCCAACTTAACGGTCTTTATGATGCAAAATCATAAGATGCCTGGGAACTCGATTGATAATACTACGAATATGGTGATGATAAATCTGCTTCAAGATGATGTTGATTCTCTTGTGCCTATGAATAGCCATTGTCCGAGTGAATATTCAGTGCATTCCATACTGAATACAATAGATCTTCCGAAACAACATGCATGGCGTGTGCATGACAATGGTTGTTCAGCAGTTCAGGGCTACATTCGATTCACGTCCATTCGTTCCGTTCTAAGCCCAAACAAAAATTGTGTAAAATTACACAACTCCGCTGTTCCGCTCGATCATCTGGAAATTGGTTTAGTAATCGCTCGGAAAACGCCAAAACGCCTGTAATTAAGTTAATTGCGGACTATCTATCACTTCCCGATCCATTATTCATTATTCATATTCATTCACGAATATTAATTGTTTTATAATTTGAAAGGGGAAGAGGCGGCATGCAGCTAATTGTAAGCAAACAGTGGGGTGGGTGGGAGGAGGGGGGAGTGTGGAGCGTGGAGCGGGGGCACTCATCAACAGCCCATGGCCCGCATTTGATGGATAAATATGTATCTCAAAGATGTTGTAATGCAAATTACAGTCCGCAGACACAAACATTCCATTCCATTCCACTCCATTCCATTCCACTCCATTCCAGTCCACGAAGCTTGCGATTTGTTGAATGTCGACGCCTCATCGGCTATCTCCACCTCTCTCTGGCTCTCTTCGGCTTTATTTAATTAATTAATCAATAAAAGAATCTGCGATTAAGATAAAAGAAATCTGCATATGATCGGTATTTTCTGTGAATTTCGTTAAATCATAAATAAAAAGTGCAAATATTAAATAAAATACGAATCGAGTGGCCAAGAAAAACGGCGTCTCGTCTCGTCTCTGCCGCATGCTGTTGCCGTTGACATGCACATGCACATGACTTTTCTCCTGACATTAGAAAGTAAATTGCCATGAGGCCACTTGGTCAACCGTCAGAGGCATGCACCACAGCAGCAGCCACCTCTGGCGTCGGAGGAGGAATACGGAATGATGAGGGGGCTGTGGGGGGGCGAGAGCAAACAATTGAAAGTCTGTTAGCCCAAGTGCCTCGGCTTTATTATTATTAATTGGATTCGACTAGAGGAAAGTCCGCGCGAGTCCATTGTCTGACCCTGAGACGGCTTTTCCTTTTCCTATTCCCATTCCCATTTCCATTATTCGCAATAATTTTAATCGGAAATGCAATTCTCTGCGTCCGCGTCCCGTGGAAAGACTTTCGAGGCGAAGCGAGTGCTGCTTTTCGGGCAATCTAATCTTATCAGAACGCCAGTTAGCCAATTTCTTTCTATTTTCTATTTTTCCGTTCAGCGACCAAAGTACAGACACACAGATACTACTCAGACTGTGCAGGTGTGCGTGTAGAATCCCTCTCTCTCCCTTTCTCCCTCTCTCTCTCTTCTGCTCTCTCTCCTGCTCTCTCCCTGTCTCTGTTGGAGGCACTGGTGGGCCGAGTATTGGATCACCAATTAAGCGACTGGAAATTGACGCACTGGTCGACCGGTGATTCATCGCCAGATAACAGAATTTGATTCGATTCCTTCACTTTTATTGGTTGTGCAAAACATGCGGAGCCCCAGCCAACATTTAACCCCAAAATCTCGATGAGGGAACACAATTTCAGTAATTTCGGCAGCCATTTCATACGATCTTAACTCCGAGATCACTGCTCAAAGTAATTTGTAAACACATTAATTGATATTTCGTTTCCTTCCCCTAATGATCGTGCATCTAATGCCGCCTTGCTATTAGAAGAACACTTGCCCCAGCTCTGATTGTTCCCGATTTAACCATTACTTTTGATAGTATTAATAATAATAATACAAATAGATCCATACGAAATACAGTCATGAAATTAAGTATTGGCACAGCCATCATTTTTCAGTTTACTGCTGTTTCTCCAAGCAAGCCAAAACGTAGGCTGAAACTATCGAAAATATAGAGAGAACTTGAGCACTAGAAAGCGATGGATCAGAGGCTTTAAGCGTCTTTCGTATGTATCAGATACATTCGAAATATTTGTTAGAGGTGAAGTATCTCTGCCTAAATCTCGTCGCCAGTCAGGTAGAAACGAGCAATGATCTCAGGATCGTTTCTTTCAGTCGAGTATTGTATGTGTACAATATGTCCTGCCATCTCCCCTGAATCTCAATCCCAACATTGCATCATCAGCATAGATCTGGGCTGATCCATCCCCCGTGAGATATCGAACATGTCGCCATGCAAAATCGGTGGCTTTAGCTTCATCCCGCAGTTGGCAGCACATGTCGGCGCTTGGCTCTAATCCGAGTCGCTGGCTTTGGGGCCTCGCTGAAGATTTCAAAATGTAACGCCCGAAAGTCACATGTGGCAGTGGCACATGTTCGCAGGCCCTCGGGCAGGGAGGCCTTTCCCATAAATCAAGCATTAATAAAACCCAAATTGTGCGAATTTCAACAGCCAGCCATGCATTTGAAATTCTTTGCTAAATGTCAATTAATTATTAACTGGAACCGCCTTCCCGCTGCCTGCCTGCCGCTCTGCCTGCTTTTGGGCATTCAAATTTATTATTTAATTATAAGTCGCGGCATGTTCCATGAGCATCTGCCAGAGGTCTCCTCCATGATGGAATTTTTGACTGAATCTGCCTGGCCTGGCCTGGCCCGACCCGTCCCTCCCTGGTGTCCCGACCATGGAGTTGGCTCTTCCGAAGCCTGCGCTTGCCTCATTTCCTGCGAAAGTGACGGACAGCCGAGAGAGAGACAATAAAACACCAAAATGATATCATGCTGTGCCTTGGAGCTCATCTCTTACTTTGGGCCATGTTTTCTGTGTTCTGGTTGTCTGACCCCCAGACCAGGGCTCGGACTCCGCTCAACCTGCGGTTGGCCCCCCAAAGGGGCCAAGATCATGTCACTGGTGCACAGTACTGCTGAATGAATGAATGAATGAATGAATGAATCATAGCCCGTGCAACTCTACTTCTCCCACAGGAAGAATGGGGAAATCTCCACCATCTTTGGCCACCATCAGATTGAGGTTGAGGTTGATCCAATAACTGGCAATATTTTACTCCACTTTTGATGTATTTATTGTCTGGCTTTCCGATTGTTTGGCTGTTTTTTGGTGTACCTGCTGGAACTGCTGGAACTGTTGTCCACGAGTCACGCTTAATAAACCACAAAATGGAATTGCTGGGCCATGATACGATACAATACACGAGCATGTGGACTCCAGGGGGGGACTGGTCTTTGTCGCGGGGGGGGGGGCGGGGTACAGTACAGTTTGTAATCAAAAGCCGGCCGGTCAGCAAATCAAACTGAAACCCAGCCTGAAAGCACCTTGGCCCGGGGCTGAGTCAACTATTTTCAAACTGTTTGCTGTTTCTGCTGTTGCTGTTGCTGTTGTTGTTAAATTGCATTTAATTGTTTAACAAAATGCCAAAGCGCGTTATGGATGTATCTGTATCTGTATCGCAGTCTGCAGAGATAGAGATATAAGTTATAATACAATTGCTCGTGTCGTGTCGTGTGGCTCGTTTTGGGTCGCTTTGCTGGGTTGTTCATTGACAATTTTCCGTTGAAATGCTGTTGGTCACCTGCCAGCGTCCCCCCGTTCCACTCCGATCCGATCTGTCCGTCCGTCTGTCTGCACAACAAGTTTATGATTGCTGAACCCGTTCCAGGTCTTATTTCGATTTCAGTTGTGTGTTTTTTGTCCGCTCTTTTCCAGCGACTGGGCTTGGCCGTGCACTGCGGAAGTTTCAGGCAACGAACAAAATAGATCACTCGCGTGGTACGGTGCAGTGCGGTGTGGGGAGGGGCAGGGGCAGGGGCCGGTGTGGGGTCTCCTGAAATTTGTGCATATTTTAAAATGCAATTGGAAAGGTGAACATTTTCCGTGCTGTCTGCTTAATTGTGGCTCTGCTTAATTGCGATTTGCGATTGACTCGTTTATGGTCTCGTAAATGATTTCCCGCTAACTGTAAACTGTAACTGTAACCGAATCCCCAGATTATAGCCATATTTATGCCGTATTATTATTCATTTGCAATATTCACAATATTACAATTGCTTTAATCGTAATCCCACTTCATTTCTGTTTGCAGGCTTTGACAACAACAATCATGACCACCACCACCACCACCATCCGCACCACACGCCGCTCGTCGTCTCGCATCGAAAGGTGAGTGATACTGCCATGGACCTAGACCGAGGCCCCCGGGACTGGCTCTTTCCCTGGACATCATGTACTCGTATTTATTTACCTTTTTTCCATCAAATCTTTCACGTGTCGGAACGGGCACTGGCAGGGGGACTGCCAGGGGAACTGGCAGGGGACAGGGGAATGCATGGGGTCTTTTAAGTGCCCCACAGATTAAAGATTAAAGATTAGAATTATGGCTCGTAAAACTCGCTCAAATGAGTTCATTCCGAACGGATTGTCCATGTTTCCATGTGTCTATGGTCATGTCTTGTCTTGCCGCGGTTCCGGTTCGAGTTTTAATTAAGTTCTACTGATTTATGATAATAGATGGGGCAATAAAAGAACGCAGGGCAGATCAAAGCCGACAGGGAACGGTGTCCAAGTGTTCGTCATTAGAGGCTTTCCAATCGGGTGGATCTTCCCGTTAAAGTCTCAGAATCGACAAATTAAAGACCAATCAGCCAGTCATGATTTATCGGGTTCCCACAGTTGATTCGTTGTGAAAGTCTCCCATAAGCAAACGGCCACATTCTCTTCGAATATTTAGGTTGCCAGGAATATCGAATATAGGAATATCGAATATATATGAAAAATACTGAAATTTATGCGATATTGTGGGATCCTGGGATCCTGGGATCCTGGAACATCCCAGAATGAGTTGGTTCTTCTAACGAAGTTGTGTGGTTAATCGTAGCAACAGAATCACTCGTAATATTGATAGAGCTATGTAGATAGGGTTGCGAAAAGTCTTTCGAATGGCATCCGATGGGACATTTACAGAGGGGGAAATGGAGTAAAAGTTTGTGGCAAATGGAGTGTTTTTCCTCGTGGTGTTTTCTTTTATATTTTTGGCTCCCATTGGGGGAGTGTTGGAGCTTTTCGTTTACGTTAAAAGAAAGTAGCGCTCCGGTAACCGATTGTCGGAATATCGGACATAACGCTATTTTTTATTTATTTCCCTGGGTCTGGGTCTGGGGCTGGGGAGCCCAAAGCTATTCTCCCATGATTGGCAGACCCCACTCGTGTTTTCAATCAACCCAAGGAAAGCAAGGAAACTCCTTGGTCGTGGCTCGCATCAAATTTAACAGGCCATAAAGCAAAATGAGGTACAACCACCACAACATCCACGACTTGGACTACGACTATAGCCACGACCTAGACTATGACTATGACTACGACTACGACGAAGAGACGGAGCCGAAGACGGAGACGGAGACAGAGACCCCTAGCATAATGTGTGAAAGTGTTGGCCACAGCACACAACGGCTTTATGGCGATTTTAGCAGATGTTCAACATGCCCAGAAAATGCTCTTCAGTGTATCCGTTCCCCTCCTCCCCCCCTACTACCCCACCTACTCCCTCGAGTGCGAGTGCGAAAGTGTTTTCAGAAAAGCCCACGAAGAATGCACTCGAGGGTTTTGCTGCTCGTTTCCCAAGCTCAGGCGCTCTGCTGCACTCCACTCCACTCCACTCTGCCCCATTCCTCTCCGGAGGAGAGTTCACATGATGATCGTTAGTGGCGCTGTTGTTGCCGGGTTCGGGGGCAGGCTTGAATCGGTGGTAAGGTAATTAAAACAACGAGCATCTGCAGCAGCGGCAGCGGCAGCAGCAACTACCAACTGCATTTAGGCCCAGAAGATCGTAACATGGAAGCGCGAAGTTTCTCTACGCCTGAACATTTTTAATGTATCTTTTAGCTGGGATGGGATGCCCCACAAGAGAGGTGGCTCTACTCTGTTCCCCCTCCCTGGCCACCCCTGACCACCCCTTGCCAGATGCCGTTTTCAATTAAGTGTTGCCGCGATTGTTTCCATGTTTCCACGTTTCCAGGCTTCCATGTTTCCATGCTTCCATGCTTCCATGGGTGTGTGTGAGAAATATGCATGTTTTGCTGCCACTCAATGGAGGTCGTTCGTTCCTTATGTTCTGTCTCTGCCACCCACCCTCCCGCTCCCCTCCTCTCTCCCTGCTTAATGTGGCTGCCCCTCTTACAAGTAGGAGGAGTACAAGGCACTTCCATTGTGTTCGTTCCATGTGAACTTTCCGATGCATTCTGAATGTCGATGTCGAGCTCTGGGGTTAGCCTTAAAATTCTTATAATTTACTTTCCTCATTAAATGGGGGTTCCCTTCAGAAATATATGTAAATGGACAACAGGCAGCAGCAGACCAGCAGCTCCCATCCAGGCTACCGATCTGCAGTGATTTCCCATCATGGATGGTCCCCAATTAATGCAGTCAACGCCAGTCCCCCTCCCCCAACACCCAACACCCAACACCCATCCCCATTTTCAATTGTGATCAACGCGACTGAATCAAGAGATCAGATCCATCAGCAGCTCGCTCGCTCGCTCAACGGCTGAAACAAGCTCAAATTGGACATTATTATACAACAATCGCAAATTACCAGCGGAGGGGAAGGCGGGGACGGGGGAGTGCAGATTTTCGGTTGTAAGGTCAGTCCTGCCCCTCCAAAAATAAAATGGGCTGGGTTGAAAGTGCGACTGCAATGCGCAAAAATATTCATTTGTTTAAAGTCGCACCGCCACAGAGACAGAGACAGAGACAGCGGAATGGAGTGGGGTAAACAATTGAAATTGAGTGGAAAAAACAATTGCCAGTGGAAGGTGGAAGGTGGAACGTGGCAGAGGAGGTATGTACGTGGCAGAGGCAGAGACAAAGTTGCGGCCCAGGCCCAGGCCCAGGCCTTTGCTCAAGAGTTAAGAGTGACAGCGCGTGCAGTGACATTTTCCGCTCGAACTGCACTTTAAACATGTTTGACCTTTGTTTCGCAGTCGCAGCTTTGGCCATTGATACTTATATTTATATATAGTTTTCCCATGGCAGAGACAGAGACAGAGTTAGAGCCACAGAGTGAGATGGGGGAGGGGGATGATGATGAGGATGCCTTAAGTAACTGACTATCGGGTGGGTTATGCAATTGCCAAAAGGACCGACCAAAGCGATGCGGAACTTGTGACACCTATCATATGACAAAGCGTGATGGGACGGCCGTGCAGACAACAGACATCGTCGTTGAATGGATCGTCGCTTCGATTATGCAAAGATACAACAGCAAAGAGAAAAATTGATGAGCATACGGATACGGGAGATAGAAAAGAGATATGTATGTTTATAGATACAAATTACTGGTGGCAGCCCACTAACCGCAGAAGACTTCATCAAGACCACAGCAGTGGCACTGCCAGGCGGCACTGCCTCCTAGTTTTCCGGGCTCGTGGCCAGTTGCCTGACTGACTAACGGACTGACTAACTGACTGAATGACAGCCAAATGGATGGGGTTGGGGGGGGGGTGCAGCTACTAGGAAGTCTGCGGTTAAGTCAACCCACTAAGGTCGCCAGAAATTTGTAATCTATATCGCGGATTGCCATTGCCTGCTGAGTGCTGAATGCTCGATGGTGAGTCAATTTGTGATGCGCTTCGCCACACTCCACTGCGTATAGGGAAAACACACACACACACACACACACACACACACACACACACACACCTTCAAAAGTCCCCCCACCATCGGCATCAGCATGGATAAGGGCTTGGCTGCCTCCAGATCCATTTGTTGCGCTTGCATTGCCACAAATAGTCGTGTGTCGTGTGTCGTGTGGTGTGTGGAACTTAAATTTACAATGCAGGAAAAACCAATAAAGCGTTTGACAGTTCACCCTCCGGGGAAGGGGGAAGGGAAGGGGCATTTCTGTAATTGGTTTATGGTTTTCCAATATATTCGGGTGCGGCTCCAGCACCACCACCCTTCCCCAAAGATCCGACACACATCCGACAGAGGTTGGGGCAAGTCTGAGGTCTGAGGTCCGCCAAATAGGATTACTTCTCCTCCCACACGAAACTGCGGGTTTGACAGCTTCGCTTTTGGACTCTTTAATTTCCTTTAATTGGGTTAAGGGGCGAAACGCATATGGTAGGGTAGGGCAGGGCGCTCCCGAATGGGTTCCACTTGGGCTTGGCCCAAACTTCCATTAAGACTCCCACTAGTCAAGGTCGACTCCGCATTTCTTGCTCAAATAAATCCAACTAGATTCTACCTATTCTGCTGGCGGTAATCTTCTTCAATGGCCCGACCTTGCATATCATGAGTACACATTCATTACATTACAACCCCCCCCCCCCCCCCCCCCCCCCCCCCCCCCCTCCATTTGGGCTACGAGTCGGGTCTCGTGTGAAGAGTTTCCATATCTCCAAAAAAAGATAAGTACGGAACGAAGAAGCCGTGGCCTAAATTGTCATAGATATCGGATGGCACTCCGCCCCAACACCGGGCAGGACAGTGTACTGCACGGTAGGTAGGGTGTGTAGGGTAGGCGGAGGGGGAGGGGGTGATTGGGTAATGCTCAGCAGACTTCAAATTTAATTTAAATTGAGCGGAAAATGAGGCAACGTCTGGTCATTGATAGGGCGGCAAAAAACATACAATCACAGTACAGAACGGGGGGAGGGGAGGGGCACTCAGGCAATGCAAACCTCGGCGCAGATCAAGGTTCTGTCCCTCCGTCCGTCCGTCCGTCTGTCCCGAGCAAATACTGAAGCCAATCCCAAGAGTGTGCACAATTATATAGTGTAAATATTTCCCCCTCAAATGAAATGAAACACTTTCGGGTGCCACAGCTCGTACGAGTATATACTACATACATATGTATATAGTACCCACTATACATATGTATGTATGTATATCGCATTCTGACTAAGACTCCATGCCACAGCAAATAAGAGCCGAAATAAGTCATAGCCGTTTTTTTCAGAGCGTGAACAGCTGGCTGGCTGGATGACTGGATGGCCTACCTGTTCCATTTAACCGGCCTGTACCGCCTGTACTTTTATGGGTTCGGTTCGTCCGGGTGGGGGTACCTTATGCTCCAGTAGCAGCAACATCTAAAAAACGTTGCAAGTGGCAACAACTGCCGCTGCTGCTGCTGTCTGATAAAAAGTAGCTCCAAAAACAATGGCAGCCGCATGGCTCTGCCACTGCCACTGCCACTGGCACTGGCTCCACTCTGGAAGGCGACTTGGTTGAGTGCTTCGCCGTTTGCTTTATGCTTCGTCTGGTTCCCTGGCTGCGGCTCTGGTTCTCTGGCTCTGAATCTGACTCTATCTCTGGCTCTGGCTCTGGCCACGCTCTGTGCTATTTCTACGCATTTATAATAAGCGGATCGTGGCACAGTGGGACAACACAACAGTCACTTGCCTTGGAATTACTCAGACTTCCCCAAGCCTCACTTGCCCCACTGTGCCACTCGATGCGGGCTCGCCTCGGTGACGGCGCAGGCGCAGGCGCACCAGGTCTACCATTGCCCATTGTTCTATAGAATCAATCAATTGCTTGGCAGGCACAGCACCAGAACTGCCACGACGAAGAGGCTGACGCTGAGGATGAGGATGAGGATGATGACGATGACAACGCGCACGACGTCAACATAAAAGTGTCGATCAACTAAACGTTGTCTGAGGGTCTGAGGAGGATGATGGAATGGGAATGGGAGTGGGATATGGGATATGGGGAAGCGCTTGGCTTGAGGCCTGGCCAGCCAAGAGGCAAACTTCATGGCTCGCTGGAGCGGCTGGACTGGAATTGTCTTTGGAGTCGCAGCCGGAGCCAGGGACCGGCACTTGGTGCTGATTCTTCGGAGCAATTGTATTTATGGCCGTCTGTAATTGCATGCACCGCCGAACCCATGCACCCATGCTCATGCCCACTCCATCGCCATGGCCATAAGCACCTCCAGGTTCAGCTCCAGCTCCAGCTTCGTCTGTGGAAATCGCTGTGTGCGGCTGTGCTGGCGGTTGGGGAAAAACTTTCGGGCACCTAAACAAACATCGAGGAAACATTTTGAATTGAATGCATGTCAATATTTGACGCCTGCCACCGCTGCCCACCCCCCGGCCCCCGCCCCCTGGGACCGTTAGGCAAACAAAAGAATCTGTGGAAAAATCTGTGGAAAGGCTCAAGTGGGGGCACCCTCGAAATTAGAATAAATGCAAACGAATCTGTGGGAATCGTTCTCCGGGCCGAGGGCCACAATGAAGCCATAATTCTTGCCATCCCATACGATCGTATGCGAGATGCCAACCCATTCCGAAGCAAGCCATGCCACATGGACATGATAAAGGTAAAGGACTCATTAAAACATCACTTCAATGGGGGGCTGGCCCAGCAGCCTCCAAGTCCGAGCTCAAACTGAGTTCAAAGCCAGCTTCAGCTTCGGCTTCGGCAGAGAGAGAAAGAGAGAGAGGGGCTCACTGGCAGCCACTTGTTCAATTGCTTTGCCACTTTAAGGCCCCAACAGGCACTCCAAAAGCGAACCAGTCTTTTCTATTCCCGATACCCTTTCGATCGTTTCTATCGGGTGGATGCTGAGCGAAATATTTCGAGACGTTTCTGTAAAAGTTTCCTTGAAATAACAACTCACGATAATTGCTGAACAACTAGAATTTTATTTATTTTTGTGATCTGGGAATTTGTCTATGAAGCCAAGTCCAAGATGATAACGTTTTAGGGCTAGCTGCCAGTTATTTGTTGACTGTTTGAAAGACTTGATATTAAGTTTATTCACAATCTGCAACATTCAGTTTCTCCCCAAATTGAGGGGTATCCGAGCTTCGACAGATCCCATTCGCATGGGCATTCTCCTTCAATGAGCAGCTTAAAGCGTACAATATTTTGAGCAAAATGGAAAGAAGACGCAGAAAACAAGTTGCTGGCTCACTTGGGAGAGTAACAGTTACTTTTCCTATACATACATATACATATACATATATCTATGTACGTATATGTATCTAATTTTTCGGGACCTGCATATACTGCTGCTGCTGCTGTTGCTGCTGTCGACGTCCAGTTTGGCCCGTCATGGGAAACTGCCGCATGCTGCATGCTGGATGCAGCAACTGGTTGCCAGCCGCCAGTCACGAGTTGTTCCCGAGTTGGACCATTCTATTCTGACGGAGGATGGTGGAAGGGGGGTGGAAGAGGCTGGGGCAGACACGGACTTGGCCAATTCATAAGCCCCGACTCGCACACTTGCACATTATTGTAGCATTTGTGGCATTATTGTAGCATTTGTGGCACAGTTGGTGTTGCTGTTCGAGGTCCGGTGTTCGGGGTTCGGGGCTCCTCGATCTTCGAATGCGAGTCCGCGAGTCTTTCAATTTCTGTTTTCCCTGGGTCTGTGCTCTGCTGTTCTGATGGTGGTAATACGTACGGTACTTGAGCCAATTACCCAATTAAACGCCAGCGTTTTGTGCTA
Source organism: Drosophila athabasca (assembly GCA_008121215.1). Classification (NCBI taxonomy): domain Eukaryota; kingdom Metazoa; phylum Arthropoda; class Insecta; order Diptera; family Drosophilidae; genus Drosophila; species Drosophila athabasca. The sequence goes on from CM017794.1 coordinate 3,589,282, forward strand.
TCTCACCGTCCCCATCATCAGCAGTGCCACTCCCCCATCTTCCGTCCCTGACCACCGCCCCCTCCGCAGATGCCCAAATATTGATAGATACGATACGTAGCATTTTGTAGGCTAAGACTAAGACCCCTCCGGCCATGCCATTTCTTTGATTTGAGTCATGTTCTAGAGGCGTGTACAATTAGCGTTTTGTTTCGGGTTCCGTTATAATGCTGCTAGGGATTATGTTCCACCTCTCACCTCTCTCCTTCTCCTTCTCCTTCTCCCTCTCCTCCTCCTCCTCCTCCCACTCTGAAACCTGTCCATCGATTATCATCGATGCGTCTGTCGGGTCTGTCGAGTCTGTTTTGACACTTGGGGATGTCTGACGATGCCCGATCTCTGCCTCTCTGTATCGTATCTGGCTGTAGGGCTTCGATCGACCGACCGACCGATCGCAATCTCCGATCTCTCCATCTCCGATCTCTAAGCCTGTCTCTGCCTTGTGCTTTGTGCTTTGTGATTTGTGTGTGCGAGCGCTAAGTGCTCTTCGCGTCCATGTGTGAGAGCGCTTGAGAGGCTTTTCTAGGTGGCCTGATCGGGCCTGATCCGATCTTCAACGTACCGGAACTGCATTAGGAGTTCTGATAGGCAGCCAGAGGGGCAGCCAGGGCAGCCAGGGCCTTCGATATTGATCGATGGGCAGGTAAGCCGAAGGCAGGCAAAAGCGTTGCTGGTTCCCATGGGGAGCCATGAGAACTTTTCTGAGTTTTTCGTAAACGATTGCAGCGATTTCTATATGCCAGTTGGAGCAGATTATTACCAACAAATGGAGGAAATTAATGTGAAATTATTTCTAGTCAGAGTTTGGGCCTTTGCGTCTTTGGCAACGCGGATCGCGCAGTGCGGATCGCGAATCGTGTGAAGCACTCCGCTGTCGCCTGTGTCTACGTATGTATGTACACCCGTATTTACTCGCAGAAGAGATCGTAAAGTACAATCGTAGCTATAGCGTAGATCGTAATACATATACATACATACATTTGTATATGTGTATATGTATATAGAAAATTAACCCAGTTCGCACGTCTGTGCCGAAACAAACGCAAAAGTTTCCGAGGCAAACGAGTCGGTCGTCGGTTGTCGGTTGTCGGTCGTCGGTTGTCGGTCGTCGGTTGTCGGTCGTCGGTTGTCGGTCGTCGGTTGTCGGGCGAAGGCAACAAAAGACAAGAAAATGCCGAGCGAGGGACCCACCGGGGGAGAGCTTCCCCAGGGAAGGGTATCTCTGCCTGATAATCATGTCGGGGCTAATTGCAGGCGGTCCCCTCCCGTCCCAGCCCTGTAAATTGTGCAAATATTATTATTTTAAGTCAGCCCCCACAAATGGCCAACTGCACATCCACCATCCACCATCCACTATCCATATCTATGCTCGTATTTGTATTCGTATTCGTACTCGTACTCGTATTCACATTCATATTCACATTCTCATTGCCATTCACTTTCCCCGCTAGACAAAAGTGGGAGACGGGGAAGAGGGGTACGGGGACGACACCTTGCCTGATAAGATGAGAACATAATTGTGGGCTGACATATGCCACTGCACTGCACTGCACTGAGCGAAAATACCGACATACACAAGTCGATGTACATATGTACATATTATATATGTATTATCGAATCTGCGAATGGAGTAACCCGCAATGTTTGATTTACCCTAGGAAATACTTAAAGAATCGCAAATAGTTGTATAATTGGCAGTAAATGGATGGAATGGAAGTTTTGCCCTATGTTTCCGAGATGAATAGGATACTCGTTCCTATTCCTATTCCTTTTTATTTTTCGCTGTGCACCCCTGAGATATTGCATATTTTCATATTCATACGAGTATTTCCCACACTTCCTTCCCTCTCTCTTGTGGGGGGGGAGGGGGCGCTCTCGGCCTGAATTTGGGTCACTGAGTATGCACTCACTGGCCTCTCCTACCATCTCCTTTATCGCATTCGCCCCCTTCCACCCCCTGCCTGCCAGCTTGGCCGATGGAGAGCGGGCCAATTGTGGAGCTGTGAAGAGAAAAAGAAACTGGAAAATCTAAAATTGTATAACCTGCTCCGGCATCAGCAGCAGCAGCAGCAGCTGCCGGTTGCTTCCTTCAACCCACTGGCCCAGGTCCAGGTCCAGGTCCAGGTCTGGTCAGCGCCTGCTCTTGGGCACATGTACAGACACAGAGAGTATCTCTGTGCGAGTACTCGTATCTGCGGTCATAAATTTCAGCCACTTTGATCTTGCCACATTCAATGTAAAGTGCTTAATGGGGGCCCAGCAGTTGACCAGACCAAAAGGAAGCAAAACAAACAGAAAAAGCAACACAAACACAAACAAAAACAAAAACAAAAATGGAGGAAAACTTTAAACGGAAAAGAAAAAGACAGAAAAAATACAAATAAAAGGAAAACAAGAAGCAAAAACTAAACCTTTTGTGTGGCATAAAATTGCATTGTAATTTACAAAAATATTTCCAGTTCTCATTGTGTCCCCGTGTACCCCTGTGTGGCCGGCCCCCTCCCGTTCGTGTGCTCAGGTCTCCCCAGAGATTTTAATCGTTGTCGCCAGCGTCGCCTTGTCAACGTTGTCGACCAGCCCCCTCCTCCTCCTCCTTCTCCTAGACCCCATCTGAACGATCCGAGCGAGCGAGCGTTTTATGCTGCTTTACATTGGCGTCGCATTTTTTGCGGCTACTGCTGCCAACATTGATCACGACTGGCCAGATAGTCCACAGAGCTGGGAGGAGAAGCCACAGAGCCATAGCCAGAGCCGGAGCCAGGTCTAGCATCTACAAGTGTAGGCTATATATATACCTATATAGATATGTATGTGTATGTGTAAGTTGTATATAGTAAAGTGTATTTATACACGGCATTCTTTCTATGGAAACAATTGCATAAAATGTGAATCCTGATAGCGACAGAAACACAGCCACAGCCACAGCCACAGCCAGAGACTGCTTCTGGGCTGGCTTCTGCTTCGACTAGGAAATGGTCAAGTCAAGTGGGCAAACAGTAGGAGACCTGTCCCAGGTCCCCCGTTGCAGGCACGAACGAGTACAGAGACAGACAGAGGGACAGTCGGACAGAGAGTTTATGATTCCTGCAGATGCCCATGAGACAATGGACCATCATAATGGATGACTGTGACTCTCGAAGAAGGAAATTCGATTCGATTCGATTCGATTGGACTGTCCTTTCTCCCAGTCCCAGTCACCAGTCAGCTATTCAGCTTGAACTGATCTTAGCCCGAACTGAAGAAACTAAAGAAAGGCACTCCCATGAACACCCCAAAGAGCAAAAGTGCACTCAAATATTTACACCTCAGCGGACAGAAGACAGCAGACAGTCCCCTTTCGTCTCGCCACTTGCCACGGAATGGTCCTGCATTTGTAGTGCCTTTTTTATAAAATAATTTGCAACTTGCCCCCAAAAAAGGCAGCAACAGAGAGAGAGAGAGGGAGAATGAGAATAGCCAGCTAGGGGAACTCCTCAGGCGTGGAGGTCAGGCGAAAGGTTAAACTGACAAGATTGACAAGCGGCACACCGAATGGCGACGACAACCCAGGCAACCCATGGAGAGGCAGGGACTGGGACTGCGACTGGGGGACCCTTTGTTTCCGTGGCTGTGGGCCCAACCGAAATGGAGCTTTGGATATAATTGCCGCATTGCATGTTGCCAGGTTTCAACTTTGATATTAGCCCGTCCCAGAGACTAGTTTGGTGAGAATGGTGGCGGATTGGGAACAGGCGCACCCTCTACATTTACGAGTATGTTCAGATATACGATCCCCCCGCCCCCCATAAACCTATACTTTTTTGTTGCACTGAATACGGGTATAATATTTATATGCAAAGTGGGAAAACACAAAGCGACTCCCCTTTGGCCCCTCCCCAGAGCTATCATCAACAATGCACAATGCACATTCCGAGTTCCAAATTCCGAATCCCTGATGGTTCAGTTCAGTTCTGTTCCCTCTGCTAATTACATGGGAATCTTCTCAAGAGTCGATGCTGATGATGGATGGTTCCTGCTTACAAGTCGCCTGATGCACGGCCGCTGAAGCTCTCCCCTCAAATGGGGTGCACCGATTAGAAGGTGCACTTCGCTGGGGCACCAAGCCCTTGGCCATAACTGCAGTTCCCACTTGACATTTTGTTCTTAGTGTTGCAATATTGTGATGGCAGTGTATTTGTGCATTCAACGTGCCACTTGTGGCTTGCACCTCTTCCATAATTTTCCCATTAATTACGAGTCCCCTCCACTCAACGCCTGCAACTGTCACTGCCACTGCCACTGCCAGTGCCACTGCCAGACTGCAGCTGCAATTCTTCAGCAAATGATGTAAGGGCCGACGGAGAAATGACATTTGTTGTCAACCTCTTCAGTGGCTAGAGCCAGAGACCCTCTCTTTCTCGCTGTGGCAGTTGAAATCCCAGTGCCATGCCCCAAGGCCCGGTCTGCCCGGTCTTGCCTGGTCTGGTCCGGGCCTCAAGTGAATCGAATGCACAGCTGTCACAATGTTTTATCATTTAATTTTCATAATAAAAACAAAACCAGAGAGAGAGAGAGATGGGATCGGAAGCTGTGCCATAATGCCCCGCAAAGAGCCGACCAGCCGGGAGGGCCAGGTGTGTGGGCGTCGTCTCTACCCACGTCGAGATGGAGATTGGAGCTGGTGGTTGTCCGGGCCTGGGTTCACTGTCAGGCGGCAGGCAGCAGGCAGCTGCGAATTATTATTTAACGACTTCTTCAGTTTATGTCTTAACACTCTATAGCTCTATAGCTCTCTATGTATAGCTCTTTTTTTCGGCAAGTGTTTTCGCCAACGCCAAAGTGAAAGTGAATCGACAGCGACAGTGGCAGTGGCAGGGGCAGGGGCAGGGGCGGAGGCAGGGGCAGCTGACACTGCACTTGGGCTTGGGTTTGGTTTGGGTGCTTTGAAGTTGCCTCGTTTCGGTTGTCTCTCTCTCTCTCTTTCTCTGTTGTTGCACCTGAACTCTAGCTTCAGATCGGGCTAAAACTTCCCAGCTCTCGGCTAACAACAACAATTAGTGTTTATTTCTGGCTTTTGCTGTTGCCTGTTGTTGTTGCCTGTTGTTGTTGCCTGTTGTTGTTGCTGTTGGAGTGTGTCGCTTTTCTGCGAAGCTTCGTCAACTTCAACTCCAATTAGAGTGTCAGTTTAATGAACTGCCCGAACAGCTTGTTTGTCAAGGCGCCTACCCCGGGGCACCTGTGCCCCCTGGCCACAGACCCTATGCAGGGCACTACCCGATGCAGACTTTGATGGCCTAAACGGCGGCCTCAACCTTTGCTCTCCACTCATGAGAGATGCCTGAGTAGTTTCTGCTTTTCCTTAAGGAATTATCATAAATGATCGCATTATTAAATGGGCACCTCTTTGCTTTTTACTTGCAGATCATCAGCGAAATGGCGGAAATTGTGTACACCGCATTGGACTACAATCTGCCGGAGGACGAGGAGTGCCAGATGTCGCAGGAGCTCGAGAATCTGTTCAACTTTATGACAGCAGATGGTGAGTATACATAGTATATATATACTACATGTACATATGTATATCCTCCGATCAGTAGTCCCATGTAGAAGTAGTATTTCTCTGTTCATTTTGTACTTATCGCAGTGATGTAATGTTTCATCCGAGTACGAAATGATTCTGTGTTTGAGTCACTTTCTGAAGGGGTCTCTCCCTCGCGGAGAAGTCCCCCAGCTGGGGGCTGGGGTTGACCTTCTATCGAAGGAAACCCCATTCCATCAATCGCTGCAGCTGCTCAGCTGAAAACAAGATGAAGGTCCCTCTCCCACTCCCTCTGCCAGATCTCCTGGCATGAATCACACTTAAATTTGATAAAAAATAATCGAAACAGAAACAGAAATGTGCACCCGTATCGTCGGGAAAAGGGGGGAGAAACTCGGATTGACCTTATTTCTGTTGTTTTTTATTGCAACTATTCTCATGTGATTGTTTCGTTTTTTGCAGAGACCGACGAGGATTGCATCGACGAGGGCATCGACGAGGGCGACAAGCGCTGGGACGACGAGGCGGAGGAGGAGCGCAACGATACCAAAGAACTAGAGTACATAATCGAGGTAGGTTTCGGTTTCGGTGTCGGTTTCGATTTCGATTTCTGCTCTGTTCAATATCTGACATTTGGGATCGAATCGTGTCATGATGTGCCAAAAATACTCGCACAAATCCATGACTCACAGAAGGCAGACCTCCAGTCGGGGGTGCGCCTCGGTCTGACCTTTTGACCAGGCCCAATCTGCTCCATTTGGCCAGCACATTTGACATATAAAAATATCCAACGAGCAGCGGCGAAGTAGTGTCTGTGGTGGCGCGGATCGATGTATCGATGCCTCGATGTGGATATTCTGTGGGAAAACTTGTTTGGCGCGCGTTACAGTTACCCAAAGAGACAGCGGGAGAGGGGGAGGGGTAGCGAGGGGTATCCGCGAGATACTTGTTGCCGCTGTGCAGTCTTGCAGTCTTGCAGTCGAGTATCTGTATCTGTATCTGCATCTGTAACGCGGCTAACCGCAGCCAACAAGCACAGCCCGGGTTCTACTTGGATTACGAGTACGAGTGCCTGACTGGAAAAACAATTTCCAATCGCTTCTCGATTGCACGCCCAGCCGCAATGTTAAATAACCGAAATAACCGTCAAGACGCTCAGCCGCTTTCGTAATCACAAGGAAATCATCGGGCCAGAATCTGAAACCTCTCCGCTGCACTTGATTTCACAGACAAATGGCTTGCTGGAATTTTCCCGTTCCCCCTTTCCCCCTTGCCATCTTCCGGGGAGCAAGTGCATCCCGCTGACGATAGCTAGCACCCCACGGCATTGGGGCGTGTGATAAACCTCACACCGTTGCTGATTGAGTCCAAGTCCGATCCGTTCTACCCGAGCGCCCCCTGGGAGGGGGGGGAGTCCGCGAGACCGAGGGGCAGCTTCAGCTCTAATGAGCCACTTTATGGAATTGACACATTGCTGTCAGGCAACAGTGAGCAAACTTCTGCCAGAATGCCCCTGCCTCATGCGCCTGCCTCATGCCTCATTCATCTTGCCTCTTGGCTGACACAAACGAAACGTGGAAAACTGGAAAAGCATCTGCAGCTGATGTGCGTCATTTTCCACTGCATTTGGCCAATGTTGGAATTTATTTTAGGTCTAAAAATATCCACTTTAAACATTTAACGAATATTATTTTAATTTTAATTTCGATTTTGAGCTTCATTTGATTTTATTCGGTTTTTTTATATCTCTTGAGGATGTATCAGAATATATTTATATATTTGGTATTATCTGAATAAAAAAAGAGAGGAAATTGGTATATTGTATCTATATTCCAAATGATAGCCGCAGATGAAATATGTATTTTGAGAAATTCCCATTGCTGATATGCGAGGAACAGGAAGAGCCACTAAAAAGATGATAGATACAAACTGTTAGAGACCCTACACACGGATTCACGTACAATACGAATTCAAATACTAATATAAAGATTACCAGCTGGACTCTACATTCTCTTTTATAAAGTTAGCCAATTAAAAGAACGTTTAGTCCGACAGTAAACTGAAAAACGGCTAACAAAGCGAATCGATTTCGATAGCTTCGTTTATCCGTTAATTGAACCGCCTCGAAATCGTCTTAAAGCCCGCTTAATCACACTCCTAATCACACTCCTAATCACACTCTCTCGTTTCAGACCTGCCGCAACCACCTGCAGAAGCCCGCCTTGGCAGACAATCACTACAAAGCCGTGTGCCGAGCCCTGGTAACGGAGACAATAGAGCTCCGAGTGTTCCTGCAGCAAGTCCTGAACAATGGTGAGTCGTTGGCTTCGGCTTTGGCTTTGGCTTTGCCGAATATTAGATCAATCATTCGGGACTAATGGACCAATCATTCCCTGCCACAGGTGCCGAGAAGCTGATCAGTGCCGCAGAATCGTCTCCGACCACACAGAAAGAACTGGCGAAGCTGGGCTTCAACGACTGGGTAAGATTTTCTATCAACCCGCCTACCCCCTACCCCCTACCCCCACTCCACCGCAGACACCCGAGATACCCGATTTATGCAATCCGTACAGCTCTTATGAGAAAACCGCTCCACTAATGGCCTCTGAAGTGGGCTACCGACTCACGACTACCGACTACCGACTGTTCGTTGGCACACCTCTTCGAACAGAGTTTGGCCATAAGCCATACCCATCATCACCATCACCATCATCACCATCATCATCATCATCTTAATCATTATCACAGGGAGAGACTGAAAGATCACGCGTGATGTCCGCGCATGTGAGCATATTTCGGTGGGGGGGAGGGGGGTTTTTCCTCTTTGGTTCAGCGGAAAAAGTGAACTATTTCATGCCTGGGTATTGCCAAATGAAACTCACTTTTAATTTCAATAATTGGCCCGCGGCGACCGACTGATTCCACTTCCACTTCCACTCGACCATCATCCTAATGAGTTCACCGCCACCGCCATCCATTCCGAATATATGTGGAGATACGTTTAATGGGGCCACACATTAGTCTATGTATAAATTGTTGTATTTGTGCGACCTTTGGCGAATATGTCGAGGCCGTCACAGGAATTTGCCATCATCGTTGGACCGGAGCCCATTGAGACCCACACGCAAATTGGCCAGACACGCAAAGCAACCGCGATTTTCGGAGTGGCGCGAAAACATAAACTTGGGGGGAAGTGGAATGGAGGGGCTTTCCTTTACCGTTCGAGGTGTGTTCGGTTATTGGATCGGAAACCGAAAGATAGTCAGTCCATTCCAGGGCTCTGCTCTCCAGAGAATAATGGGAAGGTGTAGAGTTTTTTTTTAGTCATTAGAAGGCCTTCAATTGGTTTTCTTTGGGACAGACCTCTACAGATGGATTCTACAGATTCGCTTGGAGGAATACGCTTGACGCAATTCTTCGAACCGTTCGATTTATACGAACTGCTAATCATATTAAACTCAATTAATTCCTTCATTTCGGGACTGGATTAAAACACGTAATCCATAATAAAAGTTTGCTTGAGATCTGTTCTAAAAATGTACATACATACATACATATGTACGTTCTCTGGGTAATAGAATCAGATATTCACTTTTGACCCCAACCCAATGACAGCCATCAGAGAGTTCTTTCCAAAGAAAGTTCAGAAAGTTCCCTAAGTTCAGACTTTCCTTTAATTTTCAATCACATCGACCTCAAATGAAAATCTGCCCCTGTACCCGGACCCCGCCCCGACTCGGACTCCGCGTCCTCGCGTTTCTTGAATATATGTATGTTTGTATGGACTCGTAATTTCTCCGCCCTGGGCCCCTGGCTCTGGCCTGGGATCACGTCATTTCATTTCATTCGTTTGGCAATGTTTGCATGTTTGATAGCAGAGAAAAACCGCAAAAGCCAAGCAAATAAGAAAAGTTTGCGTGCGAGCCAAACGACAAATCATACGAGCGTGTAATAGTTGTACATACAAAATATGTACATATATGTATACATATATATATACATTTGTACATAAATATCTAAGAGTATATCCAGATACGGGACCGTCTTCACGCCACATTCGTAATTAAATAAATAGACCATAAATATTTTTGTTTGGTCTTTTCGTGCTGGCTCGCTTTGCATTTGAATTTGAATTTGCATGTGTTGAAAGCCGGAGATTAAAGGAGAGGCGCAGTCGTCTCTGCCAATTGCCAATTGCCAATCGCCAATTAATTGGCCAGACAGGTGGGCCAGCCATCATCATCATCATCATCGTGGAACCACATTCTGCACTCGATTGTTTGCATACGAAAACTCGAACTGGAACTCACTCGTACTTTTACTCGAATCATTGCGATACGTAAAACGTAATTTCAGGCAATTGTTGGGTTGATTAAAAGCGCTCTTATCACTGCCTAGCTGTTCGATAAGAGTCTGCCTCTTCTGCTTTGAGCCGCCTGGCCATTCGATTGGCCTCTTTCTATTGCCTATTGTCTGTGGTGTGTTTTCTCTGCAGCTACTGGCAGACCGACGACGAACCGCAAAGTGCAAGAAGTGTGTCTCTAGTCAGCGTTTTATCAGTTTTTCTCCGAATCCGACAGCCTTCAGAATGTCACAAACCGAGGCAAAGATTGTAGAAATTTGCGAGAAATTTACATATATTTTGGTGCTTTTATTGTTGCACAGAAGATACCCGTACGAGAGTGTTCGTATGGAATGGCGGATTCGCCGTCACGTGGGGGCTTCTCTGAAATCGCCCAGTGATTGCCACTTCCGATACCAACTCGATACCAACTGCTTCTTTCATCATCCACCCTATCGCACCAGGCAGACATCGGGTCTGTTGTCTGTGTCTCGGTTTGCTGCTGATGATGATGATGATATGGACCAGCTCCTATGCTAATGTGCCGATCAAATGTTGTACTGTACGGTACGCACATGTCCATGGCACAGCGTACAATACATGCTGTTTCATGCAACCCCAACAAGCCCCAGCAAAAGCAACAGCTTGCTCTTCCGGAAGCTGGCGCCACATAGAGGGCGTTGGGGGCTGTTGCATTAATTGAAGCGTGGCATGGCATCTTCAGATCTCTGGTGTGGGTGCAACATTTGCGGCTGTTTGTTGCTGGCGAATCGTTTGTGTCAAAACATGTGCTGCAGCTGCGGTTGAAATGAGATCCCTCTCCCTCTCCGTCTCCGTCTCCCGATCCGATCCGATCCGATCCGATCCCGTTTTGCATAGTTAATGAGCTGTCTCAAAATGCATTGCCACCAATTGGGCGCGAGTGGTGGCAGGAACAGGAAAAGCGAATGCTCCAGTGAAAAGTGAAAACGTGCAACGCGAATTGCTGTTACATATAGTCGGTCCACAGCCTCTCCTCTCCCCTCCATTGTGTGCTAAATAGTCAAAGGCTTCCTGCCATCGCGCAGCATTCAACACACATTACTCATACGCACAGTTAGCTTGTCATGAGGCAAGTGGCAAGTGGCATGTGGCATGTGGCATGTCTGGCATTAATCAGCCATTGCATTGGCCTGCACCGGTCGCACCGGGAGCCTCAGTTTATATTAGCTAATTAAATGAAAATCTTCGTAACGGGGCTGGGGGCATAAAAGTGAAATGTGCTCGAAACCCCCCTCTCTCCCTCGCTCTCGCTCAATCCCGTGCCTCTTGGATGACAGCCAGTTGACTTATCCTCTACCTTTCTCCCCCTCCGAACCGCATTCAAACCGAACCGCAGCACGAACTGGAGGTGTGGAGAGCCCTGCAAGTAGGTGGCAGTAGTCGAGGAGTAGCATGTCCCTCGTTGCATTGCATTGCATTGCGTTGCATGTCTTGTTATCCGTTCTATGTGTTTCCACTCCTACGATTACAATATCTGCACTATCTCTGAGCAACGAACACACTTTCCCCATTTGCAGGCACGCTTCTGGGTGCAGGTGATCGACGAGCTGCGCCGCGGCGTCCGCCTGAAGAAGAGCAACTTCGAGCGCACACCCATCGAATACGAGCTGACGCCCTACGAGATACTCATGGGGGATATTCGAGCCAAGTAAGTAGTAGAAGGAAGAGGAGGAGGAAGAGAAGAAGTTCCCACAAAGCACATCCAATCAACAACGATCAACGAAATTTCTCTTTACAGAAAGTATCAGTTGCGCAAGGTGATGGTCAACGGAGATATACCGCCGCGCGTCAAGAAAGATGCCCATGCCATGATCTTGGAGTTCATCAGGTCACGGCCGCCATTGAAGAAGGTGTGTAGTGCCCCCAATCGAACAGCCACAGCCACAGGCACAGCCCCAACCAACAACCGCATCCAAATCCAGTCCCAAGCCCAAAAGCAATACCGATCCCAAGTTACCCTCTCCCCCATCGGCCCGTAGTCGGCGGATTTAAATTTCCACTTCAGTTTTTCTTCATGGAGGAAGCTGCTTGCATATCTTGTGGTTTTCAATAAAAATTAAGAGTTCCATTTTCGCATTGAAACTAATTTTCGTCGCTCTATTTTTCTGTTTTCTGTTTCTGTTTTGTTTTCCCAACCTCATGAACCACCAGGCCTCCGAACGCCAACTCGGCCCGCCCCGGAAGTGCACGCCCTCGCCCAGAGAACAGCTCATGGAGTCCATCCGGCAGGGCAAGGAGCTGAAGCAGATCACCCCCCCAGAGGCACCCCCTCTGAGGCAGAGACGTAAGTCCCGCAAAATAGAAAGTAATACACGGGTTATACACATGCTATGCTCGTACATATGTACATATGTACACATGTACATAAATCTAATAAATAGTTAAAACTAAGAATTTACATCGCTTTGAGCTATAGCTACTGAGGCCTTTTGCCTTCAGGGAAAGTTCTCCTTTCAGTGGGAGTAACATTACTATATACGTAGGCCATGGAACAAGGAAGATCCCATTATTCGTGGCTTGCTTGATCGGGTGGGAATGTTAAAAACAACTATGAAACCTCTTCTATATGCATATATAAGTACATATACAATGTATACAATATACATATGTACACATATATGTATGAACAAGTACCATATTCACCTTGTCCTGACAACGACGATAGTCATAAACTGACGACAAAGGGTGTCAGTAAATTGCCTGTCAATAGATTTGCCGGCACTAGCGCACTCGGTGTCAAAAGAAAAACCTGTGCTTTTCCACAGCGACCGCCAAAAATAGATGCCGCCTCTAATCTTTGGTGGGTGTCTGTCTCCATCAGCCGCATCCATCCTCTCGGTGTGTTGTCATCACCGATTTCCAATTTTAAACGCCAGCCGCCCATAAATTGTTGTCATACTCGGACGCAAGTGCAACCATAGACATACTCTCCAAGAGTGAGAGAGAGAGAGAGAGGGGAAAACTTGTTAGTCGAAAAACTTTTCACTGCACTTGTCGTCCGGGGAGCTCCATTGTCCGTCCGTCGTTCCAATCTGTCTCTTTCTTTCTGTTCCTCTATGAGTCTGCCCGGCGGAGTGCAGGCAGTGCAGTGCAGCGCGCATGCCAGCATAGATCAAAAACGGCCACTTTTTCCAATCCCCAATCCCCATTCCCAATCCCAGGCCAAAATCCACAATACACAATCCGCTCTGCTGAAGGAAGCGTGCAAAACTGTGACACACAAAGATAGCGACAACAACGACCAAGCCAGGCACGACAACGACAACGACAACCTCACCTTAGACAGTGTATCTCTGTCTGTTTGTCTGCTCGTTGTTGGTTGTTGCTTTTCTTTGTGGCTGGGAAAAGCCTCTGCTTGTCTCCGATATGCAGCTGCTGACCGAAAAATATGTTTTGGCTGTCGAGAAACGAACTCGATTGGTCAAAATGTAGGCCCATTACTGAATGAACTACTTAGATTAGTACGAGATTTGTACGAGTCTGATCGAGTTGAAATTTGATTATTGTCACGATTAGGTCATGCTTTTACCAACCATTTCATACACTTTCGGGCATTACCCATCGATTAAACAATATTCATACATTCTTCTTTGATAATCATAAGGGAAATCTAATTGGGAAACCTCCGAAGAATCTACAATATTCTTAGGTTACTTTAAGATACGTTTTAGTTGTGTATTGACCGAATCTTATTCAATTTGTAGGTTCCGATCAATCACTCATACTCTATTTATTACCTATGGCACGTATTCATTCAACAGTGGAAAATTGTACTTAAAGGTTTTATGCCATATGTACGGAATGTAGGTACTCGACAGGGAAAATATCAAATCAAGTTACAGATATTACGAAAAATTACAGATATTACATCCTCGATCAATGTTGATACAAAAAACTATGTAAATAAATTCTATCAATTTTTTTTGTAAAATGTAATATTACACGATTTTTTGTCTATTTTGATTATACCTATTATGCCATCAAAGATAGCCAGAAGGAAGAGTTTCTAACCCAACAAAGTACATGCATATATTTTCATTAGAATTAATATAGTCATATCTCTCGGTCTCTACCGATTGTTGCCTGAGTTTTACATGAATGCTACACCTCCAACTACGGGATAATGACATGGACGCATGAGAGCTAAAAAGTGTGCACAACTTTTAGGCGCGAGCAGTGTCTATAATGTAGACAAATAATGTAGTGTAGAAAGTAATTACGTTACGTACACGTATATTACGTATAATTTCGGATAACAGAAGATCGACCGATGGAAAACATCTGCACTTGAGCCTTAGATACTTTTTGTAACTTTGTAGAAATCTGGAAAGGATACTTCGAAGATACTTCGAAAGTTCCTTATGCAGGCCTATTTGATAGGGATCGCACTTGCTTTCCTGCCTTTAAGTGCCAATGCCAATTAGTGCCACTATTCATTTTAAACGATGGATGTCAAATGTCATCCAACCGCAATACGAATTGCTTTTCCATTTTTAGGTGACCCTGAAGTTGCATCTACATATGTACATACATACATATGTATATTGATGAACTTTTTCAAATATTGCTGCAACTTTGTTTCCAATACCCCAGAGACCGACCCCCCTTTCTTATTTATAATCTGTGCTGTCCCTGTCACTGCGTCCTGCTTCTACGTCATCACCCAATCCACCTAACCAAGCAGTGACGTAAAAGTCCCCCTCCCCCACCTAAACAAAACAACACAATGAGTGGGCCAAAACAAAAGTACGCTCTCCCTCTCTGTCGCAAGCTCTCATTAATCCGACTCTCCGCACTCAGAGAAGTCACTGCGCATGCGCGCTTCGAAAATGTAGTTCCCTACCCTATATAGATTTACCTTGGGTTTATTGAAATGTTTCTAGCTTAACACCTACAATTTATTGGATATTGCTATAGTTTTCTATAGGAATAGGATTACACATTGCAAATGGGCGTGGAACATTAGCCCACATTCGACATTGGACGCGAAGAGCGTGCCAGCAATTTAGGCCAGCGAAGAGCGGCATAGACGTACCTTTTATGGATATACCACTCACTCACTACGAGCCGCAACTGTAACGGGTTTGGGGTTTGGGATTCGGGGTTCCGTGTTTTGAGTCTTGGCGGTTGCGCTTCATTCGTTCGTTGTTTTTGCTGCTGCTGGTTGGAGGAGTCGACGTGTGGACTCCATTGATTATGTTGAGAGCGGTGGGAGCGTGGCGCGGATGGGGAAAGGAAACAACAACTGGATGATTAATAGAACCAATAGAGGCTCCAAGAAAGGCACGGCCTAGTGGAAAGTTATAGTGCAAATCGGCCGTCAGTCAGCCTGTTAGTCAGTCTGGCAGTGGGGGGAGGGGCCGGACACAACCCTCGGAGAAGCAGAGCAGGCAGCCCCGTGTGGGGTTGGTTCCCATTTGTTGTACTCCCCGGATCGATAGCCCGAATGCAACCGTGTGGCACACAAAGAGCGAAAAGTGAAAAGGCAACAAGAGTGAGCCGAAGTGATTCGAGAAGTGCCGCGGAAGTGGAGCACCAAGCACCAAGAACCGTGCACCAAGCACCTAGCACCTGGCACCATCCACCACTCGGCCTGTCAGACATGTGGAGACTGTAATCCGTGACCGATTCGAGAGTTAGGCCAGCGCACAAATGGACTCCAAGCCCGGGATGGCCAGTGCCAAGCGCTCCACAGCAGCGTCGGTGTTCAAGAGCCACCACGTGGTGCGCGACGTGGATCTGGTGGACGTGGGCAGTGATGCTTCCCTCTACTGCGGCTCCGACGGGGACACCAATCTCTGCCAGTCGGAGTCCCAGCCGCAGAAACAGCCGCAGCCCCAGTCTCAGCCCCAGCCTCAGCCAACACCTCGCGCCGCCCCGCGTGCAACAGCCTCGTCGGCAGCAGTGCCCAATCCGCCGACACCCAAGCCACGACAAGCCGCCAAGTCATCAAAAGGTAACCCGAAAACGGTTGCATGCCCCAATATTGCTTTGGGCCACGAAATTGCTCTGCTCTGTTTTGACCTGGTTTCGATTTCAGCCTCGTCTATACCCTTGTGTGAGTGTGTCTGTTTGTGTTTTGTGTTTGTGAGGGGGTCCGGGATGGGGTGGCATGCCCCAAGGCATCGTATGTGTTTAAGGAGTAAATCCGAACCGCCTGCAGTGGCTGTGGTAATTGCAGTCAAGATACGACTCCGACTCCAAGCCCCAGTCATTAAAGCCATGAAGCAATCCGCAGAGGAAACTGCATTCGACGTGGAGAAGTGTGGATACCCTTCGTCATTGGGCACTCAAGAAGGAAATGTGTCACAGAAAAGTATCTCCAATCCGCAGCCTGGTTCTAGGTGACGTTTGTGTAGTGTAGCCTCGGGTCAAAGGCCAACGGGCTTGCAGGGCGTCCAGCCGCTGGGGGTCTCAGGCCCCTGCTCAGTCACGTACCCGCTGTTATGGGGCCTTTGGTCATAAAGTGTATCTTCGACAAGCTGAAAAGTGAAGCGACCCCTTCCGCTCCACAAGTTCCCAGGCATTGCACAAGCCGCAAGCCGCTCTCCGGAGTGATTTCATAAGTAGAACCATTAAGTGCGCTGGGTCTTAACGGTTTTTGTTGTTGTTTTTGTGGAATGTCCGGTAAAAAGTGCGAGGCGTCGTCGTGTTGACAACTTCCAACTTCAGTGGAAGAGCCAGCCAGCCAGCCATCCGGGCAGGTCTGCCTCTAATTGCGCAATGAGTGGACAGAAAGGGCATAGAGCGGAGCTGGTTTCAGAGTGAATGGCGGGGAATCTGCTACCCAAAGAAGCGATGCCATTACTCCATGATATTCATTAGATAATCCCATAATCCCATGCCCATAATCACATGTCAGCCCATTTTCCCATGGCTGCGGCTTAGGCTGCTGCTGCTGCTGCATTCACTTTCGCTTGGGACCAGAGGACTCATAGTTTCTCCGATCTTCCATTTGCAGTGCTTCCAAGTGCGAACTCCACGCTGTCACGTTCCAGGCAGCGACTCATTAAAGTGGATTTCTCACAGTTCCAGGTGAGTCTTCGCGGCGGGGGGAGTCGGGGTCTCCCCAGACGAGCCTTTGGTCGTTTTGCTAATCGAATATCGCCTCTTCCACCCGACAGGACGACGAGCTCTTCTTCGATGAGTCCAGCATGAGCAGCTCCCACTCCACAGCGGCCACACACCAGCACCACCATCACCATTTAGCCGAGCTGCACCGCTGCTCCCAGCCCAAGATGCCACCATATCCCTTTGGGGGCTACATGGTGGCCAGCCAAGCGCGGCAAGAGTGCCAGGCGACGGCGTCGCTGATGCGGCCCAGACGCACAAGTGAGTATCCAGTTCTATTGGTTGTGTTGTGCAATCCACATGTAATCTTATAGATATATGTAGATCTGTATAAATCATGCAGTATAGTATTTATACGGGCACTATGGACACTTAACACTACTGGCGCACAAAGTACAGAGGCACAGAGATTCGCATTGAAATGCAATCAGTTTTCGTGCAGACTTTAAAAATAGATTTCCGTTTGTCCGATTTAGCGACTGAACCTTTAGGTCTGTAATTTAAATACTTAGGGACTGCTTTTAACGAAATTAAATACTTTATACTTTACTTTACTTCCTTTTGTTTAATGGGGTTTACTTTTTCCTCCTTACTTCTGTGCCTTACTCTAAAAGCCATGGCGAAGCCATTGCCACAGTCTGTATCTGGTGTATCTGGTGGATGTTATTATTTGGTATTACTAGTATTAGCTTACACAAAGTGCGTTGCACAACTGCAAGTCCGACTAATGGATGAGCTGTGCACTGTATCTGTAAAATGGTTTAAGTTTTTATAATTTTAATTTATTTTGTTTTTATTTCTTACATTCTTCCTTTCCCTCCACAACAAACCTAATTTCGCAAAGGTATTTGATCGTTTTACTGTGACCACAAAAGAACACTCTGCTAACTACTTTCGATTAATTATTTGTATGGTTTTTTGCGAAGCAACAAGGCCCCCTGCCCCCCTGTCCACAGTAAAGCAAGTGTTGTACGAGTATTATAATTAATTCCCCCACCCCCCCACAAGCCCCACCCCCCAATCGCACTAAGAACAAATCCAGAAATCCAAAAAAGATTCCAAGTAACGAGCAAACGGAAAGAGGAAAATCGCTTTGAAACGGTTTGGTGTGGGCAGATCCGATTCGGAAGCTAACAAAATGGAGTTGGTTCAGCTCAAGGAGGAGAACACACGCACACAGCAAACACGCACACACACACACAAACAAACACAAAAGAAAGACAATCTCGAAATATTTTGTAAAATTAATAAACGTAAAGAAAAAAAGAAGAAGAAAATGTATAAATAAAAGAGAATCTACTGCAAGCTGCTCCCCAGTATTATTACTATGATTATTATTATTTTCTGCACTCGAGTAGATCTTTCTCTTGCACTAATCTATTTTCGGTTGCTGTGCCCCCGTGATACGAGTAATTGTACGAGAAATAATGTTGTTTCAATTCTGAATTCAAAATGCCACACACTCACGCTTTAAAAAACAAACAAAACTAACGCTGCCACAATAATTACTGGCCCTGCAGTGGAACCAAGTGCGCCCAAGCATCCACAGCCACAGCCACCCCCGCCTGCAGAGCCATCCTTTACGGAGGACGAGTACCACAGGTTCTACGACAATGCCCTCGAATGTAAATATTTAAAGAACCTACTAAAATCTCACACCACACGCCTGCATTCTATTCAATGCTTCACGGAGCCAATCATATCGCTCATTCAGGCTCTCATATCACATACTCGTACATACATACAGATGCATACACCCAATCCCACCGCCAGCATAGCCTCAACCCCCATCACAATCCCTGCCTCTGCCGCTGCAGCTGACACATTTTACATTTGAAAAGCCTTCCCCTCTCTTCTGTACATTCATATGGAAATAACACTAACGCATTCACAGTGTCGACCTCGGGGCTAACGATTTTCTACGCACTTTGTCTACTCCCCAGCCTACGACCTGGCCACTCAGTGCGAGTCGAGACGCGCCTCTCTGCGCCGCCACACAATCGTTGGCTGCCAGAGCAACCTGGAGGAGACGCACTCGATGCCACCCACGCGCCCCGAGTCGCGTCAATCGGATGACGCAGGCAGCCAGAGTCAGTCAGGAGCCAGCGGTGAGGCCCCCGGCATCAGGAAGAGCCCCCTGACGGGGGGCGATCACTCGCAGACGACGGAGGTGCCGCCCAGGCTGGACGAGGCTCATTCAACATCCTCGCTTGGCCCATGGAACAAGTCCTTCATGGATAAACAGACCTGGATGGAACGGGGGGACGATCGCCTGTCCGTCACGCTGGCGGAGATCGTTCACATACGTTCTGTCATGACCAAAGCCGAGCTGGAGGGCCTGCCCATGGATGTGCGCGTCAAGGAGGATGTTGAAAAGCGTCGCGTCTGCTTCCTGTGCCTGCGCACACGCTTCTCCTTCTTCGGGCCCTGGGGTATCCAGTGCAAGCTCTGCCAGCGCACTGTCTGCGCCAAGTGCTATACTAAGGTGGGTGGATCGGTCCAAAGATCCGATCATCCAGATAATCTGATTGTCCAATTGTCCAATCACTTTCTAAATTTACTTTCGCAGATGCGCATTCCCTCGGAGCACTTCAGGAACGTTCCCCTTGTGCTGATCTCACCATCGCTGCTGTCCAGTCCGGCCAGCTCGAGCACTCCGTCACCCTCTCACCACGCCCACCAGGCGCACTCCTCGTCGACAGGGAACATAATGGATGACCAGTTCCCCAAGTCGCTGATTGAGCGTCTACTGCGCTCCGAGTCAGATAGAAAGGTACGTGTGCTGACGCGAGTTATCTTTCCCTCGACCCATCACTCACTTGAGCGTTCTCCCCTTTGCAGACACGCAGCACTGTGGGCAGTGCACCATCCTCACCCAAGCACCAAAGATCAAACATGAGCACTCCTGGCATCAGCGTGGGGCCCGGAGCCGGCGCTTCCACCTCCGCCGCCCCAGGCCATGCCGTGGAGGCCCTGCACGACCAGGCTGCCATGTCCGCCTCCTACTCGTCAGCCATGCGACCCTCGGGAGTGATGCAGCACCACCAGAAGCACCACTACAACAACGCCATGTCGCGGAGCATGGAGGGACCCCGGAGTCTACCCGTGCACAGCCCAGCATATCGACCGCTGTCAAACAACAGCACCCTCGAGAGGAAGTAAGTGTTGCAGCAGCCTCAGCCCTGCCAGAAACTGTAACCAATTCTGCAATCTGCCTATTCCAGATCCCGATTCTCGCGGGGATTCGCCTTGTTCTCCTCGGGAAGCCATTTGGCCCAGACCCAGGATCAGAAGGAGAACCTGCGCGGCGAGCAGGTGCCCGTCTGCAACGACTGCCAAGGCCTCGTCAATGAGATCACCAGCTCTGTGAAGCAGAAGCGCAGCTCTGCGAGGAACCGCACCATTCAGAATCTCACTCTAGATCTAACGCCCGTCTGGAAATAGGCCCCAAAATAGGGCCCAGACATATTGAACCCTACAGTGCCACCATGGGACACTGTTCGAGATGGAATCACTGTTATACAACTGAGAGAATAGTCTTCGAGAATATCCCCGACTTGATAACCAACCCTAGAATCTATTGATACATTTATTCGATGACAGACGATGGACCGTATTTGATAACTGACTCTAGACCAGAACTGTCTGAAGTGGATCTATTTTCAATATACTCGGCATTAGCTGAGCTGTTTATGTGTTTTATGGGACTACTGGAACGCACTAAACTAACGGAAGATACATACTCATACATACGTGCATATTTATGGATTATATTATGGATTAGATGGACTGTTGTACACATTAAAAAAGAAAAAGATAGAGCCTCGAGGAGACTCCCTTCCCTTGTAAATCGTGTTAGTTTAGTGAATAAGCAAAGGATAGAACAAAAGAACATTCCTGGCTGAAGCTTTGTACATTTTCTGCCGGCTACAGAGAGATGATCCGCTTGAGCGCACCCCACCACATACGATACGAGTATATATATACATTCTATAACAATAGCTAACTAAACATACATACCTACAATAAACACTACTATATATTATCGCAGTACAATGCCGTTGTTTGTAAATGTTTAATTTATACGTTGATATAATGTTAATTAAGTATATACTCATAGCTCTTGTAAGTAACCATGTACGATCCGCATGTATTCCGTAATCCGTATCAAGAGATGATTCAGACAAATGATCCCCAGTTCGAAAACATGATTTTGGATATTGATAAGATAATGTTGTGAAATGTTTGTGCTTGCGCAGATCGAATTATTGTTTCCTTATGAAATTCTCGTTGTGTTCCCCCATCTGATTTGCATTTCCACCTACAACAATGTATAACGCGAGATAACTCTTAGTTGATAGCCTAATTTAATGTTAGTCTCTGTTGCAATGCAACCCATACTACTTAGTTAATTGATCGCATAGTTTTAATTTCTGCCTACCATCTAAGCGACGCGACCGTTCATATTGTACAAGCTGCGATGCAAAGCAACCCCAAACGAAACCATTAATTATATCTATCGTAACACTATAACATTGAAGTTTTTGTGAACGAACGAGTTTGATCATTTTTTTTTGTTTGCTTCATTTTGCCCTCATTTATAGACGCATTTAAACGTTTTTGTAATCTAGGAGAGTTAATCTTGCACTTTTAATTCTTTTAAGTTGAATTCTTTTGCTTTGATTTATAACAAAACACCACGAAGAACGAAAATACACTGGAACGCAATGAAACAATTAAATAAAAATTAATGAATGCAATTCGGGATTGACTGGGAGGCGAGGCTTGTTTGGTCGGAACTCACTTTCTTTCTTTCTTTATTTGTGGCTTTCTTTTAAGGAAAAGTATTAAATCGTAGTTTTTTTAAGTAAAATAAATTAGAGTTCTTCTCGTAATAATGATATCAAACCAAACACATGTACGTATACTCTTCAGAGATACTTTCTGTATGCTATCCTACGATTATTTTCGGAAACTACAGGAAAACGTACAGCGTACAGTGTACGTACACTTTTAAGAGCTTACATCTAAGTCAACTAGATCTACGGAGTAACACGTATGCAAAGTCTAGCACGGCCTGGCCGGAGGGAGGGCCCAGGGCCTACTCTGCACGCGACTTCTTGCCCTGTCGGTTGTCGTTGCCGCCGTGGCGCTTGCGGCCGAAGCGCTTGTTTTTGTTCCGGCTAAAGTCGCGGCGCTTCTTCATGAACTCCACGGCCTTGTCCAGGAACGTCTTTTCCTCCTCTTCGGTGGCCTTGCGGAGGGTCAGGGTGACTTCCTCATTAAACTTCAGCTGGAAAAAAAGCTGGCGTTAGCGAGAGACCATCAAAAGAAATACCAGACTTTTTCTTACCTTGCCCTCCTCCACCTTGGAAATGTATTTCTCAGCCGCGTCGGCTTCGGTGAGTCGCACCGAGCCCTTGGTGTCGCCCTTGTTGAACTCAATGTAGGCGATGTCAAAGTCCTTCACCTTTTCAAAGGCCTCGCGGATCTCTTCACGGGACACCGTCTCCGGAGCCCCCTCGAAGACCACAATCGCGTTCTTGGGGAGCTCGATGGCAGGCTCGGCCTTGGCCTCCTTCTTTTTCTGTTTCTTTTCGTTCTTCTGTTGATATTCCTCTTGCTTCTCCTTGAGGTAGTCGATCTGCCACTTGCGGAGAAGCTCGCGATCCTTATATACAACTTTATTGTCCTTCTCCAGGAATGCCTTGGCCTGATCCTTGGTCTCGAAGGTGAGGAAAATGCTGCCCTTGAACTTGTAGGACTTTGTAGGCTTGTCGTAGTGCTTGCGCATGGTGATGTTGACCACCTTCTCGTACGAAGCAAAGAAGTCGAGCAGATCGCTCATCAGCGAGTCCAGGGGGAAGCCCTTGGCGTAGGCAGTCCGCTCCTGGATCTCCTTGCGCCGCTCCTCGTTGTGTTCTGGGATGGGTCGCTCGGGGTGGCGACGCAGCGTCTGCTTGTCCTCGCTGATCTGGACCAGGCCCTCGTCGGACTTGTTCAGGGCGTTGATGATCTCATCGAAGTCGGTGGAGAGTGTGGCCAGGCGCTTGAACGTGACCAGCACTGAGAGAGGCACCCACCCATCCTCGTTCTTGGCTATCTGCTCGCGCAGGAACTTGTCGCGATTCAGATTGGCGTCACCGAAGTAATACTCTACTTGTCGGATAATGGCGCGTTCTTGTTTGGAGAAGTCTCCGTCAGCCGCCGAAGCCGGCTCTTCCTTGGGAGCTCCGTTCTTGGCTTCAGGCTCCTCGGCTGCGACTTCCTCTGCTTTGGTCTCCTCCGCCACAGGCTCCTTAACCTCGGGGGCGGTAGTTTCAGCAACATCGGCCATTATATATGTGAATATTCTTCGGACAAATAAAATCAAACGTGCGTGCGGAAAACACGTGTGTGGAGGGTGAGGAATCTTGCGCTAGCCAACACTAGAAGTCGAAAAGCAATCGACATTATCGGTTACATCGATTATTATCATTGCTCATTTTTGCGTTTCGTTAGACATCACTAGAGTACTATTCCAGATCTGATAATGGTTATCTATTCTATTTATAGAAATATTTTTTGTAATAATCTACCCATTTTATTCTGTTTGTTCTATTTTGCGATACATCGACAAAACTATCGATTTATAGAGTACCTGTTGTATTATGCAAACGATATATTGATAGGCCAAGGCGACTGCAGCTGTGCAGCCCTAATAAATATGACGAAAAATGTATCGTAAATGATGCCCAAAAAAAGTACATAACATAATAAGTTTAAAGTGATAATGTAGATTAACAAGTCGACCGCAAATGTATGCACGTTATCAGCGCGTATCATACACACGAACATCGAACTGTTGTGTTTCGAACAGAAATTGAAAATCGGGTAATTGCTGCATTAATACGTGAACGCAGTGCGAAGAGTGTGCTTTATTTAGTATATATCTAATTGTGTATATAATTAAAAGTGTGCTGGGGCCAGCAAAAAGTGACAAAAGTGGTAGAAGGCCCCCCATTACTCATTCTCTATTTTTGCTGCGGAACGACGAACGACAAGCACAACGAAATCAGCAACAAACAACGCAACAAATGATTGTTACAAATAAGCAAAGTTGAAGGTGAGTCGATGCAGAGGGCCAGACAGGTTGGCCTAATGCACGCCCTGAACATGACTCAGGTTTTCCTACGACTATTCCGTGGCCAGAGTTCAGTGGCATCAACCGAAACGAACCGAACCCCACTGCAAGTCCCATGCCCCCCCTCCCATCCATTGATGCGTCAGCGGAGCTGCAACTAAAGCAACAATCTCGATGCTCTTTAGGGAAGAAGAAGCCTTCTACCACCAGACGGCCCAGTGCGCCGTCTCGTAGATGTTGCAGGTCCCAGAGGTGGAAGTGTCCCGCCATTTATTCTGCATAATCCATCGGGTCAATAGCAGGGGCCGCAGCTCTGTAGCATCCGATCCGTGCCTCCTCAGCCATGCTTCCCACCTTAGGTGGGGGTAGGACAGTGTTTGTTTGCGTGCTCCCCTGGCTGGTGTCCCTGGCTATACATACATACATTTGTACATACATAACTTACGCTGCCGAACGACCGGCAAGACGAGGAGGAGGAGCAACGAGGAAGGAGGCAACCGTTGAGCACGTTTCAAAAGCCCCGAACCAGAGAGAACCATTACCAGCAGTCGCCCCGAAGGAAAGTTGAACGGTTGCCAAAATACATTGCTGTCAAAGGCAAATATCAAACAAATGCACCTCCTCCGCTCCTCTACAGTACGAGTATATCATGCACTTGAGAGGTTTCCGTAGGAGCTTAGATCAAATATAAAATATAAAAATATACAAAAGTTGTTTCAGTTTGGTTTACTTTTCCAGCCTCCAGAGATGGTTGTATGTATGTTACGTACTCGGAACGGTTCGAGTTCTAATTCGGCCCGTGTTATTGCTATGTTTTCGCTCTAATGAAAGCGTTTCGTGAATTATACGAGTTTTGTATTTGAACAGAGAACAGAGAACAGAACAGCGCTGTTTCATGGTTCCGTTGCGGTTGCTGTTGACCTCATTCTCCCCATGGCATTGGCAGTATGCTGCCCAAACTCTGAACCTCTCAAAGAGAGAACTTCAAAGTCCAATCAAATCAAAACAAATTATGAACTTCCTCGCCCACGCACCTCTTTCGAGAACCAAATCCTCCCACTGGCAACGCCAACGCCAACGGCAGTGGCAGTGGCAACTCGAACTGAAGATATCTATAAATACGGCGGAGCAATCAAATTATATTATGTCTATACATCGTATCTGCGGTGCTGCACTTCTAACGCGGATGCATCTCAAGTGGGACCTCAGGCCTGTTGTAAATCTCGGCATTGACACATTGAAGGGGATTCGAGGGGCGGATATGCCGAGTGGATGGTCGAATGGGGGAGGGAGGGAGGTAGGGAGGGGAACAAGCCCTGACAAGATCCCGCCGGCTGTAGAACTGCATAAATTTGGTTTGTCTTTGGCTGACTTTGTTTTCCTTTCTTTGGCTTTGCGCGAGAGCAAACAAAGCCAAAAAGGAAAAGCAAATGAGAAAGAAACAGAAAAAGAATAACAAATCTGCTTTCGGCATTGTTTACCCTCTCTGTGGCACAACAGAAATACATATCTCACATCGTGAGATCGCATAGGTATTCCTATGCGAGGTATTCCCCTGCGCTCGCACTGATTCCCCGTCAAATTGCGCATTTCCGGAAGCCGTGGCATTCCGTACTTTGTATAATATGCTTTCTGTATGATTTCTGCCCACGGTGACAGATTGTGAATATCCGAAAGAGTCCATCATATCGTGCATAAATATTATATTTAGAGAGCGTGGGCTCGATGTATCTAAACGTATCTGTATCTGTGTCTGTGCTTTGGATGACATTGCTGCGTCGGCGCCATGTGCATGTTTAATGAATTAATTAAAAGATTCGTGCAGTTGCAGCTTGTGGCTGCCGTGGTTCTTGCCACAGCCACACAGCCACAGCGAGAGAGAGAAAGAGAGAGGTGGCATCGCATCTGCTCTTTGATGCGTCCGTCGTCTGCTTGCATCATTAGGGGACGAGATGCAACAGCCAGAGCCACGGCTGCCACCTACGGAAATTTGATTATTGTCGGCCACGGACTTAAGCGGTTTCAGGGCTGCCATCGCCATTAGGGGAAGTCGTGTAGCCATATAGCATCCTCTCTCATTTACTCCTACACAGCCGTTGAGCCGAACTGAACGGAACAGGTGAATCCTTCGCTTCCGTATATAATACGTGCGTATATGTATGTGTATAAACATAGAAATATCCACATCCAGCATAAAAGCTATGATTCCTACGCGAAATATTTTAATGGATTTTTGTTAACAAAAACAAAAACAGGCGACAGAAGCACGACGGGGAACGACGGTCTACATTTCTCAATGAAACAAAATAAAGATATATGTATGTATGTATATGTAGTATTAATATGTACTCGTAGAGTGATCCCCATTTTGGAATTTCGAACTGGGAGGCTATGGCGGTGGCGGTGGCTGTGTCGGTCGGTGGCTGTGGCCAAGTTCCTATATTGTCATATCTGTGTTGATTTTTCAAGAAAATATACGATGTATCCGCCCGAGAACAGATCTGTACATATGAATGTATATTGTATGTATGTTTCTCTCGCGATCCTACACAGCTACAGAGAGAACCAGAGGAACAGAACGGGGAAGAGTAAGTGAGAGTGATGTCGAGGAGGGAAGGGAAAACCGTGAAAATTCGGCTGCTATTTGTCGCCAGCTTTCTGTATTTCGTGGTCCGCCGCAGCAGTTTTGCTGAAGCAATGAACGCGTGCGGTGCAACGCCTGAGAACAGCGACAGCTACGGCGGAAAACGGAAAACGACTTTTCGTTCAATTCATTGTTAAATAAGTATATATTCTTTATAATTCTGTATGATCGGAAGAGTGCGAGTGTTGTGAAGGCATTTTCGTGCGTGACCTTGCCTCTGAGAAATATTCTCAGACAGAATTCCGAGGAAAATCGTCTGATTAATCTTGACAACTTTCGCCAAAAGGAAGGCCCTCTCGGTAGGCTCTCTCGGGAACTGTAATGGAACTTGTCTTTTGGCCAACTATTTGAAAGTCTAGGAGAACGTATGTATGTATGTATGTATGTATAAATGTTTGTAAGAAGCCTCAGATATCTAGCGATATCTCGATATAGCCGGATTCCCATTCCCATATGCCATATGGGATGGAGTCGAGTCGTCGCGACTTCTACGTATATATTTTCGTCGGTTTTTTATTTTTAGTAGGCAACTAAAGAAAACAAAAAAAAAATAGCATTTTGGGCAAAATAGAAACATGTTTTTCATATTTTTGCGTTTACTCATTGCAGCAATAGCAACAAGAATGTGATTAATCTATTTATATACATATTGAAATGTACATATGTATGCAGTATGTAAAGGTGTACGATACAGAAAGTATACATAAAGTAATTCAATTATGTACATATGTATAATTTGTATATTTATCCCTTGGTCAAAGTACTCGCTATTACAGTTGGGTATAGCGAAGGTTTCGAAATGTGCACATAGATACACACATACATATGTACATAGGTATACATAGGTAGTTCAAGAAGAGTGTCTGAGTGCAAGGACAGACATCAATCCCCGTGCCATGCCCTAAATGCAAACGAAGCTTTCAATGAGCGCTAGAGATCGAGCGATTGAGAGAGCGCTAGAGCAGCTTAGATGCTGCTTCTGGCAGAATGGAAAGAGAACGAAAAAGGGCGAGAGGTAACCGACGAAACAGCTGCTGCCGTGCGTAAGCATGTAATGCAACAGAGAGCTTCGTTCGGTACAGTGGGCAGTGCAATGAGCTGAGCTTTGCACTGAGTGCAAGGACAGACGAGTGGTATCTATCCCCGTGCCATGCCCTAAATGCAAACGAAGCTTTCAATGAGCGCTAGGGATCGAGCGATTGAGAGAGCGCGAGAGCAGCTTAGATGCTGCTTCTGGCAGAATGGCAGAAAGAGAACGGTAAAGGGCGAGAGGTAACCGACGAAACAGCTGCTGCCGTGCGTAAGCATGTAATGCAACAGAGAGCTTCGTTCGGTACAGTGGGCAGTGCAATGAGCGAACAATTTTGAAGCATTTACGCTGCGCCATGGCCATGAATTCCAGATTTAATATCGGACTGCGTGCCTCGACATACAAGTATATATTTAGGAATAATTAAATGTGGAAACTAAACTAGCAAACCAACAGTTCTGCACTATTTTGTTCTCTTGCGAAACCACTTCCTCTCGGGGAGAATCGTCTGACATTTAAGTTTTACGATATCCATTAAAAAATCTTCGATTCAGAATGTATTCCGCATGTTTTGTCCGAAATCGCATGCCGATCTCTTAAAGTAATGTTCGAACAACCCATAAAGAATTGGCTCGTAAACATTTTCGTACACGACACGATCGTTGTTTATGATTTATATGTTATCCGTTCTCCGTTCTCCGTTCTCCGCTCTCCCCTCTCCCCTCTCAGCTCTCAGCTCTCCGATCTTCAGATTGTTTTTATTGGACTAACAAATGCTCGGATTCCGTAATCTCTGAGTGGTTTTCTCGTTTGGAACTTCCTCTTTTCTTTCAATTTTCCAATGGCTGCTGGCTATGGCTACGGCTCTGACCTTGGCCGTCGTGTAGCGCGTGGCGCGTTTTCCAGACACTTGCAGCATGCCATGCCACGAGGGGAGGGAGGAGGGGCTGGGAAAATGTCAAGAGACTTGCGCACGCCTTTTGCGACGAGAGCAACAGATGTTTCAGAAATGTTTTCTTTTGGGGCCATTTCAATGTTTAGATAGCGCTGAAACCCATGGAATCTCTAACGATCCGCGATGATGAGAGCATGAGAGCAAATTGCAATGCTGCGTAGGTGCCGGCTGAAATGTGGACATATACATATACATATGTACATAGATATGTATGTATGTGCTCACAGATGGTCAATGGATGGGTATTTCATTGAAAGAATTGCTTGATTTTGATGATTTTTCAAGTTCAGCAAGTGAACCTCGCTCTGCTTTCCCCTCGTTTCAGATTAAGAAATCCAGTGCAGACCCAGAGCAACCCTGAAGAGAGCCGAAGATGGAGCATCCACTGGTAGTGCAGGCCGAGTTCTCCTTTATGGGCAGCAACAACGACGAGCTGTGCTTCAAGAAGGGCGACCTCATCACAGTCACCCAGCGCGAGGACGGCGGCTGGTGGGAGGGCACGCTGAACGACAAGACTGGCTGGTTTCCCAGCAACTACGTGAACGAGTGCAAGGCGCAGCTGCCGCTGGCCGAGACCATACGTCCGCCGGAGGAGATACAGGAGTATCGCTCGGTGGTGCTCAAGGACCTCCTCGACTCGGAGCGTGCCCATGTGGCGGAACTGCAGGGCCTGCTCGAGAACTTCCTAGAGCCCATGCAACAGACGCAGATGTAGGTCTTGGGCCTTCCTTTCTCCCCCGAAGTGACTCATTCTTTGCTCCTCCTTTCAGTCTCAACCAAGACGAGTACGCCCAGCTGATGTGCAACTTTGTGGAGATTGTGAGGACCCACGAGGAGCTGCTCCTGCAGATCGAGGAGTGCAACGACCGAGTGGGCAAGCTGTTCCTCACCAGCGCCCCCCTCATGAAGAAGGTCCACCAGGCCTACTGTGCAGCCCATCCCAAAGCCATCGTCATATTGGATAAGTACAAGTGAGTGGATCCTAGCTGAGTTGTGGTTTGGGGTGTACATATGTCTACTCGTATATGGAATCCAGATAAAACTGAAGATCTTCTTTGCTTTTTCTAGGGATGATCTGGAGAAGTACATGGAACGACAGGGGGCGGCCACTCCAGGGCTATTGGTGCTCACAACGGGCCTCTCGAAGCCGTTCCGGCGGCTGGACAAGTACTCGGCCATGCTGCAGGAGCTGGAGCGGCACATGGAGAGCAGCCACCCCGACCGGGGCGACACTCAGCGCAGTGTGGCCGTGTACAAGGACATTGCGGCCACCTGCTCGGCGACGCGTCGCCAGAAGGAGCTGGAGCTGCAGGTTCTGACTGGGCCAGTGCGCGGCTGGCAGGGCCAGGAGCTGAGCACTCTGGGTGACATCATACATATGGGCAGTGTGGCTGTGGGCGCTGACCATCGGGACCGCTACTTCGTGCTGTTCCCCCAGACGCTGCTCATCCTGAGTGTCAGTCAGCGCATGAGCGCCTTTATCTACGAGGTGGGTGGGGATTGCTATTTCCCAATTTCCGATCACGCTAATCTGTATTTATCTATATTGTGGCTTGACCGCAGGGCAAACTACCACTCACTGGGATCATCGTTCACCGCCTGGAGGACACGGACGCCATCAAGAACGCCTTCGAGATCAGCAGCCCCCTGATCGATCGCATAGTGGCGGTCTGCCAGGGACCCAGCGAGGCCAACAAGTGGGTGGAGCTGCTGAACGCCAACAACCCCAGTCTGCCGATGGGCATCAAGCGGCAGCTGAGCAACCTGAGCAACTCCTCTCTGGGACACCTGAATGCGGCACATGTAAGTGACGAGTTATAACCGAACAATGCTCTTGTACCTCTTACCCCGTATTTATTTTGTACCACTCTGAACTCTGATATCCGAACTCTGAACTCTGAACTCTAAATCTTGGCCACTGAGCAGCTCAGCCAGCACTTGGACTCGCGCGGCTACTGCACGCGGTTCTCGCTCTGCGCATACTACTCCAGCCCGACCAGTGCGGCCAATGCGCGACCGGTCCGCACCACACTCCCGCCCAGCAACTATCCGCCGACGGCACCCTATGCGAACCTCAGTGCGCACTTTGCCAGGCTGGTTAGGGCCGGAGGACTGAGGAGTGCGATTGTCAAGATGCTGCTGTATCCACAGGCGCGCCAGAGCATCGATCTCATGCGTATTGCCCTGCGCAAGAAGCGCTGCCACAAGGCGGCTGCCAAGCTCAAGGATCTCAATGGAAACGGGGGGGGAACGGGGGAGTCCGGGCAGTCGGAGCTGGAGCGGCAGGACGCCATTGAGTTGCCCACGGACTCGGAGAGCTTTGAGGACGAGTTCGATGACGAGTACCTTCATTCCTGCGACTCGGATCCATTCGAATACGTTCAGTTTTACCAGAACAAGAGGAACGATTCCGATTCTTTCTGCAACTCCACTGGCACTTTTGTGGATCGTGGAGGGATGTCCAGACGACACTGTTCCTCCATCAATCTCATTAAGCTGGATTCCCTGGATGCCGATGAGGTTCTGGCCCAGAACGAGCTGAAAAAGGAGTCGCTCATCATTGGGTCCAGGGCTCTGCGGGCACTGACTCGCAAATCGTTGAATCGCAATTCCAGCGTTCACACTTCCACGGCCACCCTGGAGCTGGGTGCCGGTGGCAGCGTCACGAGCTGTGTCGAGGAGGAACCAATGCTCCTCCCGAAGTTCCCCCTTCAGCAGCAGAGCTCCGATGCCAGTTCCATGTATGCGGCCCGGCTTGGCGGGGCTTTTACTGCGTGCGAGAACCTGGCCAGTATGCCCGATGATCTCAGTCTCAGCCACGTGCAGGGCGAACCGGAGGCACCCGGTCCTCTTCCTGCCTCTCCAACGGAGCGGCACAGCATGCCAAGCATTTTCGTGGGCAACCGGTTCAATCTGTCAAAGAACACAGAGGTCTATGTGCCCACGTGGAAGGATCGGCAGGAGATGCAGAACCAGAGCGTAGATGCACAGCCAGAGGACGGTGTGCACTCCAGCTCCCTGGATCTTCCCGCTGCCTGTCGCACCGCTCCTGACAAGATGCAGGCGGAGTTGCTCTACAACTTCGACGATGACCTGGCGTCCCTGGAGAATCCGCTGCAGTTGCAGCTGCAGCGCGAATCCTTGCCCTTCCAGAGCCACAATCTCAACTCGGATAAGAGGGTCTCCCACAAGAGCGACAGTCCGTCGTCAGGCCAGCCCCCTCAAAGAGAATCCAATCAGGCGGCGCGGAGCAGTTCAACGACCGAGCTGTGCATTGAGACCGCCTCGAAGAAGCGCGAACCCCCTCAAGAGCGGAGCAGAGACTCCATTAGGCGCTGCATAAGCTATCAGTTTCTGCAGATGTCGAACCGACCGCCGCCGCCAAACCCGCATCGTCGGGATCCAGATCTCCACTTGCACTCGAAGTGCCGCTGCTGCGAGAGCTCCCAGTGTCCCAGTCCGCGCTCCAGTGACAGTGGAATGGCTGGAAGCTGCACCATAGCCTCGCCAGACCCCCCCAATCCCGAGTCCTATTTTCCAATGGCCGCCACTGACCAGGATGTCCTTGATGGCGGGGAGTCCGAGCGCTTTGATGTGTGTGGCACGTTCCGGGAGAAGTTTCTGACCCCAGAGGCCACGCAGGAGGAGACGGAGACAGTCGAGGAGCTAGCAGACGAGCCGACCACACCCACGAACAGAAAGGCATCCGAAGAAGAGGCTTCTGTCGTCAGCTCAACGCAGATTCAAGTGAATACCAGGAGTATTTTCCTGCCCTGCAGCTCCAGCATGGACGAGAACACGAGAACCACTCCGGCAAGCGATCCGCTCATCAGCTCCAGCTCAGTGGGGGAGCTGGACACGGAACCACGCGCCACGTTCCGCTCTGGCATGTACGCGCACTGGTGGAAGAAGGAGCGGTTGCCCCCGGAGGTGGTGCGCGGCATAGCCCACGCCTACAACAAGAGTCTGCCATCGGCGCATAACAGCAAGGACTCCAAGGATTCGGGATCCGTGTGCTCCAGCTGCTTTTGCTCCCTGGAAGCCAGCGGATACAGCGAGGGAGCCCTCTACTGCTCCGTGTGCCAGAACTGCGTGGACTACTACAACGGGAGCACCACCAGCACCACCAACACCACCACCACGACAGCATCCGCCTCCTCTGGCTGTCCCCTGTGCAGCGAGGATGAGGCACCAGCCAGCTGCTCGTCGACCCGCCTGTCGGCCGCTCGCGGGGCATTTGCCAGCAAGCCGGCCTACTCCTCCTCGCTCGACTGTCCCATTTGTGCGGCGCGCGTGGCTTTCGCAGGCGAAGAAGGCAAGCAAACCGAAATGTGTTGCCTTCCAGGTCGCCCGGGGACTGGTCTCAGTCCGAGACTGAGACTGAGACTGAGACTCGTGGGGGGCCTGGTCGGCGGGCGTTTGTGCACGTGTTCCGTTTGATTGTTTTGTAAATTCGTTTTGCTCTCTCATGTCCTCCACATTCAAATTCAAACTCAAATCCTAATGCTCGAACCAGCAAACAAAACATTTGGCAAAATGCAGCACGTCCAAAAGTTACGATCGCATCCACACAATGCTTCCTCATCATCACATCCTTGACTAACCCGTGTATGGCCGGCCCGAAACTAGTTTCTTGTTCGCATAACAGATTATTGGATAATCTAATATACATACATAACTGGAATGTTAGGCGTGGCAGAGAAGGGAGGAGAACCAGAACCTCGCGTGTGGGGCCATCGTATTCGCCCACTAATCATTCCAGAAATTTCCTGCAGAAGTTATGTTACTTTTTGGCGTTGTTTTTGCATTGAGGTTCCATCTTTGTAGCCAAACGAATTACAAAACATTTATCTAACGCTCAGCACCACACAGAGATCCACAAATTCTAATAGAGAAACGCATTCGATTCGATTTGCTTGCTGCGCTTTGCTCGCTGCAGCCACAGGACTGCTTGCCGCCTGTACGTTGTTCTTGTTATTGCAGCCGTTCCGCCAAGAGTGATCCTCTGACCTAAAGACTGTTTATTGTTTATGGTTGAGTATTCATGGGGCTTATCTTACTCCCTTTGCAGATGTCGCCGCCTTCGAGCCACAGCCTGCTGCTGC
Source organism: Drosophila athabasca (assembly GCA_008121215.1). NCBI lineage: Eukaryota > Metazoa > Arthropoda > Insecta > Diptera > Drosophilidae > Drosophila > Drosophila athabasca. The sequence continues at coordinate 3,623,151 of CM017794.1, forward strand.
CGCCACAGCCAGGAGGCCGTCAGCAGGCGCCGCCCGGTCCGCCCGGCATCGGGAGTGCGAACAGCAGCGCGGCCAACAGCCTGCAGGGATCCCCAGCCACCAACTCGATGTCACAACACAAACGGAGCCAGTCGTTCAACCACCACCTGAGCTACAACCAGTACACGCACACTCAGCCTCCACCACATCTTCTGCATCCGCCACAACCACCAAGTCTACCAAGTCATCTGGGGGCGGCCGGCCACAGATCAAGTTCAGCCCAGACACCAAGCAGCAAGACAGCGCCGGGCCCAGCGGCAGCCATGGACGGCAGCCCGGCGGCAATGCAGGCAGCAGCAGTGGGAGCAACGGGGGGGCCAAGCGCAAGGAAAGGAAGCACAAAGGGTGAGCCCAGCACATCCCAAATGATCCATTCCACTAATATGCCACTAATATGCCGCGTCCGAATTCTCAGCTAACTGGACCATCAGCTGTTTGCGTCCTACGCCGCCGCTGCGCCCCAGTTTGTTGAATGCCTCCAGCGGAGGAAGCGGTGGCAGTGGCAGTGGCGGCGGCAGCAGCAGTTCCTCCAATGCCCTGGCCAGCTACTGCAGCGGACGAAAGAACCAGCCCACCTACGAGGAGGATGCCCTGGTGCTGCGCGTCTTCGAGGCCTACTGCGCCGCCTACCAAAACAGCGCCAGGAACACCATACACTCGGGTAAGTGGCGCAGGCCGCCGAACATGTGCCTCATCTAGCATCAAGCTGTAGCCATCTTTGCCAGCTTTGTAAACATTTCCGTGTTGTGCCATAAACTCCCAAATAATTGACCATCATTTGCTGAAGAAAGAAACAATTGAAAATAGTTTAAAAATTGCTTAATTATTTTACCTATTACACACACACACACACCACCCACAGCTGTACAATTCCCACAAACACACACACACACACACAAACACTCACTTAAATTTCCTTAAATGGCTTAAAATATCGTTTTCATTTTGCTGGTTTAGTTGATTTCATGATTTAATTTCTTTCTAACCACCAAGAACCATCAATCTATCCACTAAACCAAGAAGAGTTTTCCAAATTGAACCGATAATTGTACTCGTATTAGGCTTAGGCGAAAATGTATGTACATTTAAGCTCAAAAATTGTTAACCGAATCGAACCGAACCTATGATAACATTTAAGAGAGATTATTAATTTGTAATTTTTAGTTGAAGAATTGGCAATTAATGTTTCGTTTTAAGCTACTACAATATATGGAGGGAGGTACTCCGCGATTGGTGCAAAGCGCGAGAAAGGATCCAACGATTTTGTTAAATCTCTGATATTTTGTACAGTTTTGAATTTGGATTATTTTGTTTTATTCCCCCACATTGAATAAATACCGTTTCTGTTATCCCATTACCTATGTAAACCCTAGTTTAATTTATTTACATATATCGCTCCACCGACTCACCATTCCACACTATCCACCATCCAGCATTCATTGTCACTATCCCCTAGTCGCACATTACTCGTATTTGCCTACTATATATCATCTAGCTAGGGTTTTTGGTTGACTGAACCCACACACACCAAACTAACTGTCATTAATGGTTTTTGAGTAGATACTTCCCTCTGTTTTATTCTGTTCTGTTCTGTTCTCATACTCCCTCCTGGTGTCTGGTATCCGGTTCTGGTATCTGTCAACTCTCCTGGCTCGGTCGCCGCCTCCTCCTCCATCCATACACAACCCCATGTCTTACGTCCCACCACCTATGCTTATCCCCACACACTACGTATGTATCTTTGCTGTTGTCTTCTTTGGCGTTGTAAACTGATTGTGCTCCCCGTTTTGGGTTCCTTTCATTTGTATGTCGTTTTTGGGTTTTGGTTCTGCGTCCTTCCTGTTGTCGCTGTTGGTATTTCGTTTTTCCGTTTCTTCAAATATCTTCATTTTTCTCTCTCTCTTTCCAACAACTCCTGAACCGAACCAAACCGAACCGAACTGAACTGAATGCCTCCGACTTCGACTCCGCCTCTGTAGTCTTGCAACCCTGGACTCCGTGCCTGCCCATACGCGGCGGCAAGCTGAAAACGAGCAAGACCTTCTCGACCTCCAATCCTCAGCTGCCTTTCATAGCCAATGCCACCTACCTCAACCAGGCACAGCACCAGCAGCAACACCACCACCAGCAGCAGCAGCAGCACCAGCAGCAACAGAAACAGCAACAGAACCGACAGCACTCGGCAGGAAGCCTGAACTCCTCGTTCATTTGGAGGGAGGCCAGCCCAAACAACTTCAACCTGTACTCCAGCTCGGTGTCCTCCTCGTTGAACGCCACTCCCGGGCAGCGCTACTCCATCACAGGGGTAGGCGGAGGTACGCCCTCGATCAAAGACTACCAGCGAGCTCTGTCCGAGGAGCGGGCCACCAGGAAGTCCCTGAACCGCCTCAAGAGCGGCTTTGGTTCTGGCTACGACAACGTATGTACTTCGCCCTTGTTGCCTAGGAAAAACAAGCCCGCCCCCAAGCTAGTAGCCCAGCAAACGTATCAAAGATCGGGCGGCACCACCACCATTGTGAAGCCGAATCCTGATGGAACCGCTGTCCATCCCGGACTCTACGACCGCCGGCTGAACCGCTCCTTCGAGACCTCCACATCCCACCGCTATGCCGGCTATGGAGCTGGCTACCTGATGAACTGCGGCGGTGCTCTGCGCACCAGCACCCTCCAGCGGAGCACGCCCCAGCTGGCCGGAGCCGAGCGGTCGGACGACAGCGACGTGGAGCACGGAGACCACGGATGTGCCTCACTGCTGCGCAATGGAGCGGGTCCGGCCTCATTGGAGCTGAACTCTGACGGTACCAAGCGGCAGTCGGGCAGCTGGTGTTGCGGTAATTTTGTGATGAAGCAGTGGCGCAAGATCAACCATCTCTGAGTCTGTATGCGTGTGGTCGGGGCATGCCTCATCAATCATCTGCATCCGAATCCGAATCCGAATCTGCCTAAGCATCAGCATCAGCATTCGCATCCCGCATTGCCGCCTGCAAGCTGCTGCTCCAGCTTTGCTTTGAATGCGCTCTGTGTGCGATAGTTGAAGAACATTCAATTATTTTTAGTTGATTACTGGCTGCTCAACGCTTTCGATGCCAAAAGTCTTAGCCTTAGCCTGTAACTTAGCTTTAGATCGTAATGTTTCGAGCAACCGGACAACTAATTTGTACAAAACCAGAGAAAATTCGCTAGAAACACGAGGATGCTCCTCACCACTTGACCAAATGTTTGTACAAATTATTTGCCAGTCCTAGCCTAGCCTTAAGCGCCGCCTTGTTGTGTCTATATTTACTTACGAGTAGAGTCTTTAGAGTTTGTGTGTGTTACCATAGCTGATACTGTGTTTACGGAGCATATACCCTCTCTATACTATAGTAGTTGGGTGCCAAGACCAAGCGAAATAGAGACTAGCTCTTTGATGCATAGTAGGCACTTGAAGTGCAACAGCAACTGCATCTGGTTCCTGGATTCTGGCTTGTTTCCGCCACAAGGGGGAGGCTGAACAGAAAGGCTTTAAATGTCCGTCCTTGGCCTTACACCCTATATTTTGTATTTGTGTACGGCCATGCGAAGGTGGAACGCGTTTTGCTATAGATCTATTATCTATATTTGTATATTTTTGGGTAGCTTATCCTTTGCCATAGCGTAAACTACATATATACATATATATTTATACTACTATAAACACTTGCATCTACTCGTAATCGTAATCGTAATCGTAATCGCAATCGCAATCGGTTTTATGTTTGTGTATACTAAACCAAAATGGGAAGACTGCTGCCCTGCCCAGTTACATCCATGTTGTATTACTAGTACTCACTCGTGTATAGTCGCGTTACCTGCATAGCATACTCGTAGAGTGTGACTCGTAGCAAGCAATCGAATTGAATCGAATCAAAGAACGTGCAATGTGTAATCAAAGGCGCAGAGGCCTAGTCGAACGCCTTCTTAGATGTGAGCCCTGTGCCGAGTCAAGTCTCTTAGCCATAGCTAAAACCAGCAACTAAATCAAAGTAACCTACTGTTGTGCATTATTAAACGGAGGGGGAAACGGAAACCCCCCACGTATTTGTAAGTGTTTTGTGAAAACGTTGTCTAACCAAATGAACTACCTTATAATCTACTATTAATCAGTTTATACGTTTGTATTGTATTCGAATTGAATTGAATTGAATTGATATTAGTCGAGAGGCTATAGTCGAGAACTATAAATAAATTCCTTTACAAGCCGAATCTTCCCTTGTTTGTCTGTGTGGCTGTCGTGTGCTGTTCATTAATATTTACCCTTATATACATATACTCACATACACTCTTAAAATATACCTACTTTACCTAGTATAATTTGATGTATTGTAGTTAGAATAGATCGTGGATCTAGATCCAAGTGATCCAAGTTCTGAGGTGTGGATCCAGATAATCGGTTTCCCTTCCCATAGAATATCATACATGTATTACATATTCTCCATAAGCACTTTCTTGATTTTGATTTATGATTTATGCATACTTTACATAGACATCTATTGTACACATTTGTATCACATTTTCCACCCCCTCTACATACATTTAACATTATTCGATCCGATCCGATCCGATCCGTTCCGATCCTCAACCAATCACACAACACTAACATATTCTGTTCTTTATTCTTTTATCCACCTGAAATACAAATCCAAATCCCACAACCGAGCAGGCCTTGAGAACGAGGACATGACCCCGACGTTGCGACAGCTCTGGACCGCCATCCGTCAGATGCAGCAGGACATGTCCCAGATCAAGCTGCAGATCAACGAGGAGCGCGCCCTGCGCGCCGATCTTCAGCAGCTGCTCATGCAGCACCTGGAGACGAGTAGCGTGAGCAGCGGGGCCAACACCCCCAAGTGTTGACTATGCAAGTAGCATCCACCGACGGACGGACCCGGCCCCACTCCGATGAAACTCCAAACGAATCCCGCCGCTGCTTCTACATAGCTTTAAAATTTAAAACCCCTAAGAATGTCATACTAGTTTGCATCCCCCTGGGCAGTCGGAGAGGAGAGTGTGTACCAAAAATAGTATCTAGCAATGGACTTTGTGAACCGTATATCGTATATCGCATATGGATTATAACTGCATACCTATACCTATATTCAATGTATAGTATATTTATTTGTGAATGGACAATAAGCCAACTGCATGTGAAAACATGTTGCATATGTTAGGCAGCAGCTACTGTCGTGTGCATACCCCACCTACCAACATCTAAAATATCTAACGATTTGGGTATGTACTCGTTTATGCTTTCAGCAATGCAATCTAAGAGTATATACCTATTTTATAGACTACAACTAATCAGCATTAACATTGTAAGCCATTGCCAAAGCCACCTGCACTCTGAAACTGCAGGACTCTGCATCGGCCTAGACTTAGTTGCCACATCGCAACGCTCTACGTTGCTCGTATAAGTTATAGTATAATGATAGATAGCCCCAGTTTGATCTGCACTTTTGGTTTTGTGGCAGCTTGTCTAAATTTGGAAATACAATAAGAAAATTCTAAAATGTGCCAATAGTTTAGTAGTTCTGAAACAACGCTCAACAGAAGTTGTATTTACACATTATAGTGCATACATATATACATAGTACATAGAACATTTACTGAATAATATACACGAGGATAAACATAAACATATAAACAGTGGCTTTAATCGCGTCTAAATAAACCTACTTTATACTGTGAGGGATTGGCTGACAGGCTGACAGTTAAGGTGCGCCGCGTATCCAGATGACAATCGGAGCCCACATAAACAGCAAGGAAACGGAAACTAAACCGAATCAGAATCAGAAGAATGGCAATGATTTAACAAGTGTAAAACAATGTACACGCGCTATAGCTTCTCTGACAATTTTACTGCATAATTCGGAATGCTTTCAGGTTTTTCTGCTCTGCTTCCTCCATCTCCATCTCCGACTACTGTCTCTGCTGTCTGCTGACTGTGTGGAGGTCCATGTCCGACTGCTGACGAACATAATGAGATTGCAATCACTCAGCGGCAAATGCAACGGTTGAGGCAGCTGGCGACAAATGAACAGCAAGCGTTAGACAAGACCGCGACCAACACAATGCTGGCGAAACAAATTCAGTATGTCAGTAAGGATTTGAGAACAATGCAAGCGCTAGTCTGTCTGTCTGGCTGATCGGCTTGGAATGTGTCACTTCCACTTCCTGGGGCCGTGGAACTTGGGCGTGAAGAAACTTTGGACTCGCCTTGCCTTGCCTTGCCTTGCCCTGCCCTCTGTGTTGCGCCATGCGTTGTGGCTGCGTCGTGAGGCAGCGGATGTTAAGACTTGCGGAAGTTTTCGCAAGCAATCTGCACCAACCACCCTTCCCTTCCATTCCCTTTCCAGCGGCAGTTGTCGCACCTCCTCCTCCTCCAGGCCTAAGCCCTAGACCTGTTAGCAAGACTTATTGCAGCTGCTTAGCCAAATGGTTGGAGATGGAGCTGGTGGCCCCCTGGGTCGCTTTAATGACGATCATTAGCGCTGCTGACTGGCTTCATATTTTCCAACTATTAAATTATTAGTAATTAGCAATTACTACTTACCTGACGATTACCTTTCCTAGGCCTACACGGAGAGAGTGAAGGGGATGCATTCGCTGCATACTCGAATGATGGTTTGCTTTTGCCATATGGGAAACTCTAAAGTTTACGGCCAATTTAAAAGACATAAAAACCGTGCTGCTCTGCTTGTGAAAATGATTCAAAATTGAACTCCATATTTGTAGGAATTTTTTCTCTGCGTGTAGCAGCCGGACGCTGATCGGTACTCCCTCGCCAGGCTGTGGAAATAAAACTGCCTTAAGGTCTGAAATTATCGCCCTAGGTCCCAGCCTTCGGTTATGGCTTAAGGTCTTAATAGGCCCACTGCCGCTCTGAATTATCCAAATGGCTCAGTTCGCTGGTTAGCCGATTTTCAACGCCGCCATGGGATGCCCCGTCAACCATCCACCCCACCAGTTCCATCTGAGACTCAGTCGGCTGGGGGGCTGGGTTACTTTTCCCGACCCCGACACCGGCTCAAAATGGAAATTATAATTTCCAACCACAATCAACCGCACTGAATATGCATGCAGAGTACATATGTGTGTATATAGACACAGATGTGTGTTATGGCTTGTTTAATTTGGCCTAACTATTGCTGCTACTTGGTGGGCCACGAGAGCACTGCCATTTCCCCTTCAACGTCTCCCGCCGACAGCTGGGATTCCATATTTACAATTAGTTGTGGCTCTCAATTTGCCTCTGTTTGTTGTGTGAAATTTGCATATGAATATTTGAATATTCAATTTCATTTAAATCTGAAATTGATCTCCTTGTGGTTTTTACTGTGATTGGTGGGAATCGGAAGCTGCCGTGAGGGCAGAGAGAAAGCGCTTTGCAGAATAACTTTCCAAATAGTCATCATTATAGCAAATCATTCGAACTATCTCCAAGAATTTTAATCAAAATAATCAGGAAAATATGATCCAAAGCAGGGCACATTTTCTACGAACGTTGCATATTATTATTTATAATTTCACTCTGCCACCAACTAATTTATTCTTTGCCTTGTCCGGAATAATAGGCATTGCTCAGCAGCCCACCGATCAAGGCGAGGGAATCAAAGTATGGTTTGATTATGGTTATTACTTAGCGAGCATTTAATTACAGAGTTTGCCGCGACGATCCCTGGCCTGATCCCAGGCCTCGGGCAGCTTAAGCCATTTTGCCAGATCGATTCCTGCTGCGAAAGCTAGTGGCAGTGGATCAGATCGATGGTGTCTCATTCCTCGGTAACTCGTAGACGAAATTCCAGCCAATGTCTCCAGGTAATGACTCAATTTTAGAGGTTTACGCGTATGACAGTTGCCAGAAGTAGCCTAGAAATAGAAACACATTTTGCCCGCTCCAGTGGCGACCCACATTGGCCATCGCATCGACAGCTCGTCATCGCGATCTTCGGGGATCGTGAGTGGCGGGGCAGAGCAAAGCAATGCGAAGACTGAAAAACAGAAAGACCCATCATCGATACCCTCCTTAGCATTAGCACGGTTTCAGCACATTCGCAGCATCTGGCATCGATAACTTAATTCCATCCATGGCCTCCATGTGGCAGTGGCAGTGGCAGTGCAACGCGATGCTTCTAACCCAATTCACGGGCCATGCAAACTTTTTCCGACATCTGATTGAACCGGCTCAGTGCTGGATCTGGATCTGGATCTGAATATGGGATCTACTCTCCCCTGGCTGCTCTGCTGCAACATACATTCATCGAGGTATTTGTGTATTTATAGGGCATGACTATTAAAAAAGGTTTAGCCCGTTGGCGAGGCTGCCTCGCTCTGACATTTTTCAGCTGCCAGTTGACGGAACTTTTGGCCCGGAGCCAAACCACCCATGTGGTAGCCGCGATGGAAGTAGCTGCTCCATCTCTGTCTGCTCTCGGGTCTCCGTCTGACCCTAATTACATTCAAAGCATGCATTAGAGACGAGACGACAAAGCGCCGGGTATTATACTCGTACATAAGGCATAGACCTGAGTTATTAATGTCCAACGAAAGCTCAGTTGACACCAACTTTCAGCAGGCCAAATATTAACACTGTGCAACAGACTAAGGGAAACAAGACAGAGGCCGAATCGAAGGAGATCGAAGGTGCCAATGTCCCCGCAGACCGATGCAAATGGCACCCCATTAGAGGAGAGGAGAGTGTCATTTGTACTCGCTTTGGTTGGACAGTGTGAGTAACAAGAGTGTGTGGAGTATGTGGATCTTTGGAACCGCTAGATGAGTGATCGCGAAGCAATTTGCCCGCGTTTAATTGCACTTCTCTGCGCTGCACTTCTCTGCGATCGCACGTCGAAAATTAAAAGCAAACAATGGAAACTCTCTGGGGTGCCATAGCTATAGCCACCGCCATAACGGGCCTCCGCCTGGCGGGTCTCTGTACGTGTATTGCGGGATGTAGAAGAAAATTCGAAGAGTGCAACGGCAAATTGCAATCCGCATGCTCGGCGATCATCGCTTTGCCTTCCCTCTGGGCCCCGCCCCTCCTATCCCCGCTCTATCGACAGCACTTTCGTTTTCATGCTCACCCAACTCAATCGTACACTCACTCGCACACTCACAATGGAGCTGATTAATCATATAATTATGTTGCACCTACATACATACATTCATATGTGTGTCTGTGTGTGTGTTGGGGTCTTGATTAATGCGAGATGTAGAATTAAGCTTGTAAAACGTTGCATTGTCTGCCTTCTGATGATGTCTCTGTTGCCGTTGGAGTTGCCACTGCCACTGCCCCTACGAGTTTATCATTTATTTTATGGCAGTGGCTAGTGGCTGGTAGGGCTGCGGCTCTCTAAAATCGGACACAGCTGGATACGGCTTACAGATTTGATAGTGAAATGAGATCTTGTGTGGGGCACTGAACTGTAGGAGAAGCAAAGGGTGGAGAGTGGAGAGTGGAGACTCCCTCCCCTCTTGGGAACGCAAAGTGAAAATTCTTCGAAACGTGAAGCTTGGGAAAGTTGAAATTAGTTTGGGTGCATATTCAACTGAATTGTGAGAACATAATTGGCCAGTTAAAGGAGATTCTCAAAGACGACGCACATTAAAAACCTTATCTCGGATGGTATTGCATTCAATAAGCGAGTACCCAGAGTCATTCCTATGAATCTATAAATAGTCTTGTGTGATGTGCTCGACACAGGCACGATTATTTGTTAATTGAGCAGCTTTCGGCGATTATCTTTCTTTCAATAGCTCTCACGGAGCACCCATTACACACTACCACCGCTCTATATCGTTGGAAATCGTTGGACTCCGAAAAACTACAAGACTCTCAAATCAAATGAGATTCATCAGCCAGCCGATTTAATGGCACAGACCGACCCCTTTAAGGCGTTTAAGGCCCACTCGTACTACACTTTCGCCCTGAGCCCAATTCCGTTTTGTTTTCTTTGCTTTTCGAGCAATTATGTTGCGGGGTCGACTTCGGCTTTGGCGAAAGAGCTGGAAATTGCAAGCCAAATACAAATTAGTGAGACTCAACCAAATAAATAAATCAGGGAGAGGCGAAACGGGGGGAAGCACGAGTGCAAGGTAGAAGTCGGAGTCGGAGTCGGAGTAGGCAGAGCAATTGTGTGGGAATCTGGAGCAGCCTCAATGGGAAAATGACTTAATGTGGCCGCTGGCCCGTCGCCGTGCCGGGACGGGGACGGGGACGGGCCGGGCCGGGCCGGAGAGGTACGCGAAATGGCACAGAGAGCTCCCACAATTTGCACGAGCCCAGACCCAGCCATAACCAAGGCGGAGCGACGGCAATAATACGCTGAAACTACTATAACGGGTGTCGCATAAAAATCTGAATTAACTTAACTACGTGTTCTACCTCCCGAGGGGAGAACTTTTCTCCTTTTGGCCATTTTAGTGTGCTGATGCTGATGCTGGTGCTAGTGCTATTCCCTGTTTTAGCCACTTTCCGCTCAAAGAAACTTCACATATTTCCACGAGTATTCTGTTCTTTTCTGTTTTTTCCTTCCATTTTTTGGCAACGGTAAATTGAAATACGCAGTTGATTAGCAGGGGCGGAGGAGGCGTGGCTAGTCGGTCTCGCTTGCTGCTGTTGCCGTTGTCACTCAGCCCGGCCCGACCCGGTCCGGCCTGGCTCGAAACGCACATCGGCATTGGCAATGGCAATGGCAATGGCATTGGCCAGAGCAACTAATTTCAAAGGTAAGCGCGTCAAGAACAGTTATGAGCTTCGAGCAGAAATGGAATGGCTATGGGATGGATGGACTTGGCCGGAATGGAATGGAATGGAATGGAATGGGAAGGGGATTGGGGGGGTCGGTGTGCCTTAGGATGCCCAAAGCCATGTGGCAGCAACAGAAACAGAAAAGCGGGCGAGAACAAGAAAAAGACTTTAAAATGTTCCCAACAAAAAGCGACAACCGAAACTTGAGAAGAACAAAACTGAATCGAACGAAGGCTGATCGACCGTAAAGAGTCCTTGTACCATCCACTCGATATGGAAACAGTTGCCAATTATATTTCTACTTTTTAAATGCCAAATGTTGTTTCAACCAACAAATAAAATAACATTAAAATTAAATATATTCAATTTTTTTTGCAGATAATTTAATTGTATGCTTATCCGACATAGCACCATATATACCACACATATACCCTGTAATACGAGCACACGCCTGCTAAAATGGCTAAAAGAGAGGCGGTTTCTTTGGCTAAGTTACGCGCGCGCGCGACGCACTGCGACACCGAGAACGAGAGATGCGTTTTGGGATTGGATATGGGACTGGGACTGGGACTGGGCTGGTTACGGTCACAGTAGTTGCGGCAGTTGCTGTTGCTGTACGTGTACGTGTACTTGTACTTGTAGTACTCGTTGTGGCAAGCAAGCGTTGCGCTTCAACTACGGCCATACATCAAGTCGCCAGAGAATAGCGAATTCTGCTCGGCGTCAGATACAAATACTAAACTTGATAGAGACATAACTTGCATGCAGCGATGCAGGAAATCGCCAGAAAGGCAGAGCAAGGCAGTCCGGGGAAGACCATTACACCAAGACCAATACCCAGAGCCAGTGCCACAGCAGGTGCAGGCGCATACATTAGAGCAGAGCAGAGCAGAGCCAAGCCATCCGCAGGCACAGGCACAAGCCGAAGAACTTGTGGTTTCAGCCAGGGCAGGGCAGGGCAGGGCAGGGCAGGGCCAGGCCCCCCCAGCACTTCCACTTGTTATTCTCCGATTCTCCTGGGAGTGCGTGAGGGGAATGGCTGAGAGGTGGAGAAGAGAAATAAAATTAACCGAATGGCAGGTTTTTATTTACGCTAAATTATTTTCCCAGCTTGTCCAGGTCCAGGTCCAGGCCCAGGTTCATTAACGAGTAGTAGTTCTAGTTCTGTAGTCGCACACTTTATATAGTCAGTGCGTAATGGTTATTGTCATGCTAGGTACAAATGTCTTTGCTTTTCAAATTAGAAGGGTATTTGGCTGGTGATGTCATCAGTCATCGGTTAGCCAGTTAGATACCAGTTTCGGTAGAAGAACATACTCCATTCCAAGGCGTTTCTACTGAACTTAGTCGGAGTTCAACGGACAACAGACATTATTTGCATAAAAATGCAGCTTGTCCCTTCCCCTGAAGGTAAGAGTATTACGAGTACATTCGTAATCTATACTTATCCAATTATTCCCATCCAAGCCTAACGAAAACGAGTCATCATTTCAAGTAAGCCCCATTGAAGCCCATTGAACGTCGCGACTGTCACAGCGAGTGACTTGACGTCACATCCATGGCATGGATGGACAGCCAAAGCTAGCCCAGAGTATTCCCCCATTTGACAGCGATCTTTTAGGTCCCCCTCCCCCACAAGCCCACAACATTCATAATAATAATAATAATCATTAAATGTGCGACTGCCATTAGCCCAGAATCGGAACTAAAACCCAAAAGCAAAGCCAAAGCCAAAGCCAAAACAAAACGTCCGCTGATGATGGCTCTGATACAATGAAACAATGAGCGCGGCTGTTCCATTTTCGTGGTTCTGCCGGATCACGATTGCCCAAAAGATAAACCAGTTGCCTGGAGCCCATCCGCGGGGCAGAGGGTCGGAAGGGGGGCGGAAGACATTTGGCATTTGGGTGCAATTTGCCACAAGAACTTTCCTCACCCAGATGCACCCCAGATCTGGCAGATCTGACACAAATCCCCATCTGAGGTTCAAATCAGATAAATAATTAGATGTAAAATGGGGATGGGGATAGGGATGGGACGGAGGGTCCCACCGAGTAATTACCCCCAGAAAACGCTGCGTTCCAGCTGTGTTCTCCGGCACTGATCGTTTGATCATTTTCAATTGTGGGGCTGATGAACGTTAATTATCCCGGCCAGAAGAAGAAAAATGATCTTGATGTGCACGGCTATGGCTATGGCTATGGCTATGAGTATGGTTTTTGGCAAGCCAAAGCCAGAGCCAGATGGAAGGAGAGAAATGGTAACTTTCACAAAGCATTTTACTTTCGTCTTCGTCAGTTGCTCGCATTCTAATACAAGACAGCAGCAGCAGCAGCAGCAGAAGCAGCGCTTGCGGCCAGAGCTGCTTGTTGCTTGTTGCTTGGTGGCTCATTAAGTTGTTTGGCTGGCTTCTTGGCCAAGATCGTTGGCCTCATTATGCACGGGTCCAAGTCAGAGTCCCCCAGCTGGCAGCACTCGTAATAAGTACAGCGCGTTCGCGTTATGCTCGCCTAAACAATCTCCCGCCAGGCATCTGGCATCTAGCATCTGGAGTGCGTCAGGCGTCAGAAAAGGGAAACGGAAGCCCGTCCCAATCCACCAGATTTATGTATGCCACATGCTAATCAACGTCAAAACGCAACTGTGGGTGAAATTTGATCCACTGGTGGTAGTAATGCTGGTGGTGCTGCTTCTGCTACTGCTGCAGTGAGTGAAGGTGAAGGCTGGGGCTTCGGCTTGGGCTTGGGCTTGGGCTTGGGCCTGGACTTGGCCTTTGTCTTGGCTGTGGTCTTGGTCTTAGTCTGGCTTGCAGATGAGAAAGTTTATTTATTTTTTGGTTTCTGTTTTCGCGATCTTAACGCTTACTTGGTTTTTGTGTTCTAATAATACTCCAACGACGAACAAACAAAAGCCTAGACAAACCTTTTGTATCTGATGACGATGATGATAATGATGATGACGATGATGATGAAGAAATTCGGCCTAATGGCTTTTCTATGCAAAAATCCATTGAGTGAGCACTTCCCCTTTTCCAAGTTTCTAAGCTCCCAGCACCCAGCTCCCAGCTCCCAGCTCCCAGTCCAGGCCAGGCAGGCACTTCAATCAGAAAGTTTTCAGAACGCCTTTCGCTGGGCTCTCGCCGCAGGCACGTCCCAATGGAGTCGGACCCCAGCTCGGACTTCGACTCGGAGTTAGACTCTGGCTCTGGTCTCTAGCTCTCCATATTGGGCAACCGACAACAATAACGAGACCCCCGAACTGCAGCTGAAGTTAAGTTTTATGTCTTTTGTCGGTTATTCTGTTTTATCTGGCGGCTTCCGTTCGAGAACCGAGACCAGAGACCCGAGAACCCCCGGCGAGGTTTCAGCCGCCAAGAGGTGGAAGTCGCGTTGACAACTCTTTGTGCCACTTTCATGCAAATCGCTGTCCGGCGAGTCGACGTCTTAACACAATTTCGTAATTCTGCTGTACGCCAAGACAGAACATTGGGCATTCGACATTCGGCACTCGGCACTCGCAGTACGGCCATACTCCCGATAGAATCATTAAAAACCTATTTCTGAAATAATGGTCTGTCGGTTATGATGCTGACTGCTTCTGTTGCTGCTGCTTCTGATGATGATGATGATGATGATAATGATGATGACGATGTGAAGCTGCTGAGGAAGGAAGCACGAACTTGAGTGCTTCCTATTTGGGAGCTGACCTATTGGTTGATTTTGGTTTTGGGTCACGATCCAGTTAGCTGTCGAAATCATCATCGGAAACAGTTTCTGCATTTAGCTTTTAATACACAGCGACATGGCATTACCCAAATATGGTAAATATAGTAAGCTATCTGGAAAACCCTTTCAAATAACAACAGAAATACCCTTTAAGTAGTTACAGATACTCGTACAAATACTCGTGTTTATATTCTCGACATCATAAATAATTTATACAAAATACGTACAGCTAGAGTCTACGAACTAATCTCGCTCTATAAGAAAGTCAGCTGCGATTCTCGACCTCCCAGCCATCATTCGATTCGGAATTGCACAGTTCAGGCTAAAGCCTGGGCAGGAACAAAGACAAGGACGGACTTACAATTATGTAAATATTGGGATGCGATGCTGATCCCACTGGTACCGTTGGAGTTGGAGTTGAAGCTGGGGCCGGGACTGGGGCCGGGGCTGGGGCTGAGGCTGAGGCTGGAACCTCTGTGATTGTTGGAGGCGGAGGTGGCCCGGGCTATGCGCAGTCATCTTCAGCTAAATGGAGTGCGGGGCATTCAGCAGGACAAGTGGGCATAGCCTGCTGGAAGAGAGTGGGTGTGGGGAGGAGGGGACACCTACAAGGTGCACTGGTACTGCTGCTGCTGCAAGGCGCGGGGCAGCGTCTTGTGCGGCAGATGGGGGACCATCGACGATGTAGAAGAGCGGTGCCCTGCTGGAGTCCTGGGACGCAGCCGCTGGCGCTGCACCAGAACGAGGCAAATGCTGATGATTATCACAGATATGGAAACAGTTACCAGCACGCTGCTCAGATTCGAGCTTATGTAACGCAGTGTGGGGGCAAACACTGCAGGAAGAGAGAGGGAGAGGCTCCCGCGGTAATGGCTATCACGAATCACGATTGTCGCTGACAAGCTACTCACCCTCGTCGTCATAGCCATCGTCATCGCCATCGTCTGGGCCAGCCTCGCGTTGGGCGGGTCGCGATCTGGCCGAGCTCCAGGAGTTGGGTGCGAGTGCCGGCGTCTGGTCCACAACCAGTTTGGCATACTTGGTGGCCACCTGCTCCAGCGTCCGACCCTGAGCCGGCTCCTCTGCCAGACTGTTCACCTCCTTGAGGCTGGCTAGGCTCAGGGCGCGTCCCTGCTGACGACTGTTGCTGCTGCTGTTGAGGGTTTGGACTGCTGGCACGGTAGTGTTCTCCATTGCTGGGGGCTGTGCCTCCTCTACCAGAGCAGCCTGCTCCGCGGACTCGGAATCGGACTCCCTGAGAACCAGCTCGCTCTTGTTAACGTAGCGCATCTGCCGCAGCTCCCTGCCCAGGCGCTGGTCGTCGTCGGGCTCGAAGGGATCGTTGGGCTCGTAGGCGGCGGCCACTCCATTCTTGCCGGGCACAGTGAAGCTGGCCCGCACCGTCTGCATGCCCGACTGGTAGCTGCAGACCACCACAAAGCTGGGGGGAGAGGGAATTATCTTTCAGGGTTAGGTCTCTGGGGGTTGGGGTGGGTTGGTCAAGTTACCGCCTCGTGCTGTGCGTGAAGATGCCCAGGTTCTCCTGCACTGTGATGAAGGTCTCCACCGTGTTCGTCTCCGGCTTGACCATGCTGCCGCACTGCTTGTGGTCGATCCGCATGGTGTACTTGTCGGCGGCATCGCTGGCGTCTCCTTTCACGCCGCAGTTGCCGCCATCGACGACGATGCGTCCCCCGAAGTAGGGACCCGTCTCCACCTCGATCTCCGAGGCATGAGGCAGGCATTGCGTGGCGTGGGCAGAGACTGCAGAAAAGTGGTTGCTTGAATCGGGGCGAAGTAGAGGGAGGTAGGAGGAGGGTAGGGAGTTCCAGTGTACTTACAACCCTTCGTGGGAATGATGATGCTCTGGCCGGGCAGGTGCCCAGAGGCGGCACTTTCGATCTCGTTCTCATCGTGGACCTCGGCGCGTGCGTTCGGCCTGCGAGCACCCCCCGCCTGGAGGCGCCTCTGGGTGGCAGGGCGAACGTGGAAGCTGTACTTGGTGGCCATCCTCAGGTTATCCACGGCAGCGGTAAAGTGCTGGACTTGGAATCTGGAGAGGCCAATGGAAACTCACTCAGGGCTGGTTCTTCCCCAGATGGCGAAACCACTTACCCTCTGGGGTCTTCTGCGTCGGCATCGGCCTCCTCCGCCACCTCAGCGGCAGTGCTGTTCACCAGCTTGACGCGGCACCGCTGCGGACCGTAGTTCTGCATCTCGCAATAGAAGATCTGGAATGCCTTGGGCGGTTCCACTTCGATGCTCATATTTGTCACATTCACTGGGGACCCAGTGGCTCCTACTCCGACTCCGTTGTCGACTCCATTGCCGACTCCATTGCCGACTCCATTGCCGACTCTGTCTCCACTCGTATCTGTGTCAGCGGCCGACGGCACGAACTCCACTTCCCAGGTCAGATTCACCGATTTGTAATGTGGTTCACCGGCAACGCCGCGTATCTCTGTTGAAGGTTACCAAAGTAAGAACGGGCATAGGCATAGGCATCGGCATGGGCATAGGGAAATGGGGTTAGAGCCACAGCAGCAGATTCGTGGCAGTGGCAGTTGCAGTTCAAGTCGCCTCTTGCATGCAAATCAACTGCCAGAGCAGAGTGGGGGCAAAGAACTCGTTTCGAGACACGCTTTTGGATTAGTTTTATTTCATTTGCCCATGAGCGGGGCACCCGATGTGCCACTAAGTGGCTGTTTCCAGCCAGAGAAGATCTGAGCACACTGAAACGCTGGGGCTCTGCACCATCGTTTTTTCTCCACCAAGTGATGGAGGATCAGACTGGAAGTGTGACGTGAATAAGCCAGGGGGAGCCGGCAGTTATGGCGGAGCAAAAACTAGATTGAAGATGGGGCTGGGCAGGCAATGGGACTTGGACTGGCACTGGCACTGGCACTGGGAGGAGGACTGCGAGTGATGGACGCAATCGCGGCAGCAACGTGCGCTCAAAGTGAGACAAATGGAGGCTCGTTGCGACCACTGATCTGGAGCTGCGAATCTGGAGTCAAAGAAACGGACAGCAATAAACGGAGCAGCGTCTGAACGTCTTGAATTAATGATTGGAGATCAATTAGGATTCTAATTTCAGAATATTATCATTAGGTTGAAGATGTGCGCTGCGACCTGTGGTCGTAAAAGTATATACCACGGGTATATGTACATAGTTATAATAATATAGAAGGATAAGGTCAAGACATGCCAAACATGGACAATTTACAATTTTCCCTGGCCACTTAGCCCCGATTTCCAAACAATTTCGCCGGCCAGCAATGTCCCAGAGTCTGGCTGTGGCGCCTCTCTTCTCCTCCTAAGCAGAACCTTGCATAATCCGCAATTAGAAATGCCATTTGCCGCAGCCAGGCATCTCAAGATGTGGCTGCTACGAGCTGCTGCTGCTGCTGCTGCTGGTGCAGTGTGCTGCCTGTTGCAGGCTCTTGGCTGCATTTCCCATGTTGGAACCATTGACACCGATTTGTGTGGACTGCAGCAGCAGCGTTTTTAGGCGAATTTCACACAGAAAACAGGGAAAAGTGAAAATTCTGCCATGGCACTAATTCTGACATCGGGGCTAGAGAGAGATGCCATTGCCGCAGATCTGTGCTGGCCTGCCAGAACCCGAACCAGAACCGAAACCGAACACTGATTAGAAAATGCCACGGAGGATGACAAGGGGTTTCGACTCCAATTGCAGCATCAGTACAAAAATCGTTTTGATTAATCGACGTTTCTCCGCCAGATGAAGTCTTGGGAAGTCTATCCATGACACTGCACTCTATTCGGATACTTCCATTCGCAGCTGTCATTGCCTGTTATGCAAGCGATCGGAGGGAAACAAAGGAAAAGTCACACCAAGACTGAGCTTCATTCATTTCCAAGATGCCGCCGCCTCGGGAAGTTCCATTACCATCCATTGACACGACAAATTGCCGCAATCTGCCCAGCTCCATCGTATCTTGATCTGTCATTGATCGTGATGTAATTGGGGGTCTGACTAATTTGATTAGCATGATATGTGTCTGACTATATGTGGTCCCCAGCTATTACTAACATTTTGCTTTGGCATAATGGCACTTTTGCTCTCTCGAAAATCCTGATTTCCAGATGCAATTTCCGCTTTGCGGTTCTGAAGCGATTCTGGGGCGATTCTGGGGCGGGGCTGCAACCGCGAGCGCGGCTCTGTCTTTGACTCAGGCCTCCTTCCCCCTTTCAGCAGTAGCCGGGAGGAAATGTTTGCACATTTCCCGCTTGATTGGCACTGAATGGGGGACAGGGACAGAGACAGACAAAGAGACAGCGCAGCAGCAGAAATTAGCTGCCGTACAAGTTCGTTGTCTAAGTCTTTCGATGCTGGAGCGTGAAACGATTTCACTGCCAAGGGCAGGCCCTCGACGACTAGGGAAAATACTTTCAGGAACATACTCGTACATAAATGGGTACAACAGCAGCAGCAGCAGCAGCCTCAGCAGCAGCAAACAGAACTGCATACGTCGGGGCAGCACAGATCGTGACCAAATGCAATTAGGCAGTCTCCTGCTCCTGCTCCAGCTCCAGCTCCGTCTTACTCCTACTCCTGCTCCGACTCCGACTTTGACAGAGGCAGAAAGGAAACCACAAGAACGAACGCTTCGAGTCGAAGACTTTAAGTGGCTTCAACTGCAACTGCAACTGCAACTGCAACTGGGCCCTGGCTAGGTCTGGGTCTGTCTTGGGGTCGTTATGCATGTACAGGCATATATTGTATATATACTCCTCTGCTTATAGGACTCACCATACTTGCTACCAGCTTTGGCATTGCTGCCACGGCTCCCGGCTATCCCGCCTCTGGTGCCTTCGGATGCTTTCCCTGCTGTGGTGGATGCTGCCTTTGACGCGGCCTCGACCATCGATGCATTGTTGTCGCTGGGACTCTTCGCTATTCGGCTGGAGGCACGCTGTTTGGGGCCTGGGGATGCTGCCAGCAACGCCGGCAGCAGCAGCAGCAACATCAGCGACAACGTTGCCAGCGACAACATGCTGCAGCTGCCGCTGCCGCTGCCGCCTTGTATTGATTTCGTTGACATTATTTTGGTTGATTTATTTCAGCTTGCTGTTTGTTCTCATCAAATGTGTGTCAGTCGGGAGCTGCTGGGCGGCTGGTTGTACGTGGGGAAAATGCAAGTGTCGCTGGTGGGTCCACGGCACGGTGCGACGGCACAGTTTGTCTTGTGGTTGATGGTTATTTGATATGTATTGTGATTTATGCTGATTTATCTATCGGTTGAACGTAGCTAGCCAGTTTCGGCTGAGTTCTGCTGTATTCTCAGCGGTTTAGTCTACACTTTTGGGTTCTTTTTCTATGAAAGAACCGTTTCTGCTGGCTTTATTTCACAACAGTTTCCCACTAAATCCCATTTGTCACGGCACGAAATAAGTAGAATCTTCCGCTGCGAGGGGAGTTACTCTTCCGCTTCGTCTGTGGCATGAACCGCGCGCTGCCAACTCTTTTCTTCGTCTGCGACTGAACTTGCTCCAGCGGGAGCCGAGCCCAAAACCTGACCAAGCCCGATCAGCTGTTCCTACCCGAGCGAACGAGCAAGCCCACACGATGCCAAGGCCGACGTCCAACCAAGCGCCAGAGCTTTCGCAGCCAGAGCCAAAGCTCGCTCCCCACTCGCTCTGCTCTCTCTCCACCTCATGTTGTGCTCTAAAGGCTTCACGAAATGTTGGGAGGAGGGGGAGCCTTATCAGCGGTAGCTTATCATTTGATGGACGGACTGTTTGTAAAATGTCTGTTTCACTGCTGTTTCTGTTTCTGTTGCTGTCTCTTTTTCCCAGGGCTAAAATAGGAGCCCATATTGGGCAAAGCTCTTTCGTAATTAAGGCCTATCCCAAGCCCCAGATTCGATGGACTCCAATAAATTTTGCATTGTCGGAACCGTTATTTCGGCTGCTTTTTAAATCAGGTATCACCCGCAGCAAGAAAGAGAAAGAGAGAGAGAGAGAGAGAGAGAGATAGAGAACCACTTTCCCTTTTCTCCGACTGCCTAATGCCCATTGACCATTTCCCATTGTCTTTTCTTTTTTTTCTTTCCCTCACTCCCTCCGTGCACCTCTGGCTTTGATTAATGCTTAATCAACAATATTATTGTTGCTAGTTTTCTACAGTTTCCAGTAGTTTTCTAAAGCGAGCGCGGGGCAGGCAGCATAAATAAATATTATATTATATTAAATATATTTCGCTCATGGGTGCCGTGCCTCCGCGCTGCTTCGAATCGAACGAAATCAATTATAAAGTCGCACAAAAAGTTTCTCCATCACAAAATAAAAGTGAACAAAGCGATGGATGCGGGGCGTATTGACAATCTGTCAATAATTACGAGTATTTGCACTTATTGCATAATCGAATACTACAGCAGAAAATATTGATTACATACGTACATATGTATATGTATGTGCATACATATGTACATTCGTTATATTCGTACATTTGGAGAGTTGTTCGGAAAGGGGCACCAAAATTAATATTAATATCCAAACATTGCAGTTATGTGCATACAATGACAATGGCAGATTTACAGAATAAGGAATATTGAATACTTTACCTACCACATTATTATTTATTAAGCGTGAAAGCTCATGAAACAAAAATTAATTAATTAAGTCAGCTGTAAACTGAGGAAGGGGCTCTACATAAGGGGATAGAAAATGAAATATCTGAAACCGCCAGGGAATAGTTTCTGAAGCTCCGCAGAAGTAAAGGATATGCTAGAGGGCTATCCTTTCGTCCACGCCAACGCACTAGCAGCCGTGGACAGCCTCCGCAGCTGGGGATAGGAAAGAGGGGTAGGGGTTGAAGAGAGTATCGTTACAATAACAACTACACTCTAAGATAAGGAGTAGATCGTACTGGGGATAGTAGAAAGGCAAGAAGAAATGGCAAAGAGTTTAATATGTATATTGAGCCATATCCAAATCCCTAATTCGTGAGTAGCCACTCCCCAAGTCTCGGAATAAATGGTCATAATTTGGTCTTCATTGGGGATTGTTTAGGGATATAGGGATAATTTGTTGCCAACCAAAGGGCATGCTAATCGGACACTTGCCCTTTGATCGAGCGAACCATTTTATATCGCCTAATTTCCATCTAATTCCGCTTCCGCTTCCGCTCCCCAAAAGGCATTAACCCAGCGACACGCATGGCAATTTCCCGTAGAACGTACTCGTCTAATGTTTTTATACCTTTTCCCTGGCCACCTATTCATACTATACTGTGAGTATGTTAATTAGACATTTGCGATGTGACATAAGGCAAGAGCTACATTTATTTTCGGGATGTCAAGGCCAGCGCTGGTTAAATATTTCGTCTTTTGTGTGGATATGGGGACACCTGTAACGTTGTTCCGTGCCCCAGTACACCTGCCGGACATCAATAATGAAGTGAGTCGCGTACCCTTGCTGGCCCTGGCACTAGTCCTCAGACGGCGCCAAGTTCCCAGTCCCAGATCCCTAAATAGTCCCTCGACACTCGTGCGCACTCCTCTCGGTTACACATTCCACTAATTTAGCTAATTAAAAATTTAATGAAGCTTTCCAAACTAAAAATAAAAACACCCACCGCCGACACGAAGGTGGCCAAAGTTGAGCGATTGGAACACCTGTTGGGCCCCTAAAACTCTGCGGATTGTTTCCCATAGCCCGAAATACCCCGAAAAAGAAACGACCCAAAAAAGGACTGCAATTGAATGGTGCCCGAATTTCCGGAAAATCAGTTGACCACACCCATCCCATGCCCCATGAGGCGCGTCATAGTAGAGCCCGAAACCGAAGGCAGCTCTGGCACTCTCACCCAGGCTGCGGTTGACCTCGATACCTCGGTTTGGGCGCCACTAATAGGTCAATGAGACTTTCGGCCCATTCTTGCTAGAAGAAGAATAATTATGTGTTTATATTTTGACTGTAGCTAAATGAAATGTATGTAAATATTCACACATTAGGTTTAAAATATTGTTAAAGTTTACGTAAATGCAGCAGGTGTAACTATTATTGTGATCATGTGTGTATGTAGCATGATAGCAGGAATCTAATCCTTTTTTCAAGTCTTTTCCTTCCTAATTTCTTCTATTTGTAGTTCAATATTTTTTTTTTCTGAGATGGTTTTAACAAGTTTTTGAATTGTACTTTTGATGAATGGACAATGTCCTAATGTCAATTATAAAAAGATTTTCAGTGTTATTGTTCCATGGTAAACGCAGAGGAGCGACGGACAACTCTTATCTAAAGGCAGAGATAAAGGGACACTTCAGCATCTTCATAACAAAAGATAGCACTGCTTTTTCCTTATCAAAATTTCGTTATATAAAAACAAACGGCAGTAAAATGGAACTAAACAAGATAGAAGTGCACAGAAATAAAACTAGATTCTCCAGTTTCTTTTTCATAAAAGTAAACGAATTATTTTATCTTTCTTTATTATTATTAAATTAATTAATTTTAAATGCAATAAACTTTTGCGCCTAAGGCCTGCAACAAAAAATAAAACAAACAAAATAGACACAAAATCAATAAACAAACAAAAGTATGCAAACGAAATTCATGTATTTTTAATCTTTTTTCCACCACAAAAGTAGGCAGTAAAGCTCTAAAGTGAATGAAAAAAAATAGAATTAGTAAAAGTAAAGTAAGAGAAATGTATAAAAATATATTCAATATTTTGTTCAATTACATTGAATGTAAATATGTATGTATGTATTATATTGCATGTTTTGTTATTTGTTGTTTTATTGTTTTATTAATTACTTATTATTACAGACCATCACAAATATAAGCTTCGATTTGAGTAAAGAGGGTTTTTGCACTCTAAAGACTTTTACAGTCTTCAAAATATAAACGATTTCCTGCATTATTGTATTAATAATAATAAATACATAAAAATAAAGGCAAATTAACTAAATAATCTCTCTTCCCGAACACCCCAACACCCAAGAGTAGAGATTGGGGTGCCTTTCGTGGGGTTGCGGGAGGCTGCGCATAATTGAGTGGCGGCCAGCATCCCGATTTGCATACCACTGTCGTACTGCGTACTGGCGTATACCACACTGGCAGTCCATACTGGCGCTAAGGCTGGTTTCGGCTGGGGCTCATGTCATTAGCAGGACGGGACCAGACTATGCCGGGTGGAGACATAATTTACATGCCAGCGCGTGACACACGAGGCGTATGGGCAACGTTCCTTGTCGCCAGGCAGCTGGTAGCCTCCGCCTCCGCCTCGGCCTCCTGTATTCTCCTGCTCCTGCCGCGCTGCTATGCTTCCATGCTGCGTTTGTTTGACTTGCCCTCCCGCTCCGCTCCGCTCCACTCTCCCTCCCTCCGTCTGGATTACATGTCTAGAGCACATCAAACAAGCTTACTTACCAATGACCTCGTTAATGACGCACATACACAGAGTCACACAGTCACACACACAAAGGACACACTCACACCCGTGCACCCAAAAGGGCAACCCTGTGTGCGTTTGCCGTCCGTGCCGCTGAGTTTACTTTGTAATTTTCGCTTATCAGATTTATTTTTATTTCTTTTTCATTTTTGATTTTTTGTCAGCTGCTACCCACTGCAAACGGGGATGCGGGGAGGGAAGGCGGTGTTTTTGTGGGAAATCGACATGGGCAATGCCCTGGCAAAATACAGTGGAAGCATAGTACAAATCAAGGAGGAATTACGTATATTTTCAAATTAAGTATCCTGTTAATATTACATTTTTCTCCGTATAAAAGTATGCTACAGAAATATATTATTGTGTTTCATTTATTAGCTTGTACATTTACGAGTAAGAGGAACAAGAAAATTATGTCGCTAGTCCACGTTATTGTCAGATTTTTTACATGAGAGCCTGATGGGCCAATACCAGATGTGCGTTGCACTGAGGCCAGGAAGCTATGGATCGTATTTCATAATGTGCTAATTATAGATCGGTAGGAGGAAACTCGAAGCTCTGCAGGATGGTACGTGCAGAGGGACGGTCCTCAGTGGAGGTATTCGTGCACAGGAAGAACAGAGCGATGATGCTGTCGTGCTCCTCGCTCACCTGGAATCCCACTGGCAGTGCGGGCCGGGTTCCGTAAGGTAGAACGAGGTTGCTCTCCCCCTTGAAATCGGATATGTATTCTATTAAATCGTTATCGGCCAGGTTCTCCTTGTCATCACCGCAATCGCCGTAATCCACAGCCGTATCCAGGGTGTGCGGTGGCACCAGGACCAGCGTCTCGTAGACGACAAGGCCAAAGCTGAAGATGTCAGCCTTGCTGTCCAGGATCTCCGACTGCCTAATCACCTCCGGAGCCGCCCACAGATCCGTTCCCTCGTAGAAGAGACTGTCGTCGCCGCGGAGCTGCACCTGGCCCTGCTCGTCCAGTGGAAGAGCCACACCAAAGTCGCAGACCTTGCAGTTCCCGAACTCTCCATTGATGAGCACATTAAAGGATTTGAGGTCGCCGTGGAGCACCCGGGCATCGGTGTGCAGAAAGTCCAGGGCTCGGGCAACGTCCGTGATCACCTTGATGGTGTATTTGGCAGGCAGCGGTCCCAGATCCTCCTCGTTCCGCTCGTCCAGAATGGAGCCCAACGAGCAGCCGCAAATCTCCAGGATCAGGGTGTTCAAACCTTCGACCGACGTGACCAGGCCACAGAAACCGACAATGTTTGGGTGCTTCAGTTTCCTTAAGATTTCCGCCTCGTGCAAGATCCGGTCGTTGAAGACCAGGTCCTTCTTCTCCAGCGCGTCTTGTGTCATCGTCTTGATGGCCAGTGGCGGACGAATCTGGCCACGTCGGGGCGAGCGGTCGAGGCGGTACACCACCACGCCGCTTCCAAAGCCCAGCGTCTTCATCATTGGCGATGCCGGAATGCGAATCGGGGAGCTGTTGTCCAAAGATAATTGGCGCGACTCACCAGGCGGAGCCTCCATCCTGAAGAGGGTTCGGATTCGGTCTTGGTTAATTATTCTCGCTGAAATATGCCCAATACTTACTCTAATTCGTACGATTGCTGTCACGAGAATATGAAGTTTGTCAGAAATGCTACTCGGATCACTGACACAAATGTCATGGCCAAGCAGATCCATTAACCGAGCAATCCTTTGACTGCTGGGTACCATTCTGTCAATGTGGGTCCTGCTGACGTAGTCCTGGCTCGGTCCGGGCACAATTAAAGTAATTGCCCATCCACTGCGGCCACCCAGTAGCCATAAAAATCGCCCGATTGTCTCGGGCTTCCATCGTTCCTTTCTTTTTAATGAGCGCCTTGCAAATAACTTTGACAATATGTTTGTTTAATTACCATTGACATCATTGCAATGACACTAGCAGCGGATACCCTTCGGATACCCTTTCCCTTTCCCTTGGCTTCCGACTGTCCCAATGAAACATTGCACATACAAACATATGTGCATACTCGTTTATATGTATGTACGTGGGTGGCATTTTGATACTGTATTTGTCTCATCATCTCATCGTATAACCATTAACACATGCTCTATACAATTACAATACACTAGTTTATTTTAGTTTAGTTGAACTATTAGTTAGTTGGTCGAGCGCTGGACACGTTTCGTATTTGGTTTCGTGGATGCACATTCCTTCTCCTTCTCCTTCTCCTTCTCGTTCGCTTTGATCTTTTCCAGGTCTCCGAAAGTAGCCCAAAAGTACATCTATTCAGCGTATACATTATATTCGAATAATACTTGTGTGCGTGTGCGTGGGCGTGTGTAACGTACATAATTACATAGGTATATGCATAACGAGTATTTTGTATAACTAAAAAAACAATAATAACAGTCGCAAAACTGATGGAATCGAGGCAAACTAAACGTATTATATATCAAAGGAATCTTTTGTTACACAACTTAAGAGAGAACTACATGCTAGGGGCACCCTTAGGCTGGTCCTTAGAGAGTACTCAAACAGGGGGGGGGGGGGGGGGGGGGGGGGAGGGGCGACCAAGTATCTCAAATATAACCGCACTCGTAATTCAAATAAATAATTACAACAGCTCTGATGAGTTTCGACTTACATAAATAACAATATAATATTTCGGGGCTTCCTAAAACGGATTCATGTCTACCTCGGGCTCCTTGGGCTCCTTGGGCCAGCTGTTCCACAGGGTCACAGGGCAATGAAACGGCTGTCCGAACTATTTTCGTACAGAAAGTGGAGATGAGATGAAAATACTGCATGGCATTTACACAAAAGGTCGCCCCAAGGACAACATACGAGTGATAAAAGGACGAAGCCACGAGGAAGAGTTTGGCTTGTGATTTGAAATATTTCAGCTAGCGGGGCAGCTGGATGGGCGAATGGAATACATGTCTAGGAAAATCTAATCAAAAGGTGGACATTTTTTAATTAAAGAAATCTACGAAATTATTAGATGCTGAGCTCTTTCTGGGCGACTTCGGGGACCAGCCTAATGCATTTGATTTGCTACATTTTTGGTTCAGTGTGGGAGGAATTTCATCTGTTCGGCCATGGCCCCATTTTTGTTTAAGGTGTAAACTGGAATTTGCTTTCTATCAACTAAAACATTGACTACATTTAATTGCACCTACTTCCCGTCCATCTCGTCTGGACTCGGACTCGGACCCGGACCCGGACCCACACAGTGTTGAGCTCTGGCCTCTGGACTCTAGCTATGCGTCTTGCACAGGCGGAGCAGCAGCGGATAGTGCAGATCCTCGTCGTACAGGGCGGAGTCGGCCTTGAGCTGGAGGTGTCGCTGCCAGATGGTCTCGTTGTAGCGCGTGGCCAGCTCCACCGTGAAGCCCCGGGCAATGCACTCGTCCTGGAACACGCTGAGGGTGCGACCGCGATTCGGGGCCATGATCAGGGCCATGCCCTGGGGCGCCAGGTAATACCAGATGGTGTCGACCAGCGCCGACCGGGCCTCGTCGAAGAACAGGCAGTCGGCGCACAGGATGAAGTCGAACTTGGCCTGCTCCGCCTGCGCCCGAGCCGTGCACTCCTGCCACTTGAGGACCGAGCACTTGGTGTAGCAGGACAGCTCGTTCAGGCAGACCGTCTTGCGGACGTTCTCCACCGAGACCTCATTGCCGTCGGTCAGGTGCACGGCATAGGGCTTGGCGTACTTGGCCAGCATGAGGCCGGCCAGGGAGGTGAAGCCGCCGCCCAGCTCCAGGATCCACTTGCCGCGATACGCGTCCACCTCGGACAGCACCAGGGCCGTGAGGGCCTCCTCCGAGGGCCACACGCAGATGTTGCCCGTGTTGTTGAAGCCCATGAGATCGCTGGCGGTCAGCTGGC
Source organism: Drosophila athabasca (assembly GCA_008121215.1). Taxonomy (NCBI): domain Eukaryota; kingdom Metazoa; phylum Arthropoda; class Insecta; order Diptera; family Drosophilidae; genus Drosophila; species Drosophila athabasca. Next base: position 3,650,981 of record CM017794.1, read on the forward strand.
GCTCCATGTGGTGGATGTTGACCGAGTACTCGACGTCGTTGTCCAGCAGCATGCGGTACTTGTACCAGTTCTCCGTCTTGCCCAGGCACTTGAGGCTCACGTGGTCCTCGAAGCTGTCCTGGCGCAGCAGGTCGAAGCTTTTGAAGCGCCGCACCGACGCCGTCTGCTCCTCGCAGAACTCATCGCTGGAGGAGGACACTGTCTCCTCGGAGTCCTTGCGCAGCACCTTGGCCAGAATTTTCCAGCGCTTCTGGGCCGTGTTCTGCAGATTGGGTGTGGCTGGAGGTGTGGGCGGCATGAACCCCTGACCGGCTCCGGCTCCTCCTCCTGCTCCTGCTGTGGGACACCCTTTGCCCAGTCCGATTTGCTCAACCTCTAGCTCTAGCTCGGCCATCGGGCTATGGGGGTCCTTTTGCCCAGTCGCCATCGCAGTCGCAGTTGCAGCCGCAGTCATATTCAGGTTAACGTCTTTGTCTTGGTTGTTGTTAACTGCTTCCCGAGCCAGAGGTCCAGGTCCTCCCATTCCCATTCCCATTGCGGTTCCCATTCCTCTGCCGTCTAGTGTCATCCTGCGGTGCTCCTTGAACGCATTCAGCGTGTTGTCTATATCGTATTGCAGCAGCAGCGATATGGTTGCCAGATGCCCCACTTCCACCTCAGGTGTCTGCTCCGTTTTCCCGCTCGGTGCCTGCTGCTGCTGGGCCTGGGAATTGAGTTGAGCTTCTGGTGATAATTTTTGTACTATTGTGGCTGACATTTTACTTCAGGCTCGGGCCGCCTGCTTTCCAGTTTCAGTTCAGTTTCTGGAAGAGATGAGAGGGAACAGGAACAGAATTAGTCTGAGTTCTTCCAAAGTTTTTCCCGAATTTTCTACATCGCTTCGTCTTCTTTCGGGCCCATTATCTTCCAATTAAGAATTTTTAATGGCATTCAAAATGCAAATTATCCGACCATAAAATAAAACATATTCCACCGAGCGGTGGAAAGACCCAAAGTCTTTGGCTTTGGCTTTTATCGACCAGACAGACGTCTTGAAGTATGCACGTATCGACTGTGCTATACCCTGTTAAATTACATTTAATTAAATACACATAATGACCTTAAGGACCATTGCTATGAAGGTGTTAGATCTCTTTATCTTTTACTCTTAACTCAACTGATTTTCATAGTCTTCGGAGAGAAAGTTAGTCTGATGCCTTATACATATATGTAGCTGTATGTACTATTGTTCATTCAATGGTTATTTAATGTATTTTTCAGTCCAAGAAATCTCCAATTTCCGTTTCAACTCCTATGATTCGTCCTATTTTTAAAGAGAGTTTATTTGTAAGGCGTTTGTTTTTTAAACACTCAACGAAAGGGGGCATCATGGCATTCGCTATGATCTTGAAACTAACTAAAAACAACTAAAAAACATAAATAGATATACATATATATACATGTATGTAGGTGTGTATATTTAGATGTAAATAAGTCAAAAGAATATTCCCTCGTGCGTGTACTCGTTTATTCATGTATGTACATTCTAGCGTGGCCTTTATTGTTTTGATTGTTGCACATTTTCACAGTGTATATTTTGATTTTAGCTGCTTGCCGTATAAATTCATCAAAATTAAGAAATTTTACAGCTCATAAAAATGTTAATTGCGCTGACGTGAAAGCAGGCACACACACACACACAAACAGACACACAAACAGACAGACAGACACATGTTCATGCTCGGATGGGTGGATGGGTGGATGGGTGGATGGGCGGTCTTCCAGCAAAACCCGCCAGCGCATTTCCCACCCACCCAGCAATCGCCAACAACACGAGAAGCAGCATATGGCGACTATCGCTGATAAGAGGGCATTGAGTTCCGATTAAAGGCTTGTTTTTCCGCTCTCTTCCCTGGGAATGCCGTGGGTGGACAATGGACCACCGACACCTGGCCTGGTGCGTGGTGCGGCTGAGTAATTCAAGTTCACCCGAATCCGTGCCTCTTTCTTTGGAGGTAGCAATTTGTTGGCAACGAATCTGAATAACGAATGCCAGCCGTTCTCAAAGTAGGCCAATAAACAGAATTCAAGTTCAAGGACATCCAACCCATGTTGAA